>CM060310.1:88212302-88234802 GCA_030674185.1 Monoplex corrugatus | reverse complement strand
CCTTCTTTTTATGATTTTCAACTGCTATGGGATCTTTAGTGTGCACAGCCAGAAGACACACTTGTTTTTCCTCTCCTTCGGAAGGACAAGACGTTCAGTTTGATTTTTTGGTCAAATTTAACGAAAGTAAGACATGGACAGATCAAACGGTACGCTACCCAGTTGACATAACCTATCAGACATGAAGACCTTTGATTTCAAACTTCTTGAAAACAGGTCAAAAACAAGTACGCCACCGAAAATACATTACTTCAGGGAGCTAAAACTGGGAAAGTTCAAATAGCTTTGTCACTTACAAAGACAGACTGCCAGGCAGGAAGACCTACAAGTTTTACTTCAAACAGAGAGCTCAAGTGTAAGATATAGAGAAGCCGAGAGGCGTCAAACTTGGACAAGCTGTGAATGTCTGATTAAATCGAATTGGTTAACCAACAATAAATCAATTCGGTGATTTCAAATCAAACCAACCAACCAACCAACCAACCAACCAACCAACCGACCGACCGACCGACCAATCAACCAACCAACCAGCCAGCCAACCAACAAACCAATCGACCATCCGACCAACCAACCAACCAACCAACCAACCAACCATAACCAACGAACCAATCGACTGACCAACCAATCAACCAACCATCCACCAGCCAGCCAGCCAACCAACCAACCAACCGACCAACCAACCGACCAAAATACAGCCTGAAAATAATAGGAAGACGAAAATGAAGAAGAATGTTTCGCATTTTTATCACGCACATCCAATTTATAATTCCATGTGCCTTATTGTCAATATTTGACATTAGATATTTGTTCATTTTGTTGTTTGTTTGTTTGTTTCGTTTTGTTTTTTTCTGCTTGTTTGACGACTTGTTTGCGTGTTTTGTACGTCAGGTTGTTTACTTGTTTTGATTCTGTGGCCCTTATGTCCTGACCTCGTGTTGACCCCAAGTTTTGATTTCCTGTGCACGTCCATGCCGGAGGATAATCTGGTTTGGGTGTTGGGTTCAGTGATTCATGGGATGTGTTTAGGTGTTTGTTTCTGTGTTTTAGTGTTTATTGTTTCCGTGTTTGTCTGTTTGCCTGTTTTTGTTTTGTTATGTTTGTTGTTTGTTTGTTTTGTTTGTTTTTTATGTTTGTTTGTTTTGATCCGTTTTGTCTGCGCTGCGTCATATCTTTCGTTGTGCTTGATGTTTGTTTGCTTCTGATTGTTCTTTGTTCATTTTGTTTGTTTGTTTGCCTTTGTTATTTCTTGTTTGTTCATGTTTTGTTGCTTGTTTTTTTTGTTTTTTTGTTTGTTTTATGCTTTGTTTGCTGTTTTCTTTGTTTGTTTGTTTCTATGCTTTTGTTTGTTGTTGTCTTTGTTTTTGTTTGTTTCTATGCCTTTTTTGCTGTTGTCCTTTGATTTGTTGTTTCTATGCCTTTTGTTTGCTGTTTGTCCTTTGTTTGTTTGTTTCTATGCCTTTTGTTGCTTGTTTGTCCTTTGTTTGTTTTATGCCTTTTGTTTGCTGGTTTGTCCTTTGTTTGTTTCTATGTCTTTTGTTTGCTGGTTTGTCTTGTTTTTCTATGCCTTTTGTTTGCTGTTTGTCCTTGTTTGTTTGTTTCTATGCTTTTGTTTGCTGGTTTGTCCTTTGTTGTTTGTTTCTATGTCTTTGTTTGCTGTGTCTTTGTTTGTTTGTTTCTATGCCTTTTGTTTGCTGTTTGTCCTTTGTTTGTTTGTTTCTATGTCTTTTGTTTGCTGGTTTGTCCTTTGTTTGTTTGTTTCTATGTCTTTTGTTTGCTGGTTTGTCCTTTGTTTGTTTCTATGTCTTTTGTTTGCTGGTTTGTCCTTTGTTTGTTTGTTTCTATGTCTTTTGTTTGCTGGTTTGTCCTTTGTTTGTTTGTTTCTATGTCTTTTTTGCTGGTTTGTCCTTTGTTTGTTTCTATGTCTTTTGTTTGCTTGTTTGTCCTTTGTTTGTTTCTATGTCTTTTGTTTGCTGGTTTGTCCTTTGTTTGTTTTTATGCTTTTTGTTTGCTGTTTGTCCTTTGTTTGTTTCTATGCCTTTTGTTTGCTGGTTTGTCCTTTGTTTGTTTCTATGTCTTTTGTTTGCTGTTTGTCCTTTGTTTGTTTCTATGCTTTTGTTTGCTGGTTTGTCCTTTGTTTGTTTCTATGTCTTTTGTTTGCTGTTTGTCTTTCTTTGTTTGTTTTATGCTTTTGTTTGCTGGTTTGTCCTTTGTTTGTTTGTTTCTATGCCTTTGTTTGCTGGTTTGTCCTTTGTTTTTTGTTTGTTTCTATGTCCTTTTTTTGCTGGTTTGTCCTTTGTTTGTTTGCTTTTTTTGTTTCTATGCCTTTTGTTTGCTGGTTTGTCCTTTGTTGTTTGCTTGTTTGTTTCTATGCCTTTTGTTTGCTGGTTTGTCCTTTGTTTTTTGCTTGTTTCTATGCTTTTTGTTTGCTTGTTTGTCCTTTGTTTTTTTGTTTGTTTCTATGCTTTTGTTTGCTGGTTTGTCCTTTCTTTGTTTGCTTGTTTCTATGCTTTTGTTGCTTGTTTGTTTCTATGCCTTTTTGTTTGCTTGTTTGTCCTGTGTTTTTTTGTTTGTTTCTATGCTTTTTGTTTGCTGGTTTGTCCTTTCTTTGTTTGCTTGTTTCTATGTTTTTTGTTTGCTTGTTTGTTTCTATGCCTTTTGTTTGCTTGTTTGTCCTGTGTTTTTTTGTTTGTTTCTATGCTTTTTGTTTGCTGGTTTGTCCTTTGTTTGTTTGCTTGTTTCTATGCCTTTTGTTTCCTTGTTTGTTTCTATGCCTTTTGTTTGCTGGTTTGTCCTTTGTTTGTTTGTTTCTATGCTTTTTGTTTGCTGGTTTGTCCTTTGTTTGTTTGCTTGTTTCTATGCCTTTTGTTTGCTGGTTTGTTTCTATGCCTTTTGTTTGCTGGTTTGTCCTTTGTTTGTTTGTTTCTATGCTTTTGTTTGCTGGTTTGTCCTTTGTTTGTTTGTTTCTATGCTTTTTGTTTGCTTGTTTGTCCTTTGTTTATTTCCTTGTTTGTTTCTATGCCTTTTGTTTGCTGGTTTGTCCTTTGTTTGTTTGTTTCTATGCTTTTGTTTGCTGGTTTGTCCTTTGTTTGTTTGCTTGTTTCTATGCTTTTTGTTTGCTTGTTTGTCCTTTGTTCATGTCCTTGTATGTTTCTATGCCTTTTGTTTGCTGGTTTGTCCTTTGTTTGTTTTGTTTCTATGCTTTTTTGTTTGCTGGTGTTGTCCTTTGTTGTTTGCTTGTTTCTATGCTTTTTGTTTTCTTGTTTGTCCTTTGTTCATGTCCTTGTATGTTTCTATGCCTTTTGTTTGCTGGTTTGTCCTGTTTGCTTGTTTGTTTCTATGCCTTTTGCTATTTGCATTTGCTTGTTGGCTTGTTTTTTGTATTTCGTTTATCTGTCTTTTCTTTGCTTATTTCATTGTATGTTTTGTTTGTTTTATTTGTTTGCTGGTTGGTTGGCCGTTGTTGGTTTTTGTTGTTGTATTTTTGTTTTTCTTCGTTTATTCGCTTTTGTTTTGTTTTTGTTTTTTGTTTTGTTTTGTTTTTCGTTTTTTGTTTGTTTGTTTTTTTGGGGTGGGTTGTTTGTTTTCATTGCCTTTGTCTTTGCTTTTCAGTTCGTTTGTATTTTGTTCGTTCGTTTGTTTGGTTGGTTGGTTGGTTGGTTGGTTGGTTGGTTGGTTTGGTTGGCTGGCTATTTGTTTGTTCGTTCGTTTGTTTGTTTGTTTGTTTGGCTTCTTGTTGATTTTCGATGTAGAAAGACATGTAATCGTACAGAGGAGAACAATCTGTGTTATACTCACTTAGTGGGATGATCAGGATGGATGCCTGCAGAGACAGCGAGCAGCAGATGGCAGACAGTGAAGACAGCTCCATGTAAACCATTACAAGTGTTGGTACTCCACAGTCCACACATTCTCTTCACGATCCTTGTTTCACTGATTCCAAGGCTTTCACATTGTGTTCATGAATTTCATATTCGTTTGAAAACTTCTTTCGAAAACTTTGAGATACCTTTCACGTCGATTTAAGAATTGTCTCATTCAAGTTTCAAAAACAGTCACATTCATCGGGACTTCTTCTGTCAGAAGCTCTTAAAGAACTGGATTCAAAAACCTTTACGTTCATGTTCAACAGAACCTTTTTTTATAAAAAAAAATTCTCATATAGAACAGGATTTTACTGTAACATTCTGTACAATTCTGGCACCGTGTTTAAACCTCTAAACAGTGCATAATGTTTCTCCTCTCTTGTCGGTGGTCTATCCCGGTTTCACCTTGTTTGAAGAATAATTCTCATATTCACCTAGGACTTCTGTCATGTAAAAAAGTTTCTATGATTTCCTATAAAAAAAATCTGGTTATAAAAATCTGTCCACAGACAACTGCTGAGAAATATCTGCTTAATATTTTTCTCTCAGAAATATGCACAGAGCTAGACAGACAGACAAAACTCAGACCGTGACAGACACACATCTCTCGTTTCAAAATAAATCATCTTTCCGTTCTTTGTTTTTGATTTTTTAACAGTAGTGGTGCTGCTGCCATAAAAACAGGAGCGAAGTTTTGCTTTGTTTTCGTTAAACACAGGAGGAAAATCAATCAGAAAATAGCAAAACTTTTATAATCAACAGAAACTGGTTTCAAAACACTTCATGTTCACAGCATCACGAGACATAATGAGCTAGCCAAAACAAGATCCCAGGAAGACCGATCAGACAACACTAGCCAAAACAAGATCCCAGGAAGACCGATCAGACAACACTAGCCAAAACAAGATCCCAGGAAGACCGATCAGACAACACTAGCCAAAACAAGATCCCAGGAAGACCGATCAGACAACACTAGCCAAAACAAGATCCCAGGAAGACCGATCAGACAACACTAGCCAAAACAAGATCCCAGGAAGACCTATCAGACAACACTAGCCAAAACAGAATCCCAGGAAGACCGATCAGACAACACTAGCCAAAACAAGATCCCAGGAAGACCTATCAGACAACACTAGCCAAAACAAGATCCCAGGAAAACCGATCAGACAACACTAGCCAAAACAAGATTCCAGGAAGACCAATCAGCAACACTAACCAAAAAAAGATCCCAGGAAGACCGATCAGACAACACTAGCCAAAACAAGATTCCAGGAAGACCGATCAGACAACACTAGCCAAAACAAGATCCCAGGAAGACCGATCAGACAACACTAGCCAAAACAAGATTCCAGGAAGACCAATCAGACAACACTAGTCAAAACAAGATCCCAGGAAGACCAATCAGACAACACTAGCCAAAACAAGATCCCAGGAAGACCAATCAGACAACACTAGCCAAAACAAGATCCCAGGAAGACCGATCAGACAACACTAGCCAAAACAAGATCCCAGGAAGACCGATCAGACAACAGCGTCATCTAGTGCAGAAAAAGAGAAACACCATCAGATCACTTCTTAAGCTACGGACAGGGAAGGACGACTACCACCTTCTGTCCACTGAGCGGCAAGTGGTCCTGATGGTACTCTGCATCAGCCACAATCAGCTCAATGCCCATACGAATGACTAGTTCAAACTGACACCTTCACCATCCTGCTCCCACGGTTAATTCTTTGACTGCCACACCCTGTCCACCAGCATCCTGTATTGTCGACCATGCTAGCAAAGGAAAAACTTAACACTTTGAGTCCCTCACCCAATCCATTAGCTCCACTGCAGGAAGTAATAGTAGTTGTTGTTATTGTTATTGTTGTTGTTGTTGTTGCTGATATTGTCGGCCAGCATGTTGTGTAGATATGAGTGTATATGTATGAATGTATGTGTGTATGCCTGTATGCGGGCATGTAAGGTATTATATGCATGTATTTACTGTTATTTGTTATTTTCATTTCTTACCTGTTTATTTAACTACATCTTCCTTTATTTTGTATTTATTCATTTACCTATTTACGTACATATACTTACTTCTTACTTACTTACCTATCTATTTCCTCTTTTCTTTCCTCCGAAGTGAACGACAGACTGGCGGGATTATGATTAAGAAAATATTGCCTTCACCTAGTTGATAGACAGCCGAGGCTTTGTGCACTGAATGGGGATGGGGGGTGGGGTGGCGGCGTTGTCTATCTGTCACGTGAGACGAGTTTATACAGAAATGCTATTTGTGTTCCTTTTGAAGATACACAGATATACATGTCATTTACATGTAACCAAGATTATTCCAGTGGTAGGCTGATAAAATACCAGTATAAAATATAAACTAGGTAAAACATAGGCTAGGTAGGGCCTCAGGACCTGGCCAGCTCATGGGTTTATGTGCAGGCGTAAGGCTTGTGCCATGATCACCATACACATGGCACCTGTGACGTTAGTGCATATGGAATTTGTTCCGAGCGCGGAGACGTCATCTTGAGAAACTGAAACTGAAACAGGAAGCTCGCGGAAAGGGTGAGGGGGTCAAAGGGTTCAATTTTTGTAGTTGGTGAACAGTCCTTGGTGCAGAAGTCAAAGGGTTAAGGGAACCAGACAGGTGAAAACACATTGCAGCGATGTCTGCTGAATGGAACGACAGGGCACACTGCCGACTACAACACCTCTGACCAGCAAGTTCTATGAAAGCCGGCAGGAACTAAAAAAAATATCGTCCCTATTCATCACAAGATGTAGACTGACCATGTAGATGGCGAGCGGAAGAAGAGTAATGACACCTCTTTGCTTGAAAAACTCCTATGCACGTCCAGATGTTGGCGTTACAGTCTCGTGAGTTTATAGTGTTATGTTCACAGTTTTAACTACGACCTCTATAGGTTTCAATCGCACCATTACAAATTATTAGGTCAGTTGATCATAATTCTTTATGTATACATTTCCCTCTCAGCATTCCCAGAAGTAATATGACCAGGGTTTTTTGTTTTTGTTTTGTTTTTTTGGGGGGATATCACAAGTAACATATCATGTCAAATTCAGGCTGCTTCCCCAGGGAAGACTGCATTGCCGCAGTACAGTGCCACCCGTTTTGTTTTCCTTTTTCTGTCTGCATGTATTTCTGTTTATTGTCTGAAAGCCGGTTTATTACAGGATTTTGCCGT
This sequence comes from Monoplex corrugatus, assembly GCA_030674185.1. NCBI lineage: Eukaryota > Metazoa > Mollusca > Gastropoda > Littorinimorpha > Ranellidae > Monoplex > Monoplex corrugatus. The sequence continues at coordinate 88,227,732 of CM060310.1, read as the reverse complement.
GGACAACTCTTTTGTTGCCGTAGGATCTTAAACGTGCGCTAAATGCGTGCTGTACATAGGAGTTCGGATTATCGTCTTGTCCAAAAAACCAAAAAACTAGCACCTGGATTACCAATCAAGGTCTAGTGGACAGAAAGTCTCTGACCTGTGATTCAAACCCATGTTTCTTCGCTCCAAAGACAGATGTTTTAACCACTGTGCCACACATTTTACACAAGAGTCCAAGGTGTGTCTCACATCATGTAGTTGTCTGCCCCCCCCCCCCCCCCCCCCAAAAAAAAACAACAACTTTTTCCTACGCTGTTTCTGTGGTCGGTCAGTTACTATCCCTGCCTTTTATTGGTCGTTCATATATCACTCTTGTTTTCCATTGGTCGTTCATATGTTATCCTGCCTTTCATTGGTCAGTCATTACCATTCCTGCCTTTCACTGGTCGATAAATTAACATCCTGCCTTTCATTGGTCAGTAAATAAACATTCCTGCCTTTCATTGGTCAGTAAATAAACATTCCTGCCTTTCATTGGTCAGTAAATAAACATTCCTGCTTCATTGGTCAGTAAATAAACATTCCTGCCTTTCATTGGTCAGTAAATAAACATTCCTGCCTTTCATTGGTCAGTAAATATACATTCCTGCCTTTCATTGGTCAGTAAATAAACATTCCTGCCTTTCATTGATTGACACAGTGCAAAGGTTTGCCATATTTAACTCTATAAATCTAATCTTTATTGATCATTCTACTTGTGGATATGGTCTTTGAGTTCAAGTAATGGTTGCAATACAGAATAGTTTACTTCATTCAAGATGTTTAATATTATCTTCAAGGGCCAACTTCCCATCAGACTTCCAGTAGGACGGCCAACCAGTAGTGACAGTATTGAAGTCATGTGAGTCGTAAATTAATTACCTTGTGCTCTGTCCTTGAACCCTATAAAATGAACAGTTGGAACGTTCCTAGTCATGGATTTTCTGGTCCCCTAACGCATTTCCCGTGAACCATAAATTTAGTTCTGTTCAATTTCTGAATACTTTTACAACACAACTCACTCAGCCTTACAATGACGGTTTTTGTGTGTGTGTGTGTGTGTGTGTGTGTGTGTGTGGTGGTGTGTGGTGTGTGCGTGGTGGTGTCTGTGTGTGTGTGTGTGTGTGTGTGTGTGTGTGTTGTGTGGTGTGTGTGTGTGTGTGTGTCTGTTGTGTGTTGTGTGTGTGTCTCTTTGTGTGTGTGTGTGTGTGTGTGTGTGTGTGTGTGTGTGTGTGTGTGTGTGTGTTGTCTGTCTGTCTTGTCTCTGTCTCTGTTGTGTGTCTGTCTGTCTGTCTCTCTGTCTCCTCTCCTCTATGTGTGTGTGTGTGTGGTGTCTTGTCTGTCTGTCTGTCTGTCTCTCTTCTCTGTATGTATGTCTTTCTTCTGTCTCTCTCTTCTCTTCGTATGTGTGTGTGTTGTGTGTGTGTGTGTGTGTGTGTGTGTGGTGTGTGTGTGTGTGTGTGTGTGTGTGTGTGTGTGTGTTGGCAATGTGTGCGTGTGTGCGTGTGTATACGTGTAATTTTTGGCGAGGTTTTCTTTTTCTTTTCCTTATTTCTTTTTTGTTCTGTTTTGTTTTGTCTTGTTTTGTATAAGTTCGTTAATATGCACTGTACGTTATACGACATGTATTTCTTGTATTGCACTTTTACATAGATAGAATAGATAGATAGCAAAGAAGAAGAATAATAATGATAGATAGATAGATAATAGATAGAAAGAAGATAGATAGATAGATAGATAGATAAATATAGATAGAATAGATAGATAGATAGATAGATAGATAGATTTTTTTTGTCACAGTAGATTTATCATGTGAAATTCGGGTTGTTCTCCCTAGAGAGAGCTCTTTGGTGCAATGATAGATAGATATTTTTGTCACAGTAGATTTATCATGTGAAATTCGGGTTGTTCTCCCAGGAGAGAGCTCTTTGGTGCAATGCAGCACCACCCAATTGTCATCCTTATCAGTATCATTATGAACTTTCTCCCACATGTGTGGTGTGTGTGTGTGTGTGTGTTTGGGGGTGGTGGTGTGTGTGTGTGTGTGTGTTGGGTTTTCGGGGGCCGTTGAACTGTTTTTTGGGGCCCCTTTTTTTTTTTGTTCTGTTTTTTTTTTTTTTTGTAAATTCTTAAAGCATTATTTGCTTTTTTCTTTTTCCTTTTTCTTTAAAAATTGTGTGGGGGGGGGTTGGGGGGGTTTTGTGGGGGGGGGGGGTTGTTGTTGTGTGTGTGTTTGGGTATTTTGTGTGTTTATTGTGTTGGTTGTTTTGGGGTTTTGGGTTGGGGGGTTTTTTGTGTGGTTTTCTTGGTTTGGGGGTTTTGGGGGGTTTTGGGTGTGCAGGGCACCCAGTACTTTTTTTCCCCCAACTGGTCCCGGAAAAATGGGGAAAAATGGTCCCCCCCCCCCCCCCCCCCCCCCCCCCCCCCCCCCCCCCCCCAAACCCCCCCCTCACCACCCAAAAAAAACCCCCCCCCCCCCCCCCCCCCCCCCCTAACCCCCCCCCCCTCCCCTCCCCCCCCCCCCCCAAAAAAAAAAAAAAAAATTTTAAAAAAAAAAAAAAAAAAAAAAAAAAAAAAAAAAAACCCCCCAAAAAACAAAAAAAAAAAAAAACAAAAAAAAAACAAAACCCAAAAAAACCCCAACCAAAACCCCCCCCCCAAAAACCCCCCAAAAAACCCCCAAAAAAAAAAAAAAAAAAAAAAAAAATTTAAAAAAAAAAAAAAAAACCCAAAAAAAAAAAAAAAAAAAAAAAAAATAAAAAAAAAAAAAAAAAAAAAATGGTTTTAATGAATGTTTTTTTTGTTTTAATTTTTGTTTGTTTGTGTTTGTTGTTTTTTGTTGTTGTTGTTTGAAAAAAAAAGGTTTGGGAAAGGGGATGTATAAGGGGGTGTTTTATTGGGAAGGTTTATGTAGGGTTGGGTTTTTTAAAGTAAAATTAATGAAAATTTTTGCCCCCCCTGTGGTTTTTGTATTATTTGTATTTTTGGTTGTATTTTTTTTAAAATTTTTCCCCCCCCCCCCCCCCCCCATGTTTTTTGATTTAAGTTTAAAAAAGTTTTTGGGGCTGGGAGTTTTATATTAAAGGGAGTTTGGGGGGAGAGGAATAGGGTATTGAGTAATGATTTTTGAAAAAATTAAATTTTTAAATAAAAAAAAAGGTTTAAAAAAATTTTTAATTATGTAAACAGAATTTTAAGTTAAAAAAGAAAATTTAAAGGTTTTTTTGGTAAAAAAAAAATTTTGGGAAAAAGGTTTGGTAAAATTTTCCCTAAATGAAAGTTGGTTAAAAGGTTTGGGTTAAAAAGAGGTTTTTTTAAAAATTATTTGGGTTAAAAAAAACGTTTTTGGTTTTTTAAAAAAATTTTTTGGGTTAAAAAGAGGTTTTTTTAAAAAGAGGGTTTTTGGGTTTAAAAGATTTTGGGTAAAAATTTGGAAATAAAATTTGGGTACAAAAATTATTTGTGGGTTTAAAAAAAATGTTTAATGTAGAAAATGAAATGAAGAAAAGGGGTAAAATTTTGTTTGTTTTTAAAGAGTTTTGAAAAAGAAATTAAAAAAATTTAAAAAAAAAAACCCTTGTTTTTAGGGAGAAGGAAGTGTAGGTAATGTTGATTTGGGTTTTTTTTTTTAATTAGTAATTTGTTTTTGTTGTTTTTGGGTTGTTTTTTGTTGCTGTTGTTGTTTTTTTGTTGTTGTTGTTTTTTTGGGGTGTTGTTGTGTTGTTGTTGGTTTTTTGTTTTTGTTGTGTTGTTTTGGGGTTTGTTGTTTGTTTTGTTGTTGTTGTGTTGTTCGTTTAATTTTTGTTTGTCTTTTGTTGTTTGTTTTGTTGTTTGTGTGTGTCCCCCCATTTTTTTTTTTTTTTTTCTTTTTTTTTTTAGGGTTTGTTGTTTTGTATGTTAAAATTTTTTTTTTGTTTGTGTTGTTGTTTTTTGGGTTGTTGTTGTGTGTTGTTTAATGGTGTATTGTTTTTGTTTGTTGAGGGTTGTGGGTTTGTTGTTTAGGGGTATTATTTTTGTATTTGTAGGGTGAATGAGTTTTGTTGTTGTGTTGTTGTTTTGTTGTTGTTGTTTTTGGGGTTGTTGTTGTTGTTGTTTTTGGGTTAAAAAAACCAAGGGGAAAATTTGTTTTTTTGTTTTCAATGTATGTTTATTTTTTATTTATTTTTTTTTGGGTTTGTTGTGTTTGTTGTTGTTGTTGTTGTTTTGTTGTTGTTTTTGTTGTTTTTTTGTGTTGTTGTAGTGTTGTTTGTTTGAATGTTGTTGTTTTTGTTTTTGTTGTATTGGTGTGGTGGTTTTTGGGGTTGTTGTGGTGATGTTGTTGTTGTGTTGTTTTTGTTGTTTTTTGTATGAAATTTGTTGAAAAAAATTATGTTGTGAAATGTAAAAAAAAAAGAAATGAAATTTTAGAAAATTAGTTGTAATGTTTGTTTTGTTCTTGTTTGTTTGTTTGTATGTTGTTGTTGTTTTTTTTTTTTTTTTTTTTTATTATTAATTTTATTTTTTAAAATTATTTTTATATAATTTTTTTATGATAATTATTTATTTTTTTATTTTTTGAAAATATAATTATGTTTTTTAATGTATGTATGTATGAATGTAGTAGTATTTATGTATGTGTATGTATGTATGAAATGTATGTATGTATGTATGTAATTTTTGTATGAAATGTATGTATGTATTTATGAAAAGTATGTATTAGTAGTATGTATGAATTATGTATGATGTATGTATGTATGAAATGTAGTATGTATTGTATTTGAAATGTAGATGTATGTATTAAAATGTTGTTTATGTATGATGATGTAATGTTGAAAAGTATGTATGTATGAAAATGTATGATGTATGTAATTAGTATTATGTATTTGTATGTTGTATGTTGTATGTATGAATGAAAGTATGTATGAAAGTATTATGTATTATGTAGTATGTATGAATTTATGAAATTATGTATTATGTAGTATGATGAAATTATGTATGTATGTATATGTTGTATGTTTGTATGTATGTATGTATGTATGTATGTATATGTAATGTATGGTTTTAAATGTATGTAGTATTTTTGTATTAAGTAGTATGTATGATGTAGTAGTATGTAAGTATGAAAAGTATGTATGTTATGTATGTATGAATGTTGTTTGAATTTAGTATGTATGTATGTATGTAATGTATGTATGTATGTATTGTATGTATGTATGTATGTATGTATGTATGTATGTATGTATGTATGTATGTAATGTATGTTATATGTATGTATGTATGTAATGTATGTATGTATGTAATATGTATTGGTAATGTATGTAATGTAATGTATGTATGTAATGTATGTAATGTATGTATGTAATGTTGTATGTATGTAATGTATGTATGTATGTAATGTATGTATGTAATGTATGTAATGTATGTATGTATGTATAGATGTAATGTAATGTATGTATGTATGTATTATGTAATGTATGTATATGAATGTATGTAATGTATTAAGTATGTATGTATGTAATGTATGTATGTATGTAAGTATGTAATGATATGTATGTAATTATGTATGTATGTAATGTATGTATGTATGTAATGTATGTATGTAATGTATGTAATGTATGTATGTATGTAATGTATGTAATGTATGTATTGTATGTATGTAATGTAATGTATGTATGTATGTAATGTATGTAATGTAATGTATGTATGTATGTATGTATGTATGTAATGTAATGTATGTATGTAATGTATGTAATGTATGTAATGTATGTATGTAATGTATGTATGTATGTAATGTATTGTATGTAATGTATGTATGTATGTATGTAATGTATGTAATGTTGTATGTATGTATGTATGTATGTATGTATGTATGTATGTAATGTATGTATGTATGTATTTTATGTATGTATGTATGTATGTATGTATGTATGTATGTATGTATGTATGTATGTATGTATGTATGTATTTTATGTATGTAATGTATGTATGTTGTATGTATGTTGTATGTATGTATGTAGTATGTATGTATGTATGTATGTATGTAAATGTATGTATGTATGTATGTATTATGTATGTATGTATGTATGTTATGTATGTTGTATGTATGTATGTATGTATGTATGTATGTATGTATGTATGTAATGTATGTAATGTTGTATGTATGTATGTATGTATGTATGTATTTATGTATGTATGTATGTATGTATGTAATGTATGTATTTTATGTATGTATGTAATGTAATGTATGTATGTATGTTGTTGTATGTAATGTATGTATGTATTATGTATGTATGTATGTATGTATGTATGTATGTATGTAATGTATGTATGGTATGTATGTATGTATGTATGTATGTATGTAATGTATGTATGTATGTATGTATGTATGTAATGTATGTAATGTATGTATGTATGTATGTATGTATGTATGTATGATGTATGTATGTATGTATGTATGTATGTAATGTATGTATGTAATGTATGTATGTATGTATGTATGTATGTATGTATGTATGTATGTATGTTATGTTGTATGTATGTATTATGTATGTATGTAATGTATGTATGTATGTATGTAATGTATGTATTAATGTATTATTTATGTATGTAGTATTATTATTTGTATGTATGTTGTATGTATGTAGTATTAATGTATGTAATGTATGTTATGTTGTATGTATGTAGTATATGTAGTATGATGTATGTATGTATGTAGGGTATTATGTATGTTTAATGTTGTTGTTGTTTGTATGTTGTAGGATGTTTGTTGTAGAGTATGGTATGTATTTTTGTAGTTTTGTATGTTTGTATGTATGATTTAAGGTTGTGTTTTGTTGGTTGGTATGTGTTGATGTATGTATGTATGTATGTATGTAAATGTATTAAGAATTTGTAATGATGTATGTAGTATGTATGTAATGTATGTATGTATGTATGAGGTTTATGATGTATGTAATGATATGTATGTTTATGTATGATGTATGTATGTATGTATGTTTATGTTTGTAATGTATGTATGTTGTTGTATTATGATGTATGTATAGATGTATGTTATGTATGTATGTTGTTGATGTTGTATGTATATGTATGTGTAGTTTTGTATGAATGTATGTTAGTTATGTATGTATGTGTAATGTATGTATATTTGTTGTATGAGTATTTTAATGTATATGTATGTATATTATGATGTATTATGTAGTTGTATTATGTAATGTATGTATGTTAATGTATGATTATGTATGTATGTATGTATAATGTATGTATTATGTAGTATGTAATGTATGTATGTATTATGTATGTATTAATGTATGTAATGTTGTAATGTATGTATGTATGATGTATGTATGTAATGTATTAATGTATGTAATGTAATATGTATGTATGTATATGTATGTATATGTATTAATGTATGTATGTATGTATGTATGTAAGTATGTAGTATGTAGTAAGTATGTATGTAGTATGTATGTATGTATGTATGTATATAATTATGTATGTAAGTATGTATGTATGTATGTATGTATGATAATGTATGTAATGTATGTAATGTTGTATGTATGTATGTATAATGTATGTATGTATGTATGTATGTATGTATGTATGTAATGTATGTATGTATTATGTATGTATGTATGTATGTAATGTATGTATGTAATTTGTATGTATGTATGTATGTTATGTATGTAATGTATGTTGTATGTATGATGTATTTATGTTAATGTATGTATGTAATGTATTAATGTATGTATGTATGTTGTAATGTAATAATGTATGTATTATGTATGTAATGTATGTATGTATGTATGTAATGTATGTATGTATGTATGTATGTATGTATGTAATGTATATATGTATGTAATGTTTATGTATGATGAATGTATTGTATGTATGTAATTATGTATGTATGTATGTAATGTATGTATGTATGTAGATGTATATGTATGTATGTAGTTATGTATGTATGTAATGTATGTATGTGTATGTATGTATGTATGTTTATGTAATGTATTGTATTGTATGTATGTATGTATGTATGTATGTATGTAATGTATGTATGTATGTATGTATGTATTATGTATGTATGTATGTATGTATGTATGTAATGTATGTATGTATATATATGTATGTAATGTAATGTATGTATGTAATGTATGTATGTTTAATGTATGTTGTATTTGTATGTATGTATGTATTTTATGTATGTATGTATGTATATGTATGTATGTATGTATGTATGTATGATGTATGTATGTATGTATGTATGTATGTATGTATGCATGTATGTATGTATGTATGTATGCATGTATGTATATATGTATGTATATATGTATATATGTATGTATGTATGTATGCAGTATGTATATGTATGTATGTATGTATGTATGTATGTAAGTATATTATATATGTATGTATGTATGCATGTATGTATGTATGTATGTATGTATGTATGTATGTAGTATGTATTTGATGTATCTATCACAGATTCCTGTTTATCACACAGATTCCCTGTTTATCACACAGATTCCCTGTTTATCACACAGATTCCCTTCACCACAAATTATCTACATCCACCCCTCCACTCCTCGTCAAAAACATAATTACGGTATGTCGAGGTACGTTTCTAAGCGTAATAAGCGTGACTAGGAAAGTAGCAACATACAAGTTTCAAACTGGCTGGCTACCAACGCTTTTTGATGCAGTGCTATTAACAAAACACAAGTTGACAAAAGATTCTGATTATCAACTCTTTCTATGTTCTCAAGTTTCATTATGACATTATACGGGAAAAGAGTGGCAGAATAATAATTATAATATTAATAATAATTACAATATTTATATAGCGCAAAACCTTGATAAAATCAAATCTAAGCGCTGAAACAGACACACACACACGCACGCACGCACACACACGCACGCACGCACGCACACACACGCACTCACGCACACACACACACACACACACACACACACACACACACACACACACACACACATGGCTATAAATGGGGAGAAAGAATAAAAGCAATGGAAAATTATAGAGAGCATATTATATACAATTATATATTGCAATGTGATTCCCCTCCGAGTGGAGACAGGCTGCAGAGGGGATTGAGTGAGGTCAGGATTTTATGCAGAGGAGAAAAGGTGAGTTTTGAGAGCGGACTTGAAGGAGACAAAAGTAGGTTGCTGACGGACTGAGAGAGGAAGTTTGTTCCAGGAGAGCGGCCCAGAAACAGAGAAGGCTCGTGGACCATAGGTATTGAGCTTAGTGCGTGGAAAGCGAAAAGTCAGAGGATCGGAGGCAGAGCGGAGGGTACGTGAGGGAACATAGATCTCAAGTAGGCTTGACAGGTAATCGGGGGCTGCGTTATTGAGGCTTTTGTAGCACATGTTCAGACGCTCGTCCGCCAATAACTAAACTAGAGGTCCCAGGGTTCGTTTCCCGTCGAGGCCTCAGATTTTCTCTCGTATAATCCAACTGAATGTCTAGTCCATCAAAAGGAGACGAAAAACAAGTCGGACCCGTGTGCCTTCTGGCTTCGCACGCTAAAGATTCCACGGCAGTTGAAAATCTTGAACAGCAGGGTGTTCGCCCGGCCACGCTGGCATAAAACAATGGGGAAATAGATTCATTTCCCGGGTCCCTTCCCTTGAAAACCAATTAGCCTTTCTGAAGTCTTGGTAAAAGATTGGGTGGCGCTGCACTGCGGCGCTCTCAACAGGACTTGCAGCCGGTGTTTCACATTGCAAATCAGTTGTGACACACAGAAATATGAATATGAATACACGTTAGAAACTGACTGACAACCAAAGCCTTGTTATACACACCAACACTGACAACCAAAGTCTTTTTATACACGCCAACACTGACAACCAAAGTCTTTTTATACACGCCAACACTGACAACCAAAGCCTTTTTATACACGCCAACACTGACAACCAAAGTCTTTTTATACACGCCAACACTGACAACCAAAGTCTTTTTATACACGCCAACACTGACAACCAAAGCCTTGTTATACACGCCAACACTGACAACCAAAGCCTTGTTATACACGCCAACACTGACAACCAAAGCCTTGTTATACACGCCAACACTGACAACCAAAGCCTTGTTTAACACGCCAACACTGACAACCAAAGCCTTGTTATACACGCCACCCAACATGACAACCAAAGCTTGTTATACACACCAACACTGACAACCAAAGCCTTGTTATACACCCAACATGACAACCAAGCCTTGTTATACACCAACACTGACAACCAAAGCTTGTTATACACCCAACACTGACAACAAAGCCTTGTTATACAGCCAACACGACAACCAAAGCTTTTTATACACGCCAACACTGACAACAAAGCTTGTTATACACCCAACACTGACAACCAAAGCCTTGTTATACACGCAACACTGACAACCAAAGCCTGTTATACACCACACTGACAACCAAGCTTTATACACGCCAACACTGACAACCAAAGCCTTGTTATACACCCAACACTGACAACCAAAGCCTGTTAACACGCCAACACTGAAACCAAGCTTTTTATACACACAACATGAAACAAAGCTTGTTATACACCCACACTGACAACCAAAGCCTTGTTATACACCCAACATGACAACCAAAGCTTTTATACACGCCAACACTGACAACCAAAGCCTTTTATACACCCAACACTGACAACCAAAGCTTTATACACCCAACACTGACAACCAAAGCCTTTTATACACGCCAACACTGACAACCAAGCCTTTTTACACGCCAACACTGACAACCAAGCCTTGTTATACACGCCAACATGACAACCAAAGCCTGTTATACACCCAACATGACAACCAAAGCCTGTTATAACCCAACACTGACAACCAAAGCCTTGTTATACACGCCAACACTGACAACCAAGCCTTGTTTACACGCCAACACTGACAACCAAAGCCTTGTTATACACGCCAACACTGACAACCAAAGCTTGTTATACACGCCAACACTGAAACCAAAGCCTTGTTATACACCCAACACTGACAACCAAGCTTGTTATACACCAACACTGACAACCAAAGCCTTTTATACACGCAACACTGACAACAAGCCTTGTTTACACGCCACACTGACAACCAAAGCCTTGTTATACACCCAACACTGACAACCCAAGCCTTGTTATACAGCCAACCTGAAACCAAAGCCTTGTTATACACGCCAACACTGACAACCAAGCCTTGTTATACCGCCAACACTGACAACCAAAGCCTTGTATACACGCCAACACTGACAACAAAGCTTGTTATACACGCCAACACTGACAACCAAAGCCTTGTTATACACGCAACACTGACAACCAAAGCCTTGTTATACACGCCAACACTGACAACCAAAGCCTTGTTATACACGCCAACACTGACAACCAAAGCCTTGTTATACACGCCAACACTGACAACCAAGCCTTGTTTTACACCAACACTGACAACCAAAGCCTTGTTATACACCACAACACTGACAACCAAAGCCTTGTATACACGCCAACACTGACAACCAAAGCCTTGTTATACACCCAACACTGACAACAAAGCCTTGTTATACACGCCAACACTGACAACCAAAGCCTTGTTATACACGCCAACACTGACAACCAAAGCTTGTTATACACGCCAACACTGACAACCAAAGCCTTGTTATACACGCCAACACTGACAACCAAAGCCTTGTTAACACGCCAACACTGACAACCAAAGCTTGTTATACACGCCAACACTGACAACCAAAGCCTTGTTATACACCCAACACTGACAACCAAAGCCTTGTTATACACCCAACACTGACAACCAAAGCCTTGTTATACACCCACATGACAACCAAAGCCTTGTTATAACACCAACTGACAACCAACAAGCTTGTTATACACGCCAACACTGACAACCAAAGCCTTGTTATACACCCAACACTGACAACCAAGCCTTGTTATACACGCCAACACTGACAACCAAAGCCTTGTTATACACGCCAACACTGACAACCAAAGCCTGTTATACACGCCAACACTGACAACCAAAGCCTTGTTATACACGCCAACACTGACACAAGCTTGTTATACACGCAACATGACAACCAAAGCCTTGTTATACACGCCAACACTGACAACCAAAGCCTTGTTATACACGCCAACACTGACAACCAAGCTTGTTATACACGCCAACATGACAACCAAAGCCTTGTTATACACCCAACACTGACAACCAAGCCTTGTTATACACGCCAACACTGACAACCAAAGCCTTGTTATACACCCACACTGACAACCAAAGCCTTGTTTACACCCAACACTGACAACCAAGCCTTGTTATACACCCAACACTGACAACCAAAGCCTTGTTATACACCCAACACTGACAACCAAGCTTGTTATACACGCCAACACTGACAACCAAAGCTTGTTATACACCCAACACTGACAACCAAACCTTGATAACCACACTCAACAAGCTTGTTATACACCAACACTGACAACCAAAGCCTTGTTATACACCCAACATGACAACCAAAGCCTTGTATACACGCCAACACAACCAAAGCTTGTTATACACCCAACACTGACAACAAAGCCTTGTTATACACCCAACACTGACAACCAAAGCCTTGTTATACACGCCAACACTGCAACCAAAGCCTTGTTATACACCCAACACTGACAACCAAAGCCTTGTTATACACGCCAACACTGACAACCAAAGCCTTGTTATACACCCAACCTGACAACAAAGCCTTGTTATACACCCAACACTGACAACAAAGCCTTGTTATACACCAACACTGAAACCAAAGCCTTGTTATACACCCAACACGACAACCAAAGCCTGTTATAACGCCAACACTGAAACCAAGCCTGTTTACACCAACACTGACAACCAAAGCCTGTTATACACCCACACTGACAACCAAGCCTGTATACACCCAACACTGACAACAAAGCTTGTTATACACCCAACACTGACAACCAAAGCCTTGTTATACACGCCAACACTGACACCAAAGCCTTGTTATACACCAACACTGAAACCAAGCCTGTTATACCCCAACATGACACCAAAGCTTGTTATACACCCAACACTGACAACCAAAGCCTTGTATACACCAACACTGACAACCAAAGCTTGTATACACGCCAACACTGAACAAAGCTTTATACACCAACACTGACAACCAAAGCTTGTTTACACCCAACACTGACAACCAGCCTTGTTAACACCCACATGAAACCAAAGCCTTTTTACACCCAACACTGACAACCAAAGCCTTGTTAACGCCAACACTGACACAAAGCTGTTATAACCCACCTGACACCAAAGCCTTTTACACCCAACACTGACAACAAAGCCTTTTATCACGCCAACATGACAACCAAAGCCTTTTACAGCAAATGAAACCAAAGCTTTATACCGCCAACACTGACAACCAAAGCCTTATACACGCCAACATACAACCAAGCCTTTTACACAACACGACACCAAAGCTGTAACCCAACACGCAACAAGCTTTTCACCAACCTGCAACAAGCCTTTAACCACCCACCAAACCTGTTATACACCCAACACTGACAACAAAGCCTTGTTATACACGCCAACACTGACAACCAAAGCCTTGTTATACACGCCAACACTGACAACCAAAGCCTTTTATACACCCAACACTGACAACCAAAGCCTTGTTATACACCCAACACTGACAACCAAAGCCTTAACACGCCAACACTGACAACCAAAGCCTTGTTAACACGCCACACGACAACCAACCTTGTTATACACGCAACACTGACAACCAAAGCCTTGTTATACACGCCACATGACAACAAGCTTGTTAAACCACACTGACAACAAAGCCTTGTTATACACCCACACTGACAACCAAAGCCTTGTTATACACCCAACACGACAACCAAGCCTTGTTAACACCAACAGACAACAAAGCTTGTTATACACCAACACTGACACCAAAGCCTTGTTATACACCCAACACTGACAACCAAAGCTTGTTATACACCCAACACTGACAACAAAGCCTGTTATACACCCAACACTGCAACCAAAGCCTTGTTATACAGCAACACTGACAACAAACTTGTTAACACCCACACTGACAACCAAGCTTTAACACCCACACGACAACCAAAGCTTGTTATACACCCAACACTGACAACCAAAGCCTTGTTATACACCCAACCTGACAACCAAAGCCTTGTATACACCCAACACTGACAACCAAAGCCTTTTATACACCAACACTGCAACCAAACCTGAAACCAACACTGAAACCAACCTGTTTAACCCAACACTGACAAAGCTTGTTATACACGCCAACACTGACAACCAAGCTTTAACACGCCAACACTGACAACCAAGCCTTGTTATACACCAACACTGACACCAAAGCCTTGTTAACACGCAACACTGACAACCAAGCTTGTTATACACCAACACTGACAACCAAAGCTTTTATACACACCAACACTGAAACCAACCTGACACCAACACGACAACCAAGCCTTGTTATACACCCAACACTGACAACCAAAGCCTTTTCACCCAACACTGACAACCAAAGCCTGTTATACACGAACACTGACACCAAACCTTGTTATACACCAACACTGACACAAAGCCTTGTTATACACCCAACACTGACAACCAAAGCCTTGTTATACACCCAACATGACAACCAAAGCCTTTATACACCCAACACTGACAACCAAGCCTTTTATACACGCAACACTGACAACAAAGCCTTTTATACACCCAACACTGACAACCAAAGCCTTGTTATACACGCCAACACTGACAACCAAAGCCTTGTTATACACCAACACTGACAACCAAAGCCTTGTATACACGCCAACACTGACAACCAAGCCTTGTTATACACGCCAACACTGACAACCAAAGCCTTGTTATACACCAACACTGACAACCAAAGCTTGTATACACCCAACACTGACAACCAAAGCCTTTTATACACGCAACACTGACAACAAAGCCTTTAACACCCAACACTGAAACCAAACTGTAACACCAACACGCAACAAACCTTGTTATACACGCCAACATGACAACAAAGCCTTTATAACCCAACACTGACAACCAAGCCTTGTTATACACCCAACACTGACAACCAAGCCTGTTATACACCAACACTGACACCAAAGCCTTGTTATACACCCAACACTGACAACCAAAGCCTTGTTATACACGCCAACACTGACAACCAAAGCCTTGTTATACACGCCAACACTGACAACCAAAGCCTTGTTATACACGCCAAAACTGACAACCAAAGCCTTGTTATACACGCCAACACTGACAACCAAAGCCTTGTTATACACCCCAACACTGACAACCAAAGCCTTGTTATACACGCCAACACTGACAACC
>CM060310.1:88199802-88207302 GCA_030674185.1 Monoplex corrugatus | reverse complement strand
CAGCTGGCTCACATATTGAGTACACTTACACTCAGCCATCCGCCAATCTGTACAGCTGACTGACATATTCAGTACACTTACACTCAGCCATCCGCCAATCTGTACAGCTGGCTGACATATTCAGTACACTTACACTCAGCCATCCGCCAATCTGTACAGCTGGCTCACATATTCAGTACACTTACACTCAGCCATCCGCCAATCTGTACAGCTGGCTGACATATTCAGTACACTTACACTCAGCCATCCGCCAATCTGTGTACAGCTGGCTCACATATTCAGTACACTTACACTCAGCCATCCGCCAATCTGTACAGCTGGCTCACATATTGAGTACACTTACACTTAGCCATCCGCTAATCTGTACAGCTGGCTCACATATTGAGTACACTTACACTCAGCCATCAGCCAATCTGTACAGCTGGCTGACATATTCAGTACACTTACACTCAGCCATCCGCCAATCTGTACAGCTGGCTGACATATTCAGTACACTTACACTCAGCCATCCGCCAATCTGTACAGCTGGCTCACATATTCAGTACACTTACACTCAGCCATCCGCCAATCTGTACAGCTGGCTGACATATTCAGTACACTTACACTCAGCCATCCGCCAATCTGTGTACAGCTGGCTCACATATTGAGTACACTTACACTCAGCCATCCGCCAATCTGTACAGCTGGCTCACATATTGAGTACACTTACACTTAGCCATCCGCTAATCTGTACAGCTGGCTGACATATTCAGTACACTTACACTCAGCCATCCGCCAATCTGTACAGCTGGCTCACATATTCAGTACACTTACACTCAGCCATCCGCCAATCTGTACAGACACCAGCGATCTGCAGACATGATCGACATTATTGATCTGCGATACTCCCCTCCCTCTCCCTCACTCCGACTCTCTCTTGTCTGATGAAAGAACTACGAAGAAGGTCGCAATATAGGATTCCTTTTTTCACATTGGACCTAGCAGCAGGAAAGTTTAAGTCTTTTTCTCATAATTTTTGTGTCTGGTGTTTGTTTGTTTGTTTTTAACCTAAGCTTGACAAAGGCCAGTTGGCCAAATATTTGCGCCTGTCTTGTCTTGTTGTATTAAATACGCATTCTTATTCTTTTTTCGTGTTTTTTTCTGGTTTCCGAAATGAAAATGTGTAATCCAAGTTAACCATAACATTTTACAACTTTTTGTGGGAATGTTTCTTGGCAGCGTGAATTAAACTAAATCTGTAATTCAAACTCACCATATCTCGCCATAACGCTGTACAATTTCACATAGGAATATTGCCATCTTCTTCGTCGTGTGAATCAAATTCCAAACCAAGTTTGACTGCCCGCGTTCAAGCAAACAGGAACCAGAAAAAACACTAAAAAAAAGAATAAGAACGCGTATCTAATACAACCAGACAAGACAGGCCCAAATTTTCGGTCAACTGGCCTTTGGGTTTGTTGCACTAGGCACGATCCACTTACATCAGCCATATCTCTTGACTATGTATTTTCCCATTCAGTCGATCATATTTTCTCTTAAGCACTATTTGATAGTAGGATCCTTTACATTTCAAACACTACTCTTAGCTAGTGGATCATACTTTTAATTTTAGCCCTGGACCCTCTTCAGGATAAAACAATATTAATATGGTATGACCACTTTTCAAATTGCAGAAATCATCTAACTTCCGCTCTGACATCATATTTACTCAAAAATACATTATGATGTCATTTTAGTCAGTGTAGTCCTTTGTAGAACTTTGAAGGACCACCCATAATGAAAGATGAAGTTAGAGCGACACTGAAAAAGATGAAACCAGGAAAAGCCCCAGGACCAGACAACATTACTACAGAGATGATTGAAGCCCTGGAGGAATTTGGCATAGAAAAAATAAGTCCTCCTAAATGAAATTGGAAAAATCCCCAAAGATATGTCAAAATCAATTTTCATTGCACTTCCAAAGAAGACAGGGGCTATAGAATGCGAACTCCATCGCACAATCAGTTTGATGAGTCATGTAACAAAAATCCTGTTAAGAATAATCATGATGAGGACAAGGAACAGAATCAAATGAGACATAGCAGAAGAACAGTGCGGATTTGTGGAAGGAAAAGGAACTATTAATGCCATATACATCCTAAGAACTATAATAGAGAGGTGAATTGAGATGAATAAGGATTTGTATTTATGCTTTGTTGACTATACCAAGGCTTTCGATCGGGTACGACATGAAGAATTGATCAACCAACTGGAGAGACTCAATGTTGATGGAAAAGATCTACGAATAATCAGAAATATGTACCGGGAACAAACAGCTGCAATGAGAATAGAAAACAATATAAGTTCTTTCCAATACATCAAAAGAGGAGTTAGACAGGGTTGTGTTTTGTCACCAGATCTGTTTTCACTTTACAGTGAAAACATCATGAGAAACCTAGAAGAAGACCCTGGATTAAAGGTTGGAGGGAAAATGATAAACAACATTCGATACACAGATAACACCGTGCTAATTGCAGAAAATGAAAGGGACCTACAAAACCTTGTGAATATATTAGAAATAGAAAGCAAAGGTAAGGGGTTGGAACTAAATAGCAGGAAGACTGAAGTCATGGTGATCAGTAAAAAACATAAAATCCCCTCATGCAAAATAACAGCAAATGGCACAACCTTGACACAGATTAATAAGTTTAAATACCTGGAAACGGTCATTTCATCAGACGGCAGATGCACATCCGAAATAGCCGGCGGAATCGGCCAAGCCAAAACAGCATTCAAGAAGATGACAAGCATTCTTATCAACAAATGTCTATCAATTAACATCAGGAAGAGAGTTCTTGAATGTTATATAGAACCAATACTGTTTTTCGGTTGTGAGCCGTGGACAGTCAGCAAGCAAAGCCAGAGCAGGATCGAGGCAGCCGAGATGTGGTTTCTATGAGTTGAGAGTTCCATGGACAGCTAAGAAAACAAACGAGACAGTCTTGATGGAGGCAGACACAAGTAGATCATTCATAAGGAAGATTAGGAAAAGACAGGCAACATTTATAGGCCATTTTATGAGGAAGGGGGATTTGGAGCACCTGGTCACAACAGGAAAGCTGCAGGGAAAGAGAGCACCAGGTAGACCCAGGGAGAAAATGCTAGACGGATTTGCGGAGTGGCTGAAGACGAGGAGGGTGGAGGAGATACTTGGAGCGGCAAGAGATAGAGACAGATGGAAGTCCATGATCGCCAACGCCATGCGGCAGGGCACCTGATGATGATGATGATGAGTCCTTTTCTCACACTGGACACAGCAGCAGGAAAGTTTCAGTCTTTTTCTCCAAATTTTTGTATCTGGTGTTTGTGATCTTACACTTCTGGTGTTTGTTTGTGATCTTACACTTCTGGTGTTTGTTTGTGATCTTACACTTCTGGTGTTTGTTTGTGATCTTACACTTCTGGTGTTTGTTTGTGATCTTACACTTCTGGTGTTTGTTTGTGATCTTACACTTCACAAAGGCCAGTTGGCCAAAAATTTGCGCCTGTCTTGTCTTGTAATAAATACGCTTTCTTTTTCTTGTTTCGTGTTTTTTTTTTCTAGTTTGTGTGAATCAAGTTAAATTTGCAACCAAGTCTCAACATAACGCCTAACTACTTAAAACAGGAATAATGTGACCTTCTTAGCCTTGTCAAAGTAATTCAATCTCACCATAAATGTTATGCTGAGATTGGATTACATTGACAAGACAGGCGTTATAGTGAGACTGGATTACAAATTTAACTTGATTCACACGACGAAGAAGGTCGCAATATTCCTAAGTAAAGTTGTACAGCCTTATTGTGAGATTTGATGAGTTTGCTTTTATTCTTTCTCCCCATTTAAAGCCATGCGTGTGTGTATGTGAGTGTGTGTGTGTGTGTGTGTGTGTGTGTGTGCGCGCGCGTGTGTGTGTGCGTGCGTGCATGTGTGTCTGTTTCAGCGCTTAGATTTGATTTTATCAGATTTTGCGCTATATAAATATTGTAATTATTATTATTATTATACATTGAGTTTACTTCATACCGTCATGAAGGTCAAAATACTCCCATATAAAGTTGTAAAATTTTACGGATTACAAATTTAATTTCATTCACACTACGAAGGTCATAACATTCCTATGCAAAGTGGTACAGTGTTGTACAGTGTTGTACAGTGTTGTACAGTGTTGTGGTGAGAATGGACCACAGATTTAAATCAATTCACAGTATGACATAGAGAAGAGTGACAGAATGGTTCACATATTCGCCTACCAATAACTAAACTAAAGGTTTCCTGTTAAAGCCTTAACATTCCCCCTCAATTTGACCGAAAAATCGAACTCAACGTCTAGTCCTTCAGAAGGGGACGAAAAACGAGTCGGTCCGCGTGTCTTCAGATCTCTCGGCGGTTGAAAATAGTGAAGAACATGGCATTAACCCGGACGCTCTGGCAGAAACATTGAAAAGATAGGTTGATTCCCAAGCTCTCCCCTTCAAAGCCAGTTGGCCTTCTTGCCTTTGTAATACATTCGTCGAAAAAGAGGGGGAAAAAAAAAGACAGAAAAAAAGCTAAGACAAAGAAGAAGAAGAAAAAGGGGGGGGGGGGGGGCAGGGAGAGAGCAACCCGAATTTTAAAGAGTAAATCCACTATGACAAAAGAAATGAATATAAATGTGAATGAACTTGTCAGACGTTATTTGTTTATGTACATACGATATTCATGAATTTATTATATGCGTATTGTTCACACTTTTTCCACAACGGAGGTCGTGGACTGGACCCTCAGGGACCACGTGTTTGTCACGTGGGTTGGCTGATTCTATTGACATAGCCGTGAGAGTCCAAATTTGATGTCGTGATTTCAATTCTAACCCACAACAGGTAAAATGTATGTTTCATTCTGGTGGTGTCACCGTAGTGTTTTATAGGTCTTGTCTCTCTCAGCCCCACCGTGTGTGTGTATGTATGCGTGTGCGTGTGCGTGTGCGTGTGCGTGTGTGTGTGTGTGTGTGTGTGTGCGTGTGTGTGTGTGATGCGTGTGCGTGTGCGTGCGTGTGTGTGTGTGTGTGTGTGTGTGTGTGTGTGTGTGTGTGTGTGTGTGTGTGTGTGTGTGTGTGCGTATGAATGTAGGTATGTGTATGTGCGTATTACGTCTGTCTGGGTCAATGGCACCCCCCCCCCAAAAAAAAAAATAGAAAAAATCAAGACTTTGCCAGCGCATACGGTTTGGCGCAGGCTCAAGGAGTCTGCCAGACTGAAATTTGCTGGTAGAGTTAGGTGGAGCACAAATGGAACTGCATGAGTGCTAAGAATCCCACCTGAACTCCAAATAAAACTTCCAGTGTCCCGTGTGTCTGTGTGTGTGTGTGTGTGTGTGTGTGTGTATGTGTGTGTGTGTGTGTGTGTGTGTGTGTGTGTGTGTGTGTCTGTGTGTGTGTGTGTGTGTGTGTGTGTATGTGTGTGTGTGTGTATGAATGTAGGTTATGTGTATGTGCGTATTATGTCTATCTGGGTCAATGGCAATTAAATTATAACCATTGACACTGGCTCAAGTCCTCTCTCTCTCTCTCTCTTTCTCTCTCTCTCTCTCTCTTTCTTTCTCTCTCTCTCTGTCTCTCTCATATCTCATCTCATCTCTCTCTGTCTCGCTCTCTTTCTCTGTCTCAATCTCTCTGTCTCTGTCTCTGTCTATCTCCTCCCCCCCCCCCCCCCCCCAGCTGTAAGTAGTATTTAATGGAAAGCAGTAACTACATGATCACGATGTTATGATCAATATGTCTGTGTGTGTATAAGTGTACGTTGATGTCTGTCCGCATATCTGTAGGTGTGTGTATGTATGCGCGCAAGTCTCTGCGTTTGTGTGCGCGTGCGTGTGTCCGTGTGTACATTTGTGTGCGTGCATGTATGTGTCTACATGTGCTTCTGGGTAGGCATGTGTGCGTGTGTGTGTTTGTGTATGTGTGCGAGTGTGTGTGTGCCTGAGTGCTTGTGTGTGTGTGTGTGTTCGTTCGTTCCTTGATTTAACGTCTTTTCACTGTAAGTGATATTAGACGGGGGAGGGGGGAGGGGAGAGGGGAAGAAAAAAGTATATATACAATAAAAATGGAGAACGATAGTTGGACGGGTTGGATTGGGGTAGAGGGGAGACAGAGGAAAAAGTCATGAATAGGTGGTAGAATAGTAAAATGGAATGAAATCTTAACATTAGTAACAATTAACTTCAACAATGTGAAGGGAAAATTTAACACTAAAACACAAACTGCATAAAGTTAAAGTAATGCATTAACAGGACTGTGAACTAATGATTCTGAAATTTTAACAAGCAAAGATTGATCTGATGTGTGTGTGTGTGTGTGTGTGTGTGTGTGTGTGTGTGTGTGTGTGTGTGTGTGTGTGTGTGTGTGTGTGTGTGTGTGTGTGTGTGTGTGTGTGTGTGTGTGTGTGTGTGTGTGTGTGAATGTGTGACTGTCTGTCTTTCTGATATGTCTTAAATGGGAATTGAATATGGAACCTGAGTGAAATATAAAATGAATAAACATGGACGAAAAATTATTTTTCGTAAAATAATGGATGAAAATGATTGAAAAATGGTTGAAAATTGAACCAAACTTGATTCAAAATGATTCTTTAAAAGAATTAAAACGGATAGAAATAGATATTATTATGCTAATGAATAAAAAAGGAAGGAAAGTTGATGGAAAATTAATCTTTAAAAAAGGGGGTTAGGAGTCTAAAACAGATGAAGGTTCTACAACAAATGGATTGAAATGGATGAAAATGGATTGAAACGGATGAAAATGGAGTCTCGGGTGGATGTCTGGAACCTGTAGACAAGTTGCCTGCTGCTCTTTCTGAGACCCTGACAATCCCCAGATTTCCACATTAGCATTTCCTGCAGTAACTTCCTGTCAGGCGGAACAGTCTCTGAGTAACTTCGCTCAGTCACACACAAGAGAGAGAGAGAGAGAGAGAGAGAGAGAGAGAGAGAGAGAGAGAGAGAGAGAGAGAGATACATACATACATACATACATACATACATATATATATATACACAAACGCACGCACACACGCACTCACCTACGCACACACACACAAACGCACTCAAACGCACACACACCCACACAGAGAAAGAGAGAAAGAGGGAGGGAGAGAGGGAGGGAGAGAGGGAGGGAGAGAGGGAAGAAGGGAGAGCTGGGGTCAAATAGGGGATCTATTTTCACAAATAAACTCACCAAAACAAGTGACCACTCTGACAAACTGATACTTCACCCCCCACACACACAACGAAGACAAAAAGGATGAAGCTAAGCTAGGCTAGGATTGGCTAGGCTAGGCTAGGTTAGGTTAGGCTAGGCTAGACTAGGCTAGGCTAGGCTAGGCTAGACTAGGCTAGTCTAGGCTAGGTTAGGTTAGCTTGGCTAGGCTAGGTTAGGTTAGGTTAGGCTAGGTTAGGTTAGGTTAGGTTAGGTTAGCCTAGCCTAGGCTAGGCTAGGCTAGGCT
>CM060310.1:88169802-88182302 GCA_030674185.1 Monoplex corrugatus | reverse complement strand
GAGCTCGCGCATACACACACAAGCACACGCACAAACATGCAACCTTCACACACACACACGCACGTACACACATGTGCACAAATACATTCGCCTCTACACACACATACAGACACACGCGCGCACACATACACTCGCACACACATGTATACACACGCGCGGACGTACATGCACACACACATACAGAGACACGCACACACACAGACACTCACACATACATGGACACACACGAAGGAACGCATGCAAAAAAAAAAAAACATGCACATACATACGCATAAACACACACACGCGCGTATACAGACAAAGAGACACGTATGCACAAACAGATGCGCAAACCAGATCTTCATCCTACCTACCTACTACCTACCTACCTACCTATCTATCTGTCCATCCATCTATCTATCCATCTATCTATCTAGCTATCAATCGGATCTTCATCCTACCTACCTACTACCTACCTACCTACCTATCTGTCCATCCATCTATCTATCCATCTATCTAGCTAGCTAGCTATCTAGCTATATATCTATCTATCTATCTGATTGTCTATCTATCCATCTGTCAATCCATCCATCTATCCATCTATTTGGCTCTCTCTTTCTCTCTTTCTCTCACTCTCTCTCTTTCTCTCTCTCTCTCTGTCTCTGTCTCTCTCTCTCTCTCTCTCTCTCTCTCTTATTTGGAAGACATTGAGTATGACAGGATGTATAATGAATGTGATGTACGTTGTTCTAAAGATGAAACTGTGAATAGTTTTGGCAAAACATTGTTGAACTTATGTTTCATGTTGGATATGGTTATTTTGAATGGTTTTTGTGATGGAGATACAGAGGGTGAATACACTTTTGTGTCTCCAAATGGGTGTAGTGTGATTGACTATTTTCTTGTTCCCTATAATCTGGTATCATGCTTTGATTTGTAGGTAACTGTGTTGATTCATGGCATCTACCTGTTGAGGTAATATGGAAAAGGGGAAATAATCATACAGATGTAGAAAGTGCAAGACAACAAGGGGAAGAAAAAATTGTATGGTCTGAAGAATTAGCAAGTTTATTTGTACACGAGCTTGATGGTTCTGAGTTCAACAATTGTCTACAGACAGCTTTCGGTTTGTTAGATTATAATGTGAATGACAGTTCGGAGCAGTTTACTAAGGCTTTATGCGGGGCAGCTGCGTGTATGGTACGAACAGTGAGACAAGGACAAAAGAAACAGAATGATTGGTTTGATAAGGAATGTGAAAGAAAGAAACAAGAAGTTAAGAGGCTACTGAAAAGATTCCAGAGATGCAAAACAGAAAAAGAAAAAGAGAAAAAAGAGAAGCATATGTCATATCACGAAAAGAGTATGTTAAACTAAGGAAAACGAAAGAAAGGGAATACGAAGATAAGAAAATAAGAACACTCAAAGATTCCATCAATGACTCCAGGACATTCTGGTCAATAATAAGATCTGTTAATAGAAAGGCCTTTGTGTACAATGAAATCTCTATTGAACAATGGTACACTCATTTCTGCAGTGTTTTCAATGATATCGGGGGAAATACTGCACAAGAGAGTAATATAGTAGAGGAAGAAAATAATTTTGAGCCACTTTTCAATGAGCCTATAACTAAAGAAGAAGTGACTGCGAGTATCAGGCATTTGAAAGCAGGAAAGAGCGCAGGACCAGATCAAATAATCAGCGAAATGTTAAAACATGCAAATGCTAATGTAATTGATTTCCTTGTCCATTTATGTTACAAGCTTTTTGATAATGGCATTTTCCCGTCAGAATGGGCAAAGTCCATAATAATCCCAATTCATAAAAAAGGAGATGTGAATAATCCAGATAATTATAGAGGAGTCGCTCTAACAAGTGTAGTGAGTAAATTTTATACATATATTTTGAATAAGAGATTAACAAAGTGGGCAGAAAAAGAAGAGAAAATAGTTGAAGAACAAGCTGGATTTAGAGCAAAATACAGTACAATTGATCATATTTTCACACTTTACTCCCTTGTGCAGAAGCATTTACTTTTAAATAAGAAACTTTATGTTGCATTTGTGGATTTTAGGAAGGCATTCGATTCTGTGAATCGTAATAATCTTTGGAATGTATTACGTAAAAGTGGTGTGAATGGAAAATTATATATGGCCCTAAGAGGAGTTTACAACTCAGTGCTTGCATGCGTGCGTGAGAAGTGTGTATATTCAGATTATTTCGAATGCCCTAAAGAAGTGAAACAGGGGTGTCAATTGAGTCCTCAATTGTTTTCATTTTTCATTAACGAATTAGCAGTGGAACTGTCAAGAAAAGGCAGGCATGGCATTCAAATCATCCCTGGGGTTATTGAGATATTCCTATTGCTGTTTGCAGACGATGTTATTCTTCTCTCTGGTACAGTCAAAGGCTTACAAAACCAGTTAAATGTCTTAAAGGAAGAATCGGATCGACTAGCTTTAACAGTTAACATGGATAAAACTAATATGATTTTCAGGAAGGGTGGACATTTATCAAAATACGAAAAATGGTTCTATGGAATTAACGAGGTTAAAGTTGTTAATTCTTATAAATACTTAGGAATGATATTTTCGACAAAATTAAGTTTAAATTATGCATGGGAAGAATCTTGTAATAAAGGGAAAAAGGGTGTTATTGAAATTCTAAAATCCTTACGGAAGCTCAATTCTATTGATTGTAATTTATATTGGAAAATGTTTGATACACAGATAGAACCTTTACTTACATATGCAGCTGAAGTATGGGGTCTTACTGTAAATCCACATATGACTATCTCTCTGAACTCTTGACTGTCTACGTACCTTCTCGATCACTCCGCTCTTCTGTGGATGACAAGAAGTTTCGTGTGCCAAAATATAACAGAGAAACTCACGGTGGTAGAGCCTTTGCAGTTTTTGCTGTTCAGACATGGAACTTGTTGCCTCAGTCCGTCCGCCACTCTAAAACTCTACCATCTTTCAAAACAAGTTTAAAAACTTACTTCTTTAAACAGTGTTTTTCCTGATTTTGGCTAGTGGGTTGATCCTGCTTGACATTCTGGATGAAATTGTGCACAATGGGGTGTATGCCAGTGTGTGTGTGTGTGTGTGTGTGTGTGTGTGTGTGTGTGTGTGTGTGTGTGTGTGTGTGTGTGTGTGTGTGTGTGTGATGTGTGGCTGTGTGTGTGTGGGTGTTGTGTGTGTGTGTTTGAAAATGGGGGGAGAGGGGTGGGCGGGGGGGGGGTGAGAGGGAGAGAGATTATTTGGTGTGTCTGTGTGGTTGTTGATTTCCTGTGGATAGTTTTTGATGAGTTTGTTTGTATTGTAGCCTGTTATTTGGTTTATATATGTATGGTTTACTGATGTAAAGCGCTTTGAGGTTTCGGAAAGCCTCTATAAATGCACTATTATTATTATTATTATTATTATATGGAAAAAGTGCATACATATGCTATAAAACGTTTTTTGGCTGTACCAATTCACTCTTCTAACACTGTTTTATATGGAGAAACTGGAAGATATCCTTTATACATTAGAACCTTTGTGAAGAGTATTAAATACTGGTTGAAATTATTAAGGCTTCCACAATCTCGGTTATGTAAACAGGCATATGAAATGACGGTTACTCAAATGGAAATAGGAAAACAGAACTGGGCCTATCAGGTAAAAAAGGCTTTATCAGAACTTGGGTTTGGAATCGTGTGGTTGTCCCAGGGAGTAGGAAATGAGTGTCAGTTTATTAATGAATTTAAAGACAGGCTTATTTGTTCGTGTAAACAAAATTGGCACTCAGATATGGAAAACAAAGAAAAATATAGTTGGTTCTTCTCATTTAAAGATGTTTTTCAAACCGAAAAATATCTGTGTTGTTACGGATAAAGGGCAAAGAACTAATTACGCAAGATTTAGATTAAGAACACTTGGTTTCAATGCAAATAAAAATTGGTTTCAACCTGGGACGTCCACAGTATATCCTTGCTCCTTATGTGGAAACAATGTCGATAATGAAAAACACTTTTTATTCCAATGCCAAATTTTTGACACAATACGTGGAAAATGCAAAGTTTTTGAATCCGACATGGCCAAAAGACAAGATGTTGTATCTATTTTGTCGTCTGATGACGAAGTCATAATCAAATCAGTGGCACTATACATTGCGGAAGCACAAAAAATAAGACATAAACACTTACAAGCCCGACAATAGTGCTAGACAATATCATACTGGGATTAATTTAATCTCTTTTGACTGATATGGGCTATATCACGTTAACTCCAAAAGAAGCCGCTTTATTATAGACTGTTTTGTAAAGAGCTGTTTTCATTTGCTTTATTTTGCTTTGTTTGCCGATAATTTAAGAGTAGCTAATAATATGAAAATAATGGTATATTTGTAGAATATGTTAGAAGTGGATATTGAAAGGGTATATAGACACTTAAGGGTCTACTATACATGTTAACAAAAAAACAAAAACAAAAACAAAAACAAACCAAAAACAAATAAATAAAAGGCATAGTGATGTCCCTTGTTAACAGAGTATTATGGGGCAGTTATGTGAAGATTATATTATTATCACTAAATGTAAGGTTTGGGTGGTCTAGCCCAGATGTTTCATCATATTACAGTTTTGATGTGTGTGTGTGTGTGTGTGTGTGCGTGCGCACGAGCGCGCGCCCGCGCGTGAGTGTATATGGGTGCGTGTGTGTGTGTGTGGGTGTGTGAAAAAGATTTTGGTTTGCCTAAACCTAGACAAATTATTGGCCTAAATGTAGGAACACTGTTCTGATATTTTGTTTGTTTGTTTGCATTATGTAGTACTGATAAAATGGATGATTGTTCATTATATATGATTTGAATATGTTCGACTATTCAAGGAATGGATGTTCGATATTTTTTTTTATTATGAGTGAAGAATTTGCGCACATACAAAGAGTGGATTATGTGTCGCACTACTGGAAAATTGTTATCCCCCTTGTCAAAAGACCTTTTCGGGTAATGACAATAAACAGTTTCAGTTTCAGTTTTCAGTTTCTCTCTCTCTCTCTCTCTCTTTGTTCCTCTGATTTTCAACAGGAAAATTCAAACGTGCTGATCAATATTGAGGCCGAGTTTCCGATGAAAAGGATCTGTCAGAATTCATTGTGGCCTGTCACACTCTGAGTGATGCAGTTTGAATCACTTGAGTTTATTACGTGATTGTGTTGGAGTGCAGAGACGGTTGTGGGATGGTGTGTGTGTGTGTGTGTGTGTGTGTGTGTGTGTGTGTGTGTGTGTGTGTGTGTGTGTGTGTGTGTGTGTGTGTTATGTGTGTGTGTGTGTGTGTGGTGTGTGTGCGTTTGTGTGTTTGTGTGTGTGTGTTTGTGTGCGTGTGTTGTGTGTTTGTGTGTGTGTGGTGTGGTGTGCGTTTGTGTGTTTGTGTGTGTGCGTGTGTGTGTGTTGTGTGTGTTGTGTGTGTGTGTGTGTGTGTTGTTGTGTGTGTTTGTGTGTGTGTGTGTGTGTGTGTGTGTGTGTGTGTGTGTGTGTGTGTGTGTGTGTGTGTGTGTGTGTGTGTGTGTGTGTGTGTGCAATCCGTGATAGAGAATTGGATTTCTTATGTACTTGGCAGGTGTTGTATTCAGACACTGGTTTGGTCTTTAAAAGTCCATGCACATTTATTCACTTAATGTACATTTTACACAATTTGATTTTGTGCTCTCTCTGTTTCTCTACGTTTATTTATTAAATGTATATTTCACACCACTGTACTGTGTGCTCTCTCTGTCTCTGTCTCTCTCTCTCTCTCTCCCCAACAAAACACCATGAAATGGGCCAAAAGTCTTTTTATTCAGTAAACCATCCTCCTCATCGTCATCATTATTATCATTTTTGTTTCTCTCTCTTTTCTATTCCCTTCTCTCCCCCCCCCCTCTTTGTTTCTCTCTCTTTTCTATTCCCTTCTCTCCCCCCCCCCTCTTTGTTTCTCTCTCTTTCCAAATGATAGATCCCCCTACCACCAAAGAAATAGCCAAATGTCTTAAATCGTGTAACCATATCATCTCTCTTTTTCTCTAACAGAGACAGACAGACAGACAGACAGAAAATATGTGGGGGTTGTTTGGAGTTTGTTCAGGAGGGATTCATTGCACTAGAATAATTCCATATTCGCTCAACTAAATCTGCAAGCAATTACCTTTCAGATTCCCTGAGCTGCACAAACCCCTATTCTCTCGCAAGGTCTTGAAATGGGAACAGACGAAGGATCCATGAAACATTAAGCTGACACCATCAGAACGATGGATTATTAAGATTGGCAGCGAACATGACCTCTCTCTCTCTCTCTCTCTCTCTCTCTCTCTCTCTCTCTCTCTCTCTCTCTTATTATTTTTCTTTTTTTGCTGGGATTGAACTCTAAATATCAGATCTTGAATCCAGGCTCAGTCAAAAGAACCACCACCACCAACAACAACAACAACAGCAACAAAAAAACATGGCATGGCCGATGCCTGCGTTATGAACATGGCGCTCTAATAATTGAGCTATTCAACCACAGGAAATAAAAGGAAAAAAAGAGACAGAAAAAATGGACAGATGGAAATCAGCTAGGTCAATAAGACAGACAAACCAAGAAAACGGTCATCCTGTCAACTCGCAATCCCACAACAACAGAACGAGGATTGCACTGCCCAGGGGGTGTACCTGGTAGTTCCATCTGTTCTCCTCTGTCCTGTGACACAAAACACGCCAGGGATCTCATTTCACCAGCCAGCCATACATGTCTACCCACTCACCCATAGCAATCACACATGGCGCCCTGATAACAATGACACAAAGAAACAATGATTCAGTTTCGTCAAGCCATAACAACAAACCTCTCTTTCTAACAACTTTTTTCCTGTTTTAATGTAAAAACGCTGGTGACATCAGTATATACAGTGACAGTCCCAAACGGGTTTAAGGTAGGACGTCGTTGGTAGTTTGTTCAGGAGAGATTCATCGCGTTCGGACAAGTCCATATGTGCTCTTCCCCAAAATCTGCCTGAACCTATTTGAGCTTGTGGAAAACCTTTTGTGCTGGTAAGATCTTAAACTGGAGAGGGGACGGGTGGGGGTAGACTTATAAGACACTAAGCTGACACTACCAGAATGATGGAAACATTAAGATGGACAGTGAGTAAGCCAGTTATTTAATGTTGCAGGCTGGGATTGAATTCGATAGATCTGATCTTGAGTCCAGTCCGTTCAAAAGCCAGAAATCCTAGTTAACACTGTTGTCCTTAAATATTTTTTGGCGGTTGGGAGATTTTTTTTAATAGGGATTCGCCTTACTCGAATGTTCTCGTTTGCGCTGCGGCACTTATATCTGACAGCAAAAATCTGTCCAACTCGTTGATCCTGCACAAAAATCTGTCCAACTCGTTGATCCTGCACAAAAATCTGTCCAACTCGTTGATCCTGCACAAACATCTGTCCAACTCATGATCCTGCACAAAAATCTGTCCAACTCGTTGATCCTGCACAAAAATCTGTTCAACTGGGTGATCCTGCACAAAAATCTGTCCAACTCGTTGATCCTGCACAAAAATCTGTCCAACTCGTTGATCCTGCACAAAAATCTGTCCAACTGGGTGATCCTGCACAAAAATCTGTCCAACTCGTTGATCCTGCACAAAAATCTGTCCAACTCGTTGATCCTGCACAAACATCTGTCCAACTCGTTGATCCTGCACAAAAATCTGTCCAACTCGTTGATCCTGCACAAAAATCTGTCCAACTCGTTTGATCCTGCACAAAAATCTGTCCAACTCATGATCCTGCACAAAAATCTGTCCAACTCGTTGATCCTGCACAAAAATCTGTCCAACTGGGTGATCCTGCACAAAAATCTGTCCAACTCGTTGATCCTGCACAAAAATCTGTCCAACTCATGATCCTGCACAAAAATCTGTCCAACTCGTTGATCCTGCACAAAAATCTGTCCAACTCGGTGATCCTGCACAAAAATCTGTCCAACTCGTTGATCCTGCACAAAAATCTGTCCAACTCACGATCCTGCACAAAAATCTGTCCAACTCGTTGATCCTTAGCAAAAATCTGTCCAACTCATGATCCTGCACAAAAATCTGTCCAACTCGTTGATCCTGAGCAAAAATCTGTCCAACTGCACAACAATCTGTCCAACTGCACAAAAATCTGTCCAACTGCGCAAAAATCTGTCCCCTGGCAAGTCGTTGATAGAAAAAAGAACAGACGTATGAAAGACTTGACATTGCCAGAATGATTGGTGCATCCCACACCCCGTGTTATCAGCATGACGCATTAAGAAACTGACTGAATGATGTCACTAAACTGTGGCCCACCCGGGATTTGAACTTATGCTTTTAATAATTGATCAAACGCGCGCGCGTGTGTGTATGTGTGTGTGTGTGTGTGTGTGTTTATAGAGAAGGACAGAGACAGAGAAATGGAGAGAAAAAAGAGAGGGAGGAGAGAGACAGACAAACAGAGACAGAGGCAGAAAGACAGACAAAAAGAGAGGGACGGTGAGAGAGAGAGACAGACAGACAGAGAGAAAGAGAGAGAGAGACAGAGAGAGAGAGAGACAGAGAGAGAGAGAGAGATGACATAAAGAACGAGAGAGAGACTTCAGACCAGATTTCAGAACATTTATCACTCATGGATAATAATAGTAGGTCCAACTGGACCTGTCTTATACCTAGTGCTTAGAGAGACAGAGAGAGACAAGGACAGATAGACAGAGAGAGACACACACAGACACAGACAGAGACAGACACAGAGGAGACAGAGACAAAGACATAGAGACAAAAAGTGAGACAGAGAGAGAGAGAGAGATCGACAGAGAGACAGATGTAGATAAATAGATGGATAGATAGATAGATAGATAGATAGATAGATAGATAGATAGATAGATAGATAGATAGATAGAGATAGAGACAGAGAGAGAGATAGAGAGAGAGGAGGGAGAATGACAGGGAGAGACAGAACAAAATGTTGATCGTGACTGAGAAATTGACAATGCCCCGGGTCTAGAAGTGGCTCTTTTGTGATTATCGATATCGATAGAATAACGACCCACATTCTGTTTGAAATAAACATCCACAAACAACAGACAATCATGTCGACACAATTAAGTCTACGTGCACGCGCGTGCTCTCGATGACAAAGAATACATGCACGTGCCTATACAAGCATACACACACGAGCTCGCGCATACACACAGAAGCACACGCACAAACACGCAACCTTCACACACATACGCACACACATACACATACACGTGCACAAATACATTCGCCTCTACACACACATACAGACACACGCGCGCACACATACACACGCACACACATGTATACACACGCGCGGACGTATATGCATACATACATACAGAGACACGCACACACACAGACACGCACACACACAGACACTCACACATACATGGACACACACGAAGGAACGCATGCAAAAAGAAAACACGCACATACATATGCATAAACACACACGCGCATTTACAGACAAAGAGACACGTATGCACAAACAGACACGCACACCAGATCTTCAACCTATCTATCAATCTGTCCATCCATCTACCTATCGATCTATCTATCTATCTATCTATCTATCTATCTATCTATCTTATCTATCTATCTATCTATCGATCTATCTATCTATCTATCTGATTGTCTATCTATCCATATATCAATCCATCCACCTATCCATCTATTTGGCTCTCTCTCTTTTTTTCTCTCTCCCTCTCTTTCTCTCTTTCTCTTTCTCTCTCTCTCTCTCTCTCTCTCTCTCTCTCTCTCTCTCTCTCTCTCTCTCTCTCTCTCTCTCTCTCTCTCTCTCTTTGTTCCTCTGATTTTCAACAGGAAAATTCAAACATGCTGATCAATATTGAGGCCGAGTTTCCTATGAAAAGGGTCTGTCAGAATTCATTGTGGCCTGTCACACACTGACTGATGCATTTTGAATCACTTGAGTTTATTACGTGATTGTGTAGGAGTGCAGAGACGGTAGTGGGATGGTGTGTGTGTGTGTGTGTGTGTGTGTGTGTGTGTGTGTGTGTGTGTGTGTGTGTGTGTGTGTGTGTGTGTATGTGTGTGTGTGTGTGTGTGTGTGTGTTGTGTGTGTTTGTGTGTGTGTGGTGTGTTTGTGTGTGTGTGTGTGTGTTTGGTGTGTGTGCGTTTGTGTGTATTCTGTGTGTGTGCGTGTTGTGTGAGTGCGTGCTGTGTGTGTGTATGCGTGTTTGTGTGTGTGTGTGTGTGTGTGTATGTGTGTGTGCACGCGCGCGTGCGTGTGTGTTGTGTGTGTGTGTGTGTGCGTGTGTGTTGTGCGTGTGTGTGTGCGTGCGCGCGTGCGTGTGTGTTGTGTGTGTATGTGTGCGTATGTGTGTGTGTGTGTTTGTTGGTATGTGTGTGGTGTGTGTTTGTGTGTGTTTGTGAGTGTGTGTGTGTTCTGTGTGTGTGTGTGTGTGTGTTGTTGAGAGAGAGAGAGAGAGAGAGCTTGAGGGAGAGAGACAGAGACAGACAGAACGAAGATTTAGAAAGGGAGAGACAGACAGACAGAAAGAGACAAACAGACACACAGAAAGACAGGCAGATAGAGAGACAGACAGCCAGAGACAGAAGGAGAATGCTACATGTACAATAGTGTAAAATACAATGGTTCAAGAGCATACAGATAGTCAATACACAGTGCACAGACCTTACAGACCACACCAGTCAATGGAGTATGTAGCCTTTAAGTAAAACCCTCAGAGACCCACTGGGTCACCTGTGACCCAAACAAATGAATTGATCTCAGTGACCCAAGGAGTCTTTCAGTTGAAAGAAAAATACTGTTAGCAGGTCACTGTCTCTGAACAAGGCAAGAAACTGATATCCATCATCAAATTCATATTTCATTCTTGTTGACCTACTTTTTTTATGTTCCACCGGTTCAACTGAAAGACTCCTTGGGCCTCTGAGGGTACCTTCCTTCCAGGGACGCATGAAACTCAAATTAAAATCACGATTGACAGATTGAATAATTTATTGAATGAATGAATGAATGAATGAATGAATGAATGAATGAATGAATGATTATTTGATTGATGTGTTTCAGTTTTGACTGACTGACTGATTATTTGATTGATTGATTGATTGATTGATTGATTGATTGATTGATTGATTGATTGATTGATTGATTGGTTGATTGATTGATTTTTGTTCAGTTTTTACGTCAGCACCCACCTCAGATGATATGGCCGACGGAGATAACCATCCCATGGAAGTGGGGAAGAAGGACTTATCCTATGTTATATAGAACTAATACTGTTGTACGGGTGCGAGGTGTGGACAATCAACAAGCAAAGCCAGAACAAGATTGAGGCAGCCGAGATGTAGTTTCTAAGAAGGATGTTGAGAGTTCCATGGACAGCAAAGAAAACAAACGAGTCAGTCTTGATGGAGGCAGACGCAAGTAGATCATTCATAAGGAAAATTAGGAAAAGACAGGCAACATTTAAGGGCCATTTTATGAGGAAAGGGGAATTGGAACACCCGGTCACAACGGGAAAGCTGGAGGGAAAGAGAGCACCGGGTAGACCCAGGGAGAAGATATTAGACGGACTTGCAGAGTGGCTGAAGACAGGGAGGGTGGAAGAGATGCTTGAGGCAACAGGAGATAGAGACAGATGGAAGTCCACAATCGCCAACGCCATGCGGCAAGGCACCTGATGATGATGATACCGACACCATCAAAACAACAACAATGTGGGAAGGCCAATCTTGATATAACGCACTCCGGGATTCGAACCCACAAGCATTAGCATGTGAATCCGACGCTCAACCAACTGAGCTACCGAGGCCCGAACGGGGATGTTTATATCCCCATCCTCTCAACTAGATTTTCAGTGATAGTCTAGCAGCTAGTCTTTCAGGTGAGACGATAAATCCAAGTCAGGTAATCCTCGATATGGAACTGTTCACTTGCAATGACCCCCTCCCCCCTCCCCTTCTTAAAGGTAAGTGCACTGCAGATGGTAAATTGGGTACAGCGCATATGGAATTGTTCACGTACGATGAACCCCTCTTAAAGGTAAGTGCTCTGCAGATGGCAAATTGGGTACAGCGCATATGGAATTGTTCACACGTACGATGAACACCTCTTAAAGGTAAGTGCTCTACAGATGGCAAATTGGGTACAGCGCATATGGAATTGTTCACACGTACGATGAACCCCTCTTAAAGGTAAGTGCTCTATAGATGGCAAATTGGGTACAGCGCATATGGAATTGTTCACACGTATGATGAACCCCTCTTAAAGGTAAGTGCTCTACAGAGGGCAAATTGGGTACAGCGCATATGGAATTGTTCACGTACGATGAACCCCTCTTGAAGGTAAATGCTCTGCAGGTGGCAAATTGGGTACAGCGCATATGGAATTGTTCACACGTACGATGAACCACTCTTAAAGGTAAGTGCTCTGCAGGTGGCAAATTGGGTACAGCGCATATGGAATTGTTCACACGTACGATGAACCCCTCT
>CM060310.1:88147302-88164802 GCA_030674185.1 Monoplex corrugatus | reverse complement strand
CTCCACCCCCTTCTGTCTACAGTCCTTCTGTAGATTTCATCTTTTGGCAATTTCGCTGACTTGCCTATGTTCACTACATAGGCAGTCGGCGGTCTTCCTTGTCGTCTCTTGCCCTCTTTTTTGCCCTGGGCCAGTCTTCATTACATGGCAGCTCTGATGTCTCACAGCATGTCCACAGCCAGAGGAAAATAACAGGAGAACTGGATCAACGGAGTGATAGGTGGAGACACTTCACATCTACAACACGACTCTACTCCAGGCTTACTGTTTATGCGCTACATCTCTCAGTACAAGTGGACAGATCAAGTACAATGTAAGCATCTCTCAGTACAAGTGGACATATAAAGTACAATGTAAGCATCTTTCAGTACAAGTGGACAGATCAAGTACAATGTAAGCATCTCTCAGTACAAGTGGACATATAAAGTACAATGTAAGCATCTCTCAGTACAAGTGGACATATAAAGTACAATGTAAGCATCTCTCAGTACAAAAGGACGGACAAAGTACAATGAAGCATCTCTTAGTACAAGTGGACAGATCAAGTACAATGAAGCATCTCTCAGTGTAAGTGGACAGATAAAGTACAATGAAGCATCTCTCAGTGTAAGTGGACAGACAAAGTACAATGAAGCATCTCTCAGTGTAAGTGGACAGATAAAGTACAATGAAGCATCTCTCAGTACAAAAGGACGGACAAAGTACAATGAAGCATCTCTCAGTACAAGTGGACAGATCAAGTACAATACAAGCATCTCTCAGTACAAGAGGACAGATAAAGTACAATGAAGCATCTCTCAGTACAAAAGGACAGACAAAGTACAATGAAGCATCTCTCAGTGTAAGTGGACAGATAAAGTACAATGAAGCATCTCTCAGTACAAAAGGACGGACAAAGTACAATGTAAGCATCTCTCAGTACAAGTGGACAGATAAAGTACAGTGTAGGCATATATCAGTACAAGTGGACAGATAAAGTACAATGAAAGCATCTCTCAGTACAAGTGGACAGATAAAGTACAATGAAAGCATCTCTCAGTACAAGTGGACAAATAAAGTACAATGAAATCACCTCTCAGTACAAGTGGACAAATAAAACACAATGAAAGCATCTCTCAGTACAAGTGGACAAATAAAGTACAATGTAAGCATCTCTCAGTATACGTGGACAGATAAAGTACAATGAAAGCATCTCTCAGTACAAGTGGACAAATAAAGTACAATGAAAGCATCTCTCAATACAAGTGGACATATAAAGTACAATGAAAGCATCTCTCAGTATACGTGGACAGATAAAGTACAATGTAAGCATCTCTCAGTACAAGTGGACAGATAAAGTACAATGTAAGCATCTCTCAGTATACGTGGACAGATAAAGTACAATGTAAGCATCTCTCAGTATACGTGGACAGATAAAGTACAATGAAAGCATCTCTCAGTATACGTGGACAGATAAAGTACAATGTAAGCATCTCTCAGTATACGTGGACAGATAAAGTACAATGTAAGCATCTCTCAGTACACGTGGACATATAAAGTACAATGAAAGCATCTCTCAATACAAGTGGACATATAAAGTACAATGAAAGCATCTCTCAGTACAAGTGGACAGTGTAATAAAAAGTAGTTTGAGAAGAAAATCCAGAGTTATAAGCACAGTCTTTGTACCCACACTGACTTACGATATCATAGTGTATTAAAATGTCACTCTAACACGCGAGCGGACTGTTGAGGTAAAAACTACATCATTAATTTTAACAACAACAAAAAGGATTGTGTACAGAAATATACCCAAGCTCACTCACTGAGGGACAAACAGTATTTGAACAATCTGGATGAGTAGCTGGAGGACATATTGTCTGTGACATTTCAGATTTATGGAATAAAAATAGTGACGCTGACATTGATGACGGGTAGACGATCTCTCTCTCTCTCTCTCTCTCTCTCTCTCTCTCTCTCTCTCTCTCTCTCTCTCTCTCTCTCTCTCTCTCTCTCTTACCCCTCTCTTTCTCTCTTCGCCTCTATCTCCTCCCCCTCGCTCTCTCTCTCTTTTATGAAACAACTTTGGCCATCTATAATGTCCCAAGAAACAAAGAGGAAAAACCTAGCCCCAAAATGTCACTTTGCCAGAGACAAGGGTTACGTATAACCCACGCCGGCAAAGTGCCGAGGCAGCCTGTGCGCTCTACGCCTGACCCCATCACGCACACACAGGCACGCAGGCAGGCACACACACACACATACACACACACATGCGCGCGCGCGCATACACGCACCACTCAAACACACACACACACACACACACACGCACGCACGTATACACACACATACATATAGACATACACACACAAACAAACACACGCGCGCGCACACGCACACTCACACATACACACACACCACAGACACGCGCGCGCGCACACACACACACACACACAAACACCTACACACAAGCACATACACACACACACACACACACAACACACACACACACACACACACACACTACACACACACACGAATATCACATACTCACACACACACACATACACACACACACACACACACACACACACACACACACTACACCACACGAATATCACATACTCTCTCTCTCTCTCTCTCTCTCTCTCACACACACACACACACACACACACACACACACACATACACACACACCGCCTCTACAGCCACCCACCACACAACCCTCTTAAGTCCCATCCAGTTCATTCCCATTTTTCAAACAAAGAACAGAATCAGCAGCACAGAAGGGCAATCAACTAGGGATGAATAAATACCCACACCCCAGGTAGTCATTAGACACGGTCCTTCTTCATCACACCCTCTCCACAGAACGACAAGGAAGATGTACAGCTCACAACAAGACCATGGTAGTGAATCCTACATAACTCAAGTGTTACACTTACCCTAACTGGTCACAGTGTTACAGTGTTACTAGATCATCTTTGTTACCAAATCATCGTTGTAACTAGATCATCTTTGTTTCTAAATCATCTTTGTTATTAGAACTATCTCTGTTACTAGATCGGTCTTTTTAACAGATCACCGTTATTACTAGATCATTGTTGCTGCTAGATCATCTTTGTTACTAAATCATCTTTGTTACTAAACCATCTTTGTTACTAGATCATCTTTGTTACTAAATCATCTTTGTTACTAGATCATCTTTGTTACTAAAACCATCTTTGTTACTAGATCATCTTTGTTACTAAATCATCTTTGTTACTAGATCATCTTTGTTACTAAATCATCTTTGTTACTAGATCCGTCTTGTTACAAGAGCATTTTTGTTACTAGATCACCTTTGGCACTAGATCCATCTTTCTTAATAGATCACCGTTATTACTAGAT
Source organism: Monoplex corrugatus (assembly GCA_030674185.1). Taxonomy (NCBI): domain Eukaryota; kingdom Metazoa; phylum Mollusca; class Gastropoda; order Littorinimorpha; family Ranellidae; genus Monoplex; species Monoplex corrugatus. The sequence continues at coordinate 88,161,433 of CM060310.1, read as the reverse complement.
CATCGTTGTTACTAGATCATCGTTATTACTAGATCATCGTTGTTACTAGATCATCGTTGTTACTAGATCATCGTTGTTACTAGTTGTTACTAGATCATCGTTGTTACTAGATCATCGTTATTATAGATCATCGTTGTTACTAGATCACGTTATTACTAGATCATCGTGTTACTAGATCATCGTTATTACTAGATCATCGTTGTTACTAGATCATCGTTGTTACTAGATCATCGTTATTACTAGATCATCATTGTTACTAGATCATCGTTGTTACTAGATCATCGTTATTACTAGATCGTCGTTGTTACTAGATCATCGTTGTTACTAGATCATCGTTATTACTAGATCATCGTTATTACTAGATCGTCGTTGTTACTAGATCATCTTTGTTACTAGATCCATCTTGTTACAAGAGCAACTTTGTTACTAGATCACCTTTGGCACTAGATCCATCTTTCTTAATAGATCACCGTTATTACTAGATCATCGTTGTTACTAGATCATCGTTGTTACTAGATCATCGTTATTACTAGATCGTCGTTGTTACTAAATCATCGTTGTTACTAGATCATCGTTATTACTAGATCGTCGTTGTTACTAGATCATCGTTGTTACTAGATCGTCGTTGTTACTAGATCATCGTTATTACTAGATCTTCGTTTTACTTGATCGTCGTTGTTACTAGATCGTGTTGTTACTAGATCGTCGTTGTTACTAGATCATCGTTGTTGCTAGATCATCATTGTTACTAGATCGTCGTTACTACTAGATCATCGTTTTACTAGATCTTCGTTATTACTTGATCGTCGTTATTACTAGATCGTCGTTTTACTAGATCGTACTATAGAATCATTCGTTGTTATACTAATCATCGTTATTACAATACGTATATTACTTATGTCATCGTTATATCATCGTTATTACTAGATCATCGTTATATTACATCGTTATTACTAGATCATCGTTATTACTAGATCATCGTTTGATTACTAGATCATCGTTATTACAGTCAGTTTAGATCATCGTTATTACTACATCGTTATTACTAGATCTCGATTTACACTTCGTTATTACTAGATATCGTTACAATCGTTTACTAGTCATCGTATTACTAGATCATCGTTATTACTAGATCATCGTATTATCAGTTTTATAGATCATCGTTATTACTAGATCATCGTTTTACTATCAGTATTTTACGACTCGTTATTACATCGTTATTACTAGATCATCGTTTATACTCGTAAATCATCGTTTTATTATAGATCATCGTTATTAACTAGATCATCGTTATTACATCGTTTTACTAATCATCGTTATTACTAGATCATCGTTATTATCAGTATCATCGTTATTACTAGATCATCGTTATTACATCGTTATTATAGATCATCGTTATTACTAATCATCGTTATTAATCAGATTCATCGTTATTCATCGTTATTACTAGATCATCGTTATTACTTCATCGTTTATACATGTTTTACTAGATCATCGTTATTACTAGTCATCGTTATTATACTCGTTATTACAGATCATCGTTATTACTATCATCGTTATACAGTCATCGTTATTACAGATCCGTTTTACTAGATCATCGTTATTACATCGTTTTACTAGATCATCGTTATTACTATCATCGTTTTACTAGATCATCGTTATTCACATCGTTATTACTAGATCATCGTTATTACTATCGTTATTACTAGTCTCATCGTTATTCACGATATGATCTGTATTACTTAATCATCGTTATACATCGTTTTACTAGATCATCGTTATACAATCCGTTTTACTGATCATCGTTTTACTCATCGATCATCGTTTTACTTATCTAGATCATCGTTATACTAGATCATCGTTATTACTAGATCATCGTTATCACATCGTTTTATAGATCATCGTTATACACGTTTTACTAGATCATCGTTATCCATCGTTTTACTAGATCATGTTATACACATCGTTTTACTAGATCATCGTTATTAATCGTTATTACTAGATCATCGTTATTACATCGTTATTACTAGATCATCGTTATTACATCGTTTTACTAATCTCGTTATTACATCAGTTATACATCGTTTACTAGATCATCGTTTTTACTAGCATCGTTATTACCTAGATCACGTTATATTATATATCGTTATTACTAGATCATGTTATTACATCGTTATTACTAGATCTGTTATACATCGTTATTACTAGATCATCGTTATTACTAGATCATCGTTATTACTAGATCATCGTTATATAGATCTCGTATTACATCGTTATTACTAGATCATCGTTATTACATCGTATTCTAGATCATCGTTATTACTAGATCATCGTTATTACAATCATCGTTTTACTAGATCATCGTTATTCTACATCGTTTTATACATCGTTATTACTGATATCGTTTATTATACTAATCATCGTTATAACTATAATCATCGTTATTACTAGATCATCGTTATTACTAGATCATCGTTATACATCGTTATACTAGATCATCGTTATTACATCTTTTTACTAGATCATCGTTTACTAGATCATCGTTATTACAGATCATCGTTATTACTAATCATCGTTATTACTAGATCATCGTTATTACATCTTTAGATAGTTCATCGTTATTACTAGATCATCGTTATTACTATCGTTATTCACATCGTTATTACTAATCTCGTTATTTACTAGTCATCGTTATTACTAGTATCGTTATTACTAGATCATCGTTATTATGATCATCGTTATTACTAGATCATCGTTATTACAAGATCATCGTTATTACTAGATCATCGTTTATAATCATCGTTATTACATCGTTATTACTAGATCATCGTTATTACATGTATTCAATCTTGTTACTAGATCATCGTTTACTAGATCATCGTTATTACATTCGTTATTACTAATCAGATTCATCGTATTACATCGTTATTACTAGATCATCGTTATTACATCGTTTTACTAATCATCGTTATTATAGAATATCGTTATACACGTATATCATCGTTATTACTAGATCATCGTTATACTAGATCACGTTATTACTAATCATCGTTATTACTAGATCATCGTTATTACTAATCATCGTTATTATCATCGTTATTACTAGATCATCGTTATTTAGATCATCGTTATTACTAGATCATCGTTATTACTTGATTATCATCGTTATTACTAGATCATCGTTATTACATTTATAGTCTTTTACAATATCGTTTTACGATTCACGTTATACATAGACATCGTATACTAGATCATCGTTATACATCTTATTACTATCATCGTTTATAATCATGTTATTACATCGTTACTAACATCGTTTACTAGATCATCGTTATACAATCATCGTATACTAATCACGTTATTACAGATCATCGTTATTACATCGTTTTACAGTATACAGTCGTTATCATGTTATTACTAGATCATCGTTATTACAGCGTATTCATCGTATTATAACATCGTTTTACTATCACGTTATTACTAGATCATCGTTATTACTAGATATCGTTTACTAATCATCGTTATAACTCGTTTTACTAGATCATCGTTATTACAATCGTTTTAAGATCTCGTTATTACTAATCACGTTATTACAGATTACTTATATAATCGTTATTACTCGTTTACTAATCATCGTTATTACATCGTTATTACTAGATCATCGTTATACTAGATCATCGTTATTACTAGATCATCGTTATTACTAGTTCATCGTTATTACTAGTTAATCGTATTAACGATCATCTGTTATTGCATCGTTATTACTAGATCATCGTTATTACAGCATCGTTATACTGATCATCGTTTGTTACTACATCGTATCATCGTTATTACTGATCATCGTTTTACTAGATATCGTTATTCATCTTGATTCTAGATCATCGTTATTAACATCGTTATTACACATCGTTTATATCATCGTATTACTAGACTTTTCGTTATTACTAGTATCAACGTATTCATCGTTTTATAGATCATCGTTATTACTAATCGTTATTACTATACATCGTTATTACAATCTCGTATTACTAAGTTCATCGTTATTAAGTCTTCTGTTATTACTAGTCTCGTTACTAATCATCGTTATTACTAGATCATCGTTATACATCGTTATTACTAGATCATCGTTATACAGATATCGTTTACTAGATAATCGTTTTACAGATCATCGTTATAACTAATCATCGTTTATGTTATTACTAATCATCTGTATTACATCGTTATTACTAGATCATCGTTATACTAGATCATCGTTATAATCTATACTAATCATCGTTATTACTAGATCATCGTTTCTGTATACACATCGTTATTACTAGATCATCGTTATATCATCGTTATTATAGCATCGTTATTACATCGTTTTACTAGATCATCGTTTTACTAGATCATCGTTATTCATCGTTATTTCATTATCATCGTTTACAGATCACTTTAAGTATCTTATTACATTCGTTATACTAATCATCGTTATACATCGTTATACTAATCATCGTTTTACTAAGTTATAATCGTTATTACTAGATCATCGTTATTACTAGATCATCGTTATTACATCGTTATTACTAGATCATCGTTATTACAACTCGTTATACATCTTTCATCGTTATTACTAGATCATCGTATTACATGTTATTACATCCGTTTTACTAGATCATCGTTATTACTAATCATCGTTATTACACTACTAGATCATCGTATTATAGACATCGTTATACGACATCGTTATTATAGACATCGTTTACTAATCATCGTATTACTAGTCATCGTTATTACATCGTATTACTAGTCATCGTTATACTAATATCGTTATTACTAATCATGTATTACACTTTGTTTTATATCTCGTTATAACTATATCATCGTTATTAATATTTAATTCAATCGTTATTACTGTCATGTTTTACTAGATCATCGTTATTACTTCATCGTTATTATAGATCATCGTTATACATCGTTATACTAGATCATCGTTATTACTAGATCTCGTTATACATTCGTTATTATCATCGTTAAACATCGTTATTACTAATCATCGTTATGTACATCATCGTTATTACATTCGTATTATAGATCATCGTTTTACTAATCATCGTTATTACATTTATTACTGATCATCGTTATTATGACATCGTTTAACATCGTTATTAAGATCTTTTTACATCATCGTTATTACATCGTTATTACTAGATCATCGTTATATAGATCTCGTTATTCATCGTTGTTAACAGATCATCGTTATTACAATCATCGTTATTACTAGATCATCGTTATTCATCATCGTTATTATTGACTGTTATTACATCGTTATTCATCGTATTACTACATAATATTTTACTATCATCGATACACGTTATTATAGATCACGTTATTACTAATCATCGTTATACAATCATCGTTATACAGTATCGTTATATAATCATCGTTATTACCATCGTTTACTAGATCACGTTATTACTAGATCATCTTTCTATCACGTTATTACTAATCATCGTTTACTAGATCACGTTATTACGTCATCGTTATTACTAGATCATCGTTATTACAATATCGTTATACTTATTCTTATTATTAGATCATCGTTTATTACAAACATCGTTATATAATCATTGTATTAATCGTTATTACAATCTTTATTCATCGTTTACTACATCGTTTTACTCGTTATATAATCATCGTTATTCATTCGTTATTATAAACGTTATTCTAACATCGTTATTACACGTTATAATCATCGTTTTACTAGATCATCGTTTATACTCGTTATACTAATCATCGTTTTACTAATCACGTTTTCTGATCATCTTATTACAGATCATCGTTTATATTTTTCATCATCTTTATACATCGTTTTACTGATACTTATTACTAATCTCGTATTACATCGTTTACTAGATCACGTTGTTACTAATCATCGTTATTAAATCGTTATTCATCATCGTTACTAGATCATCGTTTACTGATCACGTATTACAATCATCGTTATATCATCGTTTTACTAATCATCGTTTACTAATCATGTTACATCTTTACTATCATCGTTTTATACAGATCATCGTTTATAGTCATCGTTATTTACTAGATCATCGTTATTACATCGTTATTACTATCACGTTTTACTAATCATCGTATTACATCGTTACTCACGTTTACAGATCACGTTATTACTATAGCGATACATTCGTTATTACATCATGTTATACTCTTTACATCGTATACTAGATCATCGTTATACTCGTTTTACTAATCATCGTATATTACTAGATCATCTTTTTACATCGTTATTATAGTCATCTTATCTTTTACAGATCATCGTATTACTAGATCTCTTATTATACATCACGTTATCTAGATCATGTTATTACATCGTTTTTACAATCATCGTTACAGATCATATACATCGTTTACTAATCATCGTTTTAATCGTATACTAGATCATGTTATAGTATCGTTATTCTGTATCTAGACCTCTTACTAGACTCTTTATTAATCGTATTAATCGTATTACTTCTCGTTTACATCTTATTACAGATCACGTTACATCGTTATCTTCGTTTACTAATCATCGTTTTACATCTTTACTGATCATCTTATTACATCGTTATACAATCATGTTATTAAATCGTTATTCTAGATCATGTTATTCTATAGATCATCGTTATACTAGATATCGTTTAGTCATCGTTATTACATCTTTAAGATTATCGTTATTACATCGTTGTTACTAGATCATCGTTATTACTAGATCATCGTTGTTACTAGATCATCGTTATTATTAGATCATCGTTATTACTAGATCATCGTTATTACTAGATCATCGTTATTACTAGATCATCGTTATTACTAGATTATCGTTATTACATCGTTGTTACTAGATCATCGTTATTACTAGATCATCGTTGTTACTAGATCATCGTTGTTACTAGAACATCGTTGTTTGTAGATCACCTTTTTTACTATAACATCGTTGTTGTCACTAAAACATCCTTGTTAGCAGATCATCTTTGTGAGTGGAACATCGTTGTTAATAGATCACCTTTGCTATTAGAACATCGTTGTTGTTACTTGAACATTGTTGTTACTAGAACGTCGTCGTCAGTAGATCACCTTTGTTACTAGAACATCGTTCGTCAGTAGATCACCTTTGTTACTAGAACATTGTTGTTAGTAGATCACCTTTGTTACTAGAACATTGTTTTTAGAAAGATCACCTTGTTACTAGAACATCGTTGTTAGTAGATCACCTTTGTTAACTAGAACATCGTGTTACTAACGTCGTTTACTAGATCACCTTTGTTACTAGAACATTGTTTTTATACTTTGTTACTAGAACATTGTTGTTAGTAGATCACCTTTGTTACTAGAACATTGTTGTTAGTAAATCACCTTTGTTACTAGAACATCGTCGTTAGTAGATCACCTTTGTTAACTAGAACATCTTGTTACTAGGACATCGTTGTTACTAGATCACCTTGTTACTAGAACATTGTTGTTAGTAGATCACCTTTGTTACTAGAACATTGTTGTTAGTAAATCACCTTTGTTACTAGAACATCGTGTTAGTAGATCACCTTTTGTTAACTAGAACATCTTGTTACTAGAACATCGTTGTTCAAAGATCACCTATTTTACTAGAACATTGTTTTTCACTAGAACATTGTTGTTACTAGAACGTCGTCGTTAGTAGATCACCTTTGTTACTAGAACATCGTTGGTTACTTGAACATGTTGTTACTAGCTACTAGAACGTCTTTCGTCAGTAGATCACCTTTTTACTAGAACATCGTTGTTGTCACTAGAACATTGTTGTTACTAGAACGTCGTCGTCAGTAGATCACCTTTGTTACTAGAACATCGTTGTTGCTAGACACATAAATACAGACAATACAGACACACCCCTACATACTCTTACACACCTCCTCTACACACACACACACACCACACCACACACACACACACACACACACACACACACACAAACACACAACACACACACACACACACACACACTCACAAATACGCCCTACACAATCTCCATCCTGTTCGTCCTCAGTCTTCAAACTACCAGCTGATTTAACACACCCAGAAAAGCAATCAAGTTGGGATGAATACCAACACTCCATTTGAAGTCGCTGCAAAGTCTTTGTTCTCTTCAGAACTTCTCTGCAAGACGACTATGGCGACATAGGGCTTGTCTGGGATCCTGGGAGTGATCCTAACATAATTGAAGGATCTGTAAGTGTAAGATGTAACCTTCTTCTTCGTCTGCTGGTAGGAAACTTGGACACTTTATGCTGAATTAGGTAAGTTAGGCTTTTACATCAACAACAACAACAACAAACAACAACAGTATTAATAGTAGCAGTAGAGCTGGTAGTAGTAGTACTAAGTAGTAGTAGTAGTAGTAGTAATAGTAGAAATAACGATGATGGTGATAATGATGATGATGACGATGATAATGATAACAATAATATAATAAGGATAATTCTAATAACAATAACGATAATAATAATGATAATAGTAGTAAAACAATAATAACAGTAGTAATAATGATAATTATCACATCATCATCACATCATTTACATAACACTACATATCGAATAACAATGATATAATGGTAACAGTAACAATAATGACAATGAAAATAATCATAAACATCATCATCCTCATATCGGAAGCAAGCCCCTAAGCCTCTTACACCTTACAGAAAATACTAAGCATAAAGACATAAATCAACGATATAACTCTTTGACTCCCGTACCCTGTGTGCCAGCATCCTGCATTGTCAACCATGCCAGCAAAGCAAAAGCTTAACCCTTTGACTCCCTTACCTTCAGGAAGCTGGTGGAAAGGTGAGGGAGTCAAAGGTTAAGTTTTTACAGTTAGTGCATAGGATGCTGGAGTCAAAGGGTTAAGTTGTCTTGCAGTTGATGGATAGGTTGAGGGAGTCAAAGGGTTAATCATGATAGATACAGGACAAATAAAGAAAACAGTATCGCGTGTGATGATGCGAAAATATTCTTCTATATTAAACGCGTAGATGTACACCAAAACACACACACACACATACACACGCACGCACATATACATACTTATACATACACTTATGTATACAGACACATACACACACACACACACACACACACACACACACACACACACACACACACACACACACACACACACACACACACACACACAAACACATACACACACAAACACAAACACAAATACACACACACACATTCACACACACACAAACACAAAGACACACACACACACACAACACACACACACACACACACACACACACACACACACACACACACACAACACGTAGGCATCCATACATACGCATGAACTTAAAACCAACACAAAAACCAACACAGTGACTCATGCCAGCAAAACTCCCAAACACAATACAGATCTGCAAACAGATCGATGAGGTCGAGTGCCCGGGAAATACTGTTTTCGCATATCCTTCCTCAGACGATGAGGACAACAAATACAAAAGCGTATTAACTATGTTCGAGATTCATCACACTCGACTAATTTCATATGCGCTCCACCCAAATCTGTCAGCCATTATCTGACAGACTTCCTGAGCCTGCACTAAAACCTTTACGCTCTGGCAAGGTCTTGAAACGGGGAGGGGGAGTGGGCAGGCGGGAAAGGGAGCTATGAAAACACTAAGCTGACACCACCAGAATGATGAAAACATTATTAAGCTAGGCAGCGAACAGACACACGTTAAAGATCCTGTAAGTCATGTCGGTATTCGGCGGTTTATGGAAACATGAAAACACTCAGTATGCACACCCACCAAACGCGGAGTATGCAGACTGTGCAGCAACATACCGCCTGCATACTGTGAGCAAAACAAGATCTGTACACTCGTCAGAGAAAAATCGGAACGGTTGAACACACTAGTCCGAGTTTTGAAAGCCAGACTCCAATGGGACAGATAGCCGTGAGGGGGGACATTTCAAAGGCTGTAGTTATCGATTGTTATGTTATTGTTATTGTTATAAAAGAAAAAAGCTGACCACATATCCCCTCTCCTGGCACAATTTCACTGGCTCCCTGTATCAAAGCGCATACAGTACAAACTAGACACCATGTGCTACAAAAGCCTCAATAACGCAGCCCCTGATTACCTGTCAAGCCTACTTGAGATCTATGTTCCCTCACGTACCCTCCGCTCTGCCTCCGATCCTCTGACTTTTCGCTTTCCACGCACTAAGCTCAATACCTATGGTCCACGAGCCTTCTCTGTTTGTGGTCCACTTTCCTGGAACAAACTTCCTCTCTCTGTCCGTCAGCAACCTACTTTTGTCTCCTTCAAGTCCACTCTCAAAACTCACCTTTTCTCCACTGCATAAAATCCTGACCTCACTCAATCCCCTCTGCAGCCTGTCTCCACTCGGAGGGGAATCACATTGTAATATATAATTGTATATAATATGCTCTCTATAATTTTCCATTGCTTTTATTCTTTCTCCCCATTTATAGCCGTGTGCGTGTGTGTGTGTGTGTGTGTGTGTGTGTGTGCGTGCGTGTGTGTGTGTGTGTGTGTGTGTGTGTGTGTGTGTGTGTGTGCGTGCGTGCGTGTGTGTGCGTGCGTGCGTGTGTGTGTGTCTGTTTCAGCGCTTAGATTTGATTTTATCAAGATTTTGCGCGATATAAATATTGAAATTATTATTAATTATTATTATTATTATTATTGTTGTTTAAAGCCCAGCCGACTGCACAGAGCCCTATTAGGGCTATAACCGCTTCAAAACATACACAACACTTCAACAGAAAAATAATTTAAGTACACATATCAATGCATTCGCGCACATAATCTAGGGACATGCCCCCGGCATTGACCACTCCTTCCAATTCATCGCACAGGGGATTTAAAAAAACACACCTGAACACAAATATATAAGCATATATAAGAACACCAAAACATATACAAAAACGGGCATACATTACCTAAAATTGCTTCCGCATATCTCACATCCCTAGAGCCAAAAATGCACTTAGCGCATGTACCCAGTTATCAATCCTAAGAAAAAGTATGTAAGACTTTATTGAACACATACAGGTGAATGGACCAGCAAGGCAGAAAATGATAGGAAGAAATGACAGAAAGCAAAAGAGGAAGAAAGAAACAAAGAGGGTGACAGAAAAGAGGAAACTGCCAGCACATAATTTCCAGAAGGTGGGGATACTATTTATAATGAAAGAGCCCCCGGCATCCCCACGGGGGGTAGTTATCAACAGAGAAGGAGCCAAAGCGATGGACCGTGCATTAGTAACAGTCGGTCATCGATTGGACAGTGATGGTTTTCGTCAGCAGAACAACATAGCTTCTGGAACCAAGCCCCCACCCTAATTATGGAAGACCTGCAACAGCTATCTAGCAGGAAGTACGTGGATGTCTGAAACATTTATACCGCCAGCTAATTGGGTCTAAATACACAAAAACAAAATGGTTAGGCTATTCTAACAATCTCGCTTTGTATTAGAAAAAAAACATATCCAGATTTTGTATTTCTAAACAAACTAAGATGGTCATACCATTCTAACAATCTCTCTTTTTACATAAAACACGCAAATGCAGATTTTGTACTTCTAAACAAAAACAAGATGATCAAACCACTCTAACAATCGCCCTTTTTATATGAAAAAATACACAAATCCTGATTTTATGCTTCTAAACAAAAACAAGATGGTCATGCCATTCTAACAATCGCCCTTTTAAAAGGGAAAAACACGCAAATCCAGATTTTGTACTTCTAAAGAAAAGCAAGATGATCATACTATTCTTACAATCGCCATTTTGATAGGAAAAATACAAACATCCAGATTTTGTACTTCTCGACGTCACTGTGATATTTCAAAGACCACCCAACGAAATGAAACTTGCTCTGAAGCAAAGACACTGAAGGACTGTCACAACAGTGAAAACAGGTTGTATGTATTGTCAATGGTTCCTGAAAAAGTGCTGCTCACACACCTTCCTCAAAAACTGCTTTTGATTGATTGATTTGGTTCAGTTTTTACGTCGACACTCACCTCAGGTGATATGGCCGACGGGGATAACCGTCCCAGGGAAGTTGGGGGAAAAGGGGCTTATCCAATCCTACACTGACACCACCAGAACAACAAGGATGTTACGATGGGACAGTGAGAAGGCCAGTTGTAATGTAGCGTCCAAAACTGCTGAAGTTAGGCAATTTTTTATACGTCCTTTTGACCTTGACCTCGGCGCAATGACTTCCACATTTTATGTATTCACAACTCCTGAAAGGTATCAGTCAAAGTTGGCAAAGGTCCATTCAGAAACAGAAGAAAAAATGTTCTGAAACAGGCAGGCTGATACTAGACAATTGGACAAAAACAGGCAGGCTGACACTAGACAATGAGACAAACACAGACAGGGTGATACTAGACAATTGGACAAACACAGGCAGGCTGATACTAGACAATGTGACAAACACAGACAGGCTGATACTAGACAATGGGACAAACACAGGCAGGCCAATACTAGACAATGGGACAAACACAGGCAGGCTGATACTAGACAATGGGACAAACACAGGCAGGCTGATACTAGACAATGGGACAAACACAGGCAGGCCAATACTAGACAATGGGACAAACACAGACAGGCTGATACTAGACAATGGGACAAACACAGACAGGCTGATACTAGACAATGGGACAAACACAGGCAGGCTGATACTAGACAATGGGACAAACACAGACAGGCTGATACTAGACAATGGGACAAACACAGGCAGGCTGATACTAGACAATGGAACAAACACAAGCAGGCCAATACTAGACAATGGGACAAACACAGGCAGGCCAATACTAGACAATGGGACAAACACAGGCAGGCCAATACTAGACAATGGGACAAACACAGGCAGGTCAATACTAGACAATGGGACAAACACAGACAGTCCAATACTAGACAATGGGACAAACACAGGTAGGCCGATACTAGACAATGGGACAAACACAGGCAGGCCAATACTAGACAATGGGACAAACACAGACAGGCCAATACTAGACAATGGGACAAACACAGGCAGGCCAATACTAGACAATGGGACAAACACAGGCAGGCTGATACTAGACAATGGGACAAACACAGGCAGGCCAATACTAGACAATGGGACAAACACAGGCAGGCCAATACTAGACAATGGAACAAACACAGGCAGGCTGATACTAGACAATGGGACAAACACAGGCAGGCCAATACTAGACAATGGGACAAACACAGGCAGGCTGATACCAGACAATTGGACAAACACAGGCAGGCTGACACTAGACAATGGGACAAACACAGGCAGGCTGATACTAGACAATGGGACAAACACAGGCAGGCTGACACTAGACAATTGGACAAACACAGGCAGGCCAATACTAGCAGCTGCGAAGTTTCAGTTTTTTCTCTCCCAATTTTGTAGTTGGTTGTTTTAATTAATGTGATCTTACATTCACGCATGACAAAGGCCAGTTGGCCAAAAATTTGCGCCTGTCTTGTCGTGTTTTTCTGGTTCCTGTTTGCTTGAACGCGGGCAGTCGCACTTGTTTTAAGACAGACACTGAGCGACCGACTGTAATATAATAGAATCATTGTCGCCCAAACAATCCGAATCAATCCGACTGCCAACGTTTAAGCACAGACAAACCAGAAATACGAGCAATTAACACTTTGACTCTTGCACCCTATCCACCAACAGCAAAAACTTAACCCTCTGAATCCCTCACCTTATCCTCCAGCTTTATGTAGGTGGCATAAGGTGAGGGAATCAAAGGGGTAAGTTTTTGCTTTGCTAGACCGGTTGACAATGCAGGATGCTGATGGACACGGTGCAGGAGTCAAAAGGTTAAAATGAGAACGTGTGTCTCACTAACAAAACAAGACAGGCACAAAAGTTCAGCCAACTGCCCTTTGTCATGTATACACACAGAAAACAACGAAGAAGCACATTCAGCAAACTTACCAGACAAACAACAAAGACCAAACAGCCTTTAGCAAGTCACAGCCTGTCAACAAGCCAAAGACAAGCCAATCCCTCTGGAGTGCTGTCACTTTGCATCTGTAATGATCACATCGGATGTT
>CM060310.1:88142302-88144802 GCA_030674185.1 Monoplex corrugatus | reverse complement strand
CTGCAACAAGGGATTTTTGTGGCGTTCCGATTTTCTCAGGTGCGTCGGTTCACCTACAACTTGCAGACTGTGTTGTGCTGTACACTTTGCATACTCCCTTCCGTAATGGGCGTGCATACAGGTTTTGCATGTTTCCATAAGTCACTGGACACTGACGTGACTTACAAGACCTTTAACGTGCATATTTGATATACTGCGTGGGTACAAACACGAAGGGGAGTTAACCCTTTGACTCCTGCACCCAATTCACGAACTGCAAAAACTTAACCCTTTGACACCCTCACCCTTTCCACCAGCAGGAAGCTGGTAGAAAAGGTGAGGGAGTCAAAGGGTAATATTTTGCTTTGCTAGCATGGCTGACAATGCTGGTCACGGTAAGGGTTAAACACCAACAGGTCCCGACACATGTTGATTTGGGAAAAGTGGAAAAATCGGCATCACATTGTTTACCCACCAGGTGGGAGGTACCCAGGCAGGATCAAACCCCAGACCTTCCGATAGCAAGTCTGACGTCTTAACCACTTGACCACCGCATCGATGATAAGGCATCAAAATCATAGAGCAGTGCCAAATGGCGGGCCTAATGTCCCCATCAGATGACCACACACGTCACAAGTTTCCATGTCATCTTCACTGTATGAGCATAACGTTGAGGACAACGTGCGTGACAATGTCTTTGGAAAATCACTGGGAAATCTGACCACTCTGGTTGACTGGTTCTTTGGACAGAGCCGTGGACTCAAAATCTGTTTTCTCGAGTTCGATCCCAGTCCACAACATTAAAAACTGGCCTGTTCTCTTCCCCATCTGAAAGTTTCCATCATTCTTGTGGTACCACTTTAGTGTTTCATACCTCCGTCACTCTGCTCCTTTACCCATTTCAAGACCTTGCCAGCTTATAGCACAGGCTTAGCTAGTCTGCTAGATAAATGTTGACAGATTTGGGTGGAGTGTATATGGATTTGTCTGAGTGTGGTGAATCCCTCTTGAACAAACTCTTAACTCCAGACTGTAACCACTCCATGACTGACCGAAGACCCCATTCATTGTTGTCAATCAATCCTAAGATTTTTTTTTCAAGTCTGCACAATTTTTGGCCACAGTTTAGGCTGAAAAACATGCCTGAAAAATATGCCTATTTCATCTGGACGTGGAACCCGTTGTTTTCCACGATATAGAACTGAACAATCCGCTTAATTCTACTCTCTCCCCTGCTTCCATGACTACTACAAACCACTAACCCCAACACTACTATTGCCTTTATTACTATTTTGCCTGTACTAATAGTACAACCAGCAACAACACTTGTACTTACCTATATATTCACTACTACTACATCACCAAGTCCACCACTACTACTGCTTCTGCTATTACTGCTACAGGTATCATTAACACAAACATTACTACTTCTGCTACAACCACCATCATCACTACCACTACCACTGGTACAACCATCACCACCATCACTACTACTACTATTACTATTACTGCAGCACAATTTAATACTATCACTATTATTACTATTCTATGACTGCTCTAGCAAAATTACCATTACTAAACAACAGCTGCTACCAATACTACATCATAACTTACACTGTTATACTGCTACTACTTCACCAGCACAGTTACTTCTATTGCTACTACTTCTTCTACTGTACCACTACCACTACCACTGTTGCTACCATCGCCACTATCACCGCAACTACTTTTACTACTTCTAATGTGATACCACCACCATCACTACCATAGGACCGCAACAAGTCGTGAAATCAACACCACAATAATGAGAGTTGTATTTATAAGGCGCCAAATCTTGATTCAAGTATCAAACCAAGGCGCGCACTCCCATCATTCAACAAAGCGATCACCACCAACTACCAAATCTCCAGGGTACAAAGCACACACAAACTGGGAAGGGGAAGACAGGAGGGGGAGTAGGACGTGTGACCTCTGATATGTGATGTCTCAAGTTCAATCCCATCTCTCAACATAAAGACTGGCCTGTTCGCTGCCCATCTTATTGCTCCAACCATGCTGGTAGTGTCAGCTTAGAGTTTCAAAGCTCTTGCTCCTCCCTATTCAAGATCTTGCCAGTGCTCAAGGGTTTGAATAGGCTTAAGGTATTTGCCAGCGAGCTACTGACAGACATGATTAGGATTTTTGTGTAGGCTCAAAAGATTTGCCAGCGCGCTACTGGCAGACATGAATACGTTTTTTGTGTAGGCTCAAGGGATTTGCCAGCAAGTTACTGGCAGACATGCATACGATTTTTTGTGTAGGCTCAAGGAGTTTGCCAGCAAGCTACTGGCAGACATGCATACGTTTTTTGTGTAGGCTCAAGGGATTTGCTAGAGAGCTACTGGCAGTAGGGGGGGGGAGCGCATATGGAATTTTCTTTCGTGATGAATGCCCCTCATGAACAAATTCACAACTCCAAATTTTCAGCCTGCTGTGTTGAGGTAATTGTTGTCGTGATGGTGTTAAATGACAGGTCCAAAGA
>CM060310.1:88129802-88137302 GCA_030674185.1 Monoplex corrugatus | reverse complement strand
CTAGCGCACACACACACCACACACACACACACACACACACACACACACTCACACACATACACTCACACACACACACACACACACACACACACACACACACACACACGCACGCACACACACATACACACATCCGTCTAATATCACTTATAGTGAAAAGACGTTAAATCAAGCAACGAACACACACACACTACCCTGCAAACACACACAACTGTGCAAACACACACACAGACACATAGACACGTACAATACTTTCCGCAAACACAACACAACAACAACAACAACAACAAACACACACACACGCACACACACACACACACACACACACACACGCACACACACACACACACACACACACACACAAAGACACGTACAATACTTTCCGCAAACACAACACAACACAACACAACACCACACACACACACACACACACACACACACACACACACACACACACACACACACACACACACACACACACACACACACACACACACACACACACGTACACACACACAGAAGCAGACACAGAACAAGTCATACATATTAAGCGAGATGAAAATACAGAGAGAGGGTGTGGGTGGGGGTGGGAATAATCCAGATAATCGGAGCGCTAAATCAACAGTGTAATCCAAATCTCCTCTTCCATCTTTCTGTCCAAAAATCCAAATCTCTTATTCCATCTTTCCGACCGATATAGCCAAGGGACTTCTTTCTTCATCGCCATGCAGAATCGACTGGAGGGATCTGAGTGTTTGTCTGTTTGTGACAACAAATGTGCTGGTAGGATTGTTCCCAAAGGTCTGTGTGCGGATCTTGTCTGTGACAAAATGTGTTAGCAAGATTGATCCCAGCTAGATCTGGGTGGAACTTGTCTGTCTGTGACAAAATGTGTTAGCAAGATTGTTCTCATCTGAGTCTGGGTGGATGTTGTCTGTGACAAAGATATGTTAGCAAGATTGATCCCAGCTAGATCTGGGTGGAACTTGTCTGTCTGAGACAAAATGTGTTAGCAAGATTGTTCCCAGCTTGGTCTGGGTGGAACTTGTCTGTGACAAAATGTGTTAGCAAGATTGTTCCCAAAGGTCTGTGTGCGGATCTTGTCTGTGACAAAATGTGTTAGCAAGATTGTTTCCAGCTTGGTCTGGGTGGAACTTGTCTGTGACAAAATGTGTTAGCAAGATTGTTTCCAGCTTGGTCTGGGTGGAACTTGTCTGTGACAAAATGTGTTAGCAAGATTGTTTCCAGCTTGGTCTGGGTGTGGATCTTGTGTGTGACAAAATGTGTTAGCAAGATTGTTCCCACCTAGGTCTGGGTGGATCTTGTCATCTGTTTGTGACACAAAATGTGTTAGCAAGATTGTTCTCACCTGGGTCTGGGTGGATCTTGTCTGTGACAAAATGTGTTAGCAAGATTGTTCCCAGTTTGGTCTGGGTGGATCTTGTCTGTGACAAAATGTGTTAGCAAGATTGTTCCCAGTTTGGTCTGGGTGGATCTTGTCTGTGACAAAATGTGTTAGCAAGATTGTTCCCAGTTTGGTCTGGGTGGATCTTGTCATCTGTTTGTGACACAAATGTGTTTACAAGATTATTCTCACCTGGGTCTGGGTGGATCTTGTCTGTTTGTGACAAAAATGTGTTTACAAGATTGTTCTCACCTGAGTCTGGGTGGATCTTGTCTGTGACAAAGATATGTTAGCAAGAGTGATCCCAGCTAGATCTGGGTGGAACTTGTCTGTCTGAGACAAAATGTGTTAGCAAGATTGTTCCCACCTAGGTCTGGGTGGATCTTGTCTGTGACAAAGATATGTTAGCAAGAGTGATCCCAGCTAGATCTGGGTGGAACTTGTCTGTCTGAGACAAAATGTGTTAGCAAGATTGTTCCCACCTAGGTCTGGGTGGAGCTTGTCTGTTTGTGTGGCAAAAATGTGTTAGCAAGATTGATCCTAGCTAGGTCTGGGTAGATATAGTTCTGTTTGTGACAAAATCTGTTAGCAATATTGTTCCCAGCTAGGTCTCTATAGATCTTGTCTGTTTGTGACAGAAATGTTTTAGCAATATTGTTCCCAACTAGATCCAGGTGGATCTTGTTGTCTATGACAAAAAACGTGTCAGCAAGATTGTGCTCAGATGGATCTGGACAGATCTTCTCATCTGTTTGTTACAAGCGTTTGTTCCCAGCTAGGTCTGGGTGGATTTTGTCATCTGTTTGTGACAAAAATATGTGATAGCAAGATTGTTCCCAACTAGGTCTGGATAAATCTTCTCATCTGTTGATGAGAGAAATGTATTAGCAAGATTGTTCTCAGCTAGGTCTGGATGAAATCGGCCATATTTCGGTCAAAGCTGTACACTGTTGAGGAAGCAGAAATCATCACCTTCAGAGGAACTAAATGAAATGTGTTCCATACTCTACCTATGTACAGACGACCTAGAAAAGTGAATGACCGACAATCGACTTCAGTTTAACCATGATAAGATGAGGCTGTGTTAAGTTGCAACTCTTCTAACTTTGTCTCTCTCAAAGCATGTGACATTCCCTGCTCTAATTCTGTACGAAATCTAAGATTCAACTTCGACTCTAACTTTCCATGTGACAACATATAACCAAAGTATGTCAAAAGGCTTTTTTGGAACTTAAACACATCATTTTTGTCATCTTCTCACTCATTCTGCAGCCAAAGCTCACATAAGCTCAGTTATTCTACCTCTAAAGAAAGCTCAAAATTTTGCTGCAAGACTTGTCCTCAAAGCTTCTCGCTGTGAAAATTTAAGATCTCTGCTTTGTAAACTCCACTGGTTTTCTATTCAACAGCGTATTAGATACAAGGTATCAAAACAATGCTGCACGCCTTGTACTCAAAAAGAAAAAAGCTGACCACATTTCTCCTCTCCTGGCACAACTTCACTGGCTCCCTGTATCAAAGCGCATACAGTACAAACTAGACACCATGTGCTACAAAAGCCTCAATAACGCAGCCCCCGATTACCTGTCAAGCCTACTTGAGATCTATGTTCCCTCACGTACCCTCCGCTCTGCCTCCGATCCTCTGACTTTTCGCTTTCCACGCACTAAGCTCAATACCTATGGTCCACGAGCCTTCTCTGTTTGTGGTCCACTCTCCTGGAACAAACTTCCTCTCTCAGTCCATCAGCAACCTACTTTTGTCTCCTTCAAGTCCGCTCTCAAAACTCACCTTTTCTCCTCTGCATGAAATCCTGACCTCACTCATCCCCCCTCTGTAGCCTGTCTCCGCTCGGAGTGGAATCACATTATAATATATATTTGTATATAATATGCTCTCTATAATTTTCCATTGCTTTTATTCTTTTTCCCCATTTATAGCTATGTGGGAGTGTGTGTGTGTGTGTGTGTGTGTGTGTGTGTGCGTGTGTGTGCGCGCGTGCGTATGTGTATGTTCAGCGCTTAGATTTGATTTCTATCAAGATTTTGCGCTATATAAATATTGTAATTATTAAATATTGTAATTAAGGTTTCTTGGAAATGTTACAATGCTGTCTCTGCTTTTATCTCTGAATTGCTCCATGCTTATTTTTATTCTCGTACTCCTCGCCCTTCTTCTAATATCTGGCCGTTCAAACTCCTGTCTACAGACGTAAAACTCACGCTTTCCGATCATTTGCTCTTTTCGGACTTTGGAACTTATGTGTGGATTAATCTGCCCTTTGATATAAGAAATTTGCTTAAATTTTCTTCTTTGAAGACCCAATTTAAAGCCGGTCTTTTCTGTGAATCCTTCTGTATAAATTAACTTTGTTATACTGACTCTGTCCCCTCCTGTTTTAGTGCTTTCTTGTAGTGTCTTGTATGTGGATGTTATTGAGAGTGTGAGTATGATGTAAATGGGTAAAATTAGTGATTGTGTTCCACGCATATTTTACATATTTTTATGGCAGAATTGTAAACGCCTGCAGCAATGTTACGCGCATCATAAATTATTATTTTTATCATTATTATTAACAGTATTTGTAGTAGTACTAGTAGTAGTAGTAGTAGTTGTTAGTAGTAGTAGTAGTGGTAGTAATCGTGAATGCATACATCTGGAAATCATGGTGCCCAGGTCAAGGTCACATGGAAAAAATACTGAGCGTTTTCTCGTGAAATTCTGACAGCATTTACAATCTGTTTTGACTGTTGTGACACTTTACCACTGTCTTTACTTCACGTCAAGTTTTAATGTATCTATTGCTTCTTCAAGGTCATAGAGACCTTTAGAAATAAACATCTAGATTTTCTGACTAGGAACAAAAACGTCATGTATAAATGAGAAGGTAGATAATCAGAATGGCTCGATCGGTTTCTTACTTTATTCAATTCACGAAACAAATCACACACACACACACACACACACACACACACACACACACACACACACACACACACACACACACACACACACACACACACACACGCACGCACGCTTGCACGCACGCATACACACGCATGCACACAAACACTCACACAAACATACACACAAACCCACACAAACACTCATAAACAGACATAGAGAGAGACAGACAGACAGAAAGAACGAGAGAGACAGACAGACAGACAGGCAGACAGAGTGAAAGCGTAAGAGCGACAGAGAGAGAGAGAGAGGAGAGAGAGAGAGAGAGAGGAGAGAGATGAGAGAGAGAGAGAGAGAGAGAGAGAGAGACACAAATATACACATACACTCTCTCACACATAGACAGACAGAAAGACAGAAACACACATACACACACACACACACGCACGCACGCACGCACGCAAGCATACACGTACACACGCATGCACACAAACACTCACACAAACATACACACAAACCCAGACATACACTCATAAACAGACATAGAGACAGACAGACAGACAGAGAGAACGAGAAACAGACAGACAGACAGGCAGACAGAGTGAAAGCGTAAGAGAGAGAGAGAGAGAGAGAGAGAGAGAGAGAGAGGAGAGAGAGAGAGAGAGGATACACACAAACATACACACACACTCTCACACATTGACAGAAAGACACACACGCACACACACACACACACACACACACACACACACACACACACACACACGCACGCACGCACACGCACACACACAGCGCGTAGGCACGCACAGACCGGACTAGAGGTCGACAAAAAGACATGAATCGCTTAATCAACTGTGTAACCTAATCTGTATCTAAATCATTCTAACAAATTTGGGGAACAGCCGGTTTTTTTAAGTGATCCTGTTCTCATAAATTACCGTTTAGCCACAGAGAATCGAATAACCAGAGACAAAGAATCAAATTACCAAACAGACACAAAGAATCAAATTACTAAACAAACACAAAGAATCAAATTACCAAACAGACACAAAGAATCAAATTAACAAACAGACACAAAGAATCAAATTACTAAACAAACACAAAGAATCAAATTACCAAACAGACACAAAGAATCAAATTACCAAGCAAACAAACACAAAGAATCAAATTACCAAACAGACACAAAGAATCAAATTACCAAACAATGAGACACAAAGAATCAAATTACCAAACAGACACAAAGAATCAAATTACTAAAAAAACACAAAGAATCAAATTACCAAACAGACACAAAGAATCAAATTAACAAACAGACACAAAGATCAAATTACTAAACAAACACAAAGAATCAAATTACCAAACAGACACAAAGAATCAAATTACCAAACAAACAACACAAAGAATCAAATTACCAAACAGACACAAAGAATCAAATTACCAAACAATGAGACACAAAGAATCAAATTAACAAATAGACACAAAGAATCAAATTACTAAACAGTCAAAGAATCAAATTACCAAACAAACAGACACAAAGAATCAAATTACCAAACAGACACAAAGAATCAAATTACCATACAGACACAAAGAATCACATTACCATACAGACACAAAAATTCAAATTACCATACAGACACAAAGAATCACATTACCATACAGACACAAAGAATCAAACTACCAAACAAACAGACACAAAGAATCAAATTACCATACAGACACAAAGAATCACATTACCATACAGATACAAGGAATCACATTACCATACAGACACAAAGAATCACATTACCATACAGACACAAAGAATCAAATTACCAAACAAACAGACACAAAAATTCAAATTACCATACAGACACAAAGAATCACATTACCATACAGACACAAAGAATCAAATTACCATACAGATACAAATATCAAATTACCAAACAAACAGACACAAAGAATCAAATTACCAAACAGACAGACACAAAGAATCAAATTACCAAACAGACAGACACAAAGAATCAAATTACCAAACAGACAGACACAAAGAATCAAATTACCAAGCAAATAAACAAGACACAAAGAATCAAATCACCAAACAAACAGACACAAAGAATCAAACTACCAAACAGACACAAAGAATCAAACTACCAGACACAAAGAATCAACCTACCAAACAAACAGACACAAAGAATCAAATTACCAAACAGACACAAAGAATCAAACTACCAAACAGACCCAAAGAATCAAACTACCAAACAAACAGACACAAAGAATTAAATGACAATTCAAACAGACACAAAGAATTAAATTACCAAACAGACACAAAGAACCAAACTACCAAACAAACACAAAGAATCAAACTACCAAACAAACAGACACAAAGAATCATACTACCAAACAAACAGACACAAAGAATCAAATTACCAAACTACCAAACAGACACAAAGAATCAAACTACCAAACTACCAAACAGACACAAAGAATCAAACTACCAAACAAACAGACACAAAGAATCAAACTACCAAGAAACAAACAGACACAAAGAATCAAATTACCAAACAAACAGACACAAAGAATCGAATTACCAAACAAACAGACACAAAGTATCAAATTACCAAACAGACACAAAGAATCAAATTACCAACAAACAAGACACAAAGAATCAAATTACCAAACAAACAAAGAGACACAAAGAATCAAATTACCAACAAACAAACAAACACAAAGAATCAAATTACCAACAAACAAGACACAAAGAATCAAATTACCCAACAAACAAGACACAAAGAATCAAATTACCAAACAAACAAGACACAAAGAATCAAATTACCAAACAAACAATCAGACACAAAGAATCAAATTACCAAACAGACACAAAGAATCAAATTACCAAACAGACACAAAGAATCAAATTACCAAACAGACACAAAGAATCAAATTGCCAAACAAACAAACAAGACACAAAGAATCGAACTACCAAACAGACACACAGAATCAAATTACCAAACAAACAAGACACAAAGAATCGAACTAACAAACAGACACAAAGAATCAAATTACCAAATAAACAAGACACAAAGAATCGAACTAACAAACAGACACAAAGAATCAAATTGCCAAACAGACACAAAGAATCAAATTACCAAACAAACAAACACAAAGAATCAAATTTCCAAACAAACAAACACAAAGAATCAAACTACCAAACTACC
>CM060310.1:88109766-88114766 GCA_030674185.1 Monoplex corrugatus | reverse complement strand
TATTATGTATTGTACTGGAATATATGTGTGTGTGTGTTTATGTGAAATATGTATGGAATTGTCAATCCCGGATCCCCCCCCCTCCCCCCATTCCATCTACGTGTTTGTGTTGTGGCCTAAAGCCGATGTGCATAAACTATTCAGAGTTCAGAGTTCTCTCTCTCTCTCTGTCTCTGTCTCTCTCTCTCTCTCTCTCTCTCTCTCTCTCACACACACACACACACTGAGGTATAAGACATATATATGTCTTCGGTCGAGACACAGAAACACACACACACACACACACACACCACACACACACACACACACACACACACACACACACACACACACACACACACACACAACACACACTCATAGTGAACAGACGTTAAATCAAAGAACGAACACTCACACACACACTGAGGTATGCAGAATATTTGTCTTCGGTCGAGACACAAAAACACACACACACAGACAGAGACACAGAGAGAGAGAGAGAGACAAGTAGAGAGAGAGACACACACACAGAGAGAGAGAGACCCCCCCACACACACACATACACACAACGACTGAGCGACCGCGGTCAGTGGTAGGGGGCATAGTAGGCGGTGTCCTTAACAAATAATAATGATATTCACAAGGCGCCAAATCTGGATTCAAAACTCAAACCACGGCGCAGCAATCTCACCATTCACCAAGGCCATCACCAACAACCACCACATCTCCAGGGCACAAAGCACACGCAGACTAGGAGGGCGAAGACAGGAGGGGAGTAGGGTGTGTGACCCCTGACCCAAGCCGTCGTGGAGAATGACAAAGAGCCAAACTAAACAAATACAAACTGCCCCCCAAGCGCTGGTCACCATTTCCCCCTATGTCTATCTAGTACGTGCACACTGGAACAACTGTTTGATTCATGAAACACGTCATTACCAGCTTTGTCTTGTCCATCACAAAATAGTTGGTGAGAGGTTCCATCCACTCTCTCTCTCTCTCTCTCTCTCTCTCTCTCTCTCTCTCTCCACATCTCTTTCTCTCCACATCTCTCTCTCTCTCTCACGCGCATGTGCGTGCACACGCACACAGAGAATGCTGAGCTAGGGTACAATCAAGCCTGTCCAACGAAAAACCCTTGACCCAACTTGTCATCCTCTCTCTCTCTCTCAACAAAACTTCAGAAAGTTTCAGTTCCAGTTTCTCAAGATGACGTCTCCGCACTCTGAACAAATTCCATATGCACTAACGTCATAGGTGCCACGTGTATGATGACTGTGGCACAAGCCTTAAGCCTGCACATAAACCCATGAGCTGGCCAGGTCCTGAGGCCCTACCTGACTATATTTTACCTAGTCTATATTTGTGACTTCCCACCACTAAATCAGTCTTAACTAGCATTTTGGTCATTTTGAGATATACATATCACTGGAAAGTGTACATTCTGCTGATTATTTTGGTACTTGAATTAAGCTTGTACTAAAACGATGTAGAAGTTATGTATGTTTAAAGTCAGTAAGTTGTGTGACGGCCATTTTGAGAAAACGGCCTCTAAAGTTTTTGTGTGCTCTCCTACACATTTTCCTTAAATTTCTTTATTTGGTGGCTTTGACCCAGTTTGTTTCTAATTTTCGCTGTCATTATCTGAAAGGTGCACCAAAGAGCTTTCCATCAGTATATGTGTGGGTACTGTGCAGGTTATGGTTCATAATAAGAGACAAAAATAGATACTTTTGGTAGGAAACTGCGTTCTTTCTGCTGCGACCAGTGCATTAAAATACCGATTTAAATTGATTAATAATATTTTTTCAAGAAAAAAATTCTGTGGGGGATAGATTATAGTCTACAGAAATCAATTTTGAGAAAAAGTCAAAACACCCCAGATAAACCCTCAGTCACCTTTTCAGCTCCTAGTGCTGTTCGACTGACTGCGAGTTAAGACTGGTTTCGTGGTGGGAGGTCACATTTTATGTGGTATTTTATCAGCTTACCATTGGAATAATCTTGGCTACATGTAAATGTTATGTGTAATATAAATAAACAATTAAAGGTCTGAATCATAACACAACTAGCTATTCTGTATAAACCCGTCTCATATGGCAGACCCCCACCCCCTTAGTCAATGACAAAATGCTCAGCCGTCCATCAACTAAGTGAAGATATTTTCTTAATCATATAGATAGGTAAGTAAGTAAGTAAGAAGTAAGTAAACAAACAAGCAAGCGAGTGAGTAAGTAAGTGAAGGAAAAGTAAGTAGGTGAATAAATACAAAATAAAGGAGTATGTGGATAATTAACCATGTAAGAAGATGAAAATAACAAATGACAGTAAATACATAAATATATCCAAATGCCCGCACACAGACACAGACACATACATTCATACATAACACACCAGCATGATGGCCGACAACAACAGCTACAACAACAGCAACAACAACAACAACAACAACAACAACACCAGCAAAGAGGAGACGCCCACATATACATATCTTGACAAACTTACAGATATACCTGGATACCTTCTCTGTCTCTCTCTCTCTCTCTCTCTCTCTCTCTCTCTCTCTCTCTCTCTCTCACACACACACACACACACACACACACACACACACACACACACACACACACACAGAAAGGTACAAGACTAATTGGGCCTTAAATGGAGGGGCCTGGAAAATGTACTGACGCTAGAGATATTCTTTACAACAAAAATAATGATATTATCCTGCTAGTCCAGCTGATTCTCAGATCCCCTGTTGGCAGATTGTTATGAAGAGTTAATTAATTGTTGTATGTTATTATTTGACACTGTTAAATTAATATATTGTTTTGAATTATTAATTGCACTTGTTCCCCTTCTTACATTCAAACTTCTATTACCCTTCCCCATACTCATATTCCACCCCACCTTTTTGTATGTGTGTGTGTGTGTGTGTGTGTGTGTGTGTGTGTGTGTGTGTGTGTGTGTGTGTGTGTATGTGTGTATGCGTGCGTGTGTGTATAAAATCACTATTGTGAACAGACATTAAATAAAAGATTCATTCACTTCATTCATTCATTCATTCATTGCCTGGGAAATGAACCTATCTCTCCAAATTGGGTCAGTTTTGGATTTTGGAGTGTGTTGGAGTGGTTCTTCGTACTCGGGCAATTCCATCTGTGCTCCACCCAAACATGCCAGCAATTATCTGGCAGAGTCTCCGAGCATCCCGCAAAACCCTATGTGCCAGCAAGGTCTTGGATCGGGGAGGACGAGGAGGGGGGCCCGAGAGGTACCAAGAAAAAAAAAATACTAAGCTGACAACAGAGCGGGCACTGTTGAAATCTGCCGGAGATACTCAACAGCAGTGTACACAGTCTCCTATGGTAGATGACTTCACGGCGGTCGGACATTTGCTGACACCTGTGTGATTCTTGTCACTACAACTTGGATCAAATGAGTTTGGGTATAGTGTTATCTTTAAAGACTCGAAATGAACAGCTTGAGACCAACAGTAACTGTTATCAAAAAAAAAACACGAAAACAGAATCAGAACGCGTATTTAAAACAACCAGACAAGACAGGCGTAAATTTTCGGCCAACTGATTGTTTTGTTTGTCAAAGACCAGCTGGCCAAAAATTCGCGCCTGTCTTGTCTGGTTGTATTAAATATGCGTTCTGATTCTATTTTCGTGTCTTTCTGGTTCCTGTTTGCTTGAACGCGGGCAGTCGCGCTTGTTTTGAGACCAACGTCTAATGAAACGGCATAGACGATAGACAAGCAATCAAGAGAGACAGACAGACAGACAGAGAGAGAGAGAGAGAGAGGGAGAGAGCGAGAGACAGAGACAGCGCGAGAGAAAGAGAGTGGGAGAGCGAGAGAGAAAGAGAGAGAGCGAGAGACAGAGAGCGGGGGAGAGAGAGAGAGAGATTGAGAGAGCGAGAGACAGAGAGTGGGAGAGACAGAGAGAGAGAGAGAGCGAGAGACAGAGAGCGAGGAGAGAGAGAAGAGAGAGGAGGAAAAGAGAAGAAGAGAAGAGAAGAAGAAGAATGCGAAGAAAAGAGAATGCGAAAAAGAGAAGAAGAAGAAGAAGAAGAAGAAGAGAAGGAAGAAGAAGAAGAAAAGATAGAAGAAGAAGAAGAAGAAGAAAGAAGAAGAGGAAAGAAGAGAGAAGAAGAGAGAAGAAGAAGAAAGAAGAAGAAGAAGAAGAAGAAAGAAGAAGAAGAAGAAGAAGAAGAAGAAGAAGAAGAAGAAGAAGAAGAAAGAAGAAAGAAGAAGAAGAGAAAGAAGAAGAAGAAGAAGAAGAAGAAGAAGAAGAAGAAGAAGAAGAAAGAAGAAGAGAAGAAGAAGAAGAAGAGAAGAAGAAGAAGAAGAAGAAGAAGAAAGAAGAACAGAAGAAGAAGAGAAGAAGAAGAAGAAGAAAGAAGAAGAAGAAGAAGAAGAAGAAGAAGAAGAAGAAGAAAAGAAGAAGAAGAAGAAGAAGAAGAAAGAAGAGAAGAAGAGAAGAAGAAGAAGAGAAGAAGAGAAGAAGAAGAAGAAGAAGAAGAAGAAGAAGAAGAAGAAGAAGAAGAAGAAGAAGAAGAAAAGAAGAAGAAGAAGAAAAGAAGAAGAAGAAGAAAGAAGAAGAGAAGAAGAAGACACAGAAGAAGAAGACAAGAAGAAGAAGAAGAAGACACAGAAGAGAAGAAGAAGAAGAAGAGAAGAAGAAGAAGAAAGAAGAAAAGAAGACAGAAAGAAGAAGAAGACACAGAAAGAAAGAAGAAGAAAGAAAGAAGAAGAAGAAGAGAAGAAAAGAAGAAGAAGAAGAAAAAAGAAGAAGAGAAGAAGAAGAAGAAGAAGAAGAAGAAAGAAGAAGAAGAAGAAGAAGAAGAAGAAGAAGAAGAAAAGAAGAAGAAGAAGAAGAAGAAGAAGAAGAAGACAAGAAGAAGAAGAAGAAGAAGAAGAAGAACAAGAAGAAGAGAAGAAGAAGAAGAAAAGAAGACAGCAGAGAAGAAGACCAGCAGAAGAAGAAGACAAAGAAGAAGACAAGAAGAAGAGAAGAAGA
>CM060310.1:88094766-88097266 GCA_030674185.1 Monoplex corrugatus | reverse complement strand
AAAATTACCCCCTGAAAACGAAAACGAAGTCTAATAATAATGATAGTAATAATAATAATAACAATGATCATGCTGCTGCTGATGATGAAGGCCACTTGTATTTATGTAGCACCTTAGGGACCTTAGCGCTCACAAAACACATCCTGTCACACACACTCACAGCCACAGTCAGAGACTGATAGACACAGTAACAGTCTACAAAACATTAGAGACATTCTGGACATGGAATTACTGTCTAAAGACGTAAAGTTTCAAAGTGTTTTTTGACAGATGAAACAGAAGAAGAACGTCACAATTACTTGGAAGTTCAAAAAGTCATGCACACAGAAAGTGCATCGTTACCGATAAATGCTTTTTCACACAATTCACGTCTAGTCGTCTGACCTGTCAAAATATGTCAGGGCATTCCAATTACCTCGCTTTTATACCTCTTGAGAAAAAATAAGAAACACGGAATGGCAGTTTCAGTTTCGCAAGACGTCTCCGCGCTCAGAACGAATTCCGTATGCACTAACGTCACAGGTGCCATGTGTATGGTGATCATGGCACAAGCCTTCATCCTGCACATAAACCCATGAGCTGGCCATGTCCTGAGGCCCTACCTAGCCTATGGAATGCCAGAAACTAGACAATATATTTCTCCAACGTGTTGACAGTGTGTGCGTGACGGGCAATGCTTCATTGCCGAAAACTTCACAACAATACACGTCTGACCCATTGAAGGTGTGTTCGTGACATCTCCAACTGCCCGCTAACCTACTTCTTCTTCCCCCCCGGGAGGGTGCCAGGGCTTGTGCCGGGGGTTCTTTCAGCATAAATATTGTCTCACACCTTCTAGAAATTCTGAGCTAGAGATTTCCTCTTGTCTGTCAATGTCTTTGTTTCTCCCTCGGCAGTTGGTCCTTTTCTTTCTGGCATTTCTTCTTTTCTGTCTTGTCCATTCACTTGTTTGCGTTTGATAAAGCCTTACATACTTTCTGTTAGGATTGATAACTAGGTACATACGTTATGTGCATCACTGACTTTAACAAAATGTGATGTTCAATAACAATGTTAGGTAATTTAGGCCCTTTCTCGTATGCATGTTTTAGTGTCTTGAGTTATGTTTACATTTGTATTTAGGTTGTTTTTTTTTTTAATTCCCATGTGATAAATTGGACAAAACGGTCAACGCCTGTGGAATATCCTTAAAACAATACGTGCGAATGCTTTAAGATGTGAATTTTTTTCAAGTTTTTCTTTTCCAATGACATGTGTACTTTTTGAGATGTTTATAGCCCTGATATGACTCTGCCTAGTCGGCTGGGCTTTAAGCAACAATAACAATAGCCATCCTCTTCTCCCGCCTCTCTCAGAGGTTATAGATCAGAGTTTGCTCAAGACGGTCTAACAACGTTTGGACAATCCCATTCCATAAGCGCTCTACCCAAATCTGCCAACAATTCCCTGGCAGACCCCTTGAACTTGCACAAAACCCTACACATCGGAAGGGTTTCTTTTTTTCTATATTATCATTATTGTTACTGTTAGTGTTCTTTAAAGCCCAGCCGACTGCGTAGGGCCACATCAGGGCTATAACCGATTCAAAACGTACAAAATTTCAACAAGGGGAAAAAAAGAAAAAGAAGTTAAGTACATACATCAATACAGTCGTGCATTAATCTAAAGACATGCCCCCTAGCGTTGACCACTCTGTCCAATTTATCAAACAGGGGATTTAGAAAACATATCTGAATACAAATTTAAGCATACCGAAGGACACCAAAACATCTATAAAAACGGGCATAAATTACCTAAAATTGCTTCCGCATATCTCACCTCCCTAGAGCCAAAAATGCACTTAATACATGTACCCAATTATCAACCCTAAGAAAAAGTACGTAAGACTTTATCGAACATATACAGGTGAATGGGCCAGCAAAGCAGAAAATGGTAGGAAGAAATAACAGAAAACTTAGGGACAAGACAGAAACAAAGAAAGTAACAGCAAAGAGGAAATTTCTAGCACAGAATTTCCAGAAGGTGGGGATACTAAAATAATTTATGCTGAAACAGCCCCTGGCATAACCACGGGACTAAGGGTCTTCTAAAGGGGAAAAAGAATATATTCGGACTTGTATAACTTCAAGCTTACACTACAAGACCGATTAGAGCATTTCATCGGAAATCAGGTTTGATCCTTCAAAAATGTTTATATGTCTACTGTCTCCGCCTCTCTCCCCTGTTCCCCATCTCTCTCTGGAAGAAGTTCAAACGGCACAGGTGTGGGAGAAAGTAGATCAGTTATCTCCCCAATATGTTGAATGCGTGCACAGAGAAAGCGTTTCATTACAAAAGCCACTACATTGTACAAATGAAGTTTCGCCTGTCAAAAAATATGTCCCACCATTTCATCAATTTCTCTCGTAATCGTTACCGATATTGCTTTAGTTGTTTTGAGGTTTGGTATTTTCATCACGTTTTGTTTATATACTTTTGTGTGTAAGTGACACATGTGCAC
>CM060310.1:88074766-88079766 GCA_030674185.1 Monoplex corrugatus | reverse complement strand
TATGGGGTGCCATCAGCCTCCACCACAAGACACCACTCTACCACATTGACGGAAACCTCACAGACCTCCGCTATCGGGATGAAATACTGGCGCCTTTCGTTGTTCCGACCATGCAACGAATCGGACCCATGGCAGTCTTCCAAGATGACAATGCTCGGCCACATAGAGCCCGGGTGGCCTTAGAATTCCTTGTGCAGGCCGGTATCAACAGGATGATCTTCCCGGCGTATAGTCCCGACCTCAATCCCATCGAGCATCTTTGGGATGACTTGGGGAGACGTGTAAAGGAGAACCATCCACCTCCCAGGGACCGTCAGGATCTCTTCCGAATGCTGCAACTGGAATGACAGGGAATCCCACAGAGGGTCATCAGAACACTGGTCTACTCGATGAGGAGACGCTGCATGGAATGTCTCGCCAATCGGGGTGGTCACACCCATTATTGAAATGATTTGGTGAACTGGACAGATTTGGCAAACTTTGATTTCGACCCCTCCTCTGTTTAATTGTCTGTATATCCCAAACCGTTTGTGCGATCACAATGAACTTCAATGTACGTTTGAACAAGATTATGAAATAAATCTGTTCCCAATTGGAAAGTCATGGCTTTGATATTTGTTGAAAATATGCGGGTACATGTAAACTGTGCTTAACTTGTTGTGACTAGTTTATATAAAACTTGACGTGGAACAAGAACAATGGACACATTACAAATATTGTCAGAAGTTTCTCAGAAAATGAAGCTGACCGCACAATTTTCTCCGATGTGCCGAGTCTGGGTACATTTTGGTCGTATCACCTTTATCATTATCACTGTTGGTTAACCCTTTGACCCCTGCATCCTGTCCACCAAGCACCCTGCATTGTCAACCATGTTAGTAAAGCAAACAACTTAACCCTTTGATTCCTGCACCCTGTCCACCAAGCATCCTGCATTGTCAACCATGTTAGTAAAGCAACAACTTAACCCTTTAATTCCATCACCCTATCCACCAGCCTCCTGCAGGAAGCTGGTGGATATGGTGAGGGAGTCAAAGGGTTAACTTTTTGCAGTGGTGGATAGGGTGCTGAAGTCAAAGGGTTAAAGCCCAGCCAAGTGCATAGAGCCATATCAGGGCTATAACTATCTCAACATCTCTTTGAACCTGGAAAAGAAACTTGAAAAAAAATTCAGGACTCGTATCAAACAATGCATTTGTACATTATCTGAGGACATGCCTCTAGCGTTGACCACTCCGTCCAAATGATCACCAGTGGGGTTAACAAAAATACAAACCGCAATACAAATACATAAATAAAACTAGGTTCACTAAACGTATACAACACCATCATCACCATGAGCCCTGCCCCAGGGTGTTGGCGATCATGGCCTTCCATACAAATCTATTGTCGCTCAAGTACATCTCTGTCCTCTAAAACAGAATACAAAAACTTTCCTATTTTACCTAAACTTGCTCTTGCACGTAATATTTTGTGGATCCCAAAATACAGTTGATACACGAGCCCAGCTATCAATCCTACGAGAAAGTACGGAAGGCTTTATGGAAAACATACAGGTAATGGATCAGCAAGGCAGAAAATGATCAGAAAAGAGAACAGAAAGCAAAGGAGCAATGGAGAAACAGTGACAGAAAAGAGGAAATTTCTAGCACAAAACTTCTAGGTGGTGATGCTGAAAGAGTCCTCAGCATCCTCTAGGGGGACCATGGGATCTTGACCTTGGCATTATGATTTCTAATGCTCAACGGTTTACATCTCTGATTCAGAATTGATACACATCCATTCAGAGACAGCTGAGAAAATCGTAGTTAACACGGCACATCCGTCTACGTCTGTCTGGCCGATAGGAAATGATGTCCCTGTTCTGTGTTGTTGTCGTTGACTTTCTTTCTTTCTTTCTTAGTAAGGCACAATAGACTGAACAGCCACATGTACCGCAAACTGAAGCTGGCGCCCTTCCCAACCTGTCCCTGCGGTCAAGAAGACCAAACCACGGAGCATATAATCTAAAGATGTCCCCTTCACCAGGTGGCAAGACAGGACGTGTGGCCGCCAGACACTCCGCTGACAACCAAACTCCATGGCTGCAGACAGGAGCTGAAAAAGACGGCTGCATTCATCGCACGGACTCAGATGATTGTCAGATGATTGTGTAGCAGCGTACGCCAAGAAGAAGAAGAAGCAGGAAGCTGGTGGGTAGGGTGAGAGAGTGAGAGGGTTACGTTTTTGCTGTCCTAGCATGGTTTGACAATTTAGGATGCTTGTGGACGGGATGCGGGAGTCAAAGGGTTAAGTTCTCTACCTCCTCAGCCTTCATCTGATCAATGAAGACATCTGTTGGCAACTGATGTACCCCTTAGGAAGGCAGAGAAAAAAAGAACCAAGAAACACACTTAGATGTTATTAAGGTATAGAACAGAAGGATGGACAGAAAAGGGGGAAACCCACAAGAACGTGACGTGAGTACGAAAATACAACTGCAAAAGAAAAAGGCAATAAGAGACAGGAAACAGGTAGTGATAGCGAGAGAAATATAGGGGGAAGGGAGGGGAGCAATGAAAAATAAATGAAGGCAAGTTGCAGTGGTGTAGCGCTTAGCGGAACGGTCTGGAGTGGAAAGCTGGTGTAAAGTTCCACTGGTCATCATCATCATCATCAGGTGCCCTGCCGCATGGCGTTGGTGACCATGGACTTCCAACCATCTCTATTTCTCGTTGCCCCCAGCATCTCCCTCACCCTCCTCATCCCCAGCCACTCTGCAAGTCCGTCCAGCATTCTCTCCCTGGGTCTACCTGGTGCTCTCTTTCCCTCCAGCTTTCTCGTTGTGACCAGGTGCTCCAAATCCCCCTTCCTCATAAAATGGCCAATAAATGTTGCTTGTCTTTTCCTAATCTTCCTTATGAGTGATCTACTTGTGTCTGCCTCCATCAAGACTGTCTCGTTTGTTTTCTTTGCTGTCTATGGAACTCTCAAATTCTTCTGAGAAACCAAATCACTAAAACAATTTTCGGTCTGCACTGGCTCTCACTCACTACTGAACGGGCCGTGAAACTTGGGTAGAAAGACTGCACAGTCAATAGGCTTTAACCCTTTAACCCGCTGACTCTCTCACCCTACCTACCAGCATCCTGCATCGCCATCAATGACAGCAAAGCAAAAACTAACTCTTTGACTCCTGCACCCTGTCCATTTGCATCTTGTATTGCCAACCATGCTACCGAAGCAAAAACTTAACCCTTTAACTCCTTCACCCTATCCACCAGCTCCCTACAAGAAGCTGGTGGATAGGGTGAGGGAGTCAAAAGGTTAAGTTTTTGCAGCTGGTGGATAGGTGTGGGAGTCAAAGGGTTAATAATGTTGCTCAAATTTCCTGGCCAACCACAGCAGGTATCACTTGTGTAATGTGTAACTGATAGCAGTGTGGACAGACGATGGCTATTTGCTGGGTATGTTGTGTCTATGTAGCCTACAGAACGGATTATGGTCAAACCATGGTAGACGGAACGCGTTAGCCCTGTCAAGGCACTCTGTCTAGAAGAGAGATAACTTTGATTTGAAAACCGAAATGTGTCCCAGTCTGGGTTAATGCCCTTTGAACCTTTGAACCTCTGAAGAAGGTTCTTGAGCCAGAGGCCAGGAGAGGGATACTACCAACAGCAGGCCGCCTTGCACGTAAATAAGTAAATCATATGATAAAAACACCCGAGGGTGCCGTTAACAAGAAACATCCGAGGGCGAGGATGGGACCCACAGCACCAATGCCTCGCCACTCTCCCGACAGCCACCTCTCAAGCTTTCGACGCCATCTGATGGCCATTCCTTCAAGCCAGAAAAGAAAAAGGGCCACAAACTGAATGGCAAGATGGACAGATAAACGAACGCCGGGACACAGCCCAAAAAACGCGCCCCAAACCCCAGGGTCCAGCCCCATTTCATCATCACATCATCATCATCAGGTGCCCTGCCGCATGGTGTTGGCGCCCCATGGACTTCCAACCATCTCTATCTCTCGTTGCCTCTAGCATATCCCTCACCCGCCTCACCCCCAGCCACCTGCAAGTCCGTCCAGCTTTTCCCCTCCCTGGGTCTACCCGGTGCTCTCTTTTTCCCCCCAGCTTTCCCGTTATACCAAGTTTCTCCGAATCCCCCCTTTTTCATAAAATGGCCTATAAATGTTGCCTTTTTCTTTTCCTAATCTTTCCCTTTTGGGTGATCTACTTTTGTCTGCCTCCCTCAAGACTGTCTCTTTTTTTTTCTTTTTCTTTTTTTTCCAGCCCGGGACCGAACCAAAAGAGAATGGAAAAAACCCCCCCCCCTCCCCTCCCCTGGTCTTCATCTCTCTTTTAACAGCCCGCCCTGCCCCCAGCTCGCATTTCGCCAGCTCCCTTTTTCCCTTTTCTATAGTCTCACAGTTAGCAGTCCCCCAAACTCCCAAAAGTTGCCTTACTTCAACCACAGGGGGTGGGTTTTAAATTTAAAAAACCGCTAAAGTGGCCAAAGCATGAAACCCCTAGACACTGGGAAATGTTGCTGTTCAACATACGAAAAAGCCCTGAACGGGATCCCACGTTTGCCTCCCTTTTGGGGTGTTCTACACTTTAAAAGTCCCTGCGCATGAGGGAAATTTCCCGCCCATGGCAGCCGACAGGAACTTGAATGAAAGGTTTCCCCATTCACCGCTCGATTTTGCCCTGATCATGTAAGACAGTGAACCGAAAACAAGTTCATATTGCTATAAGCCCACCGACTACTACAGCCACATCAGGGGAAACACCACGTCAAAAACGACAACCTGGTTAAGATAAAAGACAACAGTTAAAAAAACCCTGCTCACCATTTAAACCCTTTTAAAACCTAAAATGCAAACAAACAAAAACATATTCAGACTTAAAATAATAACAGATGAAATCATTGATCTTTTTGTACAAATTTTGAAAATTGCATCAGGGGGGACGTCCCCGGAAGAGGTTCTTTAAGGATCCCCCCGTGTAGAGCTTAAC
>CM060310.1:88071218-88074666 GCA_030674185.1 Monoplex corrugatus | reverse complement strand
AGAGAGAGAGAGAGAGAGAGAGAGAGAGAAAACTGCCAGCTGTAACATACAATCTGCACCCTAAAAATGGGACGTCTCCGTTAACTGCTACTTGACACAGGTTAGTCAAGCCATTCCAACAAGGTCCTTTTCTGTCTTATTATGGACACTTATAGTGCAAATTTTGTGCAAGCTTACGCAAGACTGAAAAAAATAGAAAGTGTGTATTTGTTTATGATCCTTCTTCTTCTTCTTCTTCTTCTTCTTCTTCTTCTTCTCTTCTTCTTCTTCTTCTTCTTCTTCTTCTTCTTCTTCTTCTCCTCTTCTCTCGTCCTCTTCCTCCTTCTCTCTCTCTCTTCCTCTCCCTCTCGCTTTCTTTTTGTCACAGTAGATTTCATCATCATCATCATCAGATGCCCTGCCGCATGGCGTTGGCGACCATGAACTTCCAACCATCTCTATCTCTCGTTGTCCCCAGCATCTGCCCCATCCTCTTCATCCCCAGCCACTCTGCAAGTCCGTCCAACATTCTCTCCCTGGGTCTACCTGGTGCTCTCTTTCCCTCCAGCTTTCCCGTTGTGACCAGGTGCTCCAAATCCCCCTTCCTCATATAATGGCCTATAAGTAGATTTACTGTGTGAAATTCGTGCTGTTGTCTCCACGAAGAGAATGCCTCGCGAAAATGCAGCACCACTGTTCACGTGCTAAACTTCGATCTGTGCAAGTGTTGTTCTTCTGTGTAAGATTACAGCGTAAAACAGCGTAAATTCACTATTCGTGCGTTAAAGGTTAGTTCAGTCTTTTGTGTCCTATATTTTTTTATTTTCAAATTTCTTTCTACTCGTTTTTTTTTTAACAAATTTTAAACAATATTCACAAAGCAGAATCGTTTGTATCAAAGATTTGAAGCTCAGAACAAAGGATACATCCACATCTTCGACAAAGGGTCTATGTGCATGAAATACATTACTATCAACAATATACAATGTAAACATGTTAACATACACATGTGAATATAACTATAAAGTTAAGATCCGATTTACATAGATTTTGTGGAGTAAGGTGTTTGAAATTTTTCACACGCAGGGCTGCTTTTTGAGCAATTTTCATTAATTTTGTCAAAGACTAACTAGGCCTATATACTAATAAAACGAACACGGCCGTCTGGAATTAAACATATGTGAGATATTCTTTGTGTATGTGTTTGTGTGTAGTGTGTGGTGTGTGGTGTGTGTGTGTGTGTGTGTGTGCGCCGCGCCTCTGTGTGTGAGTGCACGCATGCACGAATACGTCTGTGTGTACATGTGTGCGCACATGTGCCCAAAACACACACACACACACACACGCACTAACATACACAAACCTTTCGATCTTAATCATATTCTTGACTCTACTTTTCGTAACCCTCTGTCCATTTTTAAACACAAATGCGATCAACGTGTACAAACAGGATTTCGCCCAAACGCCCAAATCATCCACTCCCCATCCCAAAATCCCACCTTCCTTTCATCCCCCTCAATAACATTCTCCCTTTCACCTCCACCCCACCCCCTCCCCCACCGACACCTACACCATAGCAAAATGCACTCCACAGTCTTCTCCCTTGTTCCAGCGTTGATATCGATCGCCAGGCACCGTTATGACGTTCACACATCACGTTTATCGTCAGCCCATCATCAAGCTGTCAGGCAACAGCAACAACTTCCACTTTGCAACAAAACAAAGCAAAAATATAATAATAATAATAATAATAAGACAATTTTCCAGCCGCCCCCACCTTCTCTGTCTGTCTGTCTGTCTGTCTGTCTGTCTGTGTTGTGTGTGTGTGTGTCTGTCTGTCTCTCTCTCTCTCCCTCCCTTCCTCCCTCTCTCTCCCTCTCTCTCATGATAGTTTATGTGTAGGGTAGCAAGGACTACCTCTAAGACAGGTCCAACGAGACTCAATGCTACTATTGTTATATCATAAAGTGTTCTGATGTGTGAAGTCTCTGTCTGTCTGTCTGTCTGTCTGTCTGTCTGTCTGTTTCTCTCTCTCTCTCTCTCTCTCTCTCTCTCTCTCTCTCTCTCTCTCTGAGTGCTTAGTGGAAGAACATCAGCCTTCCAATCAGAGAGTCATGGGTTTAATTCCTCTAGAACCATTCCGCCTGGTAGACAGCGGGTAGAGACGTTTCCCAGTCTTCCAAGTCAACATGTGTACAGACCTGCCAGTACCTATGCACGTTAAAGATCCTGTAAGTCATGTCAGTGGCTGGCTTACGGAAACATGATAATGCCCAGCAAGAAAGCAAGAGCACGTTTGAAAAAAAATAGTTACAAGAAACATCTGAGCGTGCTGGATGGGACCCAGAACCTCAATGCCTCACCAGAGTGAGAGAGAGAGGGGGGAGGGACGGAGAGAGAGGGAGAGGGAAAGAGAGAGAAACAGAAAGAGAGAGAGAGAGAGACTGAGACTGAGAGAGAGAAAGAAAGAAAGAGAGAGAAAGAGAAAGACAGAGACACAGAGAGAGAGAAAGAGAGAGAGAGAGAGAGAGAGAGAGAGAGAGAGAGACGTGCCCCCGGCGTTGATCACTCCGTGTAATTCATCAAACAGGGGATTTACAAAACACACCTGAATACAAATTTAAGCATACCTAAGGACACCTAAACATGTATGAAAACAGGCCTAAATTACCTAGAATTGCTTCCGCATATCTCACCTCCCTACAGCCAAAAATGCACTTAATACATGTACCCAATTATCAATCCTTAGGAAAAGTACGTAAGACTTTATCAAACACACACAGGTGAATGGACCAACAAGGTAGAAAATGATAGGTAGAAATGACAGAAAGCAAAGGAACAAGGCAGAAACAAAGAAAGTGACAGAAAAGAGGAAATTTCTAGCACAGAATTTGCGGAAGGTAGGGATACTATTTGTACTGACAGAGCCCCGGCATCCCCACCGGAGAAGCGCGTATACCTTCCCATCTCCCAAGTCAGTGTTAGTGGAAACCTGTTAGCGCCTAAAATTCTTCGTGTGTATACAGAGGGAAGACGGAAGTCATGGTGATCAATAAAAAAAAAAAACATGAAATCCCCTCATACAAAATAACAGCAAATGGCACAACCTTGACACAAGTTAATATGTTCAAATATCTGGGACGGTCATTTCATCAGACGGCAGATGCACATCGGAAATAGCTGGCAGAATCGGCCAAGCCAAAACAGCATTCAAGAAGATGACAAGCATTCTTACCAACAAATGCCTATCAATTAACATGAGAAAGAGAGTCCTTGAGTGTTGTATAGAACTAATACTGTTGTACGGATGCGAGGCGTGGGCAGTCGGCAGGCAAAGCCAGAGCAGGATCGAGACAACCAAGATGTGGTTTCTCAGAAGAATGTTGAGAGTTCCATGGACAGCGGGGAGAACAGGCGAGACAGTCTTGATGGAGGCAGACACAAGTAGATCACTCGTAGGGAAGATTGG
>CM060310.1:88036218-88056218 GCA_030674185.1 Monoplex corrugatus | reverse complement strand
TTTCTACGCACTAAGCTCAATACCTATGGTCCACGAACCTTCTCTGTTTCTGGTCCACTCTCCTGGAACAAACTTCCTCTCTCAGTCCGTCAGCAACCTACTTTTGTCTCCTTCAAGTCCGCTCTCAAAATCTCACCTTTTCTCCTCTGCATAAAATCCTGACCTCGCTCAACCCCCTCTGCAGCCTGTCTCCGCTCGGAGTGGAATCACATTGTAATATATAATTGTATATAATGTGCTCTCTATAATTTTCCATTGCTTTTCTTCTTTTTCCCCATTTATAGCCATGTGTGTGTGTGTGCGTGTGTGTGTGTGTGTGTGTGCGTGTGTGTGTGTGTGCGTGCGTGTGTGTGCGTTGCGTGCGTATGTGTCTGTTCAGCGCTTAGATTTGATTTTTATCAAGATTTTGCGCTATATAAATATTGTAATTATTATTATTATTATCAAATATCACAGTAACAGTGGGTACACAACGACGA
Source organism: Monoplex corrugatus (assembly GCA_030674185.1). NCBI lineage: Eukaryota > Metazoa > Mollusca > Gastropoda > Littorinimorpha > Ranellidae > Monoplex > Monoplex corrugatus. The sequence continues at coordinate 88,055,739 of CM060310.1, read as the reverse complement.
TGACAGTGTGTGTGTGTGTGTGTGTGTGTGTGTGTGTGTGTGTGTGTGTGTGTGTGTGTGTGTGTGTGTGTGTGTGTGTGTATGTGTGTGTGTGTATGTGTGTGTGTGTGTGTGTGTGTGTGTGTGTGTGTGTGTGTGTGTGTGTGTGTGTGTGTGTGTGTGTGTGTGTGTGTGTGTGTGTGTGTGTGTGTGTGGGGTGTGTGTGTAATTTGCAATTCGTTCTTTTAGTTGTTTAGCTTTAAGAAATTCATTTCACTTTCGTCTGTATGTTTATGTTGTACGTGTAGCGTAGTAATTCATTTTTCATCTTTATGTTGTACGTGTAGCGTAGTAATTCATTTTTCGTCTTTATGTTTATGTTGTACGTGTAGCGTAGTAATTCATTTTTCGTCTTTATGTTTATGTTGTACGTGTAGCGTAGTAATTCATTTTTCGTCTTTATGTTTATGTTGTACGTGTAGCGTAGTAATTCATTTTTCGTCTGTATGTTTATGTTGTACGTGTAGCGTAGTAATTCATTTTTCGTCTTTATGTTGTACGTGTAGCGTAGTAATTCATTTTTCGTCTTTATGTTTATGTTGTACGTGTAGCGTAGTAATTCTTTTTTTCGTCTTTATGTTGTACGTGTAGCGTAGTAATTCACTTTTCGTCTTTATGTTTATGTTGTACGTGTAGCGTAGTAATTTATTTTTCGTCTTTATGTTGTACGTGTAGCGTAGTAATTCACTTTTCGTCTTTATGTTTATGTTGTACGTGTAGCGTAGTAATTCATTTTTCGTCTTTATGTTGTACGTGTAGCGTAGTAATTCATTTTTCGTCTTTATGTTGTACGTGTAGCGTAGTAATTCATTTTTCGTCTTATGTTTATGTTGTACGTGTAGCGTAGTAATTCATTTTTCGTCTTTATGTTTATGTTGTACGCGTAGCGTAGTAATTCATTTTTCGTCTTTATGTTTATGTTGTACGTGTAGCGTAGTAATTCATTTTTCGTCTTTATGTTGTACGTGTAGCGTAGTAATTCACTTTTCGTCTTTATGTTTATGTTGTACGTGTAACGTAGTAATTCATTTTTCGTCTTTATGTTTATGTTGTACGTGTAGCGTAGTAATTCATTTTTCGTCTTTATGTTGTACGTGTAGCGTAGTAATTCATTTTTCGTCTTTATGTTGTACGTGTAGCGTAGTAATTCATTTTTCGTCTTTATGTTTATGTTGTACGTGTAACGTAGTAATTCATTTTTCGTCTTATGTTTATGTTGTACGTGTAACGTAGTAATTCATTTTTCGTCTTTATGTTGTACGTGTAGCGTAGTAATTCATTTTTCGTCTTTATGTTGTACGTGTAGCGTAGTAATTCATTTTTCGTCTTTATGTTTATGTTGTACGTGTAACGTAGTAATTCATTTTTCGTCTTTATGTTTATGCCCTACATATAGAGTAGCAAGAACTAGCTGTAAGACAGGTCCAATGGGATCTATAGCTACTATCGTGAGCAATAAAAGGTTTGGAAATTTTCGAAGTCTGAAGATTATTTCTTGGGCTGTTTGCCTCTGCAACAACTCCGCAAGAAACAACACTCATCATCATCACCAGGTGCCCTGTCGCATGGCAATACCGATCATGGACTTCCATCTGTCTCTATCTCTCGTTGCCCCTAGCATCTCTCCCACCCTCCTCGTCCCCAGCCACTCTGCAAGTCCGTCCAGCATTTTCTCCTGGGTCTACCCGATGCTCTTTTTCCCTCCAGCTTTCCCGTTGTGACCAGGTGTTCCAAATCCCCCTTCCTCATAAAATGGCCTATAAATGTTGCCTGTCTTTTCCTGATCTTCCTTATGAATGATCGACTTGTGTCTGCCTCCATCAAGACTGTCTCGTTTGTTTTCTTTGCTGTCCATGGAACTCTCAACATTCTTCTTAGAAACCACATCTCGGCTGCCTCAATCTTGTTCTGGCTTTGCTTGCTGACTGTCCACGCCTCACATCCGTACAACAGTATTGGTCCTATATAACATTCAAGAACAAGAAACAACAGTAACAAAGAATATTATTGCGTAAATCAATCTTTGGACGGTTCTTTACTGTCATCCTTAACCCTTTAACTCCTAGCAACCTGTCCACTAACATCCTGCACTGTCACCCATGTCACCCATGCTAACAAAGCAAAAACTTAACCTTTTGACTCCCTCATCCCATCCAACAGCTTCCTGTAGAAAACTGGTGGACAGTGCGAGGAAATCAAAGGGTTAACTTTTAACAGTTGGTGGATAGGATGCGGGAATCAAAGAGTTAAAAGTAAACGTTTACCATCAAAGCTTTTCCAACGTAAATAATAAATGCATAATCATTGTGGGTGTCAAGGAGGGCGCACGATTTCAGTGGACTGCCTTGTACACATTCTTTCCTGTTGCACTGTACTGATTTTTGCTTTGACGCTTTTCTGTTACAAAATGGTTTGTACTCCTTGACATGTCGATCATGACTAGGTACTGTCTGTAAAAGGTCAAAGAGTCAAAGCCTCTCCCTGTCTGGAACCAGAAGAACAAGAAAACCAATGTAAGCGCGTATTTAACGAGGCGGCAGGAAAGTTTTTAGTCCTGTTTTTATTATCTGTTGTTTGGTGTTTGTGGTCTGTTTGTGACCGTGCGTTCGCGCTTGACAAAGGCCGGTTGGCCGAAAATTCGCGCTTGTTTTGTCTTGTTTTGTTAAATACGCGCTTACATTGGTTTTCTTGTTCTTCTGGTTCCTGTTTGCTTGGGCGCGGGCAGTCGCACTTGTTTTGGATCTCTCCCTGTCTGTCTATCTATCTATTTAGCTATCTACTGTCTGTCTATCCATCTATTGACATATCCATCTACCAATCTATCTGTCTACCTATCTATCTATTTCTCTATCTATCCATATGTCTGTCTGTCGGTCTCGGGTCTGTCTGTCTATCTATCTGTCCATCTATTCATCTGTCTGTCTGTATCTATCTGTGCGTCTGTCATCTATCTGTCTGCTTGAGTGTACACGCAAGTTAACAGAGAGAGAGACACAAAGAGAGAGAGAGACACAGAGAGAGAGATACAGAGACAGAGACAGACAGACAGACCGACTGACAGAGAGAATGTGTGGGGGGTTTTTTGTTGTTTTTTTTGTGTGTGTGTGTGTGTGTGTGTGTGTGTGTGTGTGTGTGTGTGTGTGTGTGTGTGTGTGTGTGTGCGTGCGCGCGCGTGCGCGGGCGTGCGTGTGTGTTTGCGTATAAAAGAATAAGACAGAACGTTAGATTCTCAGAAACTGGAGTATTGCAGAATGAAACACACTCACACACGCACACACATACACCCAGACTGAAAAACTGACAGACAGACAAAGGCAGAGAAAAAAAATGCTCTTTAAAGACAGATACAAACTGACAGAGACAGAGAGAACCAGAGCGAGAAAGAGAAATGGAGAGACAGACAGACAGACAGACAGACAGAGAGGGAGAGACAGAGAGAGAAAGGGAGAGAGACAGAGATTGAAGGACAAAGGGAAAAGGAGACAGAAAGAGAGAGAGAGAGGGACAGAAAGAGAGAGAGAGAGAGAGAAAGGGACAGAAAAGAGAGAGAGAGAGGGACAGAAAGAGAGAGAGAGAGAGAGAAAGGGAGACAGAAAGAGAGAGAGAGACAGAAAGAGAGAGAGACAGAAAGAGAGAGAAAGAAGGGGAACAAGGGAAGCAGAAAGAGACGAGACAGAGAGAAAGAGAGAGAGAGAGAAGAGGGAGAGAGAGAAAGAGAGATGGGAGGGAGGGAGAAAGAGTGCGACAGAAAGAGAGTCAGAGAGAGAGACAGAGAGAGACAGAGAGTCAGAGAGAGTCAGAGAGACAGACAGACAGACAGACAGAGAAAGACAGAGAGAGAGTGAGTGAGTCTTCCACAATTTCAACGACAAAGAGAGAGACAAGCATTTTAGAAGAACAAAAGCAGAACGACAAAGACAGCGCCTCAAGGGTGCAACATGTTCAGGAAATTCTCTTTGACACAAAACACACACACACACACACAACACACACACACACACACACACACACACACACACACACACACACACACACACACACACACACACACACTCACACACAACACACACACACACACACACACACACACACACACACACACACACACACACACACACACACACACACACTGCTTTCACTGGTTCCAGTGTTCATTAAAAATTAATTAACAATTCAAAGGACAGCAATTCCTGCCTTACTGCAGTTTGGAACGAAAGCACCCCCCATGGAAGAATTAGTGACCACAGTAATGGTCCCATCAATATTTAGCCATCATTGATGTCTCCAACAGACGCTTTTGTTTGTGTACAATCCTAGCAGCAGACATCAACAAGAGAAGACCAAATACTCTGGCTATGTGTCACGTAGCATGAACACAACAGCTAATGGCAACTATTTTTCAAGGAAAATGAGAGGCAAAAAGGAAGAAAAGAAAGACCTCTAATCTCATACATCGAGAACATAACCAACATTAGTGGCCTACATTGTTATTGTTATTGTTTAAAGCCCAGCCGGCTGTGTAGAGCCATATCATGGTTATAACCATTTCAAAACATACAACATTTCAACAGGAGAAAAAAGAAACGAAAATTAAGTACACATTTCAATGCATTCGCGCACATAATCTAAGGACATGCCACTGGCGTTGACCACTCCGTCCAATTTATCGCACAGAGGATTTACAAAACACACCTGAATACGAATGTAAGCACACATAAGACACCAAAACATATATAAAAACAGGCATAAATTACCTGAAATTGCTTCCGCATATCTCACCTCCCTAGAGCCAAAACTGCACTTAATTAATACATGTACCCAATTATCAATCCTAAAAAAAAGTACATAACACTTTATCGAACACATGTTTACTAACGACAGTAATCGCTGGGTCTTAAGAGTCAAACTGAGAGAGAGACTCCAACGAATGAAAAGAATAGGTGCTGCAGTGCACGCAGAAGTATGCACAGGAAATCATCGTCGATTAAGAAGAAAGACACCCTGAAAGTCTACCGCCTGTACTGGGTAGTGTATCCATCAACAATCAAAGCGATAATCAATGGTGTGTTACCAAAATGACGAAAACCTGCTCTTCCAGGAATCCTCAAACACCAAAGTGGTCGTTATTCAAGTATTTACTCCTCTTATTCATGTCTGTCCCAGCGTATAGGGTTTCTGCACGGACTCAAGGTGTCTGCCAGATACCTTCTGTCAGATTTGGATGGAACACATAAGGAATTGTGCTAGTGTGCTGAATCCCTCTTGAGCACAGTCCAAACTGACGGAGCCAACATACAGTAGTTTTTTCCCCGTTTTGTTCAACCCTGGAGAGATAAAGCAGTGATGTGATGAACCTTTTCTGTTACCCTATTATCACCTTATCAGTGATGTGATGAACCTTTTCTGTTAACCTATCATCACCTTATCAGTGATGTGATGAACCTTTTCTGTTACCCTATTATCACCTTATCAGTGATGTGATGAACCTTTTCTGTTAACCTATCATCACCTTATCAGTGATGTGATGAACCTTTTCTGTTACCCTATTATCACCTTATCAGTGATGTGATGAACCTTTTCTGTTACCCTATTATCACCTTATCAGTGATGTGATGAACCTTTTCTGTTACCCTATTATCACCTTATCAGTGATGTGATGAACCTTTTCTGTTACCCTATTATCACCTTATCAGTGATGTGATGAACCTTTTCTGTTACCCTATTATCACCTTATCAGTGATGTGATGAACCTTTTCTGTTACCCTATTATCACCTTATCAGTGATGTGATGAACCTTTTCTGTTACCCTATCATCACCTTATCCACCTGTTTTCTACAGCCACCTGTTGAAGTGCAGGCTACTGTACATGTATGTTCAGGATATTACATTTTAGAATAATAGACACACTCAGAGATTTGTGCCTCTACAGAGCGGCATATTCATTTACAACAGAGTTTACAGTTCGCACAAAAGGGATTCATTACACTCTTGTTCAAAAGGGATTCACAGTATTTGGACAGTTCCATATGGGATCCATCAAAATTTGCCTGCAATCATCTGGCAGATTACTAAAGGCAGGGCAAAACTTCTATACTGGCCAGATCAGGAGGAGAGAAAACCTGGACCTGTGAAACATTGACACCAACACAATGACTGAGGCATTACGTTGGGCAGTGAACAAACCAGCTTTTATCTTGCAGGTTGGGATTGTTATTGTTATTTTTGTTTAAAGCCCAGCCGACTGCGTCGATCCATGTCAGGGCTATAACCCGTTTCAAAATACAATATTTCAATAGGAAAAAAGAGAAAATTAAGTACACATATCAATTCATTCCCGCACATAATAATAATAATAATTACAATATTTATATAGCGCAAAATCTAAGAAAATATCCCTGGCGTTGACCACTCTGTCCAATTCATCACACCGGGTATTTAAAAATAACTACTACAAATATAAACTAACTACACTAAAACATATAAAAACGGGCCTAAATTACTTAAAAAGTGCTTCCACATACCTCATTTCTCTAGAGCCAAAAACTCACTTCACATATGTACCCAGTTATCAATCCTAAGAGAAAGTATGTAAGACTTTACAGAACAAATACAGGTGAATGGACCAGCTAGGCAGAAAGTGATAGAAAAAATGACTGAAAGCAAACGAACAAGGCAAGAAACAAAGAGAGTGACAGAAAAGATGAAATTTCTAGCACAGAATGTCCAGAAGATGGGGACACCATTCATACAGAAAGAACCCCCCGGCATCTCCACAGGGGGAGCAGGGGAGCATTGAACTCGAGACATTCGTTCTTGAGTCCATTGCTCTATAATCGTCACAACAAACAAGTAAATGGCGCATTTCACAAAATGGTGAAAACAAGCACTCTCCATGAAGCCTGAGACAACAATTTGACGCTACACCAATATTTGTCTACCTTTCATGTCTCCTGCAGCCTTTTTCTCTTTCTTTGCTGTACAATCTTTGCACATCTGACCAGAGACTTCTAAACGAGAGATGTTGTTTAACTTGTTCACTCCACTACTCTATCCACCAGCCTTCAGCTTTCTGCGGGAAGCTGGTCGAAGGTGGTTGATGAAGTGAGAAAGTTCACGGGCGCAGGAGGACGGTGGATAATTTCAGGGAATAAAGTGGTTAACACATGGTTGAAATAGAGAAAGGAATCCATGGGGTTATATGTTGCAGCATGTTCATAAACAAGAGACCCGAAATAAGTGATGCATCATCAAAGATCTGAACCTAAGTATTTTTACAAAGAACATTAGACACCAACGCTATCCACCATCATCATCATCATCATCATCAGGTGCCCTGCCGCATGGCGTTGGCGATCATGGACTTCCATCTGTCTCTATCTCTCAGTGCCCCTAGCATCTCCCCCACCCTCCTCGTCTTCAGCCACTCTGCAAGTCCGTCCAGCATTTTCTCCCTGGATCTACCTGGTGCTCTCTTTCCCTCCAGCTCTCCCGTTGTGACCAGGTGCTCCAAATCCCCCTTCCTCATAAAATGGCCTACAAATGTTGCCCGTCCCTTCCTAATCTTCCTCATGAGTGATCTACCTGTGTCTGCCCCCATCAAGACTGTCTCGTTTGCTTTCCCTGCCGTCCATGGAACTCTCAACATTCCTCCCAGAAACCACATCTCGGATGCCTCAATCCTGCCCTGGCTTTGCCTGCCGACCGTCCACGCCTCACATCCGTATAATTATATATAACAGTATTGGTTCCATCTGTCTCTATCTCTTGTTATCCACCATAAGCTCGATATTTTCCCTACCTGTCATACATCCATAACGAAAAGTAAATCATCAAGGAACAGGCCCCGGTGTGGCTGGCCCCAGAGTCTACCATTTCACTCCCCTAGGGTGTAGAGACGACTTCAACGGACATTTTTCTTTCTCTGCAATAATTCTTGTTTTGGGTGGCCATGATTATCATCCTCATCTACATCATCATCGCAACGTAAACAAAAGGTTTTTTTCATATAAAAGAAATATGCATATGGAGGGCCATGATCGCCAGCGCCACGCGGCAGAGCACATGATGATGATGATGATGATGATGATGATGATGATGATGATGATGATGATGATGATGATGATGATGATGATGATGATGATGATGATGATGATGGTGATGATGATGATGATGATGACAATAATTCTTCACTGGTGACGTTGTTAAAACTGGTGACACGAGAGTGTCCAAGGCCAGTGAACCAGCGTGTTCAGTTATGAGTGTGTCCGTTACAATAATCCTCCATGTTTTGGGGCAGACAGACAGGATTTATTTTGTCCTCTGTTTGTGGCGTCTTGGAAGCAGTGACATACATACCCGCAACCCCACCCCCACCTTGGTATAAACAGATCCTATTGTTATTGTAAAAGAGACTGGATAAGAGAAAGTCTTCTGTTTAAATAGACGTGTTTTCGTTTCTAAAAGCTTCCTCGGGTCTGCAGTCTCAAATCTAAAGCAAAGCGACTGTTAGCGTTCAAGCAAATAGGAACCAGAATTACACAGAAATACAATCAGAACACACATTTAATACAACCACAAAACAAGACAGTCGCAATTTTTTCGGTCAACTGGCCTTTGTCGGGCGTGTACAAAAGACAAACACTTCTAAACTTTTCAACTAGAAAAAAACACAAATACAAAATTAGAACGCGTATCTAATATAACAAAACAAGACAGCCCTTTTTTTTGTAAGTGTCGTGCTTTTTTTCTTTTGTGGTCATCATCATCATCAGGACGTGTGGCCGACAGACACTCCGCTGACAACCAAACTCCATGGCTGCAGACAGGAGCTGGAAAAGATGGCTGCATTCATTGCCCGGACTCAGATGATTGTGTAGCAGCGTACGCCAAGAAGAAGAAAAAGAAGATCATCATCATCAGGTGCCTTGCTGCATGGCGTTGGCGATTTTGGACTTCCATTTGTCTCTATCTTTTGTTGCCTCAAGCATCTCTTCCACCTTCCTTGTCTTCAGTCACTCTGCAAGTCCATCTAGTATCTTCTCCCTGGGTCTACCCGGTGCTCTCCTTCCCTCCAGCTTTCCTGTTGTGACCAGGTGTTCCAATTCCCTTTTCCTCATAAAATGGCCTATGAATGTTGCCCGCCTTTTCGTAATCTTACTTATGAATGATCTACCTGTGTCTGCCTCCATCAAGACAGTCTCGTTTTGTTTTCTTTGCTGTCCATGGAACTCTCAACATTCTTCTTAGAAACCACATCTCGGCTGCCTCAATCTTGTTTTGGCTTTGCTTGTTGACTGTCCACGCCTCGCAACCGTACAACAGCATTGGTTCTATATAACATTCAAGGACTCTCTTCCTGATGTTAATTGACAGGCATTTGTTGGTAAGCATGCTTGTCATCTTCTTGAATGTTGTTTTGGCTTGGCCGATTGTGTGCGTTTGCCAAAGGCCAGTCGGACAAAAATTTGTACCTGTATTGTTTTGTTAAATTAAAATTAAATTCGTGGGGGGGGGGGGGGGTTGTTGTTGTTGATGTTTTGTTTTTAGTTTTTTTGTTTTGGTTTGGCTTGGTTTTTTTTGTTTGTTGTTGTTGGTTTTTTTGGGGGGGATGGGGAGGTCCGTATTCGCTTGAACGTTGGCAGTCACTTTGATTCAGATTTCACAGGTTCCATAAAAAGCCTAATACTATTTTTGTTTGTTGTTGGTGGTCATTATATTTTTACCAACACCTTTTATGCATGTATTCTTTATTGCCTTGTATACATGCTTTACAAGCGCCACTTGGCCAAAAATGTTGGCCTGTCTTGTTTTATATCAAACATACGTTCTGGTTCTATTTTCGCATATTTCTGGCTCCTACATTTTTAAGTTGAACCCTTTACTTTTCTGTGGCCATACTAACCAGGCAATATTTCTGTGTGGCCATACTAACCAGGCAATATTTCTGTGTGGCCACACTAACCAGGCAATATTTCTGTGTGGCCACACTAACCAGGCAATATTTCTGTGTGGCCACACTAACCAGGCAATATTTCTGTGTGGCCATACTAACCAGGCAATATTTCTGTGTGGCCATACTAACCAGGCAATATTTCTGTGTGGCCACACTAACCAGGCAATATTTCTGTGTGGCCATACTAACCAGGCAATATTTCTGTGTGGCCATACTAACCAGGCAATATTTCTGTGTGGCCACACTAACCAGGCAATATTTCTGTGTGGCCATACTAACCAGGCAATATTTCTGTGTGGCCATACTAACCAGGCAATATTTCTGTGTGGCCATACTAACCAGACATTATTTCTGTGTGGCCACACTAACCAGGCAATATTTCTGTGTGGCCATACTAACCAGGCAATATTTCTGTGTGGCCATACTAACCAGGCAATATTTCTGTGTGGCCATACTAACCAGGCAATATTTCTGTGTGGCCATACTAACCAGGCAATATTTCTGTGTGGCCATACTAACCAGGCAATATTTCTGTTTGTGGCCATACTAACCAGGCAATATTTCTGTGTGGCCATACTAACCAGGCAATATTTCTGTGTGGCCATACTAACCAGGCAATATTTCTGTGTTGGCCACACTAACCTGGCAATATTTCTGTGTGGCCATACTAACCAGGCAATATTTCTGTGTGGCCATACTAACCAGGCAATATTTCTGTGTGGCCATACTAACCAGGCAATATTTCTGTGTGGCCATACTAACCAGGCAATATTTCTGTGTGGCCATACTAACCAGGCAATATTTCTGTGTGGCCATACTAACCAGGCAATATTTCTGTGTGGCCATACTAACCAGGCAATATTTCTGTGTGGCCATACTAACCAGGCAATATTTCTGTGTGGCCATACTAACCAGGCAATATTTCTGTGTGGCCATACTAACCAGGCAATATTTCTGTGTGGCCATACTAACCAGGCAATATTTCTGTGTGGCCATACTAACCAGGCAATATTTCTGTGTGGCCATACTAACCAGGCAATATTTCTGTGTGGCCATACTAACCAGGCAATATTTCTGTGTGGCCATACTAACCAGGCAATATTTCTGTGTGGCCATACTAACCAGGCAATATTTCTGTGTGGCCATACTAACCAGGCAATATTTCTGTGTGGCCATACTAACCAGGCAATATTTCTGTGTGGCCATACTAACCAGGCAATATTTCTGTGTGGCCACACTAACCAGGCAATATTTCTGTGTGGCCATACTAACCAGCAATATTTCTGTGTGGCCACACTAACCAGGCAATATTTCTGTGTGGCCACACTAACCAGGCAATATTTCTGTGTGGCCATACTAACCAGGCAATATTTCTGTGTGGCCATACTAACCAGGCAATATTTCTAAACGGATGACGTTGTTTCATCGGAAAAGCTCGTGTGTTGGGCCAGTAAACGAGGATACTAGGCGACAGTTTTATCCATTAACTTAAAACCATCCTCGTTCTGGGCTGACGATCAATATACCATCTTCCTGTAGCATCTTGACAGCGATGTGTATAGAGTTTGGAGTTCGTTAAAGTGGGATTCATGGCGCCTGGGTAATTCCACACGCACTCCACCCAAATCCGCCAGTAGTTTGTACAGTTTGTTCAAGAGGGATTCACTGCATTCGAAGAACTCCATATGCGCTCCACCCAAATCTGCCAGCAATTATCTCACAGACCTCCGATGCCTGCACAAAAAACCGTATGCGCTGGCAAGGTCTTGAAATGGGGAAAGAGGGAAGAGGGACCTATGAAACACTAAGCTGACACCACCAGAATGATGTAAACATTAAGATGGGCAGCCAACAGGCCAGTTTTTAATGTTGCGGGCTGGGATTGAACTCAAGAGATTAGATCTTGAAAACCCTGTGCGCTGACAAGGTCTTGGAATAGGGAGGAGCAGAACGGAAGACAATGGAACCAATGAATATACTAAAAAAAATCTGACACCACAAGAATGGCTAGAGCATTAAGATGGGCAGTACACAGACCAGTTCCTATGTTGCAGGCTGTGTCTGAATTGAAGACACGTTGTTGTTATTGTTATTTTTGTTTAAAGCCCAGCCGACTGCGTAGAGCCACATCAGGGCTACAACTGTATCAAAACATATACAATTCTTCAACAGGAAAAACAAAGAAAAGAAAATGAAGTACACATAACAATGCATTCGTGCGTATAATCTAAGGACATGCCCCCGGCGTTGACCACTCCGTCCAATTTATTGCACAGGGGATTTAAAAAACATGCCTGAATACAAATTGAAGCATAACTAAAGACACCAAAACATTAATAAAAACGACACTAAATTACCTAAAATTGCTTCCACATATCTCACTGCCCTAGAGCCAAAAATGCACTTTATATATGTACCCAATAATCAATCCTAAGAGAAAGTACGTAAAACTTTATCGGACACATACAGGTGAATGGACTAGCAAGGCAGAAAATTACAGGAAGAAATAACAGAAAGCAAAGCAGGAAGAAAGAAACAAAGAAAGTGACAAAAAAGAGGAAAATTCTAGAATAGTATTTCCAGAAGGTGGGGGATACTATTTATACCGAAAGAGACCCGGCATCCTTACGGGGTTTGAAGACACGTGATCTTGAGTCCGTGGCCTCTATCAACATAAACAGCCAGGCCTGTAGAAGTCTGTGACCCCCAGCAAAGACGTAATCCTCAACACATACGTTATCGGTTTCAGTTTCAATTTCTCAAGATAACGTCTCCACGATCGGAACGAATTCCATATGCACTAACGTCACAGGTGCCATGTGTATGGTGATCATGGCACAAGCCTTGGCGTTCGTCTGTCGTCGTCGACAATGACCACGGCTTCATGAAGTTGCTTTGAGTCAGTGTGTCCGGAGGTGACTGATCAGTCCGATCCGAGCACAGAAGTAACGTCCACAGGTTGGACATCTATGGTCGGTTACTGTGGTTGAAGGGTTTGCAGCCCTAGCTTTCCGTGCAGCTCGTTTTTCTTGTGCAGACTGGATACGAAACACTTCTGAAGTGGTACATCCGGTTTTGATTCTTCTACGCCAGACTGTACGGTCGAGGGCAAGGTTTTCCCAATTCTCCCAGTCTATGTTGAGGGACTTTACCGATGTCTTCAAGCTGTCTTTAAACCGTTTTCTTTGGCCTCCAACTGTTCTCTTGCCAGACGCTTTCCCCGTAGAGGAGTTGCTTCGGAATTCTGGTGTCAGACATCCGGTACAGAAACCAATAAGCGTTATCAGCATGGTCCATTAGCCAACTGAGCTAATACGCCACAATGTCCACAGGGCATGTACACATGTTTTTTGTGCAGTATTCTTTAACATTATCATGATTGTTTGAGGCTCATCTCACTTCGCAGAGTCACTTCAGAGTTATAACTAAACATCTCTTTGATCCTGATAAAACACTGGACAAGTAAACTTGGTATCAATGCATTTTGTCATATAATCTAAGGGTGTGCCTCTGGCATTGACCATTCCGTCCAGTTTATTACTAAGTATTGTTATTTTTTTTATTTTTGTTTAAAGACCAGTCGACTGCGTAGAGCGATATCGGGGCTGTAACCATTTCAATCAACACACCAAACTCCAACACGAAAAATGGACAAGAAAATTAAGTACACACATCAATGCATTCGCGCACATAATCTAAGGATATGCCCCTGGCGCTGACCGCTCCGTCCAATTTATCACACAAAGGATTCAAAAAAATATACCTGAATACAGATTTAAACATACTTAAGGACACCAAAACAACTAAAACGGGCATGAATTACCTAAAATTGCTTCCGCATATGTCACCTCCATAGAAACAAAAACGTATTCAATACATGTACCCAATTATCAATCCAATGAAAAAATGCGTAAGACTTTATCGAACTCATACAATTGAATGTCCAGCAAGGCAGAAAATGACAGGAAGAAATAACAGAAAGCAAAGGAACAAGGCAGAAACAAAGAGGGTGACAGAAAAGAGGAAATTTCTAGCACAGAGTTTCCAGAAGGTGGGAATACTGTTTATACTACCTATCAGAGCCCCTGGCATCCCCACGGGGAAGTTATCATCAAGTAGTTTGAAAAAGCAGACCTGAATACTGATATACAAACATGAATAAGTACATTCAAAGATATATGTAAAAAAAATGGCCTAAATTATCTAAAATTGCTCCTGCAGGTCACATTTCCTTAAAGCTACAAATGCAGTTGATACACTTACCCAATTATCAACCCTGAGTGAAAGTATGGAAGGCTATGTGGAAATATACAGGTGAATGGGCCAACAAAGCAGGAAAAATATAGGAAAAGGCGACAGAAAGCAAAGGAAGAAGGGAGAAACTAAGAGAGTGACAGAGTCCTAGCACTGAATTTCCAGGAGAAGTGGATGTTTAAACAGCCCCCCAGCTTCCCCACAGGGGAGTTGTAATATTCTGATACCACATTACATTACCTTTTTCACTTCATATCTGTCAAACAGAAAACAAACTGTTCTCATTAATGGCACTTACTCTCAACCTGCATGCCTGACCTGTGGTGTTCCACAAGGATCTGTCCTTGGCCCTGTTCTTTTCACTCTTTACACCTCCCCCCTGTCCACCATCATCAACTCCCACTCTATAAAACACCACTTCTATGCTGATGACACCCAACTTCTAGACAGTGACACACCAGACAATATACAGCGCCTCTTGACTCGCACCATTGAGTGTTACTCGGACATTAAGAACTGGATGACATTCAATAAACTTCAGCTTAATGACGACAAGACAGAAGCTATCCTCATTGGCACCCGTCAGAAACTTTCTCAGCTGCCTCCTCTTTCTCTCCCATTATGTAACACATCAGTCCCAATTTCTGATTCAGCTAAAAACCTTGGTGTCTGCATTGACTCTACCCTCTCCATGAACAACTTTGTTTCTCAAACTGCCAGATCTTGCTACTTTCACCTTCATCGTATAAGCTTGATCAGGAAGTATCTCTCTGTGGAAACAACTGCAAAACTCGTTCTCTCCTTCATAATGTCTCGCATTGACTATTGCAATTCACTCCTGTCTGGTCTTCCTGCCTCCACCATTCACATCCTACAGCGCATTCAAAACAATGCTGCACGCCTTGTACTCAAAAAGAAAAAAGCTGACCACATATCTCCTCTCCTGGCACAACTTCACTGGCTCCCTGTATCAAAGCGCATACAGTACAAACTAGACACCATGTGCTACAAAAGCCTCAATAACGCAGCCCCCGATTACCTGTCAAGCCTACTTGAGATCTATGTTCCCTCACGTACCCTCCGCTCTGCCTCCGATCCTCTGACTTTTCGCTTTCCACGCACCAAGCTCAATACCTATGGTCCACGAGCCTTCTCTGTTTCTGGTCCACTTTCCTGGAACAAACTTCCTCTCTCTGTCCGTCAGCAACCTACTTTTGTCTCCTTCAAGTCCGCTCTCAAAACTCACCTTTTCTCCTCTGCATAAAATCCTGACCTCACTCATCCCCCCTCTGTAGCCTGTCTCCACTCGGAGGGGAATCACATTGTAATATATATTTGTATATAATATGCTCTCTATAATTTTCCATTGCTTTTATTCTTTTTCCCCATTTATAGCCATGTGTAAGTGTGTGTGTGCGCGCGTGCGTAAGTGTATGTTCAGCGCTTAGATTTGATTTTTATCGAGATTTTGCGCTATATAAATATTGTAATTATTATTATTATTATTATTACTGGGCAAACGTCGACATATAAAGCTTGGTCCTACAACCAACAAATCCTTGCAAAAAGATGGGATATAACATGAAATCAAATTGTCTTCTCCCCCTCTCGTTTTGTAAGCAGAATCTACAAAGCACATGTACAGAATGTAATTGCGCTAACAAGATTCCTTCTTTAAAAACAAAGTATTGTGGATGTAAATAATTCTTAAAAGATTTTTCCATTTTCCATTTTGACGTCTCAATTCCATATTTTCGATCTATTCATTAAAATAAAAAGCTTGCTTGATATGGACTGGAGAGAGAACTATGTCTGTTTGTGTGTCTGACAAAAATGTATTAGCTAGATGTTTCTCAGCTTGTTCTGGGCAGATTTTTGTCAATCTGGGTAAAAGGGTAGACCACAGATGAGTCCAGGATACTTAGGTCAAGAAGTCACGGCGCCAAGGTCAAGGTCACTTGCACAGAGAGAGAGAGAAAGTGCGTATGATCACCATTTTGTGAAAAGGACGTGTGAACAGCACTTTGTAGGTAACTTCTGATAAGTTGTTTTCACTATTGTAACATTCAGCCAACTACAATTCTCGATGTATGTCAAATTACATTTCAACTGAAGCTTCTTCAAGATCACAGGGAGAAATGCGAAATACCACATCTAGATTCTTATTTCCTAATTTTTGTATAAAAAGGGATATTGTTAGAATGGTATGACCAGGAGGAGGTCGTTTTCATTTGTTTATTGAACACAAGAAGTGTTTCAAAGTTACGTTGATTGATTCAATACAAGCGTGTGGGGGCCAGTGAACCAGCATACTCAGTGATGAACGTGTCCATTAGTTTAACCATCCATATAGCAGGGCAGGAAATCCATTTGTCTTCTCCCGTCGCGTCGTGACATGCAGTAATGTCTATAGACTACCACACTTTTAGGTAAAAACAAGTCCGTAATTTCTAAAGCAATTCTGAATAATGTCTGTTCTTCATTCTCCTGATTTTTTATTTCCGAACCAACTTTACCTGAAATCAAAAACAAGTGTGACTGTTCGAGTTCAAGCAAACAGGAACCAGGAAAAAAAAAACATGAAAATAGGATCAGAACGTGCATTTAATACAACCAGACAAGACAGGCGTACATTTTCGGCCAACTGGCCTTTGTCAAGCGTAGACGTAAAATCACAAACGAATAAACACCAAATACAAAAAATTAGGAGAAAAAAGACTAAGCAATATGCGTGTCTTGTCCGATTGTATTAAATTTACGTTCTGATTCTATTTTTGAGCATTTTCCGGTTCCTGTTCACTTTACCTAATTTTTTTTTAATACCGTTTTTTCTGTTAAAAAAAATTACTTTCATTTTAAATATACAACATCCCTAGTGATATCGACTCAATTTCTCCGAAAAAAAGACTTCTACAGCATTCCAAAATGCACGAAGACACTGAAAACCTATTTCTGAACTGTAAAATAATTTCAGATATTCGTCGTCCCAAATCTTATTTCTTCTTGTGTTTTTGTAGAATACAATTACAGTATAAAGTCTCAGATCTTTCTGTTCTTCTCTTTGCCTTTCCGTGCACAATGTTTTTAGAAAATTGGTAGTGTGAGAAAATGGATGCTGTGTATATTTTTATCGATCAGTTTGCAGGCCTTGTTTCAGTGTATATGCATTCTCCAGCATGAATTCTTGCTTAGTGTGTGTGTGGTGTGTGTGTGTGTGTGTGTGTGTGTGTGTGTGTGTGGTGTGTGTGTGTGTGTGTGTGTGTGTGTGTGTGTGTGTGTGTGTGTGTGTGTGTGTGTGTGTGTGTGTGTGTGTGTGTGTGTGTGTGTGTGTGTGTGTGTCTTCGTTTGTTTGGTCTGGTTTCTGCTGACAAAGGCCAGCTGACCGAATATTTGCGCCTGTCTTGTCTGGTTGTGTAAAATACGCGTTTTTGATTCTATTTTCCTCTTTTTGTGGTTCCTGTTTGCTTCCACGCAGATGGTCACACTTGTTTTGAATTTATCACCAGAGGTGTTTGAAAGAACTGAATGCAAATTTCGGCATAACTGATGACACTACAAACTTGTACTGGTGTTTTTCGTTTCCTTGTTGTGTTCCTGGAAAGCTTACAGTTACCTTATTTCCCTGCATCGTTTACAAAATAAAAAAGAAACATACTGATTTCACTCTATATTCACATTTTGCTAGCCATTTACTGCACAGACCTGTAGGTCGTTATCTTCGACTAAGCCCGATTGTTCATCATCATCATCATCATCATCATCATCATCATCATCAGTCCCGTAGTCTGGTTGATCATTGGGGCACCACTGAAGATTTTGCAACCAACTTCCTCCACTCCTCATGGTCCTCAGCTTTCCGCAGAATGATGTTCCATT
The DNA here is from genome assembly GCA_030674185.1 of Monoplex corrugatus. Lineage (NCBI taxonomy): Eukaryota > Metazoa > Mollusca > Gastropoda > Littorinimorpha > Ranellidae > Monoplex > Monoplex corrugatus. The sequence continues at coordinate 88,037,617 of CM060310.1, read as the reverse complement.
CAAGGCCAGTCCACTCTCTGATATTGTCTTCCCATCTTTTTCTCTGTCTGCCTCTTCGTCTCCCTCCCTGTACTGTTCCCTGCAAGACGGTCTTGGCCAGTCCAGATGATCGTGTGACGTGCCCGTACCACCTCAGTTTGCGTCTTATCACTGAAGTCAGGAGGTCTTCATACGGCCCGATGGCGTTTTCGATTCGGGTTTTCATTTCCTTATTGGTTATATGATCTTTGTACGAGATACCAAGGAATTTGCGGAAGCATCTCATCTCCATTGCCTGTATCCTTCTTTCAATGTCTGCTGTTATGGTCCATGTTTCGCATGCATACAAAAATATTGACAATACCAGGGAACGCATCAGTCTGATCTTGGAGCCGATAGCGATATTCTTGTCGTTCCAGATGACTTTTAGCTTGGCCATTGCAGCTGTGGTCTGGGCAATCCTGGAAAGTACTTCGGGCTTTGATCCTTCATCTGATACTATAGCTCCCAGATATTTAAAGCTATGGACGGTCTCAAGTTTCTTGTTGTCTATGGTAATGTCAGTGCTGATGCCATTGGTATTATTTGTCATCAACTGGAGCCCGATTGTTATATACTTGTAACTCCCACCTGCCCCTGTTTGTTTGCTCATGTTTTTCATTACTCCTCGACTGTCACGTTTATAATTCGATACGATACTTTTATTCTCTCCATTCTATCCCTCCAGATTATTCACTGTTGGTGGGTTTTCAAGTTAAACGCATATTGCTTATAGCCCAACCGACTTCTAGAGCCATATCAGGGCTAACACCACGTCAAAAAACGACAACCAGGTTACGATAAAAGGCAACACTTAAAAACCATGCTCACCGTTAACCTTGCAAATCTAAAATGCAATTTAAAAAAAAACATATTAAACGTAAGGTTTTTAGTTTCAGTTTCTCAAGACGACGTCTCCGCGCTCGGAACGATTTCCATATGCGCTAACGTCACAGGTGCCATGTGTATGGTGATCATGGCACATGCCTGAAACCTGCACATAAAGCCATGAGCTGGCCAGGTCCTGAGGCCCTACCTAGACTGTTTTACCCAGTCTATGTTATACTGGTATTTTATCAGCCTATCACTGGAATAATCTTGGTCACAAGCAAATGACATGTGTTAGTAGTTAAACGTAAAATCATATCAGGTGAAATCTATTGATCTCTTGTGCAAAGCGCGTAGACACTGACCTCTCAGTATGTTGCATTATATAAATCAATATTACTTGACAAAATGTCGAGAGAAAAAAATCAAGGCAGGCCTTGTCAAACTGCTGGGAAAACTAACACACGGAAAATGATGAAGTGGAGGAATGTTTCGTCTGCACTGCTCTTCTTTAACCCCCCCCCCCCCTCTTTCACCCCTCAACCCATCTATT
>CM060310.1:88026218-88031218 GCA_030674185.1 Monoplex corrugatus | reverse complement strand
AGAAACAGAAAGAAACAAAAAACATGCAATATTAAATACAAATAAAAGGAAAAAATGTAGTAAAAAGAGGAATAGGAAGACTACATCACCAACACAGAAAAAAACAACGAACAACACTCTGAGCGAACGCATGACAACATGCATTACAGATCAAAGTCACGAACGAGGTGTGCTGGCTTTTGTCCAACACTGATGATCAATACAGTTTGGAGTTCGACGTTTGTTCAAAAGGGACACAGTGCGCTCGGGCAATTCCTGCGCTCCATCCACATGTCAGCAATTATCCGGGAGACTCCCTGAGCCTGCTCAAAACCATATGCGCTGGAAAGGTCTTGAAACAGGGTGGGGGAGAATGATAGAAACAGTAAGATGGGCAGCACATAGGCCTGTTTTTGAATGTTGCTTGCCAGGATTAAAGCTAAGAACATCAGACCTTGAATCTTTCTTTTCTTTTATTGTTGTTTAAAGCCCAGCCGACTGCGCAGAGCCATATCAGGGCTAATACCGCTTCAAAACATACAAAACTTCAACAGGGGAAAAAAAGAAAAGAAAATTATGTACACATATCAATGCATTCGCGCACATAATCTAAGGACATGCCCCCGGCGCAGGACCATTTCGTCCAATTTATCGCACAGGGGAGATTAAAAAAACACACCTGAATACAAATATAAACACCAAAACATATGTAAAAACAGGCATAAATTACCAAAAATTGCTTCCGCATATCTCACCTCCTTAGAGACAAAAATGCACTTAATACATGTATTCAATTATCAATCCGAAGAAAAAGTACGTAAGATTTTATCGAACAAATACAGGTGAATGGACCATTATGGCAGAAAATGACAAGTAGAAATGACAGAAAGCAAAGCAACAAGGCAGAAACAAAGAGAGTGACAGAAAAGAGGAAATTTCTAGCACAGAATTTCCAGAAGGTGGGGATACTATGTATACTGAAAGAGCCCCCGGCATCCCCACGGGGAAGACCTTGAATCTATGGCTCTATGAAAAGAGTCAATCAGAACGTACAAAATGGAAATAACTGATTCCCCCTGCCCCTTCCAAAAATAGATTCCCCCCTCCCCCATAAACCAAAAGAGAAGAATGAAAATGCCAGGGCAAGTAATGTATGGCGATGAATAGGAATTTGATTCTATAGGGGGATGGAGCGTGTAATGATGTTCAGGTTCATACTGCTCACAACCCAACCCACTACTACAGCCATGTTAAAGGCAAACACTACGATGAAAACTCCAAGCATAATTTTAAAAGACAACAGCTAAAAACCAAGCTCATAGTCATCCTTTTAAGTCTAAAATGCAATTTAAAATTTTTCCCGAACGTATAATCATTATGAGATGAAAGCTATTGATTTCTTGTAAACACTTAATAATCACATCCAGAGGAACAATCTCTGTAAAGGTTCTATAAGGACTCCTCTATACAGTGCTTATATCTCACATTGTGCGAGTCCCAGCATTCAGTAAGGTGTTTTGAAGCTGAGTGACTCGTCACAAGGTATGCACCATGGTCCTTCATTTCAAAAAGGTATGAATGATAGCCGGCAGAATCGGCCAAGCCAAAACAGCATTCAAGAAGATGACAAGCATTCTTACCAACAACTGCCTATCAATTAACATCAGGAAGAGAATTCTTGGATGTTACATAGCACCAATACCGTTGTACGGATGCGAGGCGTGGACAGTCAGCAAGCAAAGCCAGAACAAGATTGAGGCAGCCCAGATGTGGTTTCTCAGAAGAATGTTGAGGGTTCCATGGACAGCAAAGAAAACAAACGAGACAGTCTGGATGGAGGCAGACACAAATAGATCACTCATAAGTAAGATTAGGAAACGACAGGCAACATTTATAGGCCATTTTATGAGGAAGGGGGATTTGGAGCACCTGGTCACAACGGGAAAGCTGGAGGGAAAGAGAGCACCGGATAGACCCAGGGAGAAAATGCTGGACGGACTTGCAGAGTGGCTGGGGTTGAGGAGGGTGGGGGAGATGCTAGGGGCAACGAGAGATAGAGACATGTGGAAGTCCATGATCGCCAACGACATGCGGCAGGGCACCTGATGATGATGATGAATGAGTGTAGGATGTGACTATCCATTTTAAAAAGGTATGAATGAGTGTAGGATGTGTGACTGTCCATTTTAAAAAGGTATGAATGAATGTAGGACGTGGGACTGTCCATTTTAAAAAGGTATGAATGAATGTAAGACGTGTGACTGTCCATTTTAAAAAGGTATGAATGAATGTAAGACGTGTGACTGTCCATTTTAAAAAGTTATGAATGAATGTAGGTCGTGTGACTGTCCATTTTAAAAAGGTATGAATGAATGTATGACGTGTGACTGTCCATTTTAAAAAGGTATGAATGAATGTAGGACGTGGGACTGTCCATTTTAAAAAGGTATGAATGAATGTAAGACGTGTGACTGTCCATTTTAAAAAGGTATGAATGAATGTAAGACGTGTGACTGTCCATTTTAAAAAGTTATGAATGAATGTAGGTCGTGTGACTGTCCATTTTAAAAAGGTATGAATGAATGTATGACGTGTGACTGTCCATTTTAAAAAGGTATGAATGAATGTAGGACGTGTGACTGTCCATTTTAAAAAGGTATGAATGAATGTAAGACGTCTGACTGTCCATTTTAAAAAGGTATGAATGAATGTAGGATATGTGACTGTCCATTTTAAAAAGGTATGAATGAATGTAGGACGTGTGACTGTCCATTTTAAAAAGGTATGAATGAATGTAGGACGTCTGACTGTCCATTTCAAAAAGGTATGAATGAATGTATGACGTGTGACTGTCCATTTTAAAAAGGTATGAATGAATGTAGGACGTGTGACTGTCCATTTTAAAAAGGTATGAATGAATGTAGGATGTGTGACTGTCCATTTTAAAAAGGTATGAATGAATGTAGGACGTGTGACTGTCCATTTTAAAAAGGTATGAATGAATGTAGGATATGTGACCTGTGTGTAACCTATGTAAAGCTGTCTGTTTTAATCTCGAGAGACAGTGTTACGCACGTTACACACATGTTTGACCCGTGTGTAACCTACATCACACTAGTCACTTTCAGTTCAGTTCAGTTCATATTGCTTATAGCCCAGCCGACAACTAGAGCCATATCAGGGCTAACACCATGTCAAAAAAAAACAACCATTAAGGAACCAGTAAAAACACGAAAGAAGAATTAGAACGCGTATTTAATACAATAAGACAACACAGGCGCAAATTTTCGGTCAACTGGCCTTTGTCAAACGTAAGATCACAATCCAACAAACACCAGATACAAAAATTAGGAGAAAAAGACTGAAGCTTCCCTGCTGCTCTGTCCAGTGTGAGAAAAGGAATGTATCTGGTGTGTGTTTGTTTGTATTCTTACGCTTGACAAAGGCCAGTTGGCCGAAAATTTGTGCCTGTGTTGTCCTGTTGTATTAAATACGCGTTCTTATTCTTCTTTCGTGTTTTTCTGGTTCCTGTTTGCTTGAACGCCGGTAGTCACACTTGTTTTGGACAACCATTAAGATAAAAATAAAAAACAGTTATAAACCATGTTCACCATTAACCTTGCAAATCTAAAATGCAATTAAAGAAAAACAGACGTCAAATCGGATACACTCGTCCCTTTTCATCTCAAAAGACAGTGTGGACATACGTTACACACGGGTCACACATCCTATAGTCACTCATACAAAAAAATGGTAATACTGGCTTTGTAGGATGTCATGATGTTTGAGAGTGGGAGACTGGGATCTGTTCTGCTTCGAAATCATTCTACTGACATCCCCCCCCCCCCCCACGCCCTTGAAAACGTAGTTGTTTGATATCACACTGCAAATAGTATACAGCATAAACAACCACATGACAGTGGCAGGAAACATTAAGGGAGCCTTGCTGTTCCCCTCCCCCTCCCACCCCACCCCACCCCACCCCGAAGTTTTGTGTATTTTGTTCTTTGTCTTTTGTGTACACTTGGAAAATGCCAGTTGGCTCAATTTGCATTTAGGGCGATTACCTTTGTGCTCTCCTCCCTCCGCCCACCCCCTCTCCCTCTTCCGTTTTCTACGTCACTTTAATGGCCACACAAGCTGGCACAGTTTTGACAATGCGATGATGATGATGATGACGATAATTATGATGCCATGGAGTTCCGTCCAGGATTGAGACTGCGTGCTGTACTCTACTCTTACTATCTTAATACATCATGGTTTCAACCAGGTCCAAGAGATACAGACACCTGCAGTGTTGCTCAGTAAATTTGAGCAGCACCCTCAATGACGCATTTGTGAAGTGGATGAGACTCGACAGTGTGGACCCATTCTTCCCCAGTGAGCCCATAGCATGCTCAGCTCTGGGTAGGAGCCGATTGGAGCTGAAAAATCCCACAGTGATTTTTTGAAGGGACTGACAGGGATCTGAACCCACACCCTTCCAGTCGGTAATCCGTTGCGCTAACCACTACACCACGGCGACTGATGTGCCTGTCTTTTTTGTTTTGTGGATTCAATGCGCATTCTCATTCTACTTCACTCATGTTTCTGGTTCCTGTTTGATTGAATGCTGGCTGTCCTTTTGATGTGGTAGCTGTAGAGGGTAGCTGCAATTATGACATACAGTTTGGAATGTTATTTACCTGCAAAATGTACCCCCGTGGGCATGCCGGAGGCTCTTTCAGTATGAGATGTGGTTTCTAAGAAGAATGTTGAGAGTTCCATGGACAGCAAAGAAAACAAACGAGACAGTCTTGAAGTAGATCATTCATAAGGAAGATTAGGAAAAGACAGGCGACATTTATAGGCCATTTTATGAGGAAGGGGGATTTGAGCACCTGGTCACAACGGGAAAGCTGGAGGGAAAGAGAGCACCAGGTAGACCCAGGGAGAAAATGGTAGACGGACTTGCGGAGTGGCTGAAAACGAGGAGGGATGAGGAGACGCTTAGGGAAACAAGAGATAGAGACAGATGGATG
>CM060310.1:88001218-88018718 GCA_030674185.1 Monoplex corrugatus | reverse complement strand
TTCAAAAAACAACAACAACAACCAAGACAAGACAATGATTTTAGCACAATCACTTCAAAAAACAACAACAACAACCAAGACAAGACAATGATCTTAGCACAATCACTTCAAAAAACAACAACAAAAACCAAGACAAGACAATGATCTTAGCACAATCACTTCAAAAAACAACAACAACAACAACCAATACAAGAGACTGATCTTAGCACAATCACTTCAAAAAACAACAACAAAAATCAAGACGGTCATGCCACACTTTTGTATATCACAATATTCATGGATACACAAGCTAAGCTACCTTGAATGTCTGTCACTGTGACCTTGAAGAAAGGTCAGATTTATTGAAACTGAGCGTGCAGCAAGCAAGGCCAAGGACAAGACTGTTACAACAGTGAAAACGCGGGACCGGAATATCGTCGTTAGTTCCTGAAAAAGTGGTGTTCATGCATTTTTTTTATTTATTTTTTTTATGAAAAGAGCTGGTTGTTGGGGTCGTGGAACTTGTTCTTGGTGACTTACGTTCTAAACCTGTCATTCCGAGAGTCTCAACCGTCTGTATCTTTTATAAAATTGGTTATTCCTGTTTTGTTATTTTTGTTTCAAACCCAGTTAACTGCGTGGAGCCAGCTTTCCCGTTGTGACCAGGTGCTCCAATTCTCCTTTCATCATAAAATGGCTTATAAATGTTGACTCTCTTTTCCTAATCATCTTTATGAATGATCTTCTTGTGTCTACCTCCATTAAGACTGTCTCTTTTGTTTTCTTTGCTGTCCATGGAACTCTCAACATTCTTCTTAGAAACCACATCTCGGCTACCTCAATCTTGTTCTGGCTTTGCTTGTTGACTGTCCACGCCTCACAACTGTACAACGTTATCGGTTCTAGATAACATTCAAGAACTCTCTTCTTGGTGTTAACTGACAGACATTTGTTGGTAAGATTGCTTTTCATCTTCTTGAATGATGTGATGATCGGGGCTATAACCATCTCAAAATGTTCACCATATCTCACTGGAGAAACAAAAACACCTGTAACAGAAAATTAAGTAAACATATCAATGCATTCACACACATAATCTAAGGATACGCCCCATAGCTCCTTCTCCCCATCTCCCCATTTCGAGACTAGCAAGCCCGTGGGATTTTCGGCGGGCTGAAGGATATACCAGATGGTTGCTGGTAAATTTGGATGCAACGCATATAGAGTTGTCCGAGCTCGATGAATCCCCTAGAACAAGCCGCAGATCTAAAACCTTTGTAAAGATCCACACAGAAACCGCAAGAAATATGTTTTCAAGGGAATCAAAGCTCGTGAACAATCAGAAATCTTGTTTCCATAACAATCCGAAGTCTGGTACCCGTTATCTACAGGATGAAGACACAACAAACGAGATAGCCAAAGAAACAAACGAGAGGAAAGAATTCCAAATCAGAGAAGGGCCAGACAGACAAAATTGGCTACAGATCGATGTCCTGATCTTCTGATGGCCACAGTTTCGATTTCGTCTACCACTCTCACGCGTGATGTGAATTGACGTTGGTGTTTTGGGTGTCAGTGGTTCATATGGGCCATTGTAGTGGTAAGTGGTAAGGACCAGGGGATCTCTCTGTCTGTCTGATCCCGTGAATGAATTATTATTGTTATTTTTGTTTAAAGTTTAAAACCCAGCCGACTGCGTAGAGCCATATCAGGGCTATAACCGCTTCGAAATATACAAACTTTCAACTGCCAAAAAAAAAAAAAAGTACATATATCAATGCATTCGCGCACATAATCTAAGGACATGCCCCGGCGTTGACCACTCCGTCCAATTTATCGCACAGGGGATTTCAAAAACACACTGAATAGAAATTTAAGCATGCATAAGGACACCAAAACATATATAAAAACAGGCATAAATCACCGAAAATTGCTTCCGCATATCTCACCTCACTAGAGCCAAAAATGCGCTTAATACATGTACCCAATTATCAATTCTAAGAAAAAGTACATAATACTCTATCGAACACATACAGGTGCAGGAACCATTTAGGTACAAATGACAGAAAGCAAAGCAACAAGGCAGAAACAAAGAAAGTGACAGAAAAGAGGAAATTTCTAGCACAGAATGTCCAGAAGTTGGGGATACTATTTGTACTGAAAGAGCTCCCGGCATCCCCACGGGGGCAACAGTGCAGCCTGTCCTCTGGAGGGTGACCCATGGCAGCTTGATATTGCTGGCTTGCATGGTTTGCTGGCACTGAGACTGAATGAACTTCAAGTTCATGCTGCTTATAGCCCAGCCGACTAATGAACTTCATATTGCTTATAGCCCAGCTGGCTACTACAGCCGTACTGAATGAACTTCATATTGCTTATAGCCCAGCTGGCTACTACAGCCGTACTGAATGAACTTCATATTGCTTATAGCCCAGCTGGCTACTACAGCCGTACTGAATGAACTTCATATTGCTTATAGCCCAGCTGGCTACTACAGCCGTACTGAATGAACTTCATATTGCTTATAGCCCAGCCGACTACTACAGCCGTACTGAATGAACTTCATGTTGCTTATAGCCCAGCTGGCTACTACAGCCGTACTGAATGATGTTGACAGATGAATGAGCATTTGGGCATTGACTAGGGGAGGGGGGGGGGGGGCGGGGGGCTGGTTCTGTCATGTGAGACGAGTTTATACAGAATAGCTAGTTGTGTTGTGAGTCAGACCTTTAATCATTTATTTACTTACACTATAGACAATCAACAAGGGCATTGAGTATTTTCTCCAATATTTCGGCCCTTGGCCTTCCTCAGGGTAAAAAATATATATGCATATATATATAGAAAGCTACCCACCTCGGAACACTTGTACCTACTCGGTGATTTTAATGCTCGGATTGGTTCAGACCATATCTCCTGGCCCCGGTGCATCGGCCACTTTGGCGTCGGAAGACTTAACGAGAACGGGCAACGACTCCTTGAGCTATGCTCCTTTCATGACCTCTGCATCTTCCCCAAATAACAGCCACAGAGTATACTGGCGGCATCCCAGATCTCGTCACTGGCACCAGTTGCATCTCGTCATTACTCGAAGACCCTCGCTGAATTGTGTTTTCACTATTCGTAGCAATCATAGCGCTGACTGTGACACTGACCACTCTCTCGCCGCCAGCAAGGTGCGTCTTCAACCCAAGCGAATCCATCGATCAAAGCAGAAAGGACGCCCTCGCATCAATATAGCCATGTCATCAGTCCCTGAACAACGCGAACGCTTTGCAGACGCCATCCAAGAGGCCCTTAGCAACTGCCCAACCAGCAGTGCGGAAGAGAGATGGAAACACATCCGTGATGCCACATACAAGTCTGCTGTTGGCGCTTTTGGAAAGAAAGAGCAGAGAAATCCCGACTGGTTTGAAGCCGGAATTATGGACCTTGAGCAAGCCATCTCAACTATAAACAAGACCCCTAAGAAAAGACACTTGCCGCCCTTAGGAGGGCTAGAAGCGACGCCCAATGGATCGCTAGACAGTACGACAACAACTACTGGCAGAACCTATGTCAAAGCATCCAACTGTCCGCCGACTGCGGCAACATTCCAGCCATGTACGAGGGTGTGATAAAGGCCTTTGGCCCATGCGCCATCAAGATCGTCCCGCTGAAATCCACCACAGGCGCAATCATCACCGATCGTGCAAACAAATGGAGAGATGGGCAGAACATTACCAAGAGCTATACCCGAGGGAGACCATTGTTACAGACTCAGCGGTGGAAAACACGAGCCTCCTGCCAGTCATGGAAGAGCTCGACGACCCACCCACCACCGAGGAGTTCAGCATGGCCATCGACTCTCTAGCCAGCGGCAAAGCCCCAGGAAACGATGGCATCCCCCCAGAGGTCATCATAGCAGGCAAAGATACCAGCCTCCTCGATCATCTCCACGAACTCCTGCTACAGTGCTGGGAGGAAGGAACTGTGCCTCAGGACATGCGAGATGCCAACATCATCACGCTCTACAAGAACAAAGACGATCGCAGCGATTGTAACAACTATCGCGGAATATCTCTCCTAAGCATTGTCAGGAAGACCTTCGCCCGCGTCGTACTGAACAGACTGCAGTCGCTTGCAGAACGCGTCTACCCAGAGACGCAATGCGGGTTTAGAGATGAGAGATCAACGATCGACATGATATTCTCTCTGAGGCAGCTGCAAGAGAAGTGCCGCGAGCAGAGACGCCCTCTGTACATCGCCTTCATAGACCTGACCAAGGCGTTCGATTTGGTCAGCAGGACTGGCCTGTTTACACTACTGCAGAGAATTGGATGTCCCCCCAAGCTCCTGAAAATGATCATATCCTTTCATGAGGACATGAAAGGCACCGTCCAGTACGTTGGCTACACCTCGGACCCCTTCCCCATCAAAAGTGGAGTCAAACAGGGGTGTGTACTCGCCCCGACACTTTTCGGCATCCTGTTCTCCCTGCTGCTGCGCTACGCCTTCAGTCAATCCGAAGAAGGCTCTACCTTCACACCGGGAACAATGGCAGCCTGTTCAACCTCGCACGCCTCCGTGCAAAGACGAAAGTGCTAAAAGTCCTCATTCGAGAGATGCTGTTTGCTGACGATGCCGCCTTGACGGCACACACCGAGGCTGCCCTCCAAGAGCTCATTAGCCGTTTTTCTCATGCCTGCAAAGAATTTGACCTCACGATCAGCATAAAGAAGACCAACGTCCTGGGTCAAGATGTCAGCTCGGCTCCTCGCATTTTCATCGGTGACTGCACTCTCTACGTGGTGGAAGACTTCACATAACTTAGTTCCACCATCTCCAGCAGTCTCAACCTGGACACCAAACTGAAATCAAGGATCGGCAAGGCATCTGCAGCAATGGCCCACCTGTCCAAGAGAGTGTGGGAAAACTCCATGCTGACCATCAAGACAAAGACTAAAGTGTACCAAGCTTGCGTGCTGAGCACACTGTTGTATGGGTGCAAGACCTGGACTCTATACTCCCGTCAAGAACGCAGGCACAACACATTTCACTTACGCTGCCTCAGAAGGATTCTTGGCATTTCATGGCAGGCCACGTCCCCAACAAGGACGTCCTGGCACGTGCAGGAACTTTCAGCATGTTTGCCCTGCTCACAAAGAGACGCATGCGCTGGCTTGGCCATGTTACCCACATGCAAGATGGCAGAATACCCAAAGACATTTTGTACGGCGAGCTTGCTACTGGCTCCAGACCCACGGGAAGACCCATACTCCGCTATAAAGATGTGTGCAAGCGGGACCTAAAGGCGGGTGGCATTGCACCAGCAGACTTCGAAGTGGTAGCAGCAGACCGCAGCAGCTGGAAACGTGCCACGTGCAGGCTTAAGGCTTGAGCCATGATCACCGTACACGTGACACCTGTGACGTTAGTGCATATGGAATTCATTCCGAGCGCGGAGACGTCATCTTGAGAAACTGAAACTGAAACTGAATGAACTTGAGGTCTGTGCGGTATAAAGGACCGCAATAAGCGGCGTGGGATCAGCTCCACTACAGCACAGCAAGTTCTGTCATTTCAGAAAAAAAACGACTTCAATCGATGGAGGACACTATAGATGTTCTGTGTAGCATTCTCCTTACCGGCACGAAAAGACAACATGCACAGACTGGGTGACTATCGTCTAGGGTGTTAATGTCAACACAGATCGTCACATTACGTGACTTTCACTACTTTCTGGGAGAAAATGTTGGACGGACTTTCAGGGTGGCTGAGGACAGAGAGGGTGGAAGAGTGCTTGCGGCAACAAGGGATAGTTACATGTACATATGGAGGGCCATGATCGCCAACGCCATGCGGCAGGGCACTTGATGATGATGAGTACTTTCTGGTCAGTCTGTATATCTCGGTCATTGCTCTGAGTACTGAAAACAAAAAGCGTTCTTTCAACCCGGAAAAGTGGTGAAATGGTTAGGGCAAAAGATAACTGATTGGTAGGTCGTGTGTTCAAATCCCCATCAGTCTAAAATAATACTGTGGGACTTTTCAGCACTGACCACATCTTATCCACAGTTGAGCGTTATATGGGGGCACTAGAAAGACTGGATCCACACACAGTCGAGTCTCGTCCACTTCACGCGTGTATCATTGAGAGCGTTGGTCAAATTTTCTCTGGAACCAGAAAAAAAAAAACGAAAAGAGAATAAGAACGCGTATTTAATACAAGACAAGACAGGCGCAAATTTAAATCCAACTGGCCTTTGTCAAGCGTAAGATCACAAACAAACACAAAAGACACAAAAATTAGAAGAGAAAGACAAACTTCCCTGCTGCTCTGTCCAGTGTGAGTCCCACTGGACAGAGCAGCAGGGAAGTTTAATTATTTTTTTCTCCTAATTTTTGTACCTGATGTTTGTTTGTTTGTGATCATACGCTTGACAAAGGCCAGTTAGACTAAGATTTGCGCCTGTCTTGTCTTGTATTAAATACGCGTTCTTATTCTTTTTTGTGTGTTTTTACTGGTTACTGGTTGAACGCGGGCAATCACACTTGTTTTGGATTTCAAATTTTCTGACCATCGCCAAAGGTGTCTGTATCTCTCAGGCCTGACTGATGTCAGGATACGTCACAATGGTAAGCGTACACGACAATCCTATCACTCGGTCTTAATAATCAGAAATTAAGTGTTATAGTAGCGTCACTACCAATGCCATTCTCATCGTGATAGTATTGTGAAAAGACGTCCCAGAATCTAATGCCCCTTCGTGCCATACTCTCACAATGACCTTTGATCATACGTCTTATAACCCAGCCGACTACTAAAGCCATATCAGGATAAATAATGGTGACCTCAGTTTCGTCGAGCTTGGAGGAGTGTTGGAGTGTTGGCGGTTGTAACACGAGCGGTGAAAAAGGATGAGATAGCAAACATCTCTCTCTGTCTCTCTCTCTCTCTCTCTCTCTCCTCTCTCTCTCTCTCTCCTCTCTCTCTCTCTCTCTCTCTCTCTCTGTCTGTCTCTCTGTCTCTCTGTCTCTCTGTCTCTCTGTCTCTCTCTCTCTCTCTCTCTCTCTCCCTCTCTCTCTCTCTTCCCTTTCTCTCTCCCTCTCCCTCTCTCAGTATGATATGAACTAACGTTCTTATATATGATTTGACTGCTTCTGCATTTTTGCTTCAGATGCATTTCTCATATACACAAATGATATTGCCAGAAATCTTATTACAACTCACATCACAAACGATAGCGGCAAGAATTGTTTACGTCTTTTAATAGCTAAGAGTTCAGAGTATGTTTTTTCTTAGAGCATTGTGACCTCAATCAAAACGTATCGGTACATATTAAAGGTGGTCAGTTTAAGTTGAGGTTCATATTGCTTATAGCCCAGCCGACTACTTGAGCTATATCAGGGCTAACACCACGTCAAAAACGACAACCAGGTAAAGATAGAAGACAGCAGTTAAAAACCATGCTCACCATTAATAAGTCTAAAATGCAATTAAAGAAAACCCTGCTCAGACGTACAAATCGTGCCAGGTAGGTGGTCCATTAGCTCAGTTGTTCCCCACTGGGGATGCCAGGGGTTCTTTCAGTATAAATAGTATCCCCATCTTCTGGAAATTCTGTGCTAGAAATTTCCTCTTTTCTGTCACTCTCTTTGTTTCTGCCTTGTTGCTTTGCTTTCTGTCATTTTTTCCTTTCATTTTCTGCCTTACTGGTCCATTCACCTGTATATGTTGGATGAAGTCTTATGTGCTTTTTCTAAGGACTGATAATTGGGTGCATGTACTAAGTGCATTTTTGGCTCTAACGAGGTGGGATGTAGAGGAAGCAATTTTAGGTAATTTATGTCTGTTTTTATATAATGTTTGGTGTCCTTAGGTATGTTTATACTTGTATTCAGGTGTGTTTTTTTAACTCCCCTGCGCGATGAATTGGACAGAGTGGTCAACGCCAGGGGCATGTCCTTAGATTATGTGCGCGAATGCATTGATATGTGTACTTGATTTTCTTTTCTTTTTTTTTTTTCCTGTTGAAGTTTTGTATTTTTGAGGCTGTTGTAGTCCTATTTTGTCTCTACGCAGTCAACTGGGCAATAAACAACAATAGCAACATAAACAACAACAAGCTCAGTTGTTAGAACGCCATTCCCATAACACAGGGGTTGTCGGTTCAAACCTCATGCGGTCCAGGTTTTCACGCAGGTTGCCTTGCTCTATTGATAGATCCATGGACTGAACATCTGATGTCTCGAGTTCAATCCCAGCCCGCAACATAAAATTTGGCCTGTTCGCTACCTACCTTAAGGTCTCAGTCATTTTGCTGTCGATATCAGTGTAGTGTTTCATAGATCCTGTCCCCCCCCCCCCTCCTCTCTCTCCATTTCAAAACCTTGCCAATGCATATGGTTTTGTGTAGGGAGTGTGCCAGATACTTGCTGGCAAATCCGGGTGGACCATGCATGGAACTGCCTATGCGTGATGAATCCCTGTTATTGTTATGTTGTTATTTTTGTTCGAAGCCCAGCCAGCTTATTGTTGTTGTTGTTTTAAGTCCTGCCGACTCCAGAAACATGCAAAACTTCCACAGGAAAAAGAAAGAAAAAGAAAATTAAGTACACATATCAATGCATTCGTGCACATAATCTAAGGACATGCCCCTGGCGTTGATCACTCCGTCCAATTTATCGCACACGGGATTTAAAAAAACACACCTGAATACAAATTTAAGCATACCTAGGGACACCAAAACGTATATGAAAACAGGCATAAATTACCTAAAATTGTTTCCACATATCACTCCCTAGAGCCAAAAATGCACTTAATATATTTACCCAATTATCAATCCTAAGAAAACGTACGTAAGGCTTTATCGAACACATAAAGGTGAATGGACCATTAAGGCAGAAAATGACAGGAAGAAGTGACAGAAAGCAAAGCAACAAGGCAGAAACAAGGATAGTGACAGAAAAGAGGAAATTTCTAGCACAAGATTTCCAGAAGGTGGGGATACTATTTATACTAAAAGAGCCCCCAGCATCCTCATGGGGGGAACACTCACCACGTTAAAATCATAAAATCACATCAAAGTTACAGAACAAGCTAAAAACGTTCAGATTCAAACCATGAAAAAAGATGTAACTAAACACCATGTCTTTTCCGTGTGAAATCCTCGGTCAAATCAAAGAAGTATCTCTACAAATGAAAGAAAAACATTTTCCCAATGAGTATTACGAAACAAGATCTTCAGTGAGTCTGCAGTAAAACATTTCTGTCTTGTGTCTCATGCCACTCCCAGGGATCGAGTAACCCAGCAGATGTGAAATCCAAAGCAAGTGTGACTGCCCGCGTTCAAACAAACAGGAAACAGAAAAAATCGCGAGAATAGGATCAGAACGTGTATTTAATACAACCAGACAAGACAGGCGCAAATGTTTGGCCAACTGGCCTTTGTCAAGCGTGAATGTAAGATCACAAACGAACAAACAACAAATATACAATAAGGAGAAAAGACTGAAAGTTCCCTGCTGCTTTGTCCAGTGGGAGAAAAGGACGAAGCAACAGGGAAGTTTCAGGGTTTTTTTTCTCGTGATTTTTATATTTGGTGTGTGTTCGTGTGTGATCTTATGTTTACGCTCGACAAAGACCAGTTGTTGAATAATCTCCACCCTTTACCAACTACACACACTATATATATATATATACGGAGACTTGAACCCAGACCTTCCAAGTGGAAAGCCAGTGACCTAGCCATTCCACCATCACGTTCTTCTTGTGCTCTGATAATTGTGATCTTTTGACGGGACAAGCAAAATAGCTGTCAATCATTCATCCAATCAGCTATTTGACAATAGTTCAGCTACTACGACTACGACTACCACTACTACAACTATGACCGCTACTACTGCACCAACTAATAATAATGATAATAATAACAAAGATAAAACAATGATGATGATAGAATGATGATGATGAGATGATGATGATGATATATGATGAGATATGAAGAATGAATAATAGAAGAAGAAAATGAAAATGATGATGATGATGATGATGATGATGATGATGATGTGATGATGATGATGATGATGATGATGATGATGAGATGATATTATAATTTCACATGTATAGCGTGTACACAGGAAAGCTAGAGGGTGAAAGTACCAGACAGGCCCAGGGATAAAACAGTAAACAGTTTTGCAGAGCACATGCAAACGGAAAGGGTAGGAGGTACAATCGCATCGACAAAAGATAATATTCGTACGGAGGGCCATAACAGCCAATGCCATGCAGCATGGCACATGATGATGATGATGATGATCATGATGATGATGATCATGATGATGATATCGCGAACAATCATGTTAAAAGCAAGCTCGTAGCTTTTTTCAGGAACAGAACACTATCAAAACTTTCAATTAGTAAAAACAGACATTGACAGAACATGAAATGAAAATAAATGTACAGAACCATAGTAACATAGCAAAGGAAGAATGTGGATCTGTTGACAGGAGAGGAACTCTTAATGCCATATACATTCTAAGTACTCTCAAAGACAGATTAGTTGAGTTGAATAAGGGTTTATATTTTTTTTTTTTTTGTTGATTACACCAAGGCTTTAGATTGGGTAAAACACAAACAATTATAAACCAATGGAAATATTCAATATTGATGGAAAAGATCTAAGAATAATAACGATGATGAACTGGGAACAAACAGCAGCAAAGAGAGTAGAATATGACATAAGCTCTTCTTAAAACATCCAAAGAGGTGTTAGGCAGGGATGTGTTCCATCACCAGATTTGTTTTCACTCTACAGTGAAACCATCATGAGAAACGTAGTATAACGCCCTTGCTTCTCAAATTCGAAATCTTCATTTGTTTCCTCAGAATCCTTTTCTTCCTTCTGATGTCCTCCATATGACGCTGGCGTCTGGATTTTCAAGGAGGAGTTTTCACTTTTGGTTGCTTTACTCCATAAACATCCCTACATGTTGCCTATACAGCATCTACCAAAAGTGGCTCATTTGTGTTCACAGGTAGGTCTGCTTCAATTAGCACATCCAGTTTTGATTATTTCTCAATCCAGCCTCTCCCATTCTTCTGTTCGCACTTGCAGGTGGTGAGTTCAGTTTCCTGACGCTTATCATCAAGAGACTGTACAATTTCTTCGTCTGAGTTAACGGTGTGGATGTCATTGGCACTGCGGTTTGCTTCCTGGCCTTGGTTTTCTGAGTCTTATCTGAGGGCGCTGTTCACTGCTGTTCACTCATCACAGTGTTTGTTCTGCCCTTTTTCGTTCTGTGGATCGTCATGCCGCGCGTGGTGGAGAATCTCCTTCCGCTTGTCTCATGGTCATGGTCTGTTGTGTATTTCCGCTTGAAATCTATTGATCTCTTGTAAGTACTCGAAATTGCATCGGAGGAACATCTCTTACAACGTGCAAGTCCAACACGAAATGAGGTGTCTGATGCTGAGTGGCTCGTCAGACCATGTGCATCACGGTGCTTCATCATTGTTCAAAAGGTATGAGCGAGTGTGGGATAGGTGACCCGTGTGTAACCTACATAACATGGTCTTCTACGGTTCCCGGGAACAAATGAGTGAATATGTTTAAGGTTGGGGCAGATTTGGACAAAGTTTGTTGTCTGTGTGGTTGTCTGCTTGTTTTTACTTTGGCTTTAAAATCTGTGTAAGGGATGAAGGATTTAGACATCTTTCTCGTTGTGGAATTCTTGGCAAGGCAGTCAGCCTTTTCATTGCCTTGAATACCAACGTGATAAGGAGCCCAGGCAAAAACAATGTTCTAACCATCAGTTCTACCCATCATCATTTGCCCTGCCGCATGGCGTTGGCGATCATGACCCTCCATACGAATCTATCCCCTGTCGCTGTAAGTACATCTCCCATCCTCTCATCCTCGGCCATTCTGCAAGTCCGTCCAATATTTTCTCCCTGGGTCTATCTGGTGACCTTTTTCCATTTAGCTTTCCTGTTGTGACCAGGTGCTCTAATTTCTCTTGCTTCATGAAATGTCCTGTAAATGTTGCTCGTCTTTTCCTAATCTTCTTCATTAATGTTCTTCTTGTGTCTGCCTCCTTCAAGACTGTCTAGTTTGTTTTGTTTGCTGTCAATGGAATTCTTAACATTCACTCTTAACCATCACTTGTAGAAGAAATATAAGAATTTCAGAAGCTCTGGGTGACCGATGTTTCAAAACCTTGCCAGCACATAGGGTTTTATGAAGGCTCCACGAGTCTGCCATGTAGAGGCAGAATTGCCAGGAGCGTAATGGAATTATTCCAGCGTGGTGAATTTCTGTTAACAGACTCGGAACTTCGGACAATGACAAAAAGACTTTTACACTAAGAATATTTGCTTCCATTATTGAATTTTCTGTGTCGCCCAACTTAAGATCAGAGGAATGTTGCCAACGGTTTTCTACTTTTAAGTGAAGGCAGAGACGACCTACTTCTTTGACAAAGAGCCTTTGATTTCTGTAACTGAGAACCGTAGGTGGACTATTCACCCGGCTATTCAATAATTCAACAGTACACCTCGCCTCAGTTGTGCCCAGAAAATCGACGAATTCACGAGTTAATTTGCTCCATACTGGTTGTGGCAAAGTGATGAGTGTGATGTGTACGTACTTGTGCTTTTGGTTTTGTTCGCTATGTTTGTATGTTGCTTGTTGGTTTGTTTCGTTTTGGAAGGAAGGATCGCATTTTTAGTCCTCACCAGTGGAGCAATCTTTTTCCTTGTCTCACACACACACACACACACACACACACACACACACACACACACACACACACACACACACACACACACACACACATACACACACACACACATACACACACACGCACGCACAGAGCTTAATACATGTACACAATCATCAATCCTAAGAAAAAGAATGTAAAGACTTTATAGAACACATACAGGTGAATGGACCAGAAAGGCAGAAAATGATAGGTAGAAACGACAAGGGAACAAGGCAGAAACAAAGAGAGTGACAAAAAAGAATAAATTTCTAGCACAAAATTTCCAGAAGGTGGGATACTATTTATGCTGAAAGAGCGCCCAGAATCCCCAAGTGGGAGGCAGTTTTTGCAGTTGGTGGATAGGGTGTGATAATCAAAGGGTTAAACTTTGTTGGTTTACTTATTTTAGACAAAGTTGTTTTGGCAGACATAGAAAGGACACAGAACCGCAAGTCAAGGATACTACAGATACCTTACCAGCCCGTTGGCTTGAGGTGGAGACTGCACGGTTTATGTCATATCATTTCGTATCTTCTTCCATTATGTGGTACATGTGGATTTAGTGCAAATGTGTTGTACTAGTCGCCGTGGTGTAGTGGTTAGCACAATGAACTACCGACAGGAAGGTTGTGGGTTCAATCCCCATCAGTATCTTCAAAAATTATTGTGGGATTTTTCGGTTCTAACCGGCTTATACCCAGATTGGGCGTGCTATGGGCTCATTGGGAAGACTGGGACCACACAGTCGAGTCTCATCCACTTCACAGACGCGTCATTGAGGTTGGTGCTCAATCTTCTGACCAGCAGCAGAGGTGTCTGTATCTCTCGGCCCTGGCTGACGCTAATGTATATAATGATAGTAAGCGTAGAGTACAACCCTGTCACGCAGTCTCAATTCTAGATGGAACTCCATAGCATCATGATTATCGTCCTCATCAACACCATCATCATCGCATTATAAAAACTGCGCCGGGTTCTGTGGTCATTCAGGGGGTGTAGAAAATGGGACGGGGAAAGACAAGGTGAGCACAAAGGCAACCTCCCTTCATGCAATGATCTTTTAATAAAATGGAGTCTTTTGCGAAGCGTGGTGATGCTGTAGCGAGAAAGCAGAAAACTAACTGCCATCTTTGATGCAGTGTGGTCATTGTTTGGAAGTGCGGTGTTGCTGGTTGTTTCACTGGCTTTTGATCGTCGTTTGTTTAAACTTTTGTCAGTTCTTCTCTGGTTTGTGTGAAGTTCAAATGCTGAGTTTTGGCAGCATTTGTGGTTATTTAAGAGGCTGTTGTCGATATTGTTAGGGTTTGATTGCTCTCTCTCTCTCTCTCTCTCTCTCTCTCTCTCTCTCTCTCTCTCCTCTCTCTCTCTCTCTCTCTCTCTCTCTCTGTTTAATAATAATAAAGATAATTACAATATTTTATATCGCCAAGTCTTGACAATTCAAATCAAAGCACACCCACGCACCAGACATGGACATGCGATCAACGCAAACCACCTAACAACACGCGAGGGGAAAAAAATCCACACAAACTGATGGAATGAGGCAATTGTAGAATTCATTGTCGGGAAAAGAGGTGGTGGTTTAAACTGGATTTAAAAGCAGACAGGGCAGGTGACAGACGAAGAAAGAATGGAAGTCTATTCCAGGCAGATGGTCCCGAAACAGCAAAAATCCCGCTACCGACAGTTGATAGTTTAAGTCTTGTAACCTGAAGGGACAGGCAACATTTATAGGCCATTTTATGAGGAAGGGGGATTTGGAGCACCTGGTCACAACGGGAAAATGGAGGGAAAGAGAGCACCGGGTAGACCCAGGGAGAAAATGCTGGACGGACTTGCAGAGTGACTGGGGACGAGAGGGGTGGGAGAGATGCTGGGGCAACGAGAGATAGAGACAGATGGAAGTCCATTATCGCCAACGCCATGCGGCAGGGCACCTGATGATGATGATGATGATGAACCTGAAGGGAAAGGAAGCTGAACGCAAGGTTCCAGTTGGCGTATAAATATCGACGTTGTCACAAACGTATGATGGAGCAGACTGGTGAAGACTTGTAACACAGGGCATCCAGCTTATAGTCACTTCCGTTCAAAACAGACAACCGGTGCAGACAGCAAAAGAGAGGACTGACATGATCAAACTGTTTTTTTTCTGTTCTGAGGACACGACGAGCAGTGAGTTTTGTATGAGTCGCAGACAGAGGAGAGAAGAAGCTGGTAGTTCAGTAAGAAGAGCATTACAGTGATCAAGACGAGACAAAATAACAGATGTCACAAGTTTTGCTGCAGCTTCGGTTGAAAAAAACATCTTCGAATATATCCAACGCGCTGAATCTGATAAGTAGTGCGATTGGCATGTCTGGGTTAGAAACTTGTGCACAGAAAGAGTGTTGTGGAAGGTTACACCCAGGTTCTTGACAGAATCATGACAGAAGGATGATGTTGACACCTTAGGCGGGTGGAATCCAGCGAAATAGAAGCAAGTTTGTTTTTTGGTGGTCTACGAGCAATGGCTTCAGTTTTATAAATCACTAGTTTACCTGTTAGTTTATTTTATGTCATCCAGTTGTGGCACCTGGATGCTTCTGAGCTAAAAGCAAGTGATATTTTCAGGGGTACTGCTATTCTGAAGTTGTGAGTCATCTGCGTGAAAATATATTTCACGTCATGCTGGTCCATGATTTTGGCTAGGAGTGAGGTAACAAAGGATGCATAGGACAGGCATTGATAAGTTTAAATATCTGGGAACGATCATTCACCAGACGGCAGATGCACATCAGATATAGCCTGCAGAGTCGGCCAAGCCAAAACAGCATTCAGGAAGATGAAATGCATTCTTACCAACACACGCCTATCAATTAACATCAGGAAGACAGTTCTTGAATGTTATGTAGAACCGATAATGCATACGGTTGTGAGGCGTGGACAGTCAACACGCAAAGCCAGAACAAGATTGAGGCAGCCGAGATGTGGTTCTAAGAAGAATGTTGAGAATTCCTATGGACAGCAAAAAAAAAAAAAAAAAAGTCTTGATTGAGGCAGACACAAGAAGATCATTGATAAGAAAGATTAGGAAACGACAGGCAACATTTATAGACCATTTCATAAGGAAAGGGGAATTAGAGCGCCTGGTCACAACAGGAAAGCTGGAGGGAAACAGAGCACCAGTTTGACCCAGGGAGAAAATATTGGACGGACTTGTAGTGTGGCTGAGGACAGAGAGGATGGAAGATGTGCTTGTGGCAACAAGGGATAGATGCATATGGATGGCCATGATCGTCAACGCCATGCGGCAGGGTACATGATGATGACAATGATGATGATTAGCACAGAACCCCGAGAAACTCTGCAAGAAAACCTTACAAGCTCTTACTGATTTCTGTTGATGAGAAGTGACTGAAAGCGATCAGAGAGATAGGAGGAGAACCAAGCAAGAGCAGTATCGAGCAGAGAGAGACAGAGAGACAGAGAGACACACACACACACTGTCTGTGTGTGTGTGTGTGTGTGTGTATGTGTTGTGTGTGTGTGTGTGTGTGTGTGTGTGTGTGTGTGTGTGTGTGTGTGTGTGTGTGTGTGTGTGTGTGTGTGTGTGTGTGTTCGTGTGCATGCATGTGTGTGTATGCATGCGTGCGTGCTTGTGCATGTGTGTGTGTGCGTGTTGTGTGTGTGTGTGTGTGTGTGTGTGTGTTCGTGTGCATGCATGTGTGTGTACGCATGCGTGTGTGCTTGTGCGTGTGTGTGTGTGTGTGTGTGTGTACGTCTTTTATAGTCTTGCACTTTTTGTATGCAAATCTTTGTTATTTGAGTGATTACTACTCAAGAGGTTTTAATGATTGTATCCATAAATCACCAGTATGAGTTATATTTGTAATTAGGTCAACTGTGGACATTAAATGCATTTTATTTTTATTTCATTTTTAACTTTTTCACTTTTTTATTTATTTTATTTACTTTACTTTATTTTATTTTATTTTGTTTTATTCTTATTTATTTTATTTTATTTTATTTTATTTTATTTTATTTTATTTTGTTTTATTTTACTTTATTTTGTTTCATTTCATTTCACTTCATTGTATTGTATTGTATTGTATTGCATTGCATTGCATTGCAATGCATTGTATTGTATTGTATTGTATTGTATTGTATTGCATTGCATTGTATTGTATTGTATTGTATTGCATTGTATTGTATTGCATTGCATTGCATTGTATTGTATTGTATTGTATTGCATTGCATTGCAATGCATTGTATTGTATTGTATTGCATTGCATTGTATTGTATTGTATTGCATTGCATTGCATTGCATTGTATTGTATTGTATTGTATTGCATTGTATCGTATCGTATCGCATCGCATCGTATCGTATCGTATCGTATTGTATTGTATTGTATTGTATTGTATTGCATTGCATTGTATTTCATATTTGTGTGTGCGGGGTTATAAATGTTAAGAATGTTGAGCCTGCTTTTTTGCACAATTCAATGCGCTCCGCACATATACGTGAGCGCACTCACGCGCAAACGCACGCACGCACGCACGCATCTCAAAGTGTTGAGAAGGAAACAAATTCTCTGTCAGAGAATACTGTCTGCAGTCCGTAAATAGCTACACAGTTATTTAGTTGATATGGCCACAGAAGCATAAGACATTGATTGAATACAAAAATCAAAGACATTGCAAGACGAGACCATTAAATCAACTTGCTATGGAAGGAAAAGAAAAAAAAAAAGATAGTCAATCCATTCTAGGGATCTCCAAGTTTTAGTACAAGCAT
>CM060310.1:87978718-87983718 GCA_030674185.1 Monoplex corrugatus | reverse complement strand
CTCCTCTGGATTATTCAGCAGGACAAGTGATATTTCCTTACTCTCCACTAGACTCATAACAGCCATCATTAACCCTCTGGCTACTCACCAACCAGACAATCGCGTCAGCACAGCGAGAAGAATAGCATCATTAGATCACTCCTTAACCCCCTGACTCCCGTATCTTATCCACCAACTGCAAGAACTTAACCTTTTGACTCCCTCACCCTATACACCAGCTTCCTGCAGGAAGCTGGTGGATAGGGCGAAGCAGTCAAAGGTTTAGGTGCTTGCTTTGCCAACATGGTTGACAATGCAGGATGCTAAATCCAAAACAGATGTGACCACCTGCGTTCAAGCAAACAGGAACCAGAAGGAAAAAAAACACGAAAAAAGAATAAGAACGCGTATTTAATACAAACAGACAAGACAGGCGCAAATTCTGGTTCAACTGGCTTTTGTCAAGCGTAAGATCACAAACAAACAAACACCAAACACAAAACTTAGGAGAAAAAGACTGAAACCTCCCTGCTTCTGGGTCCAGTGTGAGAAAAGCAGCAGGGAAGTTTCAGTCTTTTTCTCCTAATTTTTGTACTTGGTGTTTATTTGTTTGTGATCTTACGCTTGACAAAGGCCAGTTGGCCGAAAATTTGCGCCTGTCTTGTCTGATTGTATCAAATACGCGTTCTGATTCTTTTTTCGTGTTTAATGCAGGATGCCGATGGACAATCTGCAGGAGTCAATAAGTTAATTAAGCCACGAACAGACAGTGACGAGGATCACATCCTGTCCGGTGAGCAGCAAGTGCTTCTGATGAGAATCCGCACCCGCCACAAGCGGTTTAACCCTTTGACTACCGCATCCTGTCCACCAGCATCCTGTCCACCAGCATTCTGCCCATCAGCATCCTGTCCACCAGCATCCTGTCCACCAGCATCCTGCCTACCAGCATCCTGTCCACCAGTATCCTGTCCACCAGCATCCTGTCCACCAGCACCCTGTCCACCAGCATCCTGCCTACCAGCATCCTGTCCACCAGCATCCTGTCCACCAGCATCCTGTCCACCAGCATCCTGTCCACCAGCGTCCTGTCCACCAGCATCCTGTCCACCAGCATCCTGTCCACCAGTATCTTGTCCACCAGCATCCTGTCCACCAGCATCCTGTCCACCAGCATCTTGTCCATCAGCATCCTATGTTAGCAAAGCAAACACTGAACCCATTGAATCCCTCACCCACCTGTGACGTTAGTGCATATGAAATTCGTTCTGAGCGCGGAGACGTCATCTTGAGAAACAGAAACTGAAACTGAAACATCTTCCACCCTCTCTGTCCTCAGCCATCCGGCAAGTCCGTCTAATATTTTCTCTCTGGGTCTACCTGGTGTTCTCTTTCCCTCCAGCTTTCCTGTTGTGACCAGGTGCTCTAATTCCCCTTTCCCCATAAAATGGCCTATAAATGTTGCCTGCCTTTTCCTAATCTTCCTTATGAATGATCTTCTTGTGTCTGCCTCCATCAGGACTGTCTCGTTTGTTTTCTTTGCTGTCCAAGTACTGGGGAAGAACGGCCACCTTTATCGCCAGATATGGTTTGATCATGTAGACGAAGAACGAAAGAAAAATACGAAGAAGACATCTGTTCTACGGTTTCAATTTCAGTTTCAGTTTCTCAAGATGACGTCTCCACGCTCGGAATGAATTCCATATGCACTAACGCCACAGGTGCCACGTGATGGAGAAGATCCAGAATGATCACGGCACAAGCCTTAAGCCTGCACATAAACCCATGAGTTGGCAAAATCCTTAGGTCCTACCTAGATAGTTCCATAACCCTGAGGTCGTAAGGGAGTGAGGTGGCAGAGACTTCAACTTTTCCCGGGGCCAGTACCACTAGGGCGGCGCCCATCCCCTCTCCCTCGCTTCAAATTCATATTCATATTCATTTTTTTAACCTAGACTTCAGAAAGGCAAGAAGGCAAATTGGTCTGTGTGCGTCTGTGTGTTTGCGTGTGTGTGTTTGTGTGTGCATGTGTCTTTGTATTTGTATGTGGGTGTGTGTTAGTGTCTGTGTGTGCGTGTGTGTTAGTATATGTGTAAGTGCACGTTTGTGTGCGTCAGTGTGTGGGTAGTGCATATGTATGTGTGTGTGTGTGTGTGTGTGTGTGTGTGTGTGTGTGTGTGTGGGGTGTGTGTGTGTGTGTGTTTGTGTATGTAAATGTAGACGTGAGAGCGTGCATGCGTGCGTACGTACACGCGTACAATGACAGAGAGAAAGAGAAAGAGAGAAAGAGACAGACAGACAGAGACAGAGATGCATGCATACTAATGTTTGTAATAAAATGCAAAGCTGATTTCAGTATTTTCTTTTTTTTTTCTCCCCCTTTTCCCCGACATAATTTGTTCAATGTAAAATTCTGTTACTATTCCAGATCAGACCTCTCCATAATTCTCCTCTGTTAGACTGCACATGTTAATACATTCTTGTTGTATTTGTTTTTCTTGTTTCAGATCTTTTGTTCTGTTTCATGCCGCTATAATATTCAGTGATTCCTGTGTCTGAGAGCAGCAATTACTCTCAGAAAATTGCAGAGCCGGGGAAATTTAATGTTGATGTGGAACAGTGATTTAACCCTTCAACTCCCCACACACTGTCCACCCGCATTCTGCATTGTCAACCATGCTTATCAAGCAAAAACTTAACCCTGTAACGCCCTCATCCCATCCACCACCTCCCTGCAGGGAGCTAGTGGATAGGATGAGGAAGTCAAAGGGTTACGTTTTTTTCCCAGTTGATAGATAGGGTGTGGGAGTCAAAGGGTTAAATATTAGTACTATCTTTGGATGCATGGGCGGCTGATCTAGTCTTCTTTTAAGACTTTTTTTCGTGCTGTCCCTTTTCTGGGCCCTTTCGCTGATCACAGACTGTGCGACAATTTGTCATAATGCTGTGATGATGGATCATGACAGTGGGCATGATAATCGTGAGGCTACGGAATTCCATTTTGGATGTAGACTGTATAACAGAGTTGCACTCCATACTTCGTTACATGATGTATCCTGGCGTCAGCCAGGCCTCAGAGACACAAACACCTTCTGTGTTGATTAGGAAATTTGAAAACCACAATCAATGAGACATTCGTACATGTAAAGTGGATGAGACTCGACTGTGTGGTCCCAGTCTTTTTAATAAGCCCGTAGAAATGCTCAATTCTGAGTAGGAGCCGGTTCACCTGTCTCACCTGTAGGCGTGACCGGGTTCGGTGTTGATCGCTACACATCTGGACACCACCATCTCCCTCCAGCCGCTCTGTCTTGACTTTTATGGACATTTTCTCGAATATTTTGGCCACTGATGTTGGTTATGTTCTCGATGTATGAAATCGGAGGTCTGTCTTTCTTCCTTTTTGCCACTGTTTTTCCTTGAAAGATGGTAGTTATGAGGTCCGTGTTCTTGTTACGTGACACATGGCCAATGTATTTTAGTCTTCTCTTGATGATGTCTGCTAGTAGTTTTCTGGTGGTATCCACAACAAATGCCTATCAATTAACATCAGAAAGAGAGTCCTTGAATGTAATATAGAACCAATACTGTTGTACGGATGCGAGGCGTGGACAGTCAGCAAGCAAAGCCAGAGCAGGATCGAGGCAGCCAAGATGTGGTTTCTCAGAAGAATGTTGAGAGTTCCATGGACAGCAAAGAAAACAAACGAGACAGTCTTGATGGAGGCAGACACAAGTAGATCACTCATAAGGAAGATTAGGAAAAGACAAGCAACATTCATAGGCCATTTTATGAGGAAGGGGATTTTGGAGCACCTGGTCACAACGGGAAAGCTGGAGGGAAAGAGAGCACCAGGAAGACCCAGGGAGAGAATGCTGGACGGACTTGCAGAGTGGCTGGGGATGAGGAGGGTGGGGGAGATGCTGGGGGCAACGAGAGATAGAGATGGTTGGAAGTCCATGATCGCCAACGCCATGCGGCAGGGCACCTGATGATGATGATGATGATCCAGGACACTTTTATTTGGAGCCGGTTAGGGCGGGAAAATGACAGAAGTGATGGGAATAGAACCCACTGCCTTCCCATCGTTAATTCGTTGAACTAACCACTGCACAGCGACTAGTGTGTCCCTTCAAGATGTAGCCATTTCACTCTCACCCTATCCACCAGCATCCCACATTGACCTTTTCACTTCTCATCCTATCTGCCAGCTTTCAGTTTAACCCTTTCACTCCCTTACCCTATCCACCAGCTTCCATTTCACTGCAACACTTGCTCACTCCATCCACCAGTTTTCATTTCACTCTCACTTTCTCACCCTATCCACCAGCTTCTGAGTTAATCTTTCACTCTCTCACCCTGTCCACCAGCTTCCGTTTCACTCCCAGATCTATAATTTTCTCACCCTATCATTCAACCTTCAGTTAACTCTTTGACTCTGTGTGTTAGACAGGGTGAGGACATGAAAGACTTGACTCCCGCAAGAAACTGTTAAAAGCTCGTGAGTAGCGTTGATGCAAAAAGTTCGTGGATCGTGTCAGATAATTTACCTTTAAAAAAAATTTATATATTAAAACCGGACGATCCTAACACTAAAAGTTGAACTTGGCTGAAATCGATGAGCACAGATAGAGATGAAACTTCTGTCACATACATTTGCGCACGTGCGCGCACGCACACACACACACACGAGCGTGCGCGTGCACGCACGCGCGCATTCACGCAAGCATATCCACACCCACACACAAACATGCTCGTCTGCATACAAAGACAAACACAAATACATACGGGTGCACACACACTCACAGAGACAGAGAGAGAGGGAGGGAGAGAGAGGAGGAGGAGGAGGAGGACAAGGAGGTGGAGGAGGAGAGACAGACAGACAGAGATAGAGACCGAGACACAGACAGAGGGGGAAGAAAGAGAGACAGAGAGAGAGGCAGACAGAGAGAGGCAGACAGAGAGACAGACAGAGACAGAGAGACGAGATAGGGAGAGACAGAGAGAAAGACAGAGAAAGA
>CM060310.1:87966218-87971218 GCA_030674185.1 Monoplex corrugatus | reverse complement strand
ATGAGTAATCCCAGTACAGCTCTACAACGCTTTAAATGATAAACACCTCACGTCTCACGTTCTCAGTCATAATTCTCTTTAACCTTTTGACTGTGTTCCTACAAAATAACACTTAACCCTTTGACTTCTGCACCCTATCCACCAACACTGCAAAAAAAAACTTCACCTTTTGATTCCCTCACCCTTTCCACCAGCTTTCTGCAGGAAGCTGGTGGACAGGGTGAGGGAGTCAAAGGATTAAGTTTTTGCTACACTATCACTGATGACAATGCAGGATGCTAGAGGATAGGATGAGGGAGTCAAAGGGTTAAAACTATGACTGTCTTCCTACAAAATAACACTTAACTCTTTGACTTCTGCACCCTCTCCACCAATTGCAAAAACTTAAACCTTTCGACTCCCTCACCGTTTCCACCAGCTTTCTGCAGGAAGCTGCTGGATCGGACGAGGGAATCAAAGGGTTAAGGGTTTGTTTTGCTACCATGGTAGGCAATGCATGATGCTAGTGGACAGGGTGCAGGAGTCAAAGGGTTAAAGATACTATGCAGAGTAAATTATACCATTATATGGAGTTGTCAAATAAAACTGTTTTCAATGGAAGGATAGGTGGAGAAGTGTATGGAGTGAAAAGGCATGTCGTATATTTATTTTTCAATCCTTAACATGTTTTCTGAATATTTGTTTGTATGTAATGTAGTAAGAAACTCTGGGGACAGGTGGAAGGCAGAATATCCCCCGAGTTGAAATCCCAGTTAAGCAAGTGTTTAAGCCCTTATCTCCTGACACTCCAATGGGGCCGGGCCACATCCAGGTCATGACTCCTGGATGCCCCTCTGCTGTCGCCATTCTTCTTTTTTTTTCTTTTTTTTTTCAGAAATTAGTCTTCCACCTGGAATGCCATTTGTAAAGTTTTCTCAATATTTGTGTGTAATGACATATGTGACCTCCCACCACGAAATCAGTCTTAACTCGCAGTCAGTCGAGCAGCACTAGGAGCTGAAAAGGTGACTGAGGGTCTATCTGGGGTGTTTTGACTTTTTCTCAAAATTGATTTCTGTAGACTATAATATATCCCCCACAGAAGTTTTTTACTTGAAAAAATATTATTAATCAATTTAATATGGTATTTTAGTGCACTGATCGCAGCAGAAAGAACACAATTTCCTAAAAAAAAGTACCTATTTTTGTCTCTTATTATGAACCGTAACCTGTACAGTACCCGCACATTTTAATATACTGATGGAAAGCTCTTTGGTGCACCTTTCAGATAATGACAGCGAAAATTAGAAACAAACTGGGTCAAAGCCACCAAATAAAGAAATTTAAGGAAAATGTGCAGGAGAGCACACAAAAACTTTAGAGACCGTTTTCTCAAAATGGCCGTCATACAACTTAATGACTTTAAACATACATAACTTCTACATTTTTTTGAGTACAAGCTTTATTCAAGTACCAAAATAATCAGCAGAATGTACACTTTCCAGTGATATGTGTATCTCAAAATGCCCAAAATGCTAGTTAAGACTGATTTCGTGGTGGGAGGTCACATATATGCAAACGGTATGTTTTAATATTCACCCTTTCAGATTTTAGTCTCCTATGGAGCAAAGGCTGGACGAAGAAAGCACGTATAATGCTTATCTGTTAGAAATCCAAAACACGTGTGACAGCCCGCGTTCAAGCAAACAGGAACCAGAAAAAAAACGAAAAAAGAATCAGAACGTGTCGTTAATACAATCAGACAAGACAGGCACAAATTTTCGGCCAACTGACCTTTGTCAAGCGTAGGTGTAAGACCACAAACGAACAAACACCATATACAAAAATTACAAGAAAAAGATTGAAACTTCTCTCTGCTGCTTCGTCCAGTGTTTGTCCGTTTGTGATCTTACATCTACACTTGACAAAGGCCAACTGGTCGAAAACTTACATCTCTTATGTGGTTGTATTAAATACGCGTTCTAATTCTGTTTTGGGTTTTTTTTCTGGTTCTTATCTGTTAGACTTGGGGGGAAAAAAGATCGAACTGATCTTATCTGATCTGTTCTTATCAACGTGGCTATCTAAACAATTGAGCTAACGGGGTTACACGCACAAAAAAAAAACAACCTTACAGCAATCTTCAAACAATAGTCAACCACCGTGTATCATATCAAAAGGCAGTATGAACAATAAAATACTAACACTACTAATCCACACACAACGCCATACAAAGTGGTCCACAACTACTACTCCAAAGTTTCGTAATCCCAATGGCTTTGACAGCAGCACCCTCTCAGACACCCCCTCAGTCCGCACTCACAGGTACACTCGCCCTCCTCCTTCGCTCCTTCTCTCCTTGGCCGGTACACGTGCACCTTACAGTACCGATGTCCTTGCATGGCCACCAGGAGGCGGCCGTCCTTCATGACGGCCACATTGGTGGGCTTGACGTCCCAGCCGTAGTTCCACGTCTCCAGCACGGGACAGCCCAGGAAGTCGCCCTGACGACTGTACACCACCACCCGAAAGTTGCCTGTATGAAACAAAACCAAAAAAATCATTTAACCCTCTGACTCCTGGGCCCTATTCATCAGCTGCAAAAAATTAACCCTTTGACTCCCTCAACAATCATTTAACCCTCTGACTCCCGCATCCTATTCATCAGCTGCAAAAACTTGACCCTTTGACTCCCTCAACAATCATTTAACCCTTTGACTCCCTAACCCTATCCCTACGCATCAGCTGCAAAAACTTGACCCTTTGACTCCCTCAACAATCATTTAACCCTTTGACTCCTTCACTAACCATTAACGCTTTGACTCCCGGGCCCTATTCATCAGCTGCAAAAAATTAACCCTTTGACTTCCTCAATAATCATTTAACCCTCTGACTCCCGCACCCTATTCATCAGCTGCAAAAAACTTAACCCTCTGACTTCCTCAATATCATTTAACCCTTTGACTCTCGCACCCTATCATCAGCTGCAAACAAAATTAACCCTTTGACTCCCTCTCCCTATCCACCCCAGCTTCCTGCAGGAAGCTGGATAGGGTAAGGGAGTCAAAGGGTCAAGTTTTTGCTTTGTTAGCATGGCTGACAATGGAGGGTGCTGGTGGACAGGTGTGGGAGTCAAATGGTTAAACCATTACTGTAGAAATTTCCCATTCTTAAAGCATACAGTAACTGAATCTTGATCATCATCATCATCATCATCATCATCATCATCATCATCATCATCATGTCGAGCTTGCTCGGCTATCCATGATACGTTTCTTCCATCCTTCTCTGTTAGACACTTCAGTAGGTAGTTCATCATACTGACAGCCCGTATCATCCATCAGTTGGCCGATGAAGGTCTTCTTTGGACGTCCTAGTCTTTGTTTGCCATAAAAACCAAAAACCTCCCAGCTGTTCTCCTATTTATAGATTTTTCCAAAGCTTTTGATTCGATCCACCGAGGAAAGATGAAGGAGATTCTAACTGCATATGGACTACCCAAGGAAACAGTAGACGCCATCATGAATCTTGATAAAAAAAAAATTTAAAAAAGAAAAGAAAAGAACCGTTAAAGTGGTATCATCATCATCATCATCATCATATGCCATGCCGCATAGCGTTGGCGATCATGACCCTCCATACGAATCTATCCTTTGTCGCTGCAAGTATATCTCCCACCCTCTTCTGTCCCCCATCACCCTGCAAAGCTAACAATTCCTCCCTGGGTCCACTTGGCAAAAGGCAACAATAACAGCAACAACAACAACAGATATAAAAACACAGAGCACTTGAATCAGTTTTCTTACAAAACAAAAAGGCTGAAAATCATGACGTTCACTTTCAAATGAATCAAATCAGGATTTGAACGTGGAATCCTTCAGTTCAGATATCAAAAAAGACCCATATGTGGGCCCGTTAGCTCAGCTGGTTAAAGCATTATGCTGATAACGCAGCGGTCGTGGGTTCGACCTTCCAGCCGGCTACAGGTTAACACTTTGACTTCTTCTGTCTATCCATTAATTAATACCATCACGCTTTGTCAACCAGGACAGCGAGGTAAAACATTTAACCCTATGACCTCCTTACCCTAACCCAAAGACAATAAAGACTAAAGACACAAAATTTAGTAGAGAACACAGTACCAAGACTTGCCTGAACTGTCGGTGAGCAGGTGGATAGACTGAAGGAGTCAAAAGGTTAAATTTTTGCTGAAGGTGGACAGGGTGCGGGAATCAAAGAGTTAACGACAGGCAGCTAGCTAGACTGTTTTGATACAGCCATGGGGTCAAGATCTCATGTTTCGAGACCAAGTCCACCCCTATACCCCCCCCCCCCCCCCCCCCCCCCATCCCCGGCAACATAAAAGCTGTCTTGTTCTCTGCTCATCTTTATGCTTCCATCATCATTTTTAGTAGTGTTAGTATCTCACTGCCGGCGCATAATTTCTGCGCAGGATCGAGGAGTTTCTCGTATGACTGCTGACTGAACTGGGTGAAACGCATATGGAACTGTCCGAGTGTGACGAATCCCTCTTGAACAACTCCAAACAAAAGAGAACATATAGACATGTTGTTCATGTATGTGTGTGTTTGTGTGTGTGTGTGTGTGTGTGTGTGTGTGTGTGTGTGTGTGTGTGTGTGTGTGTGTGTGTGTCTGTGTTTGTGTCTGTTTGTGTGTCTGTGTATGTTTGTTTCTGTGTGTGTGTGTGTGTGTGTGTGTGTGTGTGTGTGTGTGTGTCAGTGTGTATGTGCGTATTTGTTTGAGTGAGTGTGTGTGTGTGTGTGTGTGTGTGTGTGTGTGTGTGTGTGTGTGTGTGGTGTGTGTGTGTGTGTTTGTGTGTGTTTGTATGTATATGTGTATGTGTGTATGTTTGTGTGTGTGTTTGTGTGTGTGTGTGTGTGTGTGTGTGTGTGTGTCTGTGTTTGTGTCTGTTTGTGTGTCTGTGTATGTCTGTTTCTGTGTGTGTGCTTGTGTGTGTGTGTGTGTGTGTGTGTGTGTGTGTGTGTGTGTGTGTGTGTGTG
>CM060310.1:87933718-87938718 GCA_030674185.1 Monoplex corrugatus | reverse complement strand
CGTGTGTGTGTGTGTGTGCGTGTGTGTACGCGTGTGTGTGTGTGTGTGTGTACACGTGTGTGTGTGTGTGTGTTTGTGTGTGTGTGTGTACACGTGTGTGTGTGTGTGTGTATACACGTGTGTGTGTGATAGAGACTCAGACCCAGACTCAGACTCAGAATTGTTTAACCCTTTGACTCCGACGTCCAATCCACCAACTGCAAAAACTTAACCCTTTGACTCCCTTTTCCTATCCATCAGCTTCTTGCAAGAAGCTGATGGATAGAGTAAGGGAGTCAAAGGGTTACGTTTTTGCTCTGCTAGCATGGTTGACGTTGCAGGATGCTAGAAGACAGGTGCGGGAGTCAAAGGGTTAATGTACATCGTCCCTTACACCCCCTTCCCACTATGAGCGAAATGACGGAGTGATCGTGTTTTTGGGCCTAAAAATTCAAAGTTCTCGATGAATCCTGTAGCATTCCCACTACCAGACCCTTTCACTCCTAGCCAGCTTTGAGTGATTGTGCACGGTCAGATCACTCCGTGGTCGAGATTTGTGTTCAAACATGTTTAAACACAAGTGGCACCTACTGCATCCATCGTGTCCAATTTGCATACCGCGGGAAAATTTTCGGTTGCGTGCGAGCCTTGCCAGCCACAGTCCGAGGCGAGGCGAGGCGAGCGTGGCCCACAGGAAATGCTTGGGTCAGCTCCCCAAATAGATCACTCACACCGATCACCCAAATGCATTCCCACTATTTTGGAGTGAAAGGGCCCTTTGTCGCTTCACTCCTGAGTGCTCCACGATCACTCAGAACTTTCACGCACAACTTTCACTCCGACAGTGGGAACGCGGTTTAAGCCACAATGCAACAACATGGATGGAATGGGGGAAGGGATCCGGGTTTTCACAATCCGATACAGATTTCATGCAAACGTGGTTAATAGAGAGAATAATAATTATAATTAATAATAATAATAATAATTTATAATAATAATAATAATAATTACAATATATATATAGCGCAAAATCATGATAAAATCAAATCTAAGCGCTGAGAACATGCGTGTGTCCTTGTATGTGTATGTGTGTGTGTATGTGTGTGTGTGTGTGTGTGTGTGCGTGCGTGCGTGTGTGTGTGTAAGTTTGTGTGCGTGTGCCAGTGTGTTTATGTGTGCGTGAGTGTGTTTGTGCGTGTGTGTGTACGTGACGGTAAGAATGTATGTGTGTGTGTGTGTGTGTGTGTGCGTGTGTGTGTGTGTGCAACTCAGTATGACTGTGCGTGTGTACGTGTGTGTTTGTGTGGCTTGTCTGTTTGTTTGTTTGTTTGTTTGTTTGTCTGTGCACGAGTATGAACGCGTGTGTTTGTGTATGCGCGCGTATGCATGTACCGGCGTAAGCGAGTTAGAGATAGTAAGAGAGAGAAAGAGAGAGGGAGGGAGAAGGAGAGACAGAGACAGAGAGAGAGACAGAGAGACAGACAAACAGACAGAGAAAGAGAGAGAGATATACAGACAGACTGACAGAGACAGAAAGAAAACAACAGGCAGACAGACAAAGAGAGAGAAACAGAGAGAGAGAGAGAGATACAGACAGACTGACAGAGACAGAAAGAAAAAGACAGACAGACAGACAAAGAGAGAGAGACAGAGAGAGAGAGACAAAGACACAGAGAGAGAGACAAATACAAAGAGAGAGACAGAGAAAGACAGAGAGACAGACAGACAGACAGAGTGAGAGAGCACACAGACATTCAATACGCAGAGAGAGAAAGAAACTAACAGCTGGCAGTTTCGATCAAAACTGTTAACAATAATAATAACAGCCTAATCGGTGTGTCAGAAACATGCCAACTTGAAGTTTTACAGCGTTGTTAGTTAGTCATACACAAGTGGCCAAGATTACGCGAAAAAAATGAATACAGACCCCCATGCCACTCCGACTCCACCCCCGCCCCCAGTGAACGTGGCGAAGTGGTTAATATAACAAACTACAGACCAGGCGATCATGGGATCGAACCGTCCTCAGTCCAAGAATATATTATTGTGTAGACTCTTTCGGTCCCGTACCGCTCCTACACAGAGTTGAATGTTCTGTGGGTTCGTTGGGAAGACAGGGGTTTCACAGTCGAATTTCGTCCACTGCACGAAGCTTCGTTTAAGGTACTGATCAAAATTTATGACTGACACCACAGGTGTCTATATCTCTCGAGCCTGGTTGACGCCAAGATGTATTATAAAACTGAGCGTAGAGTACAGCCCTGTCACGCAGATTCATTCCGAAATGGAATTCCGTAGCATCATCACTGTCATCCATATTCTCATCATCAACATCAGCAGCAGCATCGTCGTCGTCGTCATCATCATCATCATCATCATCATCACGCGTCCTGCTGTATGGCGTTGGCCATCATGGCCTTCCGTACGAATCTATCTTTTGTCTCTACAAATACATCTCACACCCTCTCTGTCTTCATCACTCCGCAAGTCCGTCCAATATTTTCTTCCTGGGTCGACTGGTGCTCTTTTTGCTCAAATTTCTCTCGCCTCATAAAATGTCCTGGAAATGTTGTTTGTCTTTTCATAATCTTCTACATTAATATTCTTTTTGTGTTTGCCTCCTTCAAGACTGTTTCGTTTGTTTTCTTTGCTGTCCGTGAAACTCTTGACATTCTTCTTAAAAACCACATTTCAGTATTTCAGCATTGTGAAAAACTGTCCCAGGTTCTGTGACTCTTTATGCCCTGATTTCACGGTGACCTCAGTTTCGGTGTGTTTGAGGTGTGTTGATGTGTTGATGTGTTGATGTGTTGATGTGTTGATGAGCCGAAATAAGCGGTATGGAAGTTGTGTCACGTGATGGTGCATAAGATCGGAGCATTCCTGAAAACGAAACAAAGTATAACAACAAACAAGACAATAACCAAAAGAAGACAATTCAAGGTAAGATGCACACATACACATGTCATTTACATATAACCAAGATTATTCCAGCGGTAGGCTTATAAAAGACCAGTATAAAATGTAGACTAGGTAAAACATAGTCTAGGCCGGGCCTCAGGACCTGACCAGCTCATGGGTTTATGTGCAGGCTTAAGGCTTGTGCCATGATCACCATACACATGGCACCTGTGACGTTAGTGCACGGAGACGTCATCTTGAGAAATTGAAACTGAAACTGAAAACAAGACAAAAACCAAAACAAGACAAAAACCAAAACAAGACAAAAACCAAAACAAGACAAAAACCAAAACCAAAACAAGACAAAAACCAAAACAAGACAAAAACCAAAACAAGACAAAAACCAAAACAAGACAAAAACCAAAACAAGACAAAAACCAAAACAAGACAAAAACCAAAACAAGACAAAAACCAAAACAAGACAAAAACCAAAACAAGACAAAAACCAAAACAAGACAAAAACCAAAACAAGACAAAAACCAAAACAAGACAAAAACCAAAACAAGACAAAAACCAAAACAAGACAAAAACCAAAACAAAACAAAACAAAAACCAAAACCAAAACAAGACAAAAACCAAAACAAGACAAAAACCAAAACAAGACAAAAACCAAAACAAGACAAAAACCAAAACAAGACAAAAACCAAAACAAAACAAAACAAGACAAAAACCAAAACAAGACAAAAACCAAAACAAGACAAAAACCAAACCAAAACAAGACAAAAACCAAAACAAAACAAAAACCAAAACAAGACAAAAACCAAAACAAGACAAAACCAAAACAAAACAAAACAAAAACCAAAACCAAAACAAGACAAAAACCAAAACAAGACAAAAACAAAACAAGACAAAAACCAAAACAAGACAAAACCAAAACAAGGACAAAACCAAAACAAGACAAAAACCAAAACAAGACAAAAAACCAAAACAAGACAAAACCAAAACAAGACAAAACAAAAAAACAAAAACCAAAACAAGACAAAAAACCAAAACAAGACAAAAACCAAAACAAGACAAAAACCAACAAACAAACAAAACCAAAACAGACAAAAACCAAAACAAGACAAAAACCAAAACAAGACAAAAACCAAAACAAGACAAAAACCAAAACAAGACAAAAACCAAAACAAAGACAAAACCAAAACAAGACAAAAACCAAAACAAGACAAAAACCAAAACAAGACAAAAAACCAAAACAAACAAAAACCAAACAAGACAAAAACCAAAACAAGACAAAAACCAAAACAAGACAAAAACCAAACAAGACAAAGAAAAAAAAAACCGGCAGGGACTGAATACGACCACTACAACCCGGCAACACTGGTAGATCTCATCTGTTGCCACCTCACTGAGATTTCACATGATATTGATTTGTAATTATATTGATCATATGTGACCTCCCACCACGAATATCATTCTTAACTCGCAGTCAGTCGAACAGCACTAGGAGCTGAAAAGGTGACTGAGGGTCTATCTAGGATGTTTTGACTTTTTCTCAAAATTGATTTCTCTAGACTATAATCTATCCCCCACAGAATTCTTTTTCTTAAAAAAAATAGTATTAATCAATTTAAAATGGTATTTTAATGCACTGGTGGCAGCAGACATAACGCAATTGCCTACCAAAAATATCTATTTTTGTCTCTTATTATGAACCGTAACCTGTACAGTACCCGCAAATGTGATATACTGCTGGAAAGCTCTTTGGTGCATCTTTCAGATAATGACAGCGAAAATTAGAAACAAACTGAGTCACAGCCACCAAATAAAGAAATTTCAGGAAAATGTGCAGGAGAGCACACAAAAACTTTAGAGGCCGTTTTCTCAAAATGGCCGTCATACAACTTAATGACTTTAAACATACAAAACTTCTACATTTTTTTTTTTA
The DNA here is from genome assembly GCA_030674185.1 of Monoplex corrugatus. Lineage (NCBI taxonomy): Eukaryota > Metazoa > Mollusca > Gastropoda > Littorinimorpha > Ranellidae > Monoplex > Monoplex corrugatus. The sequence goes on along the minus strand of CM060310.1, from coordinate 87,933,890 downwards.
GTACAAGCTTTATTCAAATGCCAAAATAATCAGCAGAATGTACAATTTCAAGTGATAAGTATATCTAAAAATGCCCAAAATGCTAGTTAAGACTGATTTCGTGGTGGAGGTCACATATTGTGATTAATTATTAGTGACTATATCGACACTGATCCATTGTGCTAGTTCATAG
>CM060310.1:87918718-87923718 GCA_030674185.1 Monoplex corrugatus | reverse complement strand
CACATGCATAAATCGTCAGCATATTGAGCTAAAATTACATGTTTAGAAATTTTACTGGGTAAGTCATGCAATAATATCATGAAGAGAAGGGGAGCAATAACGGATCCCTGAGGGATACCCATTTGAAGAAATCGTTTTGTGGAATACACATTTTCGATCCTCGTTTGAATTACACGGTCTTCTAAGAAGCATTTGACATAATCAAAAATGTGACCTGTTAGCCCAGTACTTTTCAACTTGAGTAATAGTCGGGAGTGCCATACTTGGTCGTATGCTTTAGTTATATCAAAAACTGTAGTAAAACACATTGGCGTCTGGCAAATTGTTGTTTGATATTAGTGGTTAGCTTTGTTAGGAGTTCCACTGGTGACCTGCCTTTTCGAAATCCTGCCTGATTCACCGGTAATGTTATTCTTTTCACAGTAGTGCATCAGTCTCTTTAAAATTATATTCTCCATCAGTTTACATACGTGCGATGTTATTGCAATTGGCCTATAGTTTTTCAAGTCAGTATTACATTTACCTGCTTTTAGTACAGGAACCACTATTGACTGTTTCCAATAGTCAGGGAGTTTGCCGCTATTCCAGCATTTTTTGAATATTATGTAGCAAGATTAAAAAATTTTCTGGTAAATTTTTCATCTCATTGGAAATTGCATCAAATCCTACTGATGTCTTTTTATTTGGAATTGATTTAATGGCATGTATTAATTCTTGGAGCGTGATTGGTGCATTTATGTAGTGCGTATTATCTGGGGCAGGATCCTTGTATGCGTCGGTCTTTTCTTCCTGTATCCTATAATTTCTACTGGAGGCAGGAAGTCCTTCTACTCGACAGACTTAAGCAAACATGTCTGCAAAAGCTTCTGCTTTCTCCTGTGAGCTAGGTAAAGGGTTGTTTTCTAGCTTTACTGGAATTGATGGCAACTTGATCCCATTTTTCATTGTTTTCAGTTTTTCCCAAATCTTTTGCATATCTTTATGGTCACTTACTTCGTATGTACAAAAATATTTCAAATATTGTTCTTTAGCTTGTTCTATGACTCTGTTACAGTTTGTGTTGGCACTTTTCATTGCCATATGATTTTCAGGTGACCTATTTGCTATATATTGTTTGTATTTTTCTTTCTTTTCGTTGACTGCCTTTTCACAATCTTTATTCCACCAGACTTTTCCATGATGTTTTCCTGTTTTCGACGCTTTAAGTTCTGGAATTGAAATTTTTGCAGCCCTTAAGAGTGACTTACAGAAATCTGCGTACATATCGTTTAAGGTCGTTGTTTCAGATAGATCTGTTCTTGTATTTCGTAGGAAAGCTTTAAAACTGGCCCAGTCTGCGTATTTATAGTTAAACTTAGGTAAACTATCTTTTGGTATTGCATCAAACTCAGTGAAAAGGTTAAGGGTAAGAAGTATGGGGATGTGATCTGATCCCAACAAGTCATCTTCTGTTTGCCATGTGGCATTTAGTGCTAGCGATGGTGAGATTAAGGTAAGGTCGATAGCTGTGGGTCTGTGGATCTGTGGGTCGGTATATCAGGGACACGGGTAACGTGTCCGTTGTTTAGTAAGTATAAATTGGAATCTATAATATTTTCAAGCAACCTGTTGCTAGTTATGTTTTTACAATTCTTGTCCCAAAATGGGGCATGTGCATTAAAATCACCACCAACTATCCACTTGTCACGTTGGTCATGAAAATGTTTCAGCCACTCAGTATTCACAGAATCGGGACCTCTTGGTAGATAAACAGAGGCCAAATTCAGAACTAATGATGATGAACATTTTATAATGATTGCACATGAAGAAATAGATGAGGACGATTTTGATACTGGCGATGATCTTTCGCAGTAGTTCAGTCCTTCACGAACATATATAGCTGTTTGTATTCGCCACCGTCATTGATAGAGTCATATACTGGTGGATAATAAAACCCCGATATTTTAGGTATATTGGTTTTGGTGGTATTTAGCGATTGTAGAAGCAAGACTTGGATGTTTCTAGAAGATAGATAGTTATTCAAATAGGAAATATTTTTAACAATGGAACGTGCGTTCCACTGAACAATGTTGATGTCAGTGACTACACACTTTTTCATGATGAACGGTTGAATAAGCTTGGAGTGGTATCCTACATTTAGACAATTAGATAATCAATTACTGTAACTTTGAAGTAAAATTTATCATAAGTAAACAAACAAGTATCTAAGTAAAACAATATAGTTGAGTAACTGAACAGAGAGGAACTGAATATGGGCTGAATCTAAAATGACCAGGGAGGGAAGAAAAACTGAGGGTGAAAGCCAGGTCTTGATTGATGGCGTTGATGGGTTGATCTCCTCCTCGGTTTTTCCCAGAAAAGCTGATGGACATGCCTCCCTATGTTTCTGGCCAGAACGCTCGCCCCTCTGGAGGTGGGATGTACGTCGTCCTGGCTGACTTGGGTGAAGCTGCGTGTTTGCAGATTATCGTGGCTGATGTAGTTGACATTTGCTGCGTTGAGGAGTTTCTCTTTGGTCAGGACATTAAGGAGCTCCCTTTTCACGTTTAGGTGCTTGTTTCTCACAGGAGCGATCTGACTTAACACTACCTTGGCTTTTGGAAAAAGGGTGTTAATTGATTTTACACAGACGTCTAGATTGGTAGTACATTCTTTTGGCTCTTTTGTTTTTGGATCAGTTATACCGACGTGTAAAAGAACGCAGTCAGGTTCAGGTGTCAGCTCTTTTTTAGATTTTTCAATAGCTCGCTTACAGTCCTCTTGTGTGTGTGTGTGTGTGTGTGTGTGTGTGTGTGTGTGTGTGTGTGTGTGTGTGTGTGTGTGTGTGTGTGTGTGTATGTGTGTGTGTGTGTGTGTGTGTGTGTGTGTGTGTGTGAGCCTGTCTGTCTGTGTGTCTGTCTGCCTGTCTGTTTGTCTGTCTGTCTGCTTCTCTATCTGTCGGTCTGTTCCCCAGGCAGACAGACAAAGAGACATACATATACAGGCGTGCTTATGTAGACAAAGGCCATTAAATTGGCTCTTTACAAAGAGGCGATAATGCATTTGTGTACTTCAAACAAAATGTCAATATACCTCCGTTGGAAATCTGTTTACAAAGCGAACTACAACTCTGACGTTTAGCTTAGCCCTTTTACCCCCACAGCCTGTCCACAAACTGCAAAAACTTAACCCTTTCACTCCCTCACCCTATCCAATAGCTTGCTGCAGCAAGAAGCTGGTGGACACGGTGACGGAATGAAATGGTTAAGTTTTTGCTTTGCTATCATGGCTGACAATGCAGGAAGCTAGCGGATAGGGTGAGTGAGTGAAAGATTAACCAGACATCACGCATACATACAACAGTAGTCATGCCATAGAAATATTCTTCAGACGTCTCTTTTCTAACAATTTAGATCTTTCATGTGTACACATCTATATATATATGTGTGTGTGTGTATATTTTGTGTGGTGTGTGCGTGTGTGTGTGTGTGTGTGTGTGTGTGTGTGTGTGTGTGTGTGTGTGTGTGTGTGTGTGTGTGTGTGTGTGTGTGTGTGTGTGTATCATCATCATCATCATCATCATCATCATCATGTCGAGCTTGCTCGGCTATCCATGACACGTTTCTTCCATCCTTCTCTGTCAGACATTGCAGTAGGTAGTTCATCATACTGACAGCCCGTATCATCGATCAGTTGGTCGATGAAGTTCTTTGGACGTCCTGGTCTTTGTTTGCCGTGGCTGGGTCTCCATAGTAGAACACCTCCCACCAGTTCTTCTTTGCTACGCCAGCAGTGTCCCGCGAAGCGCAGTCTTTGTTGACGTATTGATTTACTGATTGGTGGGATCTTGCCATATAACTCTTTGTTAGTTGGATGTTCGTTCCAGGATTTGTTCAGGGCTGCACGCAGTATTCGTGTGTATGCTCCATAAATCTTCCTCTCCAATGTCGTTGTTAGGGTTCAAGTGATTGAGCCATATGTAAGAACGGACTCTATGCTGCTCGGAAGTAGTTCCTTTTCAGGTTGTCTGGTAGATTGGATTTCCAGGTTTTGTCCAGGTGATTTAGTGCGCCCCAGGCATTTCCGAGTCTGGTGTTGACGTCTTGTTCTGTGGAGTCAATGTAGCTGCCAAGGTATTTAAAGTCTAGAACTTGTTTGATCGTATCTCCATTGAGACTTCTCATACCTTCTGATGCGTCTTGGTTTAGACAGATGAACTCTGTTTTGTTCGCATTGAGGTGGAGCCCGATCTCCATTGCTGTTTTTTCGACATTGTGAAGGAGAGATGTTGCATGCTTTAGGAAGTCTGCGAGAACAGCCAGGTCATCAGCGTAGTCCGCATCTGTTATCTTTACAGCAGGGTAGCGTCTGCTCTTCTGTTCTGTGAGGGTAAAGCCGAGATTTTTGTTCTGGTCCACTGCTTTCCTCAGCACATAATCGAGACAAATGATGAAAATGTAGGGGGCAAGTGTATCTCCTTGAAGGACTTCAGCAGTGATGTCGAAGAAGTCTGTGTCTCCGTCGGGGGAGCGAACCATACAGCGGGTATTTTGATACAGCATCATGATGGCGTCTACTGTTTCCTTGGGTAGTCCATATGCAGTTAGAATCTCCTTCATCTTTCCTCGGTGGATCGAATCAAAAGCTTTGGAAAAATCGATAAACAGGAGAACAGCTGGGAGGTTTTTGGTTTGTATGCCTTCCAATATACGTCTGATGGTGAGTATTTGTCTTGATGTCGATCCGTTTTGGTGTTTCCTCAGAACTGGATCTATCTCCGGCCTTATCCTATTTAGGAGCATTAGGTTGTAGATCTTTGCAGAAATTGCAGTTAATGTGATTCCACGGTAGTTCTTTGTGATTCCGAGGTCACCTTTCTTGGGGAAAGGAAGCAGGCATCCTTTAGTCCATTTGTTTATTGGGTCTTGGTTATAAACGTTGTTGCAGCATTCCAGCAGTATCTGGTGAAATTCCTCTATTTTCCATACTTCCGCTGGTATCTCATCGAGTCCGCATGCTTT
>CM060310.1:87858718-87908718 GCA_030674185.1 Monoplex corrugatus | reverse complement strand
TGTCCTCATCATGATTATTCTTAATAGAATTTTTGTTACATGACTCATTAAGCTGATTGTACGATGGAGTTCGCATTCTATAGCCCCTGCTTTCTCTGGAAGTGCGATGAAAACTGATTTTGACATATCTTTGGGGATTTTTCCGATGTCATAAATTTCATTTACGAGGACTGCTATCTTATCGATACCAAATTCTTCTTGGACTTCAGTCATTTCTCTTGTAACATAGCCTGGTCCTGGGGCTTTTCCCAGTTTCATCTTTTTCAATGCTGCTCCAACTTCATCTTTCATTATGGGTGGTCCTTCAACGTTCTTTCTTATGTGTTCTTCGTTTTTGTCATCGTTAAAAAGGTCTTTAATGTACTCTCCCCATCTATCTAATATTTTATGATAAGCGTATACCTTTCGATTTTAAGCAAACAGTTGATGTGCATATATTTTTCTCTGTCGGCAATTTCTTCAAAGTTTTCTGTACATAAACTGAGGATCTGTTTTGTGTCGGTCTTCTATTTCTTTGCACTTTGTTTCCAGCCAAGCTTCCTTAGCTTCATTGCACCTATTCGTGATTGCCTTGTAATTTTTTTTTTTTTTTTTTTGGTATTCTTCATCTTTTTCTTTTGCCTTCCTCCGATCTTCCATCAAGCCTAAAATTTCTTTTGTCATCCAGTTGTTTTTGTTTTTTTGTTTTGTTTTTGTTTTGTTTTTTGTTTTGTTTTTGTTTTGTTTTGTTAGTTTTTTTTTTTTTTTTTTTTTTTTTTTGCTTTTCTTTCAATTCTAGGGATTTCTTCACAAGCTTCATTTATCGAGTTTCTCAATTTTGTCCATTGTTCCTCATTGTCACCAACGTCTTCCAGAGCATTGAATTTATTTTGACCATGTATGTTAAATTTTTCACTAGTCGATTGATCTGTCTTTAAGAGTCCAAGATTTACTGTCATGTTACTTTGGTCTGTTTTCTTTTCTTTCGTTTCAACCCAAATCTTCCCATTACAGGATTGTGGTCACTGTTGCAGTCTGCGCCTGGTAATGTTTTTGCTATCAGTTAAGAATATTTAAATCTTTTATTTATGAGGATGTAATTAATCTGGTTTTTGTACCATCTCCTGGATTCATCCATGTCCATTTTCTTCTATCAGGTGCTCAAACCAGGTGTTTCCTATTATGAATTCATTCATTTGTGCCCATTCAACAAGTTTCTTCTCCCTTTTCATTCTGTGTGCCAAGGCCATGAGGTCTAACTATGTCATCCACTCTCTCCTGTCCCACTTAAGCATTAAAATCTCCAATTATTAGTGTAATATCCTGTGATTTGCATTGAGCCTTGGTTGTCCCCTGACTATTATTCTCCTTTCTATTGTTTACATCATACTAATATAGCTATGTTTATATTCAATTAAGAGTAAACATTATTGTATAACACAAGAATGTTTTATTGAGGAATGAAGAACGAATGAAGGAACCAGGGATTTTGGAGAAAGCTTTATTCATAAACAATTGTGACCATTTTGAGATATACATATCACTGGAAAGTGTACATTCTGCTGATTATTTTGGTACTTGAATGAAGCTTGTACTAAAAAAAATGTAGAAATTATGTATGTTTAAAGTCATTAAGTTGTATGACGGCCATTTTGAGAAAACTACCTCTGAAGTTTTTGTGTGCTCTCCTACACATTTTCATTTTCTTTAAATTTCTTTATTTGATGGCTTTGACTCAGTTTGATTTTAATTTTCGCTGTCATTATCTGAAAGGTGCACCAAAGAGCTTTCTATAGAATATTATATGTGCAGGTACTGTATAGGTTACGGTTCATAATAAGAGACAAAAATAGGTACTTTTGGTAGGAAATTGCGTTCTTTCTGCTGCGATCAGTGCGTTAAAATAGCATTTTAGATTGATTAATAATATTTTTTCAAGAAAAAAATGTCTGTGGGGGATAGATTATAGTCTACAGAAATCAATTTTGAGAAAAAGTCAAAACCTCTCAGATAGACCCTCAGTCACCTTTTCAGCTCCTAGTGCTGTTCGACTGACTGCGAGTTAAAACTGATTTTGTGGTGGGAGGTCACAATTGATCAATCTTTTTTGAAGCACAAGGGGGAACATAAAAACAATCGACTCGTGTCTATTGCCATCACATTCCCCATTTGCACATTGTCAAAGATACTTGGCCCCCTTCTTCATAATGTCTTCCTGTTTCCCTCCAGATGTTAAGTGTTCTTATGTTCATGTTGTCGCTATGCACTGTACTTTTGATACAACTCTCAGTAAAATTGACAACATCAAACAACTACCCAAACTGCTTTTCAGCCTCACGTCATGGCTTGTCGACCAATCAAAGCACTGATCTTCTGGCTGCTTATGACGCCACCTTCCATCCATGGTGACATCACAAGACTGAAGACTGACTTTACGCGTTCTGTTGAAATGACGTCACACAGGTTAGTTCAGTTAATGTAAAGGTGATAATTATACTTTGGAAATTGAATGAAACCCATTGTAAAAGTGAATGACAGTACATTGTTTATATGAAGTTTAAGATTTATAAGTTATAATTGATTAATTCAGACTGGTTTGACGTCACATCCGGGACAGATTAATCACTGACTGGTTTGACGTCACATCTGGGACAGATTAATTCACTGACTCGTTTGACGTCACATCCGGAATTGATTAATTCACTGACTGGTTTGACCCTTAGCTGTTCACAAAGCCGGTAACCGCCCTGCGGAAGAATGTGCCGATCCGTTCGTAGCGGTTGAGATCGCCCGACCTTTTCCGCCACATGTGTGTGGAATTTCCATCACTACTGGCCTTGCTGTCTTATAGCGCGCGTGGTTAGAATCTTGGTTAGTCTCGCGTTGAATGTTCTAAAAATAGTACGAGCATTCTGGGATGCAAGGAACTTTCCATTCACTACTGAAAGACTTTGTACTGACGCTGTGGTACATTCGAATGCGAATACTAGGAGCTAGCTTTACATCTAGCAGTGCGAAAGGGTTCAAGTCACATCCGAGGTGACACACAGGTGTGTCCAGTCAGCACTTAGTGTTATTTTTGTTTAAAGCCCAGCCGACTGAGTAGAGCCATATCAGGGCTATAACCATTTTAAAACATAAACAATACATTAACAGGAAAAAAAAAGGAAACATGTCAATGCATACGCATACATAATTCAAAGTGACGTCCCTGGCGTTGACCCCTCTGTCCAATTTACCACACAGGGGATTTAAAATAAACATACGTGAATACAAATTTAGACATAAATAAGGACACTAAAACTTGTATAAAAATGGGCCTATATAACCTGAAATTGCTTCTGCATAATCATTTCCCTAAGACAAAAATGCACTTAACACATGTACCCAGTTATCAATCGTATGAGAAAGTACGTAAGACTTTATCGAACACATGGAGGCGAATTTACCAGAAGGACAGAAAATGACAGGAAGAAATGACAGAAAGCAAAGGAACAAGGCAGAAACAAACAGAGTGAGAGAAAAGAGGAAATTTATAGCAAAGAATGTCCAGAAGGTGGGGATACTATTTGTACTGAAAGAGCCCCTGGCATCCCCACGGGGAGGAGTCGGCACTTATTTCTATGTTCTACAAGGACAAGATCACGAGAGAAGCAAGCCTTCTCCCACACTCTGTAAACGAGATGCTGTTTGCAGACGATCAGAACCAAGCACACGATAAAGAAGAACAACTAGTGCAGGAAGACACAATCAGCCAGAACACCGCTTGTTAAAACTGCAAAACGAAAATCAACATCATCAAAACAGACACGATAAAAGTGAAGCAACATCAGTATCAACATCAATAACACTAAACTCAACCAAGTCAATGAATTTAACCTTTTGACTCCTGCACCCTGTCCCACCAGCATTCTGCATTGTATGCCATGCTAGCAAAGCTAAAAACTTAACACTCTGACTCCCTCACCCTATCCACCAGCTTCTTGCAAGAAACTGGTTGATATGGTGAGGGAATCAAAGGGTTAAGTTTTTGCAGTTAGTGGATAGGGTGCTGTGTTAGTCAAAGGGTTTCCTTGGCAGCATTTTCACAGAGGATGGAAGACTTGACAGAAGTATTTCAGACAAAACCCAGAAAGTAGCTCGCCACACTTCGAAGACGGAAGACTCAAGAGACGTATTTAAGACATAACCCAGAAAGTAGTGTGTTGATCATCAACTTGCCACACTCTCGAAGAAGCAACACCAACATTCCCATTGAAACAAAAGCCAAACTCGTCCGTTTAATTTTCATCCCCATCATGACATACCAGTGCCACTAAGGTAAATGTGGACAGATTGTCATATCCCAAAAGGGGAAAAAGTGTGTTTGCCTTGCAAAGGTGAGAACAAATACTTCGACACAAGGAGACAAAAAAGCAAGAAAATAGACCTTTTACGCGACAGAACAGACTGTATGCTTTAAAGCACAAAACTAAACAAAACAAATCTTTGAGGAAATAAAACAAAAAGGAAAAAAAGAAGAAAAAGGAAAGACTGCTGATGGCAGGTAGCAGTTGAGTAGACCTGGCTAGATTCCAGAACAGCCTTGCAGGGCACTGTGTCAATATTTCGATCCTTCAATGAAAAGGTCCTATGCTTCCAAGTCCTACACGAAATGAAACATGTCACCAGCAGTGTGCATATATGTTGAACTCAAAGATAAGAAAATTCTCCACCAAAAGAACCCAGTAGTTTCAAACCCCAACCTGCCTGAAAAGTCTGATTATGTGTAATGCACAACGGGTCCAAATGCATTTGGAGAACAGCGCTGTACAAAAACTTATAATGATAATAATAATAATAATGATGATGATAGTAACAATAATGTTTTCTCTTGCAGGTCACAATCACACCAGTCAGTAACATCACCTGGACCCAGACATCAATCAACATCATCATTACTAATGGAGACATCGACTGACGCCGATGATGATGACACTCTCTCAACACCTGACACCAACAACTATGACGACGATGATGACAATGATCCAGACGACTACAATAGTACGTTAACACCACCTTCTGCCTCCATACCCACTTACCTGAGAGAGGAAGGGTTACTCAGCTCTGAGGACTACCACCGTGTCAGCTATATCATCAATATCATCACAGTTCCCGTCATGTTGCTCGGCCTGTTCACCAACCTTCTCACCATTGTCGTCTATCTGCGCATGCCCAAGCGCGTGACCTCGACCTTCTTCTCCTTAGCAACGGGGCTGGATGCGGCTTTCTTGCTGACGGGCCTTCCGCAGACTTTGATGTTATTAATCCTTGGGGAAGAGGAGGCCATGCGACATACCTTTTACATCAACTACGTGTTGTACGTCAACAGTTACGTCACCAACACCTTACGGAAAGTCATCGTTTGCGTCACCATGATGCTCAGTCTGGATCGCTATTTGATGCTGTCTCTCCCTCTGAGGTGAGTGTGCAAATAGGGAAATAAGAAGTATGATGCTGTGTGGTGCCAGGTTAGCATAACGGACTAATGACCGAAGGGTTGTGGGTTTGAATCCCATCAGTGCTGTCAAAATCTTTGTGGGATTTCTTTTACCTTACCAGCTCCTACATAAGGTTGAGCGTGCTATGGGCTTCATTGGGAAGACTAAGACCACACAGTCGGGTCTCACCCATTTCACGGATAAGTTATAGAGGGAGTTGCTCAAATGTTTTGATTAACGCCACAGATACATAAATTCATATCTTGGGTCTGATTAACGCCAGAGTATCTTATGAAAGTATGCGTAGAGTACAGCCCTGTCACGGAGTCTCAGTCCAGAATGGAGCTCCACAGCATCGTGATTATCATCGCCATCGTGATCATCATCATAGCATTGTGAAAAACTGTCTCATATTCTATGACTGTTGATGTAGTGTAGAAAATTAGACGGGGAAAACTTGTGGTGCTAATATGGCCCAGTAACTGTGTTTATATAAACAATTGAAAAGGGCACTCACGATTTACAATATTTCACTCTGTCTGTCTGTCTGTCTGTCTTTCTGTCTGTCTCTCTGTCTGTCTCTATTATTACTGGGCGAATCACCCTTTTAGCACCTTTGATATTGTTGCTGCTGTCTCTTTCTCTCTCTCTCTCTCTCTCTCTCTCTCTCTCTCTCTCTCTCTCTCTCTCTCTCTCTCTCTCTCTCTCTCTCTGTTAGTAATTAGCTAATTTAACAATCAGACTAAACACTAACGTAATTTATAATCATTTGACTGTTTGTTTGAACTTTAATGTTAGTGATACGTAATGTTGCATTGTTGGAATCTCAAGGTTGAAAATTATGTATACGCTTTGATGAAGACCCTCTGTGGGCATCAGGAGTTGTTTCAGTAAAGCCAGAAACATCTACAGAATTGTGAACAGCCTGTGGAGGTTATCCGAGAATAGACCAGACCTGTATCATTTCGGCCCTGCTCAGAATGCTATAGACTGACAGGCCACATTTTTACCAAGAGCTCAACTTTTCCATACAAAGAATCTCCGCAGAATAATGCCAGTCGTCTGTCCCATTACCATATCCGACCAACAACTACCTCCTAAATGCAATCAATAGGGTACTGGTATTATCAGCATGAAAAGACGATGGAGATGGATTGGGCACATCATCTTAAGAGAGCTGGATAACTATTTTACAAGAAACACCCGAGGGTGATGGATGGGACCCAGAACACCAATGCCTCACCATTCTTCGGACAAATACCTCCCAAGCTCCTGACGCCACACGGTAGCTATTTCGTCAAGCAAAGGGATGATATCCATGCGCTGCTTGACCTCTTCAGACCCAGTCGTCTGTTACCTTTTTTTTACAAACCAAATGTCAAGGTGGGGAGATGACACACCCCGGGACATATCCACACAACACGCACCAACCAGGTCCAGACCAGCCACCAGACCAAGAGAGAATAGAAGAGCCCTCTCTAGCCTTATTCTAGGCTTCGTCTCTCTATCTGGCAGCCCACCCAGCTGCCAACTCGTCTCCCCTCACTATAGCCTCGACAGCTAGCAGTCGGAAGCTCCCAACGTTGCCTTACTTCAACCACAAGTTTGTTTGAACGGCTGCGAAAGTGGCCAGGCATGATGCTCCATACACAGCCCATTTTGCTGTTCAGCAAAGTTTGACATGCTTCCCAAAAGACCCCATGTTTGCAGTTTCCGAACCGCAAGCAGGTCTTTCCCTGCGGTCATCAGACCTGATTCTCTGAAGTCAGTGGCCAAGCCATAAGTCAAAATTTTACAAGAAACACTCGAGGGTGTTGGGTGGGACCCAGAGTACCAATACCTCACCATTCCCCGGACATCACGCTGAGTGCTCTTCGTCGGACACCAGAAGGAAGACATAAGAGAGAAAGGCCTGGCCACGAACAGCACAAGGAGACCTCAAAGTCCTAAAACACGGTTGGTATACCATACAGAAGCTGGTCCAGCTGTGACATCTACACTGTAAACTGGGAAGACACTGCCCAAAACAGAGCAAACTGGTGACAGCGGTGCACACAGGGTACAATCACATTTGAACAGCACAGAACAGCTGATATTGAACAGAAGAGGGACAGGCGGAAGCAGAACCCAAGCCGCAGGATGCCTTCCCGTGCAACATCTGTGGTAGAATAAGAACCTCGAGAATCGGTCTTGTACCCACATGAAGACTCATACCAGGCGACAAAGAACCAGTATGTCTGTTCATCCGTCAGATCGATAGGAAACTCCATTATCATCATTACCATCATGGTCAGATGGTCAGTGAGTCAATCAATCAATCATCAATCAATCATCAATCAACCAATCAATTAATTAGTTAGTTGTCATCAGTTAGTTAGTTAGTCAGTCAGTCAGTCAGTTAATCAGTCAGTCAGCCAGTCAGCCAGCCAACCAGTGAATTGAACGGTCAGTCAGTCGTCAGCTAGTCAGCAGCCAGTCAGTCAGTCCAGTCAGTTGCACGTGATCAGTCAGTCAATCAGTCAGTCAGTCAGTCAGTTTTTGTTCGATACTATCAGTTCTGCTGTCAACTTTTTGTCTGTTCTCAGGTCTGTCTTTCGGCTGCCGTCTTTGCTTCCTAACTACCATTCATTTATAAAATCAGCATTTGTTTATTAAATCATTCATTTATTTCAGGATGAAGAAATACGACGACCAAAGGCGTCCTAAACTCTACACGCTTATTGTCGCTCTTCTGGTCTTCCTGCTAGACAGCAACGTCCTCTTCAAGTTCAAGGTCGTGGAGACTCTCCTCGCCTCTCTCTGAGGATGGAGCAGACAGTCAGGTATATCTACAGAAGACAGACATCTACATGGCAAGACAGCAAATGTTTTTTGACATCTCCCTCACCTCCAGTTTTCTGTTCCAGTACATTCCCCTCTTCGTACTGGTCGTGTCGAACATACTCCTGGTTGTCGCCCTTGCCAGGCACTCTCGTCAGATGAAGCACAGATTGGATACAGGCATTCAGGGAGCCCTTGGCAACGGTCAAGGTCAAACTTCTTCATCTGAACAGAGAGCTATTAAAGCGACGCAGTCCGAAAATACATCGGTCAGAACATCGGCAAATTCATCAACTCGCAGGATCAGGGTCGAGGTCCAGATCAAGGTGAAAATCAAGGTCAACACAGATCAGGGTACGTCAAGATCAAAAATGGGTCACAGGTCAAGGTTTAGGAAGGGTCGTTAGCCCAGTATCATCTCAGAATCAGAAGTGGGGAACTGGTCAATGTCAAGGTCGAGTCTGTGGCGCGGTGACCTCCAGTTCGAGGCGTGCCAAAAAAGAGGAGTGATGGCGAAGGGTGAACGTCAGCATTCTGTGATGGTCCTGGTCTATTCCTTCATCTTCACCCTTCTCGCTCTGCCCAACACCTTCTACCCGCTCGTGCGGAAAATCATCCCTGGCTTCTCTCCCTTGGACCGCTTCCATTTCTTAGTGCTGAGTCTGATGGATATGTATTTTTTGTTCGATACCATCAGTTCTGCTGTCAACTTTTTCGTCTGTTTCCTCACAGGGTCTGTCTTTCGGGCTGCTGTCTTTGCTCTCCTAACTACCAGACGTAGTTCCAAATGAATACAGTTTTTCTTTTAGTTTAAAAGTTCTTTTCCTTTACAATGCACTGTACTACAGCTGCGAAATATGGCATCCTAAGACCCTTCAGAAGAAGAGACTGGACGCTTTTGACACCGAATGCTTAGGTAAAATCCTGGACATTAAATGGGATGGTTTTAGTGTCAAACAAAGAGGTCAGGAACTAATTACAACAGCTCCACCATTTGCAGGCGACCAGTTGGGACATGTCTGGAGAATCCATCCCGGACGAGCCCAATTTTACGTGGGCTAGTTGGTAGAGCCATGGACTCAATCCCAGAGTTCTATCCCAGCCGGCAACATCAAAACCTGGCCTGTTTCCCTGCCCGTCTTAATGTTTCTATCATTCTGATTGTGCCAGCTCAGTGTTTGATAGGTCCCTTCTCCCCTTTCGCCATTTCTAGACCTTGCCAGCGCTTAGGGTTTTGTGCTAGTTCAGGAAATCTGTCAGATAATTGCTGGCGGATTTGGGTGGAGCGCATATGGAGCTGTCCGAGAGCAGTGAATCCGTCTTGAAATAACTCCAATAACTGGAGAATCCCCACCACAAGACCTGCAAGCCAAGCCATTAAATGGACGCCGGGAAGCCAAAGAGAAGGAGGACAGCCCAGAATGAGCTGGCGACAGACAGTGAAAAGGGACCGCCATCTGATCAACAGAAGATAGAACGATACTAGCTGAACGGTGAGGACTGTGCACGGTGGAACGCCGTGACTGCCTCAGTCATGTGTAGTGCCATGCGGGAGAACTATGCCTAATGCACAATATGCAATGTCATTTACTATATAGTATCAAACTACTGTTGTAATCTGCTGGAAGAATCGTAATTTGCAAAAGAAAGAATTAACAAATGGAAGGGGCAAAATATAGGTTGTAGACTGGAGGCTGTGGTTGCAGACTGTGATGCATGCTGCAGACTGTGGGCTTAGACTGTGGACTGGTGAATGTGGACTGTAGGCAAAACAGAGCAGGCTGTTGACTGCACGCTGTGTGGACTGAAGCTGTAGACTACAGGCTGTTGACTGCACGCTGTGTGGACTGGAAGTTGTAGACTACAGGCTGTGGACTGGAAGTTGTAGACTGAAGGCTGTGGACTGGAAGTTGTAGACTACAGGCTGTGGACTGGAAGCTGTAGACTACAGCCTGTGGACTGGAAGTTGAGACTACAAGCTGTGGACTTGGAAGTCGTAGACTACAGGCTGTGGACTGGAAGCTGTAGACTACAGGCTGTGGACTGGAAGCTGTAGACTACAGGCTGTGGACTGGAAGCTGTAGACTACAGGCTGTGGACTGGAAGCTGTAGACTACAGGCTGTGGACTGGAAGCTGTAGACTACAGGCTGTGGACTGGAAGCTGTAGACTACAGGCTGTGGACTGGAAGTCGTAGACTACAGGCTGTGGACTGGAAGCTGTAACTACAGGCTGTGGACTGGAAGCTGTAGACTACAAGCTGTGGACTGGAAGTTGTAGACTACAGGCGTGGACTGGAAGCTGTAACTGCATGCTGTGGACTGGAAGTTGTAGACTACAGGCTGTGGACTGGAAGTTGTAGACTACAGGACTGTGGACTGAAGCTGTAGACTGCATGCTGTGGACTGGAAGCTGTAGAACTGCAGGTTGTGGACTGGAAGCTCTAGACTGCAGGTTGTGGACTGCACGCCGTGGGCTGCATGCTGTGGACTGAAAGCTCTAAACTGCAGGCTGTGGACTGAAAGCTGTAGACTGCAGACTGTAGGCTGGAAGCTGTAGACTGGTGATCGTGGACTGCAGGCAAAACATAGAGCAACTGATCAGTTGTGACATTATTAAAATCAGCAACATAATGCATATAGGTTGTCAAAGCCAGGCCTACGGTTACAGAGAAACACTGAACATCACATTGCTCCTAACAAATTCTAATAACGTGCCAAATTTCTTTTGATATGGCTTCAGTGGTCGGCATTGCCATAAGTAACAAGAACTGAACTGAACAGAATCAAAACTGATCCATTTATATCATGGAGGAATCAATAATTGCAAAATTAAACAATATAGTTGCACTTGATTTTTCCATTATACTCTTTAATTTTATATCTTTGCATTAGCTTCTTTTGAAAGAAGAAAGTTTGGCAAAAAATAACATAGCTTACATTTAAAAAGATGTATTTTAGCATGCAACGCCATGCAGTCTAGGAATCCAACTAATTACATTGTTAATAGGGTCAGTGATACTAATTCACCACGATTTATAGAACCCGCGAGCTTCTGAACGTCTCATAAGATGACGATAAGCCTTCTAATCCAAAGCCCCTCACGTGCTGGATTATGTTTTTTATTGTCTTTTCCAAGGCTAGACCGGAATCGTTGCACTTGGCATAATGCATTTATGGAAACCTTATCTCTCACATTCATATTTTTTCAATGTATTTGACCATTCACGTATGTTTTGCACACGCACACACACACACACACACACACACACACACACACACACACACACACACAACACACACACACACACACACACACACACACACACACACACACACACACACACACACACACACACGTACACACACACTTTCTCTCAAGACAAGATGTACACATAGTGCTTTATAGATTGTTATTTTCCAACATTTGATTTCCAGTATTTCGAATATCCTTGTCCTCAGGATAAAACAACAATTATGTGGCATAACCATATTTATGTTTAGAAGACATTTTTCTCCCCACCCCGCCCCTGTTTTATTTCTATTTATTGATTTGTTTTTGTTTTGTTTGTTTTGTTTGTTTGTTCATTTGTTTGTTTTTTGTTAGTTACTGGTATACACCTCTGCCATTTTCTCTGGCTGAACGCAACGTTTTGGAAGTTGTCTACAGTTTGTGCTGAGCGTTGTGCAGATATTCTTTGTTGTCTTTTATATGTATGTACCTTGACAAAGGCCAGTTGGCCAAATATTTGCACATGTTTTCTTTTGTTACATTAAATGATTGTTCTGAATCCATTTTCATGTTTTTCTGGAAAGGATGCTTTTTTAGAGGATCATCACACTCAGGGAGGTTACCTATGTGCTCACCTTTTTTTCTTCCCATTTTCTACGCCACCTTAATGGCCACAGAAGCAGGCACGATTTTTTTCTTACAATGTGATGATGATGATGGCGATGAGGATGATAATCATGATGCCACGGAGTTCCATTTAGGATTGAGACTGCGTGACAGAGCTGTACTCTACGCTTACTATCATAATATATCCTGGCTTCAACCAGGCCCAAGAGATACTGACACCTGCGGTACTGGTCAGACGATTTGAGCAGCACCCTCAATGACGCATCCGTGAAGTAGATGAGACTCGAATGTGTGGTCCCAGTCTTCCCAATGAGCACTTAGCACGCCCATCTCTTGGTAAGAGCCAGTTAAAGCCGAAAAATACCACAGTGGTTTTCGACGGGACTGATGGGGATTCAAACCCACAATTTTTCCGGTCGGTAGTCCGTTACCCCAAGCTATGGGTAAACAGCTCCACTGCCTTGTGGACATCTCGGGAGAGAACAAGACTAAGGGAATTAATCCTGAAGAAAATCACCCTACTGTCTTTTAGGTTGTCATGGGAACAACAAAGGCTAGCGGAGAGACCGTAAACAAACCGATGGAAGGCAACGGGAAACCACAACCGTATTTTCCCCAGAGCATTCATGGCCAGACAAAAGAAAAATGAAGAAAACGACGTAAATTGGGGCTCCTCTGGAGCACCTTCGTCCGGTAGGGACCGTCATGCTGCGCAGGTGACACCAGACCGTCAGCAAGCTACTGCGATCAACCTCAACTTCAGAAGAAATACCAAAATCGCGACATGGAACATTAGAACATTGTTGCAAAAAGGTAAATTAGACAATATCAAAATGGAGATGGAAAAGCTTAACATTAGTATTTTAGGACTAGGGGGCGTGAGATAGGAGGGGGCAGGTATGATAACATCAGGAGAGTTTACAGTAATGATTCTATTCTTGTGGAAACTCACATGAAAGAGGAGTGGGCATCGCAATGGACAGAGACAAATCAAAAGCAGTTAGGGGATACTGGTCCCTGTCCGACAGAGTTTTGCTGGTTAAATTGGGAGGCAAACCTTTTGATATCAACATCATACAGGTGTAAGCACAAACATCCGCAAGTACTCAGGAAGACATCGACAACTTCTACGAAGTATTAGAGATGGCCAAGGCCCGATGTAAATCACAAGAAGTTACAGTAATAATGGGAGATTTTAATGTTAAAGTGGGACAGGATAGGATGGAGGATATAGTTGGACCTCATGGCCTTGGTACGCAAAATGAAAGGGGAGGGAAACTTGTAGAATGGGCACAGAAGAATGAGTTCATAGTAGGAAACACCTGGTTTGAGCAGCCTAATGGAAGAAAATGGACTTGGATGAGTCCAGGAGATAATACCAAAGATCAGATTGACTACATCCTGATTAATAAATAAAAGATTTAGACATTCTTTACTGTCAACATAAACACTACCAGGCGCAGACTGCAACAGTGACCACAATCTGGTAGTGGGAAGATTTAGGCTGAAATTAAGGAAAATAATACAGACAAAAGCAACATCAAACTAGATCTTGGACTCTTACAGACAGATGAAGTGATACGTAAAAAAATTAAAGTATATGTTCAAAACAAATTCAGTGCTCTGGAAGACGTTGGTGACAGTGAGGAACAATGGACAAAGGTGAGAAATTCGATAAATGAAGCTTGTGAAGAAATCCCTGAAGTAGATAGAAAAGCAAAAAAGAATTGGATGACAAAAGAAATTTTAGGCTTGATGAGGAACAGTGGAAGGTAAAGAGAAACGAGGAGATATACAGGAAGATAAACAAAGAAATCAGGAATAGGTGCAATGAAGCTAAGGAAGCTTGGCTAAATACAAAAAGCAAAGAAACAGAAGACCGACACAAAACGGATCCTCAGGTATGTACAGACGAATTGAAGAAATTATCCACAGGAAAAATACATGCACATCAACTGGTTGCTTAAAATCGAAAGACGGTACGCTTGTCAAGGAAAAAGACAAAATATTAGACAGATGGGGAGATTACATTAAAGACCATTTTGAAGATGACATAAGCGAAGAACACATTATAAGAAAGAATGTTGAAGGACCACCCATAATGAAAGATGAAGTTAGAGCAGCACTGAAAAAGATGAAACCAGGAAAAGCCCCAGGACCAGACAACATTACTACAAAGGTGATTGAAGCCCTGGAGGAATTTGGTATTGAAAAAAATAACCGTCCTCCTAATGAAATTTATGACACTGGAAAAATCCCCAAAGATTTATCAAAATCAATTTTCATTGCACTTCCAAAGAAGACAGGGCTATAGAATGCAAACTCCATCACACAATCAGTTTAATGAGTCATGTAACAAAAATCCTATTAAGAATGATTATGATGAGGGCAAGGAATAGAATCAAAAGAGAAATAACAGATGAACAGTGTGGATTTGTGGAAGGGAAAGGAACTGTTAATGCCGTATACATTCTAAGAACTATCATAGAGAGGTCAATCGAGATGAATAAGGATTTATATTTATGTTTTGTTGATTATACCAAGGATTTCGATTGGGTAAGACATGAAGAATTGATCAACCAACTAGAAAGACTCAAGATTGATGGAAAAGATATATGAATAGTAAGAAAATGTATTGGGAACAAGCAGCTGCAATGAGAATAGAAAATGATATAAGCTCTTTTCAAAACATCAAAAGAGGAGTTAGATAAGGTTGTATTTTGTCACCAGACCTGTTTTCACTTTACAGCGAAAAGATGAAAACCTAGAGGAAGACCCTGGATTAAAGGTTGGAGGAGAAATGATAAACAACATTCGATACGCAGATGACACCGTACTAATTGCAGAAAATGAAAGGGACCTACAAAACCTCGTGAATATACTAGAAAAAGGAAGCAAAGGTAAGGGGTTGGAACTAAACAGCAGGAAGAATGAAGACATGGTGATCAGTAAAAAACATGAAATCCCCTCATGTCAAAATAACAGCAAATGGCACAACCTTGACACAGGTTGATAAATTCAAATACCTGGGAACGATCATTTCAACAGACGGCAGATGCACATCAGAAATAGCCAGCAGAATTGGCCAAGCCAAAACAGCATTGAAGAAGATGAAAAGTATTTTTAATAACAAATGCCTATCAATTAACACCAGGGAGAGAGTTCTTGAATGTTATATAGAACCAATACTGTTATACGATTGTGAGGCATGGACAGTGAACAAGCTATGCCAGAACAAGACTGAGGCAGCCGAGATGTGGTTTCTAAGAAGAATGTTGAGAGTTCCATGGACAGCAAAGAAAACAAATGAGACAGTCTTGATGGAGGCAGACACAAGAAGATTGTTCATAAGGAGGATTAGGAAAAGACAGGCAACATTTATAGGCCATTTTATGAGGAAAGGGGAATTGGAGCACCTGGTCACAACGGGAAAGCTGGAGGGAAAGAGAGCACAGGTAGACCGAGGGAGAAGATACTGGACGGACTTGCAGAGTGGCTGAGGACAAAGAGGGTGGAAGAGGTGCTTGAAGCAGCAAGAGATAGAAACAGATGGAAGCCAACGCCATGTGACAAGGCACCTGATGATGATGATGATGAGTCCATTCCGCTAACCACTACACCACAACGACTGGCTGGAAAGGATACTTTATCATCTGAACGAGACTAACGCCCGACAGATGCATAATCTTGTACATAAACCCAATAGATGGCAAGGTCCGAAGGTCCTCTGTAAAATACTGATTTTGTATCTTATATCCATTTGTCATTGGAACAGTTTGGGCGACATTGTAATGACATGTGTTTCTGTGTATCTTATATATGCGTAAAAAAGAAACGAATGAAAACACAACCAGCCAATAATGCAAAAGTATCTAGCCAACGTTTTATAGGCCTATAATCACATTACAGAAAGCATCTCCAATCAATGCAATACAGTCTCATCTGTCTATCAACATAATTGAAATAGCATCTCCTTTATAGTAGCTACTCTAGTCTACCACCTATCCCCGAGAAAAATAAACAGATGAGTAAATGAATGGCAAATAGATAAATAAATAAATTATCATTATTTGATTCATGTATTTATTCATTCATTTATCTATTTGTTTATTAAAGAAAGATTAAATGGGGGAAAAAAGATAAACACACATACACACATATGCAGACATCACTATATCAGAAAACAATAAGATGAATCAATCAAGCAAACGAAACGTAACAGAACAAAGCACGAAACAAAACAAAACAAAAAACAAAAATACGAATAAACGCAAAAGAACACACACACAACCCCACCCCCACCCCACCCTCATACACACAGAGAAACAGTTTTAATTTCTCAAGGTGACGTTTCCGCACTCGGAATGAATTCCATATGCACTAACGTCACAGGTACCATGTGTATGGTGATCATGGCACAAGCCTTAAGCCTGCACATGAACCCACGGGTGGCCAATTCTTGAGGTCCTACCTAGCCTATCTTTTACCTAGTCTACATTTTTTATTCTAGTACTATACTATCAGTCTATCATTGGAACAGAAACAATAAACAGAACAAAGCAAAACGTAAAATACCGTGACACACTTAAAGACGAACAAACACAAAACCAAACCACATAATCACAAACACACACTGTGACACTTTTCATCCTTTTCCAATTGTCTGTTCCATTTCTTCATGTTTCCCATATCTCTGATATCAGGAAAACCCAATTTCTGCTACACGCTGTAGTGTCTGTGCATTGTTACGTTTGGGATGGTGCCAATGTTTGTCTGATTGATGATGGCTCTTGTTTTTCATTTCATAGTGGATTTTCCGGCACTTCCTCTATTCCATTTTGAGTAAGTCGATCAATGGTATGATGACTCATACTTTGTTTACCAAGACGTAAATTTCAGCGTCTGACGACTTCGAACTTTTCAGGATGCAGAATTTTTGTTCTACGGGCATTACCAGCAAGTTCATAGGCACGTTCATTTCCTTTGTTAATATCGGCGTGTTCGTGATCATTGCTTTGTGCCAGTCTGGGATTCGTATTCCATTTTGCACTCTGTGAAATCAATTCATCGAATCGGTCAGGATGAAGCCTTGACTTTTACTTTTTTTTTTTATTTCGTCATCTAGT
Source organism: Monoplex corrugatus (assembly GCA_030674185.1). Classification (NCBI taxonomy): domain Eukaryota; kingdom Metazoa; phylum Mollusca; class Gastropoda; order Littorinimorpha; family Ranellidae; genus Monoplex; species Monoplex corrugatus. The sequence goes on along the minus strand of CM060310.1, from coordinate 87,891,456 downwards.
GAAATTAACTATTTTAGAGCATGCGTGACTGCCTCAGTTTCCATTGTCAGTCTGGAGGTTGTGATACATTATACGCGTTTTCTTCCTGTATCATGTTTCCGTTCTGTTTGACAGTGAAGTCCCATCCAGATTTGTTACTGGTGACTGAGCATCTGTGTGTTTATTACATCTTTGGAGCTGCAGTTCTGGGTTTAAAGCAAAGTGGATGGCACGCTTGTCCATTCGGTGACAAAATGTATCTTCTGATTTTTCAATGTTTCTTGTTTAACAAGAGGTTGTATAAAATGGCTAATAAGAGCTTAGTCATCTTTTTAGATGATAAAGTTCCCTTGTAACATCAAGAATTTGGGTGGTGACATGCACATACACACAGAATGCGCACGCGCACAAACACACACACACACACACACGCGCACGCGCGCACACACACACACACATACATACACACACAAACACACATACACACACACACCCATCTATACACGCATACATACATGTTATACATACACACAATTTTAAGTGCCTCAGGGTTAGTATTGTGGGAAAAAAATACAGTTCTTCCTAATGCTGTAGTAAGAGCCGTGATAAACACAAGGGTGATAAAAAACACTTGCTTTTGATTTCTGTTTTAAATTATTTCTAAAACGTTTATCAGATTAAGTAAGAAAGAATGTGGAAACGCTTTAAAGGCTTAAGGGTTATTGTTTTGAAACGATTGTTATTCCAATTATTCCAAATGCTGTTATAAAAACAGGTATCTTAACAGTTTTAAAAGAGTGATGAAAAAATACTTAGCTTTTTATATTTGCTTTCCTGATCCCACACAAGCACAGAACACAGAATTAATACTTCAGGAACGGCAATAAGAAGCAATAAGAATATTCAGCAACATAACTCCCACTGACCTCTGACCTCCATGGCAGCCGGCAGGACTTGGAAAGCTTGGCGATGTTCATCACGAGAGGTGGCCTGCTCACGTAAACTACAATTACAGGAAGTTCTTGTTCTTCTCGTTGTTTTCACTGTTTTCGCTACACTTTCTTATTTGTGTTCTTTTTGCTGTCGATATTATTGTTGCTTGTGTTGCTGTTGTTGCTGCTGCTGCTGCTCTTCTTCTTTTTCTTCGTTTTCTTCATCTTCTTCATCATCATTCGTTTTCTTTTTTTATTTTCTTCTTTCTTCTTCTTTTCTTCTTCTTTCTTTTTTTTCTTTGTTCGTTTGTTTTTTCTTGTTGTCTTTTTTTCTTGTTCATGTTGCTTTCTTCTTAGTTTCTTTGTTGATTTTGTCGTTTCTGTTTTGTGTTATTGTCGTTTGTTCGTGTTGCTGTTTTCGTAGTTGTGGTTCTTGTTCTGTTTGTTCACCTTGCCATTGATGTGATTCGTCATATTATTTTGATGCTTTGTTGTTGTCGAGTTCTTCTTCTCTTTGTTGTTGTTGTTGTTTTCTTCCCTTTGTTGTTGTTATTTTTCTTATTGTTGTTGTTCTTCTTCCTATATGTGTTGTTTTTTCTTCTCTTCCATTTATTGTTTCTTTTTGTTCTTTTTGCTCTTTTCCTTTGTTGTTATTTCTCTTTATTTCTTTTTTGTTGTTGCTTTTTTCCTTCTTCTGTCATTGTTGTCCTGTTTCTGTTACTTGTTGCTCTTCTTTCCTTTCTTGTTTCTTTGTTTTTCTTCACTTCTCTCTTCTTTTTTCTTATTCTCTGTTTCTTTTATTTATCTCCTCTTTGTTGCCGTTTTCTTTGTTGTTGTTGTTGTTGTTGTTTTCTTAAGTTTCTTCTGCTCTTTGTTCTTGTTTGTCGTCTCTTTTTTTTTCTTGGTTTCTTCTTTAAATGTTTTTTTTTCTATTTTTCTTGTTTCATTTTCTTTTCTTTGTTGTAGTGTTTTCTTTTTCTTCCTCTCTTTTTTGTTTTCGTCTTCTCTTTTTTGATTTTTTTGTCCTTTTGTTTTTTCTTTTTCTCTTTATTGCTGATTTCTTCTGATCTTTTTCTTTTTAATGTTTTCTTCTTCTCTTTGTTTTTCATTTCTTTCTCTTGTTTTTCCCAGTCAGTTTGTTGTATTTTCTTCTTCCCTTTATATCTGTTGCATTATTTTCTTTGTTCTTGTTTCTTTATTCCTTTTTTCTTTTTTCCATTATTTTCTTTCTTTGTCGTTGTTTTCCTTCTCTCTTTGTTCTTATTTTCATTCTTTTAGTCGTTTTTTTCTCTCTGTTGTTGTTTTGTTCTCTTTATTATTGTTTCTTCCTCTGATTTTTTTTTTTTTAGGCTTTCTCTTTGTCGTTGTTCTTCTTCTCTTTCTTATTGTTCGTTTTCATTTTTTACTTTTGATTTCCCCTTCTTTTGCCGCTTTCTCCCTCTTAAGCTGTTTTCTTCTTCCATCTATTTTTCTTCTTCTCTTTCCTGGTGCTGTTTTCTTCTTCTCGTTGTTTTCGTCTTATATTTGTTGTTTTTTCTTTCGGTATTTGTTTCCTTCCTTCATTTTTGCGCTTTTCTCCTTCTGTTTTCCTTCTTGTCTTTATTGTTGTTGTTCTTCTTCTTGTCTTGTTTTTCTTTTTTGTTTGCTCTTCTCTATGTTGTTCTTTTTTCTTCTCGTCATTATTGTGTTTTTCTTCTACGTTATGTTAGGATTTTTTTTTTTCTTTCTCTCTGTTGCTCTTTCTTGTTGTTTTGCCCTTCTCGTTTTTTTTTTTTTTTACTCTTTGTCTTTGTTCTTTTTCGCTTTGCTCTTCCTCTTTAATACCGTTTTCTTTTTCTCTGTGCTGCTTTCTTCTTCGTTTTCTGTTTTGTTTTTTATTTAATGGCTACCTGGTTGAACCTGGCTCTCAGTGACAAAAAAGCTACTTACTGCGTAGCTTTCATCGGCGATCCGGCCGACTTCTTCAGCGCAACTGCTGGGTTGAGAACTGGCTTCAATGCGCACCGCCGTGAGCGAACTCACGACAGTGCGACTGAATAAGTGAGGAGTACACCGATGGCAGGTTGTGTCGGCCCCGGTCACGGTTGTGGGTGGGGTTCCTTGCGGCGATGTAAACTGCCCCCTTTACTCCCTTCTGGAACCATCTTGCTTCTTTGTTGAGAACTTGCACATTGCCCTTTTCAAAGTGGTGTTGGGTGTGGGTCAGATGTTCTCCCACTGGAGAGGACTCACGTTTGTGTTCTTTTAATCTTTTGTGCAAGTTGCACTCAGTTTCGCCAATATAACTATGGTCACTGTCCTGGCAGTCTATCTTGTATATCACCCCTGATGTGTCCAGTTTGTCTGTTTTGTCTTTGGGGTGGACTAACTGGCTTCTGATGGTGTTGGTGGGTTTGGCATGGACACTGACTCCCAACTTCCTGATCTTCCTGCTGAGAGCCTCAGTGACGCCGCTGACGTATGGCATGGAGACGTGCCCTCTCGAAGGGTTTGGCCGTTCAGTGGAGGGGTGGGGTATAGTTTTCTTGCCCCCCGGAATGTCCCAAGCCCACTTCTGGTATCCTGACACACTGAGTACTTTTTTGATGTACTGCACCTCTTCTTCTCTAGTGGTGTCGATACAGCAGATTGTCTTCGCTCGGTGGGTGAGGGTGCGGATTACTCCAAGCTTGTGTTCCAGTGGCTGGTGACTGTCAAATTGTAAGTACTGGTGGGTCGGCTTTCTTTAGACGGAGAAGGCGAGGCCTGTCTCCATCCGGGTGATGCGGGTATCCAACATCGCGATGCTGCCATTCTCTTCTACCTCATAGGTGAGCTTGATGGCAGGGTGTTAGTTGTTGAGATGGTTCGTGAAGTCTTCTACCACCGATCTTTTCAGTACAGTCATAGTGTCGTCCATGTAGCGGCCCCAGTAGCGTGGAGGAGTGTGGAACGACGCCAAAGCTTTCTCCTCGAAATTTTCCATGAAGAGGTTCTCAACGATGGGACTCACGGGGACCCCATGGCTGCACCCTCGGTCTGTTGGTAGAAGTGTCCTTCAAAGGTGAAGTAGGTGGTGTTGAGGCAGCAGGATAGCAGTTCACAGATGTGTTCCACTGGCAGGTTGGTGCGTTGCTGAAGGCTGTTGTCGACCTGTAACACATTGGTGAACAGGGCTGTGACGTCATAGGACACCAGAATCTCATCAGGTTGTGGTACAAACTTCGACAGCTTCTTCACCAGATCTGCACTGTTTGCAATGGAATGTTCTGTCTTTCCTACCAAAGGCGAGAGGATGTGTGCAACGAAGCGGGCCGTCTCATACATCAGGGATCCTCTAGAGGCGACAATGGGACGGAGGGGTACATCTTTCTTGTGCACTTTAGGCAGTCCGTAGAACTTGGGCACATCAGTAGCTGAGGGGTACAATCTGCGGTACTGTTCTGAGGAGAGTTCTCCTGACTTCTGTAGGCCTTGCAGTAGTTTGGTCAGACGGGCAGTATACTTGCTGGTGGGATCTTTGCTCAGCTGTTGGTAGGTCTTTTTGTCATCTAGCAGATTGTAAGCCTTCTCATAGTACCGCCCCCTGGGTAAGATGACTGTGGCACGGCCTTTATCGGCTGGGAGAATCATGATGGATTCCTTCTTCCTCAATGCCTGTAATGCAAGTCTTTCATCCCTGGAAATGTTGGATTTGGGGGATTTGCTCTGTTTGAGGATATTCACACACTCTGATTGTTTTTTGTTTTGGTTTCTTCTTTCTTGCTGGTTTTTTCTTCTCTTTACTAGTGTTTTTTTTTTTTCAGCTAGTTATTTTCTTTGTCCATTTTTCCCTTGTGGTTTTCTACTACTTTTTTTATCTGTCTTGTGATTTTCTTCTCTTTGTTGATGTTTTCTTCTCTTTGTTGATGTTTTCTTCTTCTCAGTTCTTTTTTGTTTTTGGTTGTTGTTTTTTTTGCGCGTGTCTTTACTTTTTCTAGCTTTGTTTTTGTCCTTTTTGTTTCTTTCGTTCTTTTCTTATTTTTTCTGCTTTTCTTTAGTGTTGTTTTCTTCTCCTGTTGGGTTTTATTTCTTTCTTTTTTTCTGTTCTTCTTTTCGTTTTTTTTTCTCTTTGTTGCTTTTTCTTCTTCCCTTTTCTATTTCCGCTCTCTCTCTCTCTCTCTCTTTCTCTCTCTCTCTCTCTCTCTCTCTCTCTCCTCTCTCTCTCTCTCTCTCTCTCTCTCTCTCTCTCTCTCTCTCTCTCTGTTTGTTTGTTTGCTGTTGTTGTACTTTTTTTTCAAAATGTTAGAATTTGCTTTAATTTTGGAGTTCTTTTTCTTGCTGTTTTTCATATTCTCTTTGTTTTCTTCTCTTTATTGCTAGTTAAGTTCTTTTTCTCATTTTTGTTGCTTTCTACTTCTCATTCTTGCTGATGTTTTTTTTTTTTGTTTTGTTTTTTTTGGGGGGGGGGGGGTATTGTTTTTTCGTGGGGTTTTTTTTTTCGCGTTGTAGTTAGAATTGTTTCCTTCTGTTGTGTTCTTCCCCATTTTTCCTTCTGTTTTCTTCTTCTGTTTGTTGTTATTTTTCTTTTCTTTGTTGTTGTTTCCTTTTTGTTGTTGTTGTTTCGATTCGTCTTGATTAATTTTTTTTCCTCTCCTCTCTTTGTTTTCATTGTTCTCTTTTGTCTTGTTTTCATTCTTTTTGTTCTTTTTTTCTTCTTTCCTTTGTTGTTGTTTCTTTTTTCTCTTTGTTGTCTTTTTTTCGTTGATGTTATTTTCTTTTTTATTTGCCAGTTTTTTTGTTTGTTTTTTCTTCTTTTTCTTCCTTTTGTTGTTGTTGTTGTGGCTTTTAGTTCATTTTGATGTTTTCTTCTCTTTTACAGTGTTTTTGAAATTATCTTTGTTGGCTTTTTTCTTTTCTTCTTTTTTTGTTGTTGTTGTTGTTGTTTTTCATCTTGTCTTTGTTGTTAGTCCTCTCCTCTTTCTTGTTTTCTTGTTCTATTTGTTATTTGCTTCTTCTTTTCCTGTTGTTCCCTATATTTCTGCTCTGTGTAGTCTTTGTCATCTTTGATGCTGGTATTCTTCTCTTTTTCGTTGTTTTTCTTATTGTTCCTGTTGTTGTTGTTGTTGTTGTTGTTGTTGTTGTTGTTGTTGTTGTTGTTGTTGTTGTTGTTGATCTTTTCTTTCTTGTTTCCTTCCCGTTTTTATTGTCGTTCTTCTTACTTACTTTTGTTGTTGTTGTTTTTCTTCTTCTTCTGTTATTTTCTTTTCTTTCTTTTCTTCCTTTTTGTGGTTGGTTGGTTGGTTGTTTCTTGTTGTTCTGCTTGTTCTTGTTCTTGTTTTTCTTCTTCTCTTTGCTGTTGGTTTCCTTTCTTGAGTGAATGTCTTCATACTCTCTTTGTTGTTGATTTTTCTTCTCATTGTTCTTGGTGGTTTTTAAAATTGTTTTCTCTTCCTGTCTTTATTCATATAGGTGTTTTCTTTTATGCGTTGCCTTTTGTTCTTTTCGGTGTTGTTTACTTCCTTGATTTGTTTCGTTTTCTTCTTTGCTTTGTTTTTGTTTTCTTCTTTCGTTTTTTTTTTTTTTTTTTTTTTTTTTTTTTTTTTTTTTTTTCGTTTTTTTTTCAGTTTTGTCCTTTGATTTGTAATCTCAACTTTGCTGTTTTCTTTATTTTTTTTTTATTGCTTTCTTCTTTTATTTGTTATTTTTCTGCTTATGTTTCTCTGGGATTTTTTTGTTTTTGTTTTTGTCAGTTTTTTTTTCTTTCCCATTTTCTTGCTTTATTTTTCTCCTTCTGTTGTTTTCTTATCATTTTTGTTGTTTTCTTATTCTTTTAACTATTTTGTTTTCTTCTTTTCTTTTTTTTCTTTCTTTCTTTTTTTTTTTTTTTTTTTTCTTTTTTTTTTTTTTTTATTTTTTTATTTTCGTCCATATTTTTTTTCCACTTTTCTTTCTTCTTTTTCCTCACTTTGCTGATTTTTCCCCTCGTCTTGTTTTCCCATCGTTGTTTCCTACTGTTTTCTCTTCATTTTTGCTGTTGTTGTGTTTTCCATTTCTTTATCTTCATTTCTCTGTTTGTTTTTTCTTCGTATGACCTATTTCATTCTGTTTTGTTTTCTTCTTGGGGTTTTTTGGTTGTTGTTGTCGTTGTTGTTGTTGTCATCTTCAATTTTTTTTTCTAAGTTTGTTTTTCACTTTGATGTGATCTATGTGTTGCTGTTTTTCATCTCTATTTTGTTGCTGTTCTCTTTCTCGCTGTTTATTTTTTTCCCTTTTAGTTTTTTATTTCTATTTGTAGTTGCTTTTTCTTCCTGTCTTCTTGTTTTTCTTTTCTGATGGGATTTTTCTCCTCCTCTTCGTCGTTGTATTCTTTTGTTCGTTTTCTTGTGTGTGTTTCTGTTTTTGTTTTTGTTTTGTTTTGTGTTTTTTTTTCTTTTTTTTTTCTTCTATTTGTTGTTGTTTTCTTCTATTTTTTGTTTTGTTTTGTATTTTCACCTTATTGCTATTGTATTTTTTTTCTCGTCGTTCTGGATGTCGTTTTTTGTTGTTGTTTCTCTCCTCTCTTTGTTTTCTCTTTTCTGTTTTCGTTTTCTTCTTAGGTTTTGTTGTTGTTGTTTTATTTTTTTTTTTTTTTTTCATTCTTCTTTTCTTTGATATTGTTTTTTCTTTTCTTTGTTGTTGATATTTTTCTTAGTATTTTTTCTTGCCTTCTTTTTGTTGTTTTGTTCTTTTTCCTTTTTGTTATTGTTCGTTCTTGTGCACTTTTCTTGTTTCTTTCTTTTCTTCTCTATTGTTTCTCTTCTCTTTGTTGTTTTCATATTCTCTTTGTTTTTCTTGCTTTCCTCGTTTTATTTTTTTTTCTTTGTCTTTTTTCACGCTTGTTGCTGTCTTCTCGTAATGTTGTTTTCTTTTCATTTTTGTCCTTCTTTTCCGCTGTTATTTTCTCTTCCATTATTTTTCGTTTTATATCCATTTTCCTTGTTGTTGTTTTCTCTTCTTCTTTTTCGTTTTATATCCATTTTCCTTGTTGTTTTTTTCTTCTCTCTTTTTCGTTTTATATCCATTTTCCTTGTTGTTGTTTTCTTCTTCTTCTTTTTCGTTTTATATCCATTTTCCTTGTTGTTGTTTTCTTCTTCTTCTTTTTCGTTTTATATCCATTTTCCTTGTTGTTGTTTTTCTTCTTCTTCTTTTTCGTTTTATATCCATTTTCCTTGTTGTTGTTTTCTTCTTCCCTTTGTGTTTTTCTGCACTATTTCTTGTTGTTTTCTTTTTCTCCTTGCTGTTGTGGTGATTGTTGCTTTTCTTGCTGTTTTCTTGTTCTTCTATATTGTTGTTCTGTTCGTCTTGTGTTCTTTTTTGTTGCTGTTTTCTTTTCGTTTCTGAATGTCTTTTTTTTTCTTCTTTTTTTTTTTTTTTTTTTTTTTTTTGGTTTTTCTTCTTTTCCTTGTTATTCTCCTTCTCGTTTTTGTTGCTGTTTACTTCTTCTCTTTGTTAAATCTTGGTGACTGGCCATGTGTCCTGTCACTTTTGTTGATACAGATTGATTGATTTGGTTGAGTTTTTTACGTCAGCACCCACCTCAGGTGATATGACCGACGGGGATAACCATCCCAGTGAAATGGGGGAAAGGGGGGGGGGATATATCTAATCCAATACTGACGCCACTAGAACAATAATGATGTCCAGATGGGACAGTGAGAAGGCCAGTTTTAATGTAGCACATTTCAGGATTCGAACCCACCACCATTAGTTTGTGAATCCGACGCTCAACCAACTGAGCTACTGGGACCCGCTCCTGTGCAAACAGTCGACATCGCTGCAGTATATGTTCAGCCGTCTGGTCCTCTTGACAGCTGGGGCAAGTTGGTGAAGGCGTCAGCTTGAACTCATGGTTTATATACATGGGCTGTCAGGTCGGTCGTCCTGGGTTCCTCGTTTTGTGGTTCATGTACTGTCTTCTTTTCTGATGGTGGTTGATGAGATAAGATAGTGCAGTCATCTTCTGGTCGTTGTCGTCTTTATTTTCTGGCGTAGTCCATGTGGTGTTGCCCGCACAGTAACGTTTCTTGGGGTAAACTGAAACGCAGTGAAACGAAACCGTTACAGTTATACTGAATGGAAAAAAAATACACATAAAATGTATCATCATCATCATCATACTCATCTCATCATCATCATCATCATCATGTGCCCTGCCGCATGGCGTTGGCGGCCATGCCCTCCATATGTATCTATCCCTTGTTGCCGCAAGCACAACTTCCACCCTCTCTGTCCTCAGTCATCCTGCAGGTCCGTCCAATAATTTCTCTGTGGGTCTATCTGGTGCTCTCTTTCCCTCCAGCTTTCCCGTTGTGACTAGGTGCTCTAATTCCCATTTCTTCATAAAATGAATAAGCACTAAAAAGATGACTGGTCAAGTCAAACCAACAATTTTATCATCTCGTACTGCACACAAGCACCCAGACCATTACTCAATGGAAAGGGGTACTTATCTTAGCCAACATTACAGCACCTCTTCGTAGTCTGCTTGGAAAAAAATATCTTAGTTATGGGACGAACCACAAGAGAAAGCTTTCAAGCGGATCAAACAGCTTCTGACTTTAACAGAAACACTAACCCAACATGACCCTTGATAGACTACCATATATCAATACCGCATGCTACCACTATACATCCCTCCCAAGTTGAATAAAGAGTTCCACAAACTGTCACTGTAAGTGATCTGCCCATACAACTGAAGTCCATCAAGACAGAGCAGGCGATCGTTGAGGACAAAATGTTTAATGTTTCTCCCAAATCCCTTTTTTCTATACACAGGAGTTATCACCTCTTGGTACAATTAATGTACAATATTACCGTCTGGAAAGACTACCATGTATTAATACTGCATGCTACTACTACACGACCCTCCCATGCTGGATAAAAATTACCCAACTGTCACTGCAAGCGATCTGTTCATACATACGCCGTTTTCCAATTAAGTTTCAATTTCTTTAATTAATTTCTGTTTTTTCAATTATCTCTACCTCTTACCATTCTGTTCAATTTATTATCAGAGGGTTAAAAAAAGCAAACCTATATACAAATGTAAACAAACAAAGGGCACTAAAACAGACATATAATAACGGGCCTATAATTACCTAACATTGTTTCTGCGCGTCATATTTCTTAGAGCCAAAAATGAAGTCAATACTGTACTTAATCATCAATCCAAAGTGAAAGTATGTAAGACTTTATATGTGACAGGACCACACTCTATAATGTATGTGCTTCAGTGATTTACAAACGACGATCAAGTCCATTTTCAAGTTGACTCAAAAGTAAATTTATGGTCACTGTAAACAATAAACTTACAAGCTAAATCAAAATGTAATAATGATTTAGAAAATGATAATGCCTAATAAGAAGGAAAGAAATAATCTAAACTAGACTTGATCTAATCTAGACTAAAAAAAAAATCCAAAATAGACTTACCCTATTTGGGGAATAGGGGTTATACACATAAGCTACATCAGCTACAAGTGATCTCTCTTCACCAAGAAAAGGAATAAAAAAACTGGGCCGCACACACTGAACAGTTCTCTCTCAAGTGCTGGTGTGGTGTCTGTATGTGTGCGCGCGTGTGCGTGTGTGTGTATGTGTGTGTCTGTGTGTGTGTACGCGTGTGCGTGTGTGTGTGTGTGCGTTTCTCTCTCAAACATCATTGGGTCACATATACAGCACACAGTGTGAATGGACCAGCAAGACAGACGTGATAGGAAGACATGACAGGAAGACATGACAGGAAGATATGATAGGAAGACATGATAGGAAGACATGATAGGAAGACATGACAGGAAGATATGATAGGAAGACATGATAGGAAGACATGATAGGAAGACATGACAGGAAGACATGATAGGAAGACATGATAGGAAGACATGACAGGAAGATATGATAGGAAGACATGATAGGAAGACATGATAGGAAGACATGACAGGAAGATATGATAGGAAACATGATAGGAAGACATGATAGGAAGACATGATAGGAAGACATGATAGGAAGACATGACAGGAAGACATGATAGGAAGACATGATAGGAAGACATGATAGGAAGACATGACAGGAAGCAAAGGCGCAAGGCAGAAACAGAAAGAATGACAGAAAAGAGGAAATTTTTGAGCAGAATCACAAAACATGGCCGAAGGAATCAATAAATAGATACGTGCAAGCATAACGTCAACATATATTGCCGCCACCAGTACTGCCCAAGTTCAATGGGGATTTAAAATAAAAATCGACTGTAACAGTTCAACGTTGATCTCTTGATTCAACGGAACACGTAGATTCGTGCGTATTACGGGCGGAATCTGCAGCTGTGAAAAAAACATTTTAGTGAACGTCGCTCATACAGCTTAAATTTTCGTTCACGTGCTGAGAGAGTTCACATGCGTACACATACACACACACACCACACACACACACACGTGCAGACCCTCTGTCTCTTTGGCAGAGAGACAGAGACAGACAGACAGAGACAGAGGCAGACAGAGAGAGACAGAGAAACAGAACGAGACACAGAGAGAGAGAGACAGAGACAAAGAGACAGAGAGAGACACAGAGAGAGAGAGAGACAGACAGACAGACAGAGACAAAGAGAGACAGAGAGACAAAGAGAGACAGAGAGACAAAGAGAGACAGAGAGAGACAGAGAGATAGAGAGACAGAGAGAGACAGAGAGAGACAGAGAGAGACAGAGAGAGACAGAGAGACAGACAGAGAGAGACAGAGAGACACACAGAGAGACAGAGACAGAGAGAACAGAGAGAGGAGACAGAGAGAGACAGAGAGACAGACAGAGAGAGAGGACAGAGAGACAGACAGAGAGACAGAGAGAGACACAGAGAGACAGAGACAGACACAGAGAGAGACAGAGAGAGACAGAGACGACAGAGAGAGAACAGAGAGAGACAGAGACAGAGAGAGACAGAGAGACACAGAGAGAGACAGAGAGAAAAGAGAGAAGAGACAGAGAGAAGACAGAGAGAGAGAGGGGTCGAGGGAAGAAAGATAAGAGGCTGGTGGCTGGTTTCTGGCTGGTCCCGCTCACATTTTCTTCACACAAGTGGACAAGAATAAATGAAGGTAACCAAAGACATGCACAATAACAGTACGACAGAAAACTTCATTACCATGATCTCAGCTATCAACACCAGAGCAAGACCAAAAACTTCATTACCATGATCTCAGCTATCAACACCAGAGCAAGACCAAAACCTTCATTACCATGATCTCAGCTATCAACACCAGAGCAATACCCAAAACTTCATTACTTTGATCTCAGCTATCAACACCAGAGCAATACCCAAAACTTCATTACTTTGATCTCAGCTATCAACACCAGAGCAATACCCAAAACTTCATTACTTTGATCTCAGCTATCAACACCAGAGCAAGACCAAAAACTTCATTACCATGATCTCAGCTATCAACACCAGAGCAAGACCAAAAACTTCATTACCATGATTCTCATCTATCAACAACAACAGGGCATCGAAAATCTTTAACTGTCATACTGAACAGTACAGAGACGCGCTTTTCGTAAGAAACAATAACAGACTGAATTAAACCATCTGGAAGAACAAGCAGCCACAGCACCTATCAACTGACTGCTTCAACCCGCACACAGATCAATACCATGACCTGCTGATTACACCAAGCGGTTTGTTGTTGTTGTTGTTGTTGTTGTTGTTGTTGTTGTGTTGTTGTGTTGTTGTTGTTTTGTTGTTGTGTTGTGTGTTGTTTTTGTTTTTAGTTGTTGTTGTAGTTGTTGTTGTTAGAATTTATAACGTTTATACCAATCGTGGATTCTGCAATGTACATATTAAGATTAAAGGAGGTCAATATTGCAATGAACTTGCAAATTATACCAGTCGCCGTGGTGTAGTGGTTAACGCAACGGACTGCCGACTAGAAGATTGTGGGTCCGAATCCCTATCAGTCCCTTCAACAATATATCATTTGGGATTTTTCGACTCTAACTGGATCCTCCTCAGAGTTGGGCGTGCTATGGGCTCATTGGGTAGACTGGGACCACACAGTCGAGTCTCATCCATTTCACCGATGCGTCATTGAGGGTGTTGCTCAAATCTTCTGGCTAGTACTGCAGGTGTCAGTATCTCTTGGGCCTGGTTGACGCCAGGATAGCCTATATTATGATAGTAAGCGTAGAGTGAAGCCCTGTCACGCAGTCCGTGGCCTTCGCGACATACATGGCCAGACACAAAGGACCGTGTATATCAAGTGACGTCACACAGGTGGTCAGTTCGCTTTGTTAGAAGCGCCATGTTTAAACAGTGTGTGCTTACCATGTGTTGATCGTCGGCCTTCTTGGAGTATTTCTTCTTCTCCTAATGTGCTTTTACTGACAACTGTTGAGAATTATTTCGTGAGTGTACAAAGTGAACATGCCTAAAAAGTGCCGTGTGCCTGGATGTAGAGGCTATTATGATAAAAACGAGAAAATTTCTGTTCTCATTTCCGACTGATACAGACAAGCGACGGCTACGAAAAACCAAAATTCTCCATGCCAATTTTTAACCAACATCTCAATCAGCTATATGTGCAAAGCATTTCAGCACAGAGTTTATAATCAGATCGGATTCTGTGACGAGACCAGACGGTAGTGTTTTGACAGTAGAGAGATCCAGACCAAAGCTGAGTGAAGATGCCTATCCGTCCATATTTCCAAACTGCCCATCCTATTTGTCAGAAGAGCCACCAACCAAACGTAAAACTGACGATAGACCTGCTGAAGTACAGCAAAGAGACGAGCAAGCATTCAATAACTGGATGAATGCTGACAAGATTGCAGACTTTTCTGACTTCAGTGCGATGTTTAAAGGATAAAGTGGACAGTAAACATTACCAATGGTGAGAACACAGGAAAGTCTTCATACTGGAGTTTCAGCAGGATGATTGATTGTCCAGGAACCACAGTGCCTACCTTGCTGTCATCAGTGCAAGTTTTCACTGACAAGCATGTGGACATTTTTACAAAAAGAGTTGGTAAATATCACATTTCATGGTTATGGCTACATAACACTAGGCCTATGTATGTAAACAATGTTGGTCGTATGTGCTTATGTTATGGTGTGTGTGAGTGTGCGTGCGTGCGTGCGTGCGTGCGTGCGTGCGTGCGTGCGTGTGTGTGCGTGTGTGAGTGTGTGTGTGTGTGTGTGTGTGTGTGTGTGTGTGTGTGTGTGGTTATAGATTCCCGCTGCATGTAAAAATTTTTTACAAGTTTTGCTACTTTCTTTTGTAGGACGGGGACCCAACAGCTCAGTTAAGTGGATTAAAGATTTTTAGTCAGAAGTGTCCTGTTCTTACATTTTGGTCACAGTTTGACATTTTGCTTTCTCATTTCTCCACTGGCAGCATGGATAGCACTGGCACTAGGCAACAGATGCAGCTCTTCATTGATGCTTTGCAGGACTTGTGCTCACACGAGCAGACTGAAGATAGTGATGAAGAGTAGGATTCTCTACCAAAAGAAAAACTTCAGTTTTTAGTAGAACATCTGAAACTACTTATTTCTCCAATAAATAGGTATTCTTGTGAAACTCTGCTTTGGGCATTTCAGGTTTTTGCATCAGCTCCTCAAACATATACCATGCTGAGAAACACCCTTCCGACTCTTCCCCATAGTTCATATCTCATCTCAAGAGACTTGCTTCTGCATTTAACACCTGCAGTGGCTTGATACATTCAAGTGTCCATGAAGAGTACCTAAAGCTAAAATGCCAGTGTATGACTGAAGGAGAAAGACAAGTAATTCTCATGTTAGATGAAATCCATCTTGCCCACCATATGTCATACAAAGCAGGCAAACTGGAAGGTACAGCTTACAATTGTTCTGTAGGTGTGAGTGAAGCCAGCACAAGGCACCTGCGGCAAGTGATGCGAGAAAAGTTAAGATATTCACCAAAAGAGTTTGATTGCTTTCCTCCAGCAAGCTCATGGTAAGTGATTTATTATTTTAACCTAAATGTTTGTTTCCTGTATCACTGATTTACCACCTTCACTGTCTCTGTCTGTCTGTATGTCTATCTGTCTGTCTGTCTGTCTGTCTGTCTGTCTGTCTGTTCTCTCTCTCTCTCTCTCTCTCTCTCTCTCTCAGTCTATCTGTCTGTCTATATCTCTCTGTCTCTAGTTCTCCATGTTTGTTTGTTTTTTATCTTTGTGCGTGTATGTCCGTCTGTGTGAACAGTGATTTCGGTAATTGCCGTTTTTGTTTGTGTGATTCACAACTGACTACCGTGTTGTTACTTCTCTTGTTTCTGGTTTCGTGACTGTCAACTATAATTTTTTGAAAGAAGACACACTGACTACCGTTTGCCTAAAACGCCGGCGAGATGATTATGTAGATCAGATAACGAAATCAAACCGTCCGTCACACATACGCAGCGCGTCTCGCAAGGCAATGGCCCAGTGCCGTGACGTCACACGTAGGGGTGTCAGGCCATTACGTTGCAAAGGCCACGCGCAGTCTCAGTCCTAGATTGAACTCCATAGCATCATGATTATCATCCTCATCGACATCATCATCATCGCAATGAAAAAAAAAACTGTGCCAGCTTCTGTAGCTATTAAGGTGGCATAGAAAATGGGACGAAGAAAAAGAAAGGTGAGCACAAAGGTAAACTCCCTGAGTCCAATGATCCTAAAAAACAATTTTTTTTATATCTTGTGAATAGAATACTTCACGATCAGAAGTGTCCAAGACTGAAAGAAAACGAAAATGTCTTGGAGAAAAAGCGCCCTTCATGCTCTGTGATATTCATACAAAAGCAAAATATTAACACATTTATGCGATAATATACACAAGACAACAATCTTCGGCTTGTATCAACGTTGTTTCGACGTATAAAGGCAATAAACTGGGAGGGGGGGGGAGAGGGAATAGGAATCGATGTTGCACCCAACACACACTGTTGCTTTGTAGTCAGTCTATGTTCTTGTTTATGTCTATGTTCCTGTTTATGTCTATGTTCCTGTTTATGTCTATGTCCCTGTTTATGTCTATGTTCCTGTTTATGTCTATGTTCCTGTTTATGTCTATGTTCCTGTTTATGTCCATGTTCCTGTTTATGTCTATGTTCCTCGCGATCCCAGAATCACGGCTGATTCATACCAGCACCAACTGTATTTTGCCGTTAGTATGCCTGTTATGACAACGTTATGACTTGATTTTTGTCACAAAATAATTGACAGCCATTTTTTGTTAATTCTTTGAATTCTGAACCCTGTCCACCAGCATTCTGCATTGTCGACCTTGTTAGCAAAGCGAAATACTATGAATCCCTCACCCCATCCACCAGCTTCCTGCAAGATGATGATGAATTGGGTGAGGGAGTCAAAGGGTTAAGTTTTTGCAGTTAGTGGATAGGGTGCAGGAGTCAAAGGGTTAATGGAGCTGTGGACTCGTACAAGAACCAACATATGGAATTCAGTCCTAATCTGCAGCATTAAAAAGTGGCCCGTTTGCAGCCCATAATCATGTTTGTTTATTTATTTATTTTATCATTTTGGTGGTGTCAGCTTAGTCTTTTCTTATCCCCTGCCTGTTTCAAGGCTATCTGTCAGCACATGAGATTATGCGCAGGCTATAGGACTCTGCCAGATAGTTACTGGAAAATATTTGGGTAGAGCGCATATGGAGTTGTTCGAGTGCGATGAATCCCTCTTGATAAACGCCAACTCCAAAAACACTTTACTTAAGCATGCAGGTATGCTCAAATTAAATTTCACACGTTGACACACGCGATCGCCGCAGGTAGTTGATACATTTATATGTTAGAATAACATTCAGAACAGGCATTAGTTGAATGTCATGTCCGTATAGCCTTGCAGTCCCTCGACAAAAGGCAGCAGTCTATCGATTCACATTACTGCAAGAAGATTAACAAGAGCTCTCAAGTTGGCTTGTCATTGTTTATGTTATCGAAGCAAGTGCTTATTTGTAGTCAAGGACGTTACTATGAAGCGACAATTCCCCGGTCAGTTCACCTTTTCGCGCATTTGTGAAGAAAAGAACGAAAGACAAAGAGACGTTTAGCTGTGTCGATCAGTTCGCGTAACTGCAGACAGTCACAGTGCAGGAGCTATGACTAGTAAACATGTTTTCGGGTTGAGAATCAAGTGTTAGAGTAAATGTTTTCGTGAATTTTATATTATAACAAGATCAGTTTATGATGTTTTCGCTGTCTGTTGCAGTATTGCTATCGTGGTGTATATTTCTGTGTGTAGCCTGCTTTCGGTTTTTCTTGTGCAGCGCCATGGTCGGGTGACCACAAGCATTCCATTCCCACAGCGACCCCCTAACACGGGTCAAGTAAGGCCAACAAGTGTGTTGAGTGTGACGTGGATTTATTAGCTTGCGATTCCAACACCTGTCGTGATGTCTGTGAGGAAAAAATCGGTTTTCACAGGTAAACTACCGTTTTACTTGTTATTTAATTAGAGCCTTTACATAGGCCCCAAATTATATTGATAATTCATGTCACCGACCACTCCCATTCTTCCTTCCATTCTTGCTCCCACATCCCTTTCTCCACGCACTCAGCATGTTTTTAGTAAGAATGGCAATATCAACGTGGCCAAGTGCCATCAACACATCTACTATTTGTGGCAGCGGTCTTGATATGATAATGACAGCACATTTCTACAAGACTGACCTCACTATACTGATTTTGGTGTCTTGCAGCAACTCTACATGCATGCATTAAAATCAGTACTAAATACAGCCCCTCAGTAATTTCTATGCACAGATATGCCTACAACTTTTTTTTTTTTTTTTTTTTGATAAGAAAAGTTAAACGATTGAGAAAACCACTGACTGTTTGATGCCATTCAATCTTTTGATGTCATTGATTGATTGAATCAAATTGTTAAAGTTGTACAGTACGTGTTGTTCTTAAAGTTGCATATGAGCCATGTATAAATTGCCCTGTACTGTATTTAATTACATACGGTGGTCTAAGTTCTAACTCAAACAACAAGTATAGTACAGGAACCAGAAGAACAAGAAAACCAATATAAGCGCGTATCCAACAAAACAAAACAAAACAAGCGCAAATTTTCGGCCAACTAGCCTTTGTCAAGCGCGAACGCACGGTCACAAACAGATCACAAACACCAAACAATGGATAATAAAAACGGGACTAAAAACTTCCCTGCCGCCTCGTCCAGTGGGTAAGAAGGGGACCAAATGGAATGCCCCAAGTATAGTTCAGTTGGCAGTAAGTGATAATATTTTCATTACTTCTAAACATACACTTGAGTGGAAAAATGTGTGTTAATTTTGTGTGACTGGCAAATGGCCAAGGATTGCATTATATTTCAACATGTGTGTGGGCACACAGTGATAAACATGCACACACCCACATGTAATACATGCATAGACATGTTACATCATAGTATATTCTTGCATATTTGGTGTGTGCTTTCCCTCACTCTATATGTATGTATGTATGTATGTATGTATGTATGTATGTGTGTGTGTGTGTTGTATGTATATATGTACGTACTTAGACTTAGAAGTGAGATATTTTATTTATGTATATACATTCACACACACACATATATGCACGCACGCATACATGCGCATGCACGTACGCACCATGCATGCACACACACACACACACACACACACACACACACACACACACACACACACACACACACACACACACACACACAGTTGGCTGATTGAAGCTTCATTTGGAGAGATGTGATTTAGGAGAAGAGAGGAGAGAGAGGCGAGGGTGAAGAAGGGGGAGAAGGAGAAGTAATACTGATGTGGGAGAGAGGGCATTAGGTGAATGTACATGGTATATTGATGTTCTGTCAGATTCAGACTAGTAAACTTGTGTATCATTGATGTAGTTTTACTATGTTATTGTTAATTCAACCTGTGTGTGATTCCGTGTCTCTCTGTGTGTGTGTGTGTGTGTGTGTGTGTGTGTGTGTGTGTGTGTGTGTGTGTGTGTGTGTGTGTATGTGTGTGTGTGTCTGTGTGTGTGTGTCTGTGTGTGTGTGTGTGTGTGTGTGTGTTTGTGTGTTCATGTTTATGTGTGCTTGCATGTGCGTGTGCGTGGGTCTGTGTGTGTGTGTGTGTGTAGAATGCGAGCAAATGTGCTTGCGTGCGTGTGTGTATATGTGTGTGTGTGTGTGTGTGTGTGTGTGTGTGTGTGTGTGTGTGTGTGTGTGTGTGTGTGTGTGTGTGTACACGTGTTTGGTTTGTATGTGTATGAGAGAGAGACAGAGAGTGTATGTGTGTGTGTGTGTGTGTGAGAGAGAGAGAGAGAGAGAGGAGGAGAGAGAAGAGAGAGAGGAGAGAGATCACACTGACTGCTTATTTTTATGAACAGTTAATCTTAAACATGTTATTTCCCATTGAATTGGACATTTATGCTCTCTTTAATAGGCAGGATGAATGCATATATATACATACATATATATAGATAATAATATATGTATATATACATATATATATATATATATATGTGTTGTGTGACTGTTGTGTGTGTGTGTGTGTGTGTGTGTGTGTGTGTGTGTGTGTGTGTGTGTGTGTGTGTGTGTGCAATCCAAATTTTGTTCTGATACCTATATTACACCATGAATAACTAGTTGGAAGTTTCAGTTAGGATTTGTTATTTCATTATGTCATAGTAGAGTGTCACACAGTAGTCAGATTGGTGGCTGCGTTCGCTCAGTTGGCTGGAACACCATCTGGTAACACAGGGGTCGTGAGTTCGATCCTCAGGCTTACATGGTTTTTGTGTAGCTTAAATTGTTTCAGTGACAGATTGATAAAAATGTGGATATAAAACTCATTAATGCCTATCAGTTAACATCAAGAAGAGTGTTATATAGAACCTGTACTGTTGGACAGTTGTGAGACATGGGCAATCAACATCAAATTCGGAACAAAATTGAGGCAACTAAAATGAAGTCTCTAAGAAGAATGCTGAGAGGTCCTCAGACAGCAAAGAAAACAAACAAGACAGTCTTGAAGGAGGCAGACACAAGGATATCATTCATAAAAAAAGAGTAGGAAAAGACAGGTAACATTTATAGGACAAATTTATGAGGAAAGGGGAATTAGAACTCCTGGTCACAACAAGAAAGCTGGAGGGAAAGAGAACACCAGGTAGACCCAGGGAAAAGATATTGGATGGACTTGCAGGGTGGCTGAGAACAGAGAGGGTGGGAGATGTACTTGCAGTGTCAGGGAATAGATGCGTATGGAGGGCCAAGATTACCAACGTCACGTGATCACCAGGGCACATGATGACGATAATGTTTGGTAGGATTTCTAGACTCTGTGCATAAGGCATATGCACAGGCTGATGGCTTTTGCCATGATCATTTTCGAACTTTTCCATCACACGGCATTGGAAGCACCATGCGTATGGAATATATTCTGAATGCAGAGAATCTGTCTTTAGAAAGTGAAACTTAACCAGACAGTTGAGTGGTCAGGACACATGTTTGAGCGCATGTTGGACTTGTAGCACACAAAATATTTGAAATTCTTTTTTGTAAATCGGGGATTGGGGCGGAGAGTACGTCCTTGTGGTTATGAATATGAATGATGACATTATAAACATTCATCATCATCATCAGGTGCCCTGCCGCATGGCGTTGGCGACCATGGACTTCCAACCATCTCTATCTCTCGTTGCCCCCAGCATCTCCCCCACCCTCTTCATCCCCAGCCACTCTGCAAGTCCGTCTAGCATTCTCTCCCTGGGTCTACCTGGTGCTCTCTTTCCCTCCAGTTTTCCCGTTGTGACCAGGTGCTCCAAATCCCCCTTCCTCATAAAATGGCCTATAAATTTTGCTTGTCTTTTCCTAATCTTTCTTATGAGTGATCTATTTGTGTCTGCCTCCATCAAGACTGTCTCGTTTGTTTTCTTTGCTGTCCATGGAACTCTCAACATTCTTCTGAGAAACCACATCTCGGCTGCCTCGATCCTGCTCTGGCTTTGCTTGCTGACTGTCCACGCCTCGCATCCGTACAACAGTATTGGTTCTATATAACATTCAAGGACTCTCTTTCTGATGTTAATTGATAGGCATTTGTTGGTAAGAATGCTTGTCATCTTCTTGAATGCTGTTTTGGCTTGGCCGATTCTGCCAGCTATTTCCGATGTGCATCTGCCATCTGATGAAATGACCGTTCTCAGGTATTTGAACTTATTAACCTATGTCAAGGTTGTGCCATTTGCTGTTATTCTGCAGGAGGGGATTTCATGTTTTTTACTGATCACCATGACTTCAGTCTTCTTGCTGTTTAGTTCCAACCCCTTACCTTTGCTTTCTGTTTCTAGTATATTCACAAGGTTTTGTAGGTCCCTTTCATTTTCTGCAATTAGCACGGTGTCATCTGCGTACGGAATGTTGTTTATCATTTTCCCTCCAACCTTTAATCCAGGGTCTTCTTCTAGGTTTCTCATGATGTTTTCGCTATATAGTGAAAACAGATCTGGTGACAAAACACAACCCTATCTGACTCCTCTTTTGATGTTTTGAAAAGAGCTTATATTGTTTTCTATTCTCATTGCAGCTGTTTGTTCCCAGTACATATTCCTGTTTATTCGTAGATCTTTTCCATCGACATTGAGTCTCTCCAGTTGGTTGATCAATTCATCATGTCTTACCCGATCGAAAGCCTTGGTGTAGTCAACAAAACATAAATACAAATCCTTATTCATCTCAATTGACCTCTCTATGATAGTTCTTAGGATGTATATGGCATTAATAGTTCCTTTCCCCTCCACAAATCCACACTGTTCTTCTGCTATTTCTCTTTTGATTCTATTCCTTGTCCTCATCATGATTATTCTTAACAGGATTTTTGTTACATGACTCATCAAACTGATTGTGCGATGGAGTTCGCATTCCATAGCCCCTGTCTTCTTTGGAAGTGCAATGAAAATTGATTTTGACATATCTTTGGGGATTTTTCCAGTGCCATAAATTTCATTTAGGAGGAGTGTTATTTTTTCTATGACAAATTCCTCCAGGGCTTCAATCATCTCTGTAGTAATGTTGTCTGGTCCTGGGCTTTTCCTGGTTTCATCTTTTTCAGTGCTGCTCTAATTTCATCTTTCATTATGGGTGGTCCTTCAAAGTTCTTTTTTATAATGTGTTCTTCGTTTCTGTCATCCTCAGAAACATTAGTGATCTTGAACATGGCTACAATTGGCAAAGATGAATAGCCTTAATTGACATTAACGATTTTATGTGTTTTATTTTTTATTTGTTTTATTATGCTGAAAAAAACTTAAGTGTGTGTAAAACTGCAACAGAGTGGACATAAATCATATGTATCACTTTGGGCAGCTCCCCCTGGCAGCAAAGAAGTGACGTTTGATGCAGATGAAGCTTTCATGTTAGGTTACATTCCCTTGGACAAGCTTCAAGCCCAACTGAAGGTAAGTTTTTCACAGAACTAAACTGTTAACACCACTAAACTTTGAGGGTTTTTTTTTAGCCATTTCACACCTGCATGCTATCCACTACCAGCAACAACAACAAAAAAATTAACTCTTTCACTCCCTCACCATATCACCCAGCTTCCTGCATGGTAGAGTGCAGGAATGAAAGGGTTAAGATGGACAGTAAAAAAGCAAAGTTTTATGTCGTGGAGCAGGATTGAACCCAAGACAAAAGATATTGAGTCTATGGGTCTGTCTGAAGAACCAGCTGGCCTGCCTTACTGGTCAGAGGCATACGATA
This sequence comes from Monoplex corrugatus, assembly GCA_030674185.1. Lineage (NCBI taxonomy): Eukaryota > Metazoa > Mollusca > Gastropoda > Littorinimorpha > Ranellidae > Monoplex > Monoplex corrugatus. The sequence goes on along the minus strand of CM060310.1, from coordinate 87,868,798 downwards.
AAAGAGCATTTGGCAGTTTTCCAACTAGAGCAGTAAACTTGTTTTGAATAGAACTCGGTCAGTGAAAGACAGTTCATAATAAAGTGTTTTGAACAGTATAACGTGATCCGGGTGTGCATCTTAATAAGGCCTACTTGTTAAGACCATCTGATAATCTTCGTTTGACCTGCGACGGTTGTTCCTGTCAGAGCTGAACAGCTGTTATTGTTTACGTTGTTGATGTGTCTGTGCGCATGCCCGGTAACCTTTCAGTTCTCGTAAGGTCACGATAGCGGAAGCAGTACATGTACTGTCGTCTGCTAATATCACTATATCTTCCCCCTTTTAAAGAATTAATATTGTGTCCAAGAGTGTTCAGTTATTTAAGAATGTTTCTGTTAATGAAGCAGGTATGTTTGTGATTCTTTTCGTTTCTTTTGAACAGTTGTGAAAGTAATGACAGTTATTCCAAACCAATCTGAATGTTTTTTTCTTTGTCGATCTCCGATCACAGAAATAACAAACTGATTTAGATCACGTTGTCTCTAAGTAACCTACTTACCTAGGCCTATATCATAAGCTCAGCTACATTTTAACTTTAACTATTTAACTGAACACACAGTTTTTCAAACATTGTAAAGCACAATCATTTGTGACGATTCTTTCCTCGATCATCACACATAGTCTCTGAAATGCGGTGGTGTTCTGATGATTCTCCCTCGTCTTGATGTCCTCGCTGTAGTGGAGATCTGACAGGCATTTCCTTGTCGAACAGGGTCTTCCTATTGTTCCACGTGCACTTCTGTTGAAGACTGTTCGGAACGGACGGAGGGACTTGCTGCGTGACTAGAGTAGCCAGAAGTTATTCCGATAGCCTTGAACGTGGAGGGTTTGCAATACCAACAGCATTTCTTTGTTCCATTGTTGGGAAGACGCACTTCTTGCTGAGGCCAGTGTTCATTTGAGACCATGCTCCAGATAAGCGTAGGTGCTTCCTATTTTTTCTGTACTGGTTCCCCGATGCTGTTTGCACAATGTACGAATGTGGTGCAAATTCTTTCAGCACTGTAGCTGGATTTTGCCATTGACGCTCATGGTCATGCTTCTGAAGTAAGGTCACCTGGGTGAAGTTCTGGAAGATTCTTTGCTCCATGGCGTCTGTCAAAGTATTTCTTGTTCGCCATCTTTGCCTTTTCATCCCTTTCTTCCAGCAGTTTCTTGTTGAATTTTTTCAGTTCCAAGCATCTTGTTAGTGTAGGCAGTGTAGTCCTTAATTTTCGCCCCATTACAAGTTCTGCAGGACTCACTCCTTTTGGAGCTGTTGGCATAGAGCGATATGAGAGTAGAGCAAGGAAAGGATCCTCTTGCTGTAGACATCTCTTGGCAATTTGAACGGCTCGCTCAGCTTGTCCATTTGACTGTAGGAAGTAAGGACTGTTAGTCATATGTACAAAATTCCTTTTGTCAGCAAAGATCTTGAACTCTGAAGACACACATTGTCTGCCATTGTCCGTAACTATCTTCTCTGGTATTCTATGACGGGCAAATATGTTTTTCATGGACTGTATGACTGAGAATGAATTTGTATTCTTTAGGTGTGCTATTTCAATGTATCTTAGATCTGGAAAAAATAGTCACTGACAATGAGATACTGTTCACCTTTGAACTCAAAAATGTCTGCTCCAACCATCTGAAAGGCTCTGTCTGGTAACAGTGTTGGTTTCAGTGGTTCGCTGTTCTGATTGGCTTCCTTTCTTCAGAAATTTTACAGGTTTTGACTCTTTGGGTGATTTCTTCACTCATCTTAGGCTACCACACTGAAGAGTTGGCTCTCTCTGTGCAGTTTGTGATCTCGTGATGACCTGCATGAATACATGTATGCTGTATGATATCTTTTCTCATAGATGGAGGAATTATAATTCCTGTGCTCTTGACTAAGATTTCTTCATGAATACTCAGTTAATTTCTCACTGCATAGTAGTCAAAGAGCGACGGTTTGACTTGATTTGCTGTGTAGTCAAAGACTACTTTGAGATTATCATCTTGCAATGTCTTCTTTGCGATTTCTTTTAGACGTTTGTCTGTTGCAGGCCATGTTGATTTGACTAAGTCGAGGTGAGCTTCAACGTTGCCTATCAATTGTTGGTTTTGCTTCACGTCTCTTTCTTGCACTTGCAGTGGACTTCTTAAGAGTGTATCAGCAACAGTAATTTTTTTCCCAGGTGAAAATTTTGCTTTGACCTTAAAACGCATCAACATCATGATCAGTCGTTGACATCTAATTGGGACTTTATGTAGATCTTTTGTGTTGATCAGGGGTATGAGGGGTTTATGGTCCGTCTCCAGAAAGAATGATTCCAGGCCGATCAGGTACCTTTCAAATTTCTCACAGGCCCAGACTGCACCCAAACATTCTTTTTTGATTTGTGCATATCTGCGCTCTGGCCCCGTCAAAGTTCTCGAGCAGTATGCAACAGGCTTCATAACTCCATCTTGTTCTTGGAGTAGAACGCCTCCTATGCCATAACTGCTTGCATCAGAACTCACAGTAGTTGGTTTCTTCAGATCAAAGAAGGAAAGTGTTGGCATTTTTGACAGACCTTCTTTGACTTTTGTGAACGCAGCTGACTGTGATTCACCCCAATACCAAGTTTTCTCGCTTTCTAATACATCTGTCATTGGTTGAAGGGTTTATGACAGGTTGGGAATGTTTCGACCCAGAAAATTGATCATTCCTAGCACTCTTTTGATTTCAGTGACATTTTGTGGATCAGGCATGTTCTTGATAGCAACAACTTTTGTAGATCAGGTTGGACACCATCCTTGCTGATCAGATGACCCAGGAACTCAATTTCACTTTTCCTTAATTCATTTTTTTCTGCATTCAGCTTCAAGTGAACTGAATTGAGGCTTTCCATCACTCTGTCCAAGTGCTTTTTATGTGAGTTTCCATCTTCACTGTAGACTACGATGTCCTCGAAGTAGCAAATGACATTTTCTATCCATGCTAAAACTTCCTCCATTGTGCGTCGGAAAATTTCAGGTGCGGACGAAATACCAAATGGCAGCCTTTTGTAGTAGAATCGACCAAACGGGGTTATGAAAGTCGTCAATTTTGCAGATTTTTCGTCAAGAGGAAGTTGCCAAAAATCTGAAGTCGCGTCAAGTTTACTTAAAAACTTTTGCGCCTGACAGTTTATGCAACATGTCATCTAGTGAAGGTATAAGATATCTTTCTCTCTTGATATTCTCATTCAGACGTTTGAAATCTGTACAAATTCGAATTTTGCCATTTCTTTTCATGACTGGCACCATTCCAGTGCACCAGCAGCCTGTTGCTTCAGTGATTTCTTTTATGATGCTATTTGTTTTCATACGCTCAGTTTCAGCTTTGACTTTGTCCATCAATGGAATGGGCGCTCGGCTTGCTGTAAATAAGCTGTATGCCTCTGCACCTTCTTTGAATCTGATTTTAACTGGTTTGCACTGCAGTGGCTCGTCATCCAGCTCCCCAAAGTCTGAAGGATTACTGTCGTTGACAGTTTGAACTCTCTTCACAAGATTGAGATCACTTGCAGCCCTTCTGCTTGAAAGATTGTCTGTGTCAGCATCAACAACAAATAGACAAAGTGCATACTTGCAGTCATTTTCTAGTTTAACGTGAGTTATAAACTCACCCTGACATTTCATCACTCCTCCTGGTGATTTCAAGATAACCTTCGTTCTGTTCAAAGCAGGTGTTGGCACTAATTTGTTGTATTGTCTGAGGGCAATTGCTGATAAGTCAGCCCCAGTGTCTATTTTGAATTGACACTTCTTTCTGTTGAAAAACAAGTTAGTGAACCATGGTTTGTCATTATCGTCAACTGATCCTAGAAAGTAGACAGTGCCTTCAGTTTCCTTACGTGAGCTCTGTACTGTGGTAACATTTTCTACTGTAGAAAGATTCTGTCTTCTTCCTCTGCAGCATGCAGCAAAGTGGTTGTATTTGCCACAATTGTTGCAAATTTTTCCTCTTGCAGGACCTTCAGTTGGTCAATTATGAGGGTCTCTGCCACATCTATCACATTTTTTATGTTGACAAACTCTACTAGATTGGCTCTGGGCTCCCTGTTGACTGTTTTCTTCATTGACTCGGACCATGCTGGCTTTGGGCCCCCTTTTGACTATATTTTTGTCCTTGATTCAAACCTTGCCTTCTTGAATTGATTGCATTCACAGCTGGCGTTTGTTGCTCTGACATTTGGATTTTTACTTGTGTTGTCGTGTTGCCTAGCCATGTCGATTGCAGTTTTCAGTGTTAGTTCAGGCTTTAATTGAAGCTTTTCTGATAACTCTGTATCACTAAGCCCAACAACCAGACTAACTCGAATATCCGTTTCTTCACCACGAAAGTCACAGTGTTCGGCAAGTTCGTATAAAGAGCGAACAAACGCTTCAATGGTCTCTCCAGCAAGCTGTGACCATTTGTGAAACACTGCACGTTCGTGGATGACGTTTACTTTTGGAGTAAAATAATCATTGAACATTTCGATGAGCTCTTCAGAGTTGGTTTCTCCATCAGCATTGAACGTATTGTATATTCTTTCAAGCATCCGGACCCATGCTGTAAATCTGTGCGCTCGTCTGGACATCAGTCGTTTCTTTCGCCAGTTTCGCTGCCGACCGATAGCGAAGAAATCTCTGTCTCCACAACGGCCACTGTTCTGGTCTGGAAAAATCAAAGCTCTCAGGCAGTTTGAATGCCATTCCTACGCTGCCACCATCTAACGTGATCCGGGCGTGTATCTTGATAAGGCCTACTTGTTTAGACCGTCTGAGAGTCTTCGTTTAAGCTGCCACAGTTGTTCCTGTCAGTTCTGAACAGTTGTCATTGTTTACGTTGTTGATGTGTCTGTGCGCATGCCCGGTAACATTTCAGTTCTCGTAAGGTCACGATAGCGGAAGCAGTACTGTCGTAGGTTGGTGTGTGTGCGCGTGTGTGTGTGCGTGTGTGTGTGTGTGTGCGCGCGCGCGGGGGTGTGTGTGTGTGTGTGTGTGTGTGTGTGACAAATGCGCCGTTATCATTTTCACATTGTTTTACTGTAAGAAGGTGTTTTGGTTGATTCTATATTCTATATGTATAATAAGTCTACATCCTTTTCTTTCCTTCTTATAATTCTCGTCGTCCTTCTCAGGGTTTGTATAGAATATGTCTATATACCGTAGTATAGGTCTATAGCCATGTTTGACTCAGCCCTGCTAGTCTCTTGTCTGAATTGTGGAATGATCACCTTGTTCTTTCGCTGGCACGTCATTGATGACGGCATTCTCCTGAACGTCATCGTCATGACGAAAAAAAAAAATCTAAAATAGATGTAATAACGAATGCGGGTAGGCTAATTGTGCGGGCTTGAGACTTGGGGAGCTGTCTAGTCTCTTTGGTTCACGAGAGAGCCACATCTGTATTCTGTATAAAACAAAAGTCCGGATTGAGGGGTGGATGCCTGATCCAGCCCCTGGTCCTAAGCTGTTAGGACTCTACTGTGTACCTGAGCGTGTCCGGTTAATGACGCCTATGTGATTTTGTCCTGGTCCCTGGGAATTGTGGTAAGGGAGAGTTAGTAACTTGAAAGTGTTTAAACTATTAACTTTTAGAAATGAAGATAACTTAGCCAGACTACTGGACAGGAAGGTAGCTCATTCAACTTTGATCAGGATAGGCTTCACACACCCAGACCCGTTGACCTATCTCCACACGTCCAACTTCAGAAATGCCTGAATTCTCTGCTGGGCATTGTCGCTGCAGGAGTTCTGTTTTGAAGTTCGCCCCATTTCTGGCACGTCGAATATCTTGGCAGATCTGCTCTCGCGATCGTCAGTGGATCAAATGGTTCCGTGAGTGCCCTCTCAAAGACAATTCGGTCATTGTCTCTTCCGTAGAGGAAGGGTAGTGTGACAAATGCGCCGTTATCATTTTCACATTGTTTTACTGTAAGAAGGTGTTTTGGTTCATTCTATATTCTGTATTCTCTAGGTCTACATCCTTTTCTTTCCTTCTTATAATTCTCTTCGTCCTTCTTCTCAGAATACAGAATAGGTCTATAACCTTTATATATAGTATAGGTCTATAGCCATGTTTGACTCAGCCCTGCTAGTCTCTTGTCTGAATTGTGGAATGATCACCTTGTTCTTTCGCTGGCACGTCATTGATGACGGCATTCTCCTGAACGTCATCGTCATGACGAAAAAAAAATCTAAAATAGATGTAGGCCTAATCTATAACGAATGCGGGTATTTGTGCTGGCTTGAGACTTGGGAGCTGTCTGGTCTCTTTGGTTCACGAGAGTGCCACATCTGTATAAAAGACCGGTTTGAGGGGTGGATGCCTGATCCAACCCCTGGTCCTAAACTGTTAGGACTCTACTGTGTACCAGAGCGTGTCCTGTGATTTTATCCTGCTCCCTGGGATTTGTGGTAAACTGTTAACTTTGAGAAATGAAGATAAACTGAAATCGTCTGTGCAGCGTGGAAAATTGTGTCTTCAGAGGAAACACATGTTTATATACAGTGATGAACTGACTGCAGAACAAGGATATCGATGCATTGAAACTTAAATTGTGAGAGCTGTCCAGGAAGTGTTTGTGCAGTGAAGGATTCCTTGTGGGGGGGGGGGGGGGGGGCTGAACTGAATAACTGATTACCTGCCTTCCATTTGCACTGTGGACATTGAACATGTATCTCTTTATTTTCTTGTGTTTGTTGATCCGGCTGAATAGAGATGAACTGAGGGTTCCTTATTCAGTTATTGGTTGTAAAATATTGAAATATCGGCTTACCGTTCTGTTAATGTTGAACATTGTGAAATGTTATTGAATTGATATATATTAATAAATGTTCATTGGTTTTTGCCCGCTAAGTCCAGATTGTCAGTCTACTGTCTTGTTTGCAGAGGTGGATGAGGTGACTGAATGGATGGTTGTGTGTGATTGGGGAAAACACATAGAACAGGCACCTACGCACATACAGTTTACATCATACCTCTAGTCTTCTGTCTTTCATTCTATTTCTGTCAATCACTCATAAACCGACCTCTGTAACAGCGTGTGTGTGTGGTGTGTGTGTGTGTGTGTGTGTGTGTGTGTGTGTGTGTGTGTGTGTGTGTATGTATGTGTGTGTGTGTGTGTGTCCCCAAAATATATATCCAACATTTTCTGAGTTGGTTCATGAGATACTTTTACAGAATTTGATCAAAGATGTGGACAAATGAGGTTGTCATGAATACATAATTTGTTACTGAGGTCGCGGTCACACAGAGCAAAAAAACAGAAACAAAAACGAAACAAAACAAAAAAACAACAGCATGAAATCAGAAGTTTTGAGGACAGTATGTAAACAACACTTTCTAGAGAACCTGTGACAATATTTAAAATCTATTTTACTGTCGTAACAGTCTGCATTGTTGTTGATGAATATCGGGTTTTAATCCAACTCAAGCTTCTTCACAATCACAGTGATCTTGACAAGGACAAAATCTGGATTTTCTGTTAATAATCTATGTATAAAAATGTTTTTGTTTATTTATATATTTATTTATTTATTTATTTTTGTATGGTGGTTGTGTGCTGTTTTATATTATGGCCCTGATTTCTGTAGTAAATCGGGGACACACATTTATGGGATGCATCATGATGTTAAGCAACATGTTTGAAAAACACATTTTTTATCTAGACCACCAAACTGCAGACTGAAGCATAATTAGACTTAAAAGCAAAACCAGAAACAGCAAATGGACAGTCTGAGGACAAAATGAATCACAGTATGTCATAGCTAATGACAGATGTATTTTTTCAAAGTGAATCATAGTATATTATACCAAATGACAGATGTACTTTTTCAAAGTGAATCATAGTATGTTATACCAAATGTACAGATGTATTTTTCAAAGTGAATCAGTTATTATACCAAATGACAGATGTACTTTTTCAAAGTGAATCATATTTCATACCAAATGACAGATGTACTTTTTCAAGTGAAACATATGTATATCATACCAAATGACAGATGTACTTTTTCAAAGTGAACATATTTTATCATATCAAATGACAGTACTTTTTCAAAGTGAATTCATAGTATGTCATACAATGACATGATTGTTTTTTCAAAGTGAATCATAGTATATCATACCAACATGACATGTACTTTCTTTTTCAAAGTGAAACATAGTATATCATACCAAATGACGTGTAGGGCTTTTTCAAAGTGTATCATAATATATCATACAAATGACAGATGTACTTTTTCAAAGTGAATCATAATATATCATCAAATGACAGATGTACTTTTTCAAAGTGAATCATAATATTCATACCAAATGACAGATGTACTTTTTCAAAGTGAATCGTATTATGTCACACCAAATGACAGATGTGCGTTTTCAAAGTGAATCATAATATTATCATACTACATCATGTACATGACATGTACTTTTTCAAAGTGAATCATTGTATATCATACCAACTGACAGATGTACCTTTTTCATATTGAATAAATTATACCAACTGACAGATGTAATTTTTCAAAGTGAATCATTAGTATATCATACCAACTGACAGATGCACTTTTTCAAAGTGAATCATAGTATATCATACCAACTACAAGATGTACTTTTTCAAGTGAAATTCATAGTATATCATACCAACTGACAAGAGATTTTTCACTTTTTCAAAGTGACAATCTAAGTATTATCATACCAACTAACAAGATGTACTTTTTCAAAGTGAATCATAGTATATACTCATTACCAAAATGTATATAAATACAGATATACTTTTTCACTTCCTCACAGCTCCACAAGCTGCGTACTTTATCTAACCTTTTGATTCCTGCACCTTGTCAACCAACATCCAACACTGTCAATCATGCTAGCAAAGCAAAAGCTTAACCATTTCACTCCGTCACTATATCCACCAGCTTCCTGTGGGGAGTCAAAGAGTTAAGTTTTTGCAGTTGGTGGATAGAATGTGGGAGTCAAAGGGTTAATAGCCATTATAGAAAAGCAAAAACTTTAACGTTTCACTCCATTACCCTGTCAACCAGCTTCCTGCATTGTCAGCCCGATAGCAAAGCAAAACCTTAACCCTTTCACTTCTTCAGTCTGGCCACCAGCTTTCCACAGTAAGCTGGTCAATATGGTGAGGAAGTGAAGTTTTGCAGCTTTTGGATAGGGTGAGGGAGTGAAGAGGTTAAGTTTTTGTAGCATTTGAGCTTTTGGATAAGGATAGGTAGTGAAATGGTCAAGTTTTTGCAGCTATTGGATAGGGTGAGGGAATGAAAGAATTAAGTTTTTGCAGCTGGTGGATAGGGTGAGGGAGTGGAAAGGGTTTCCATATTGTTTCCATCAGATACCAGTATTTTTGAAGGTGTATATTGAAATTTGTTGCCGTCTGGAAATATTTCTCAGGTAATTTATTTGAATTTGTTGGTATACAGAAGGGTTTCTGAGAAGATTAATCAGAATTTGTTGCATTGCAGATATATTTCTGAAGAGAGTATTATTGGAATTGATTGGCTATTAGAAATATTTGTCAGGGTGGTAATTCAAATATGTTGAATAACCAGGCGCCCATATGTATTTCAAAAAGATATTTTAATTGGAGTTAATTAAATTGCAGGAATACGCAGCAGGTAAAGGAGAAAGCAAGATCCATTCCATTAACTTCCACGCCAATGGCTACTGTACTGATGCTGTCCTCAAGTGCGTCTCTACTTCTCTGAGAAATGTGCAGGTAAAAGATGTTTGAGTGGATTATTAATTTTTCGTTTTACTGATGAAAAATGGGAGAAATATTTTTCTCGGCATGGGGCTTGGTGTAAGAGTCTGGAATCTGGAAATATGTTCATGAGTGATTCACCATGCTTGGACAGTGCCATCTGTGCTCCACCCCTATCTGCCAGCAGTTATCTGGTGGACTCTTTGAACCTGTGCAAAATGCTATGTACTGGCAAATTCTTGAAATGGGGAGAGGAGTGAAACACTCATACCACCAGAATGATTGGAGCATTATCATTAGTATGGTGAATATTGATTCGTACAGGGTTGTGTTTTGTCACCAGATCTGT
>CM060310.1:87828718-87853718 GCA_030674185.1 Monoplex corrugatus | reverse complement strand
TCACCTGTATGTTTTCCATAAGGCCTGTCTATTAGGATTGATGATTGGGTGCAATGTTTATTACATGTTTAAGCTCCAAGAAAATGTGGACTACTTAGTGGCAGTTTTAGATACTGTAAGCCAGTTTTTATGTATATTTTTGTATACTTAGTCATGTTTATGCATTTAGTTTTTTTAATCCCAAACCCCCATCCCCCACCCCACTGAAAAATTTGGCCAAATGGCCAATGCCGAGGGCCTATCTTTAGATTATTTAGTGATTTCTTTGTCTAATTTTCTTTTTACAGATTTTTGTTTTTCCATGGTCATTAATGTATTTAGATGTGTGTATTTTATTTAAAATGTTTGTAGTCCTGACATGGCTCTGAACAGTCGGCTGAGCTTTAAAGTCTAATCACAGTAATAACCGTTACTGTTGTCATTATCATTATCATAATTATTATCATTATGTACCCATGTTAAAAAGAGGAATTGAGAAGTTGAGTTGGTGTGGTGTTTGGTGGTATGATTTCTCATCTTGCTCTCCCAGTACAAGTTCTGTCATGGAGAGAAAAAAACAAATTGTAGAGAAAGATTCAAGAAACAGAGTTCATCAGCATCAGCAGAACAGTCCACAGTCCTTTTGAAGCTTCATTGGTCTTTCCTTCTTTACTCTGTCTTACATGTCATCATGGTGGTACAGTGGTACCATCACAGATACTTTGACCATAGCTAAACAGTAAAACTGTTGGCTCTTCAAATGATATCAGTCATATTTTCATGTAAAAACAGCGGACTTCAAAATATATACTGTTTACATGTTTAAATTCAAACCACCCATGACTTAAGTGTCTTTCACACCGCATGCTTGGCTTTTTACTCAGGAAAGGACAAAGAAACTTAAGACACAAAGAGAGATGGGAAGGCATCGGTTTGTGGCTTAAGACAAAGACTTAGTACAAAGAGTTAACTGAAGTTACATGATGTATCTGCCCTGTGGTGTGGTATCAGAGCAAGTTCAGTACATGTGCACCATACAACAGAGTACCACTCTCAAGTTCAGTACACATGTACCAATACACTGGTTGATCTGACTGGCTTACTACAAGCAAAGTAAAACAAGATTTCAGAAATACAATAATTACGTTAGTGAGAGAGTTTCACCCATTCACAGTTATGATTATCATATCATCACTAGGAACATGATCAATAGTGGTGGAACTTAGAAGTAATGCTAGAAATGCTGACTGTAATGTATTGACATGTTTCAGGATCATCGTGATGATTAACTTGATGAATATATCGTCTCATACAGATCAAGCTGGATGGTGCAGCAAGGTAACAGACAGTGGGGTGGCCATGTTGAAGGCGGCATGCCCAGACTGCCAGTTGAGCGCCATGGCGACCTCCATCGTCCACCAGCGTTACCTGGCCAACTCCAGTGGCTGTCCTCTCCTCATTGACCTCTCCAGTCAGTATTCTCCTCTTCCACTAGCATGAGTATTCTCCTGTCATTGAGGAGCTGGTATTTCCTTATTGTATTGTTTGGAGCATGCAGTTTGTTCATGACAGAAATCGTCACATGTGAACAATTCCGTATGTGCTCCACCAGTTTACTATCTCTTATTTGGCAAACTCCTTCAGTTTCAGTTTCAGTTGTCAGTTTTAATTCTCAAGATGATGTTTCGGTGCTTGTAATGAATTCCAGATGCACTAATGTCACAGGTGCCATGTAATGGAGAAGATCCAGAATGATCACGGCACAAGCCTGGAGTCAGTACATAAACCCATCAGCTGGCTAGGTCCTGACGTCCTACCTAGATAGTTGCATAACCCTGGGGTCATAGGGGAATGAGGTGGTAGAGACCTCAACTTTTCTTGGGGCCAGCACCACGAGGTCTGCACCCATCCTCTCTCACCCGATTCAAATTCATATTCATATTCACATTTTTTTAACCAAGACTTCAGAAAGGTAAGAAGGCTAATTGGTCTTCGAGGGGTGGGACCTTGGAAATCAAGCTGTCTCTCTCCAATGTTTTATACTAAGGCAGCTGGGCAATGCCCTGCTATTTACGATTTTCAATTGTTTTCGGATCTTTAGCATGCACAGCCAGAAGGCACATGGGTCCGATTTGTTTTTCATCCCTTCCAAAGGACTAGACTTCAGTTCGATTTTCCAGTCAAACTGAGGAGAAAAGTGGAGGCCTTTGTAGGGAGCGAACCCTGAAACCTTGAGTGTAATTATTGGCAGGCGAACGTCTGAACCATTCTGCTACTCTTCTCCTGAAGTCGTTCAGCTTGGTCAGTGCCTTATGGGCTAGCAAGGTCTTGAAATGAAGCGGTTGAGAGAGGCGTGAACAGGACCTATGAGACTTGTCGTAGCTGACACCACCAGAATGATTGCAGCATTAAAATGGGCAGTGGCCAGGCTCAGTTTTAAGGTTGTGGGCTAAGGTTGAACTCAAGACGTCAAGTTTGAATCCACTGCCGTGTTACAAGAGCCAGCCAGACCACTAGGATAAAACCATAAGAAACAAAAAAATATGTAGCCTTCCTGAGATTCAAACCCAAGTTCTCTTTGTCAACAAAGTGGTGTTCTGACCAAGTGAGCTAACGGAGCCTCATTGATACATTGTTATAGTCAGCATTTTTGGGTTTTATGTCTTTCTTTTTGCTGTTCATTTATACATTTTTTTTATTTGTTTGTTTTTGTTCATGATTTATTCTTTGTCAAACAAGTTCATACTCTTTCCGTGAAGGGATTACAGGCCTGAAAAAAACATCCAGAGTGCATGTAGCTGTTGATCTGTTGTCCTTCAAAATTTTCTTTTTGAGGATCATTGCTCTTATGTAGTCTTGTGAGTGTCACCTTTCTGTTGGGTATTTTGTTTTCTTATGTTTTCCCATTTTCTTTTCACCTTACTGGCCACAACATCAAGGACGGATTTTACAATGCTATGATGATGATGAGGAGGAGGAGGATCATGAAGCTGTGGAGTTCCATCCAGAACTAAGACTATGTGACAGGACTGTACTCTACGTTTAATATATTGAGACTGTGTGACCGAGAGATTAGGGGTGGGGGGAGAGGAGAGAGAGAGAGAGAGAGAGAAGGATGTGTGTTAGTGTATGCATCTTTCCACTTGACTGCTTGAAGCACTTCAGATTATGCACAGGATTATGAGATGTTATGGGATATGTCATGAGTGTTGCTTTTCTAAAGCATTTGTGGTGTTGGTACATATCAAATTTTCTCTTGAGGAAACTGAAAGCGAAATGCTTATTTGCATGTGCGTATGCATGTATATATTACATGTATGCGTATACATGTATGTATGTACGTATATATATATATATATATATATATATATATATATATATATATATATATATATATATATATATATATATATATATATATATGTATGTGTGTGTGTGTGTGTGTGTGTGTGTCTATCTATCTATCTACGTATCTGTCTATCTATCTTTCTATATATATATAGAAAGATAGATAGATATACTATATATCCATATCTATATCTATATAAATATGTAGAGATATATATATATACATATCTGTGTGTGTATGTATATCTGTATTTATACATATATGTCAAGGAATTTTATAGTAGTCCTTGATATATGTATATATATATATATATATGTATATATATATATGTGTGTGTGTGTGTGTGTGTATATGTATGTATGTATGTATGTATATATATATATAATATATATATGGAGATAGATTGATCCCTTGGACATAACATAACTCTATGTCTCTTTGTACACAAACAACCTGTGCATTTGTAAGAAAAAGCCATACTTGTACTGCAGGTCACTGCGCAGAGAAGGAGAAGAAAGCTCAGGTGTTGATTGTGCCTCTGAAGACCAAAGACAGTCTGGCACACTATCTGCCTCACAAAAAGTGCACCTCCAGACAACCTTTGCACTACAGCAAAGAAACCCCGCTTAGAGATTGGACGCTAAACCTCCTGGAGGTTGACCCCAGGACGGTAATTTGTTCATTGCGTGTGTGTTTGTGTGTGTGTGTGTGTGTGTGTGTGTGTGTGTGTGTGTGTGTGTGTGTGTGTGTGCGTGCGTGGGTGGGTGGATGCTTGTGTGTGTGTGTGTGTGTGGTGTGTATGTGTGGATGGGTGCTTTTGTGTGTGGGTGGGTGGGTGGGTGTGTATGTGGGTGTGAGGAATGTATGTGAAATTTAATCATTCAGATATGTGCATGTGCATGTGTGTGTGTGTGCATGTGTCTGTGTGTTTGGTGTGTATGTGTATGTTAATGCAAGCTGTGGGTTATTTCACTTTTGTACTTCTTTCTGCACTAATTCTCATTTATAGGTTTACATTATCATTGTCATCTTCAAAGGTTTCTTTTAATCCTCTGACTCCCGCACCCTGCCACCAGCATCCTGCATTGCCAACCATGCTAACAAAGCAAAAACTTAACCCTTTGATTCCGTCACCTAATCCACCAGCTTTCTTGAGGATAGGGTGAGGGAATCAGAGGGTTAAGTTTTTACAGTTGGTGGACGGGGGTTTGGCAGTCGAAGGGTTAATCCTTTGATTCCTGCAACCTGTCCGATATTTACCTGCTTGACTACTGCGCCAGTCAAGACATATTTGGTGTTTGTCAGTGATTTCTCATTGTGCTTTCATTAGACTTTCATCCTCTAAATATACTTGCTGCTTTGATATGTCAGTAATGTAGTGAGAAGTAACTGGTTTTTTTTATGATAGAGACATTTTCTGTTGATGTGCAGCCTCCGTTTGAATACCTTGTGTCCCCCAACCTGACACAAGTAGTCATTCCTTTCGATGCCACCCTGGAACCTGCAGAGGTCCGCAGCCATATTGCCGACACCATCTCTCTTGTCCTTAGTAAAGTGAGTCCTGTTTTAGTTAATCTGTATTGCATTTTTTTGTCTGTCTTGTCCTTAGTAAAGTGAGTCCTGTTTTAGTTAATATGTATTGCATTTTTTTTGTCTGTCTTGTCCTTAGTAAAGTGAGTCCTGTTTTAGTTAATATGTATTGCATTTTTTTTTGTCTGTCTTGTCCTTAGTAAAGTGAGTCCTGTTTGAGTTAATATGTATTGCATTTTTTTTGTCTGTCTTGTCCTTAGTAAAGTGAATCCTGTTTGAGTTAATATGTATTGCATTTTTTTTGTCTGTCTTGTCCTTAGTAAAGTGTGTCCTGTTTGAGTTAATATGTATTGCATTTTTTTTGTCTGTCTTGTCCTTAGTAAAGTGAGTCCTGTTTGAGTTAATATGTCTTGCATTTTTTTTGTCTGTCTTGTCCTTAGTAAAGTGAGTCCTGTTTGAGTTAATATGTATTGCATTTTTTTTTGTCTGTCTTGTCCTTAGTAAAGTGAGTCCTGTTTGAGTTAATATGTATTGCATTTTTTTTGTCTGTCTTGTCCTTAGTAAAGTGAGTCCTGTTTCAGTACTTTTTTGGTCTCTCTCTGTTAATTTGTAATTTTGAGGTCTTTCTTGTCCTGAGTAAAGTGAGTCCTGTTTCAGTTAATCTATACTTTTTTGTCTCTTCCGTAGTAAAGTGAGTCCTGTTTCAGTTAATCTGTACTTTTTTGTCTCTCTTGTCCTTAGTAAAGTTTTCAGTTAATCTGTACTTTTTGTTTCTCTTGTCCTTAGTAAAGTAAGTCCTGTTTCAGTTAATCTGTACTTTTTGTTTCTCTTGTCTTTAGTAAAATGAGTCCTGTTTTAGTTAATCTGTACTTTTTGTTTCTCTTGTCTTTAGTAAAGTGAGTCTTGTTTTAGTAAATCTGTACTTTTTGTTTCTCTTGTCTTTAAAGTTTCAGTTATCTGTACTTTTTTGTCTCTCTTGTTCGTAGAAAGTTTCAGTTAATCTGTACTTTTTGTCTCTCTTGTTCGTAGTAAAGTGAGTCCTGTTTCAGTTAATCTGTACTTTTTTGTCTCTCTTGTTCGTAGTAAAGTGAGTCCTGTTTCAGTTAATCTGTACTTTTTTGTCACCGTGTGAGTATATTTTTCTTAATGGCTGTATCAGTCTTTCTGTCTTTTCATATCATTTTCAGTGCCTTTTAAACAAAAAAAAATTATTTTATTGCTGTCCTGTTTACGCATTATTTCGTTGTTACAGAGTCTTGAACAGTTTTTTATAGAGTGTTGATGATGCATGATGGTGGGGATAATGATCATGATGCTGTGGAGTTACATTCTGAACGGAGTCTGCATAACAAAGCTGTACCATGCGCTTTCTTTTTTTTACATAGCCTGGTGTCTACCAGGTCTGACAGGTACAGACACTTGTGATGCTGACAGGTAATTTGAGCAGTATCCTGAATGATGCGTCCGTGAAGTAGATGACACTTGACTGTGTGGTTCCAGTTCTTCCAATGAGTGTATAGCACTCTTAATTCTGGGAAAGAACAAGTTGGGGCAAAAAAATCTCACAAATTTTTTTTGGTGACAGGACCGATGAGATTTGAGCCCACAACCTTACAGTTGTTGGTCTGTTGTGCAAACCACTGGGTCATAGTGACTGGTCTCTTTCTGAGTGTCTGTGTTATTTTTTTTTTCTGTTTCTTTGTGTGTTTTTATGTTTGTTTCTTTGTGTGTTTTTATGTTTGTTTCTTTGTGTGTTTGTTTCTGTGTGTTTTTGTGTTTGTTTCTCTGAATGTTTTTGTGTTTGTTTCTTTTGTGTGTGATTGTGTTTGTTTCTTTGTGTGTGATTGTGTTTATTTCTTTGTGTGTTATTGTGTTTGTTTCTTGTGTGTTTTTGTGTTTGTTTCTTTGTGTGTTTTTGTGTTTGTTTCTTTGTGTGTTTTTGTGTTTGTTTCTTTGTGTGTTTTTGTGTTTGTTTCTTTGTGTGTTTTTGTGTTTGTTTCTTTGTGTGTGATTGTGTTTGTTTCTTTGTGTTGTTTTTTTTGTGTTTGTTTCTTTGTGTGTGATTGTGTTTGTTTCTTTTGTGTAGTTTTTGTGTTTGTTTTTTTGTGTGTGATTGTGTGTTTCTTTGTGTGTTATTGTGTTTGTTGTGTGTTATTGTGTTTATTTCTTTGTGTGTTATTGTGTTTTTTTTCTTTGTGTGTTATTGTGTTTGTTTCTTTGTGTGTTTGTGTTTGTTTCTTTGTGTGTTATTGTGTTTGTTTCTTTCTCACGTCTGCTGTTGATCTTTACGTGTTTTGTGTGATTTGTGTTTGTTTTCTTCTCACTGCTTGTCTGTGTCTTTGTGTGTTTTGTGTGTTTTGTGTTTGTTTCTTTCTCACGTCTGTCTGTGTGTCTTTGTGAGTGTCTTTGTGTGATTTGTGTTTGTTTTTTTCTCACGTCTTTCTGGTTTTTTGTGAGTGTGTTTGTGTGTGTTTGTGTTTGTTTTTTCTCCACAGTCTTTCTGAGTATTTTTGTGAGTGTGTTTGTGTGTTTTGTGTTTCTTTCTTTCTCACAGTCTTTCTGGTATTTTTGTGAGTGTGTTTGTGTGTTTTGTGTTTGTTTCTTTCTTCTCACAGTCTTTCTGAGTATTTTTGTGAGTGTGTTTGTGTGTTTTGTGTTTGTTTCTTTCTTTCTCACAGTCTTTCTGAGTATTTTTGTGAGTGTGTTTGTGTGTTTTGTGTTTGTTTCTTTCTCATAATCTTTCTGTGTGTCTTTGTGTGTTTTTGTATTTGTGTCTTTCTCACTTTCTATCTTCCTGAGTCTCTTTGTTTCTTTCTAACAGTCATTCTATGTGTCTTTGTGTTTTTTTGTGTTTGTTTCTTTTCACTGTCTTTCTGTGTGTCTTCTATGTGTTTTTGTGTTTGTTTCCTTGTGTTTTGTGTTAATGTTTGTTTCTTTGTTGTGACCTTTCTAAGTGTCTTCGTGTGTTTTTTTGTTTGTTTGTTTTGTCTGTCATGGTCTTTCTGACTCTGAGTGTCTTTGTGTCTTTTTGTGTTTGTTTCTTTCTCACTGTCTTTCTGAGTGTCTTTGTTTTTGTATTTGTTTTTCTGTGTGTTTTGTGTTTGTTTCCTTTTTCCTCAGGGTCTTTCTGTTTCTTTCTGAGTGTCCTTGTGATTGACATAGCGTGTGGGTGGGATGTGTTGTGTCAGTTTGTTGTATGTTTTTTGTTCTGTTGTTAAAACCCTGCCTGGGTTCTTTGGCTCTGTTGACAGAACTTTGAACTAAAGATTTGATTGTCTTGAGTTCAGTCACAGCCCTCAACATTAAAACCATACTGTTTGCTGCCCATCTTGATGTGCTGTGAGCTTACTGCCTCATAAGTCCCCCTCCCCATCTGCCTGCCTCTGTTTCAAGTTTCAAGGTGTTGCCATCTGATAGAGTTTTTGTACAGGCTCAATGAGTCTGCCAGATTATCATTGGTTCATATGGGTGGAGCGCATATGGAGTTGTCTGAGTGTTTTTAATCCACTAGAAGGAAATTGAACTCCAGTTTTCTCTGTCAGTTTGAACAAAACAGATACAGTGAAGGACTTTTCTTTCTTTCTACCCCCCCCCCCCCCCCCATTGACTGCTGCCCAGAGTTGAGTGTGCTATGGGCATATTGGCAAGACTGGTACCATATGGTCCAGTCTCACTCATTTAACTGATGTGTCATTAAGATTATTGCTCAGAGTCAGACATACTGACTGACACTGCAGGTGTCTGCATCTCTGAGGCCTAGTTGACGTTGGGATACATTCAGAAAGTAAGCCTATAGTACAACCCTGTCATGCAGTCTTAATCCCGAATGAAACTTCATAGCGTCATGATTATCGTCTCCATCGTCATTATCATAGTGTTGTGAAAACTTGTCCTAGATTCTATGGCCATTAATGTTGCGTAGGAAAGGGAAAAAAAGAAAAGAAAGTGTGCAGTTGTGTGATGTATTTCCATGTTTGTGATACCCAACAGGAAACAGTTAATCCGGAACATCCGTCACGCTCCATGACGACAGCCTCAGGGTCAGGGTTCTTCTTTCCTTACAATTCACACCTGTGTCGGATCTCAAACGATGGAGTCTTTCAGTGAGTGTTCTGAGTGTGTGTGTGTGGTGTGTGTGTGTGTGTGTGTGTGTGTGTGTGTGTGTGTGTGTGTGTGTGTGTGTGTGTGTGTATGTGTGTGTTTGTATGTGTGTGTGAGTGTGTATGTATGTGTGTGTGTGTGTGTCTGTGTGCGTGTGTGTGTGAGTGTGTGTCTGTATATGTGTGTGTGTGTGTGAGTATGTTTGTGTGTGTGTTTGCGTGTGTTTGCGTGTGTGTGCTTGTGTGTGTGTATGTGTGCTTGTGTGTGTGTGTTTGTGCTTGTGTGTTTGAGTGTGTGTGTGGTTTTGTGTGTGTGTGTGTGTGTGTGTGTGTGTGTGTGTGTGTTCAATTTCAGTTAACGTCTATCCACATAATGTGATATTAGACAAAAAGCGTGTGTGTGTGTGTAGGTGCATGTATGTGTGTGTTTGTGTGTGTCTGAGTGCATGTATTTGTGTGTGTGTGTGTGAGTGTGTGTGTGTGTGTGTGTGTGTGTGTGCATGTATTTATGTGTTTGTGTGTGTGTGCATCTCTGTGCATGTATGTGTTTGTGTGTGTGTGTGTGTGTGTGTGTGTGTGTGTGTGTGTGTGTGTGTGCATGTATTTATGTGTTTGTGTGTGTGTGCATCTCTGTGCATGTATGTGTTTGTATGTGTGTGTTTGTGTTTGCATGTGTGTACGTGCACATGTGTGTGTGTGTGTGTGTGTGTGTGTGTGTGTGTGTGTGTGTGTGTGTGTGTGTGTGTGTGTGTGTGTTTACCCCACAACACGCACTTATATCAGCTTTCCGCTGACAGGGACCAGTAAATTTTGGATTAACAAGAGTATTAAAAAAGCGTACGAACGGATCGGTGAGGTGGTGTTTGTGTTTTAAGATGGATATAGTTCTGATATGGCTCTGCACAGTCGGCTGGGCTTTAAACAATAATATTCATGATGATGATGATGATAAGGATATTAATAATACTGATAATACTATTACTAATAATAATAATGGTAATAATAGTCATAATAGTAATAACAATAACTATAATAATAATGATAATAATAATGACAATTACAACAATAATGATACTTTATGATGTTAATAATTATGCTGATAATGATGAGAACAAGAATCAAGCTTAGTAAAGACTTGGATAACAGTCAAACACTCCTGTTACAGGAGTTTGTCAGACTCAGAAAACATCCTGGGCATGGTGGTGTCACGACAACCGTTGAGTCGCAGTCACCCCTTCTTTGAGGTGGAGTGCCTGGGGGAGACCAAGGCTGTGGAGACGGGCTTCGTGTTGGGCTGCATGCATGACGTACTGATGAGCGACCGGTTCCCCATGGAGTCTAAGGAACGCAGCGGTAGAGTTGTGGAAAGGTTTGTAGAGAACAGTTTTTGTTGTTTTTCTTTCTGTCTTACAGTCAGGTTGAGTACTGTTCGTCCCAATCTGCTCATTCTGTCTTTCTCGACACGCTACCAAATCGAAGTCCGTTCAGTTGACGTCCTAGTACCAAGAATCCCATGTGAGCCATCAATGGTTGTGGGGCCACTCTAGCAGAGATTCTGCTCATCTGCAATGTCACTTCTTTGGTGTTCAACAGCGTCTGATGTGATTCGTCCTACTTAGGACACTGCCTACTACCCCCTACCCCCTACCCCCTCCACTCCAGATTATCGAAAATAAACACTGTGTCACAGTGGAAAGCAAATTTTTAGTTGTAGTTTTTTAGTTTGCTTTGCTGTTGGTGGGTTAGTGTGTGATTAGTTTTCCCCCCTCAGAAGTGCTGGGTGTTATTTCAGTATAGATAGTGTCCATACCTTCTAGAAATTCTGTGCTAAGAATTTACCCTTTTCTGTCACTCTCTTTGTTTCTTCCTTACTACTTTGCTTTCCGTCATGTCTTCTTGTCATTTTCTGCTTTACTGGTCCATTCACTTGTATGTGTTCTCTACAGCCTTACAAACCTTATCTTAGAATTGATTATTGGGTACATGTCTTAAGTGCATTTTTGGCTCTGAGGACTGTGATGTGCAGAAAAATTTTAGATAAGTCTAGGCCTGTTTTGATGTATGTTTTTGGTGTTCTTAGTTATGTTTATGTTTTCCAGTCAGGTTTGTTTTTTTGAAGTCCATTGATGATAAATTGGATGGAGTGGTAAGCACCAGGAGCATATCCTGAGATTTTGTGCACGAATGCATTGATATGTGTATTAATTTTCTTTTCCAGTTTTTTTTTTTTATTCTTCAGTGAGATTTGGTGTACTTTTCGAGATGCTTATCACCCTGATATGGCTCTGGGCAGTCAGCTGGGCTTTAAACACCAATTACGATCTAATGGAGTAGGGGATTGAGATGTTTAAATGTTAACAATGGAAAAAAAAGTCACATCTGCAAGAATGATTGGTGGATGCCATGTGAAATGTCATCCTCTTTGTGAGGCTTTCATCATGGTGGTCTGAATAGTTTTCATGTGGATGTTTAGACAATAGACAGTCAGGCTGGACTAAACTGAACACTCACTTGAATTCTTAAATTATTGTAATCCACACCCTATGATAGTATTAGCCATTCCAGCCACAGTTTTTAAAAAAAAATTTGTTTTAGGATTATTGTACCAAAGGAGATCACCTTTGTGCTCACTTTTATATTCTTTGTCCCTTTTTCTCTGCCATCTGAATGGCCACAGAAGCTGGCATACTCTTTGCAGTGCGATGATGACGATGACAGTGAGGATGATAATCATGATGATATGATGTGGAGTTCCATCTAGGATTGAGATAGTGTGACAAAGCTGTACTGTGATGATAATGTCAGTAAGGATGATAATCATGATGCTATGGAATTCCATCTAGGATTGAGATTGCTAGACAAGGCTGCACTCTACACTTACTATCATGATATATTGTTGCGTCAACCAGACCCAAGAAATAGACATCTGCGGTGTTAGTCAGAAAATTTGAGCAACACCCTCAATAATGCATCTGGGAAGTGGATGAAACTTGACTGTCTGGTCCCAATCTTGCCAATGAGCCCATTGCACACTCAAATCTAGGTGGGACCCGGTTGGAGTTAAAAAATCCCACAATGATTTTTGAAGGGATGTTGGTCATTCAAACTCACAATCTGCCAGTCTATTAGTCTGTTAGGCTAACCATTTACCACAGCAACTGGTAGTCTGTCCACAGTTAGTGCAAGTGTGCATTATGAATATGAAACCAAACCGTTTACTCAAACGTTTTTATGTCCATAACCTTATTTCAAAAAAGGTTCTCTATCCAAACGAAAATTATTACAGTACTTTATAAAGTTGAAAATTTGACAATATAAAAATGACATTAAAACATCCTGTCCTTGTAATATTTTCCCCCTGATTTCTAATTACTGTATGATATTGTCACTTGACATATATATTCCTTAAACTGACTCTGACACTTCCAGTGACGTTTTTCAGAGTGACAAACATAACTCATTGAGCTCATTAAGGTTACACTTCATGAATAGGATAAATTAAGAGACAAAGACATCACAGTTTCAGATTGTAATAAAACAGTTCGTTAAAGATGCAAAGGAGAACCAAGTCACATAATATGGTATCAGTATGTGGCTTAATACTAAGACTAAGCACTAAGGCTTTCACAGGAGCCGCATGATATATCTGCCATGTGGTGTATTGTACATGCTCAGTACACATGCACCATACATCACAGTATATGTATAAATTCAGTACAGGCGCACCGATAGGCTGGTAGACTCTTGTCTGTTTATCAAGCAAAACGGAATAACATTTTATAGATACAATTTTAGAGAGAAATTTTCATTCTCTCACAGTCGTTTGTAGGTGTTTTTTGTCTTTAGGTCCTCATCCCCAGTACGCTCATTTCAGCTGACCAGCACTCCACACCTCCAAACCCACCAACACTGAGGTCACCTTGAGAGTTGGACACAAAGGGCCACAGAATCTGGTACTGTTGTTGTTTTCACAATTATTCATCTTTTTCTTAACCCTTAGACTTCTGTGCCCTGTTTACCAGCATCCTGCATTGTCAAGCATGCTAACCAAGCAAAACCTTAACCCTTTGGTTCCCTCACCCTATCCGCCAGCTTCCTTCAGAAAATCAAAGGGTTAAAATTTTGCAGTTGGTGGATAGGGTATGAGATTCAGAGGGTTAAGGGAGGCACCGTTACAAGTGCCATAGTTGTCCACAAAGCCAACCTTCTTAGTGCATGTTGGCATCTTATATGATGTCCGTCATTCAGTTTCTTGTCTGTTGCAACAGGTTTGAGCTTGATCCTGGGGGAAAGTATGAGTTTGGAGTGGAAGGAGAATGGCTCTCAGAGTATGTGCCCAGTAACAAGGCTGTGTTCTACTTCACCAAAAATGGAACCAAGGTATGTGATTGATTGTTTGACACTTTCTATTTGCCCTAAATCATTGTTTGCTTACCCAAAGAAGGTAAAACAAAAAACTTATGTGATTGATTGTTTGACACTTTCTATTTGCCCTAAATCATTGTTTGCTTACCCAAAGAAGGTAAAACTAAAAACTTATGTGATTGATTGTTTGACGCTTTTATTTGCCCTAAATCATTGTTTGCTTACCCAAAGAAGGTAAAACTAAAAACTTATGTGATTGATTGGTTGACGCTTTTATTTGCCCTAAATCATTGTTTGCTTACCCAAAGAAAGTAAAACTAAAAACTTATGTGATTGATTGTTTGACACTTTTATTTGCCCTAAATCATTGTTTGCTTACCCAAAGAAGGTAAAACTAAAAACTTATGTGATTGATTGTTAGACACTTTCTATTTGCCCTAAATCATTGTTTGCTTACCCAAAGAAGTTAAAACTAAAAACTTATGTGATTGATTGTTTGACACTTTTATTTGCCCTAAATCATTGTTTGCTTACCCAAAGAAGGTAAAACTAAAAACTTATGTGATGAATGTTTGACACTTTTATTTGCCCTAAATCATTGTTTGCTTACCCAAAGAAGGTAAAACTAAAAACTTATGGTATTGATTGTTTGACACTTTTATTTGCCCTAAATCATTGTTTGCTTACCCAAAGAAGGTAAAACTAAAAACTTATGTGATTGTTTGACACTTTTATTTGCCCTAAATCATTGTTTGCTTACCCAAAGAAGGTAAAACTAAAGACTAAGTTAAAAACTGGAGACTACTCACATTACTGAATGTGGTTTATAATCAAGGATCAGTATGCATTACTGTCAGAATAAAGTTAGTTCTTCCAGATTCAGTCAATAAAGATCAAACAGGATTTGAGCCTGCCAAATATGATCATAGGAGATAATATTAGAATATTCGATTAATATACAAGTATGAAGTATTTGGGTAAACATATTCCTAGGTTACTTGTGTGTAGTGACTTTTGCCACTATTAACTGGACATGTTGACATTTTTTAAGCATTTAGATTTGGAAGCAACATGCGACTGGATTGCTACATTTTACAAACATATCAAAGCCATGATAATAGTAAATGGAAAACTTCTGACTTGTTCCAGATAGATTCATTGGAGATATGGAAGTTCCATAGGCCCAACTTATCAGTTCTGTGTGAAGAATTTTTGTGCTTTTATGATAAGAGTTAAGAAGAAACATCTTTTGGCAAAAGATACCGTACATAAGGAGAGTGGCAGAATAGTTCAGATGTTCACCTGCCTGTAACTAAACTCGAAGTTCTAAGGTTCATTCCTCATTGAGGCCTGGATTTTCTCCTCAGTTTGACTGGAAGGGGACAAAAAAACGAATGGGCCAGTGTACCTTCTGGTACACACATGTTAAAAATCCCACTGCAATTGAAAATCGTGAAGATCAGTGTATTTGCTCGTCTGCCCCGGTGAAAAGCATTGGAGAAATCAGCTGACTTCCCAGGTCCCACCCCTTGAAGGCTGGTTAGCCTTGGTAAAAAGCACTGGAGAGATAGGCTGGTTTCCCAGGTTCCTCCCTTGAAGACCAGTTAACCTTGGTGAAAAGCATTGGAGAGATAGGCTGGTTTCCCAGGTCCTTCCCTTGAAGACCAGTTAACCTTGGTGAAAAGCATTGGAGAGATAGGCTGGTTTCCCAGGTTCCTCCCTTGAAGACAGTTAACCTTGGTGAAAAGCATTGGAGAGATAGGCTGGTTTCCCAGGTCCTTCCCCTTGAAGACCAGTTAACCTTGGTGAAAGCATTGAGAGATAGGCTGGTTTCCCCGGTTCCTCCCTTGAAGACCAGTTAACCTTGGTGAAAAGCATTGGAGAGATAGGCTGGTTTCCCAGGTCCTTCCCTTGAAGACCAGTTAGCCTTCTTGTCTTTCTGAAGTCTTGGTCAAAAACAGAAAAAAGAAAAAAAAGGGTGTTGCTGCACTGCGGTGATTTGCTCTTAAGGCGAACAGCCCGAGTTTTACATTGTAAATCCACTGTGACAAAACAAATAAATCTGAATCTGAATCTGAATATGACTATGACTATGAATACGAATATGAATATGAATATGAATAAAATAGCAGAGGCTACTTGTTAGGCCAAAGCATTTGCAGTCTGCAACACATTGGTTATTGATGCTGTAGATATTCACATAAAGGTGTGCAGTCAGTCAGTGTGTAGTTGTCCACAGAGAAAAAATCCTGCAGGACAGGTATGAATGTTGTGGTCTTGGCTTGGAGTGTCTGTAGATTGAAGAGTTTTTATTTGTGGTGATTGAATGCATGTTCTGACTTGCCTGTCTGTCTGACCAGCACAAGGAAGTTTTAAGATGTGTGGGATGTGTGCAGTCCTCTACCCACTCTCTCGTCTACTGACACACACATAGTTCCACAGGTGCAGTGACTGCCATTTGTAGAAAGGCCTCAACAGGGCAGTTCTGTCGTTCAGATCATCTGTCTCAACCTCTAGGTCAAGAACCTTCAGAGGCATTCACTATTAATAAACTGGAATATAAGGCATATCATCCAGTCATGTCCTTACTGTCATGGCATTCAGTGAATGTGTTTATTACAGTTTGTGTCATGCAAGTTTCAGTTTGTTTCTCAAGATGATGTCTCCGCGCTGGGAATGAATTCCATCTGCACTAATGTCACAAGTGCCACGTGTATGGTGATCATGGCTCAAGCCTTAAGCCTGCACATAAATCCATGAACTGGCCAGGTCCTGATCATGCAAAATAACAGCAAACCATGAGATAGGTTGATAAGTTTAAATATCTGGGAACGATCATCTCACCAGACGGCAGATGCACATCAGGAAAAGCCAGCAGAACTGGCCAAGCCAAAACAGCATTCAAGAAGGTGAAAAGCGTTCTTACCAACAAATGCCTATCAATTAACATCAAGAAGAGTTCTTGAATGTTATATAGAACCGATAAATGTTATACGATTTTGAGGCGTGGACAGTCAACAAGCAAAGCCAAAACAAGATCGAGGCAGCCGAAATGTGGTTTCTAAGAAGAATGTTGCGAATTCCATGGACAGCAAAGAAAACAAACAAGACAGTCTTGATGGAAGCAGACACAAGAAAATCATTCATAAGGAAGATTAGGAAGAGACAGGCAACATTTATAGGCCATTTTATGAGGAAAGGGAAGTTAGAGCACCAGGTCACAACAGGATAGCTGATGGAAGAGAGAGCTCCAGGTAGACCCAGGGAGAAAATATTGGACGGATTTGCAGGGTGGCGAAGGACAGAGAGTGTGGGAGATGTGCTTGCGGCAACAAGGGATAGATACATCTGGAGGGCCATGATTGGCAATGCCATACGGCAAGGCAGATGACGATGATGATGATGATGATGATGTCATGTGATTTTTGTTTTGTTTTTTTCCCCAGATGACAGAGAAGACCACAGCAGAGAAGCCCCACATTGGCATGTACCCAATCCTGTCTGTATTTGGCCGCTCACAAGCTGCTGTGAAAATCTGTTCTTTTGACTCTTTGACTGAGGTAAGCTGTGACCTTGTTAGGATTTGCGAGCAGAATGAAACAGGTCATGAACATTTTAAATCGTGTTTGTATTGCCAGTATGGGAAAAAAAAGAATAGCAAAAAAGAGTCTTTTTCATAGGCATTATAAACCCGTTACTTCGCGTTTATGTTTGTTTTGTCTTTAAAGACAAACAGAAGAAAAGCTATAGGCAGATGGTTCATTACTTAACTACTATTTACTGGTTCACAAACAAACACCAGACACAAAAATTAGGAGAAAAGACTGAAACTTCCCTGCTGCTCTGTCCAGTGTTTGTTTGTTTATTTGTTTGTTTGTGATTTTACGCTTGACAAAGGCCAGTTGGCCGAAAATTTGCGCCTGTCTTGTCTTGTATAAAATATGTGTTCTTATTTTTTTTTCGTGTTTTTTTCTGATAAATGTGTAGTAAAAGTAGAAGAGTTTCATTATGTCATATGCTCTGAAATAAACACAAGTAAGTTAAGTCATATGCTCTGGAAATGAACACAAATAAGTTAAGCAAAGAACGAATGCAATATAAATGTATCTTGAGAGCAAAGATAGAATTACCATGTTTAGCAGAAGTAGCGTTTTTCTTTTCTTTTTTTTTTCTGTGCAAGATATCCTGTCAGAAACTGTCATGAATTTAAAACAAGCAGAGACATGAGTATACTGTGAGAATGGCAGCCTGCAAAACTTTTGTTCTTCTAAAACTGCATTTACCCCATCCCTGCCATAGTATTTGTGGCCTTTTGCATTGCTGTTTGCCAGGACAAAATCTTGCTTTTTTTGGTATGCTCACTAATTTGTTCTCTGGTCATTTATTTCGTTAGATATCTTTTCAGTTTTTGGCATGTTTTTTCCCTTATACCATTGGCTATGGTTTGATGTCATAATTATTTGATTTGGTTGAAAAATAGTATGATTAGAGCTGATGTAATGAGCCCTTTTCTAAACTAAATTGTTTTCGGAACATACATACACGCATAGTAGCACATAAAACAACACAAAACAGAGCAAATTTTGAATTTTGTATATAATAAACATCAAGTGAGAAAGTTTTCTTACTATTATTACCTGTGAATGTTCTCCTATGCAACAATCAATAAGTTGTTCGGTGTAGCACAGTGGAGGAAGAGACAGAATAGGCAGTTGTTCCGCCATCTTGAATCACATTATCAGGTTTGTTACTTTCTGATGCTGATTTGACTAATATTCAATTCTCTGAACGGTCAGATAAAAATCTGCACTTTGACATCTCCACAAGAGGTGTGTGGGCAAGTTTCTAGTGTTATCTCCCATCTTTTCCCCCGAAATTTCGATAACAAAAATCCTCCATGGCAAACACGGTTACAGGCGTACAGACATGTCAAAACTGCCCCGTAATAGACATGGTGTAAGCAGGGAAGAGGTTAACAGGAAAAACAAGAACAAGAACTGTATTCAATCAAGTACCAGCACAAAGAGTTCATTTTGGTTGTGATTTAAAACATACAATAATACACATCAAAACTGATCTCATGTCACATAGTGTATGCAGACAAAAAACAAACAAAAAAAACATGGGTATGTTGTATTTACCATATATCATAACAGAATCACTATTTCCACAGGATGATCCTTTGTTCTCGGAGGAAGAAAAGTTTGCTTTTCCTGAAATCAGTGTTCTGGAGTGATGGACTGATGGGATCATGTGTGGTGGCTAGGAACAATGATGGTGGCTCTGATGATCTTGCTCATGCTTGAATTTACCCTTTGTCACTTTGGGGCACTTAAGTTGACTATGGGGGCTCACAGATGTAGTTGAGTCCTGATGGTATGTTGATGGAATGAATCAATGATGTAGATGACTGTACTCATCCTGGATGATGTCACTTTTTGTTGTGCTCCTTTCTGTGTGAGGCAAGAGCAAGGTTAATAGTGATCTTCCAAAATTATGACAGTGTAGGTGTAGCCTCAGTTACCATGCTTTGTTCTGCTTGCAAAAGCGGTGTTCAGCTTTGCACTGGCTGTCTGACGACAGTGTATGGTCATGCTGTCTGTTTGGAAAAACTGTAGAAAAAGGGTTAAATATATATTCATTATCATCATCATCAGGTTCCTTGCCGCATGGCGTTGGCGGTCATGGTCTTCCATCTGTCTCTATCTCTTGTTGCCTCAAACATCTCTTCCAACCTCTTTGTCCTCAGCCACTCTCCAAGTCCGTCTAGTATCTTCTCCCTGGGTCTGCCCGGTGCTCTCTTCCCCTCCAGCTTTCCCATTGTGACCAGGTGCTCCAATTCCCCCCTCCTCATAAAACGGCCTACAAATGTTGCCTGTCTTTTCCTATTCTTCCTTGTGAATGATCTTCTTGGGTCTGCCTCCATCAAGACTGTCTCGTTTGTTTTCTTTGCTGTCCATGGAACTTTCAACATTCTTCTTAGAAACACATGTCGGCTGCCTCAATCTTGTTCTGGCTTTGCTTGTTGGCTGTCCACGCCTCACATCCGTACAACAGTATTGGTTCTATATAACATTCAAGAACTCTCTTCCTGATGTTAATTGATAGGCATTTGTTGGTAAGAATGCTTTTCATCTTCTTGAATGCTGTTTTGGTGTGGCCGATTCTGCTGGTTATTTCTGATGTGCATCTGCCGTCTGGTGAGATGATCGTTCCCAGATATTCAAACTTGTCAAGCTGCCTCAAGGTTTTGCCGTTTGCTGTTATTTTGTTTGAGGGGATTTAATGTTTTTTACTGATCATCATGACTTCAGTCTTCCTACTGTTTAGTTCCAACCTTATACCTTTGCTTTCTATTTCTAGTATATTCACAAGGTTTTGTAGATCCCTTTCATTTTCTGCAACCAGTGTCATCTGCGTATCGAATGTTATTTATCATTTTTCCTCCAACCTTTAATCTAGGGTCTTCCTCTAGGTTTCTCATGATGTTTTGGCTGTAAAGTGAAAACAGATCTGGTGACAGAACACAACCCTGTCTGACTCCTCTTCTGATGTTTTGGAAAGAGCTTATATTGTTTTCTATTCTCATTGCAGCTGTTTGTTCCCAATACATATTTCTGATTATTCGTAGATCATTTCCATCAATATTGAGTCTTTCTAGTTGGTTGATCAATTCTTCATGTCTTACCTGATCGAAGGCCTTGGTATAATCAACAAAGCATAAATATAAAAATCCTTATTCATCTCGATGACCTGTCTATGATAGTTCTAAGGATGTATATGGCATTAATAGTTCCTTTTCCTTCTACAAATCCACACTGTTCATCTGCTATTTCTCTTTTGATTCTATTCCTTGTCCTCATTCATGGATGGGCAGACAGATATATACTGCAGGGTGTAAAGAATTTATGGTAGCTCAGGCGTGTAGGTGTGGTTTATCTTTTGTTCACTAACTTGCAGAGATTCTCTGCTTATCTGCTTTGTGTATTCACTTTTCAGGAAGGAGAACGCCTGAAGTTTTAGCCTGTTAACTGCTTCCGAATGAATATTCGGTCGGAAGAAACATACACCTCCAGTGCCACAGACCGAATATTCGGTCGGCGACCTTTCCCTATTTTTAGTCAGAAAACCCAACACTGTCAGTGACGTGTGAGATATCAACGAAAACGTCGGGATTCCCTCTATAAATAGATGCTTATTATATTGTATGTGTGACGTTTTATGGTCTTTTGCGCCCCTGCGATTGAAAAGGTGACCCCCTACAGCTGATTACTATTCAGCGACTGTTAACAATGGCGGACCAACACCGAGCATCGCTCTGGCCCCCCCCCCCCCCCAAAAAAAAAAAACAAATTATAAGTTATACAGCAAAAGAAGTTGCAGAAATCATTACTTGTGGAGCTGATTCTGATTTGCAGTCTGTTGATTCGCTCAGTAAGAGTGAAAATGACGATACTCTGGCGCATGCAGGCGATATTTTGATGTTGATGTCCAAAGTCGGACTTGGCCCAGATAAGAGTCGGAGTGACATTACTAGCACTGGAGATCATAAAAACGAAAGTACAGCGCTCCTGGTGTGTTGTAAAGTGTGCTGAACAAGAAAATATATAATGTTGTGGGGTTTTCTGGGCTGGATGAAGAGAACAAATTTTTGTTGAAACGTTTAAAAGTCCGGGCACAGGCGATTTACCTCTTTATTCACACTTTGGCACTTTAGGGGTTAAAGTCACTCACTGTTTTATCACCATATGAGACAAGAAACATTAATGGGGAAAACTTGTAGTCGTACTCACACTCATTCACTGAAAAAAAAAAACACCTGACAATATCTGACACATTTTTCCCAGTTCATTTGTTTGAACCATTGTGCAACAGATAACTTTTGGATGTTATTGCCAAAGTTGCTTTCCTTTACTCTTCCAGGGCTGCCTAAAATCAGTAACATTCTTAAAATTTCCTACCATCCGCAACAGATGGTATAACTAACTTTGTGGTTACGCACTGTAACATTTCTCAGTGCATTTAGCAAAGAAAATGAACCACTTTAAAGATTCAAGTTTCTTTTTTGAAATCACACATATAGGACTGAACAAACCACGTCCTGCACAAGAACATTCACGCTGTGTCATCGTCAAGAACACTGGAGTATCATATTCATATCCTGCAATCCAAACAATATCTGAAGACATCCCGTGACCACTGTCCGCAGAGGTCCCTACTTCTATTAAAGAGGATGGGTTGTTCTTCTCGTAGTCCATGTTCTTGTTGTTTCACCAGTATTATTTTTGTGATATTCATTACAATACAAGAAATATGATGACAAAGCACTACATAAGATGCAAAGAATACTTTTCGACGCGCAGAAAGATTGCTCACTCCAGCTGATGAATGTTTCACGAGAACATTGAAAGTTTGAACTAGTCACAGCTGAGCCAGTCACACCCTACAGCATTAAATCTGGCTTGTACACTGCCCATCTTAATGCACCAACCAGTCTGGTGATGTCGGTATTAGACAGGTAATAAAAAAAAAAAAAAGGATCAGTTTTGGAGGATGTGTGCATCCCCGAAAAAAACAATCAAAAAGAATCAGAGAGAAAAAAAAGAACCAAAAAGATGCTCAGGGTACCTCTATGCATCTGACAAAGGAAGCCCCATACTTTTTCTTACCACTCCCCCCCCCCCCTTCATTTCAAGACCTTGCCCGTGCATAGGATTTTTGAGCAAGATCAACAAGTTTGCTGGATAATTCCTGGCAGATGTGGATTGAGCACATATGGAATTGCCTGAATTCGATGAATCGGTCTTGAACAAACTCTGACTTGTGATTATTTTTTATCTTGAAGATGATTTTTGCACATGTTGCTTTTATTGGCAAAATCGGGAAACTGTGTTTATGCTTTGAAAATATGACATTGATCAACTGATGCTACCAATAGCAGTGACTTTTATTCCCTATGATATAGTCATCATTTTCATTAATTGTACAGGAAATTTTGCAAGAATTTGAGCAGAAGCAGCAGCGACACACTCAGCTGTACACATACAACGTGCTTTGTGATGAAAACGGAGTTATCAGGTGGGTTATTTGTTGTTGTTTTATTGGTGTTGGGGAGAAGGGACTTTGTGTGTAAATGTATATGTATGTGTGTGTGCTCTTTCAGTATAAATAGTATCCCCATCTTCTGGAAATTCTGTGCTAGAAATTTTCTCTTTTCTGTCTCTCTCTTTGTTTCTTTCTTCTCTCCTTTGCTTTCTGTTATTTCTTCCTGTCATTTTCTGCCTTACTGGTTCATTCACCTGTATGTGTTAAAAAAAAATCTTACATACTTTCTCTTAGGACTGATAATTCGGTACTTATATCAACTACATTTTGTCTCTAGGGAAATGAGATATGCGGAATTTTTGGTAGTTTAGGTCCGTTTTTGTGTATGTTTCAGTGTCCTTAGTTATGTTAAGTACTTAAGTACTGTGTGTGTATTGAAATGGTTATAGCTCAGATGTGGCTCTACACAGTCGGCTAGGCTTTAAGCAACAGTAAGAATGTGTGGAAACTTGAATTTATCTATGTGATTTTGATCTTGTTCATTCTTTGTGATCAGTGGTTCCTAGTACTTATTTTTATTTTTTTGTTATATTGTGTGTGGTTACATGTGAAGTTTGACAGTGTTCTGGCTCTGTGAAGTTCAACAAACATGCTTTTGCCATTGACAGTTTGCACTATACAAATGAAATCGTAATTATTACTATTATTATTGTTATTATTATAGACTGTGCTTTTGTCTGGTCACAGTTACATGGACAACTACCGGACTTCAGGCTCAGTGGGGTTGTTCGTGATGGGCGATGAAATCTCCAAGTGGAACAACACTTGCTCCTTCAAAGTACTGGATCTGGGCAACAGTGGAACCATCACATTTGGTGTGGGCCCGGAGAAATATCCTGCTGGTCGACGACCTGGCTGGAATGAAAATTCTATCGCCATTCATGGGGATGATGGGAAGTGAGTTGGGTTTTTTTGTTTTTGTTTTTATTTTTGTTTTTGTTTTGTTTTGTTGTTTTTTTTGGTTGTAACTATTGACTGATTCTTTTTACTTGTTGGAGCAGTGTTTTTGTCCATTGCGTGTATGCATGTTGCTCAGGTTGTTTAGTCCCATGCTGTGCAGGCGTTAACGTTGCTACGCAGCCTGCGTGA
Source organism: Monoplex corrugatus (assembly GCA_030674185.1). NCBI lineage: Eukaryota > Metazoa > Mollusca > Gastropoda > Littorinimorpha > Ranellidae > Monoplex > Monoplex corrugatus. The sequence continues at coordinate 87,830,201 of CM060310.1, read as the reverse complement.
TCTGACTTCGGTGGGGGTATCCCATCAGTCAAGTCATGCATATATTAGAGGTATTTGCATGCCATTTACATAAGCCACCAAACATTGACATAGCTTATAGGATCATTTAACTCTTTGACTTCTGCATCCTGTCCACGAGCATCCTGCTTTGTCAACCATGCTAGCAAATCAAAAACTTAACCCTTTGACTCCCTCACCCTATCCTGCAGGAAGCTGGTGGATAGGGTGAGGGAGTCAGAAGGTTAAGTTTTTACTGTTGGTGGATAGGGTGTTGGAGTCAAAGAGCTAACATGATCTTTTTTCTGTTCTTCATGCGTAAACATACCAAAGAGGTTTAGGTGCAAGCAGGTCTACACATATGTAGACCTGGGAGATACGGAACCCCCCCCCCGTGGGGATGCTTGGGGCTCTCTCAGTATAAATAGTATCCCCATCTTCTGGAAATTCTGTGGTAGAAATTTCTTCTTTTCTGTCACTCTTTGTTTCTGCCTTGTTCCCTTGCTTTCTGTCATTTCTACCTATCAATTTCTGCCTTACTGGTTCATGCACCTGTATGTGTTCGATAAAGTCTTACGTACTTTTTCTTAGGATTGATAACTGGGTACATGTATTAAGTGCATTTTTGGCTCTAGGGAGGTGAGATATGCGGAAGCAATTTTAGGTAATTTATTTCTATTTTTATTTTTGGTGTCAGGTATGCTTAAATTTTTATACAGTTGCGTTTTTTAAATCCCCTGTGCGATAAATTGGATGGAGTGGTCAGTGCTAGGCGTATGTACTTAGATTATGTGCGCGAATGCGTTGGTATGTGTACTTAATTTTCTTTTCCTTTCATGTTTCCTGCTGGAAGTTCAGAATGTTTTGAAGCAGTTGTAGCCCTGATGTGGCTCTACGCAGTTAGCTGGGCTTTAAACAACAATAACAATAACAACACCCCTTCACCACCTGGTGTTACCTAAGCAGCACTGAACTCAGGCCTTCCTGTAGGAAATCTGTTGTCCTGAACCAACTTGCTATTGTACCTGTTGTTGATTGATCGATTTGTGAGAGGATGAAAGTATCCAGCTACATGTGATTTGGGCAGTAGTAGTTACAAACCTGTGTTTTGATTTGTCTTGCACTACGTATCATTGACTGGTTGGTCGGTAGATGGATGGAGGTGAATTGATTGGTTGATTGATTGGTAGGTATTTTGGCTGGTTGATTGATTAATTAGTTGATTGATGAGGTTTGGTTGGTTGGTAGATGGATGGATGTGAATTGATTGGTTGATTGATTGATTGGTGGTACGTTGGCTGGTTGATTGATTAATTAGTTGATGGATGAGGTTTGGATGGTTGGTAGATTGATGGATGTGAATTGATTGGCTAATTTATTGATATGTTGGCTGGTTGACTGATTAGTTGATGTATGAGGAGTATGGAAACCCGAAATGAAAGAGAGTTCTTGCGTTTCAGCAAATATAAACCAGAAAAACACAAAA
>CM060310.1:87568718-87826218 GCA_030674185.1 Monoplex corrugatus | reverse complement strand
TTAGGTCAAACTTTCGACAGCTATAGTCTTCAGGTACCATTAGGTCAAACTTTCGATAGCTATAGTCTTCAATTACCATTAGGTCAAACTCTCAACAGCTTTGGTCTTCAGTTACCATTAGGTCAAACTCTCGACAGCTATAGTCTTCAGGTACCATTAGGTCAAACTCTCAACAGCTTTGGTCTTCAGTTACCATTAGGTCAAACTTTCGATAGCTATAGTCTTCAATTACCATTAGGTCAAACTCTCAACAGCTTTGGTCTTCAGTTACCATTAGGTCAAACTTTCGACAGCTATAGTCTTCAGGTACCATTAGGTCAAACTTTCGACAGCTGTAGTCTTGAATTACCATTAGGTCAAACTTTCGACAGCTGTAGTCTTCAGTTACCATTAGATCAAACTCTCGACAGCTATAGTCTTCAATTATTATTAGGTCAAAATCTCAACAGCTATAGTCTTCAGTTACCATTAGATCAAACTCTCAACAGCTACAGTCTTCAATGACCGTTAGGTCAAACTGTCAACAGCTATAGTCTTCAATTACTGTTAGGTCAAACTCTCGACAGCTATAGTCTTCAGTTACCATTAGGTCAAACTCTCGACAGCTATAGTCTTCAGTTACCATTAGGTCAAACTCTTGACAGCTATAGTCTTCAGTTACCATTAGGTCAAACTCTTGACAGCTATAGTCTTTAATTACCATTAGGTCAAACTCTCGACAGCTATAGTCTTCAGTTACCATAAGGTCAAACTCTCGACAGCTATAGTTTTCAATTACCATTAGGTCAAACTCTCGACAGCTATCGTCTTCAGTTACCATTAGGTCAAACTCTCGACACCTATAGTCTTCAATTACCATTAAGTCGAACTCTCAGCAGCTATAGTCTACAAGTACTATTAGGTCAAACTTTCGACAGCTATAGTCTACAGTTACCATTAGGTCAAACTTTCGACAGCTATAGTCTACAGTTACCATTAGGTCAAACTTTCGACAGCTATAGTCTACAAGTACCATTAGGTCAAACTTTCGACAGCTATAGTCTACAAGTACCATTAGGTCAAACTTTCGACAGCTTTAGTCTACAAGTACCATTAGGTCAAACTCTCAACAGCTATAGTCTTCAATTACTATTAGGTCAAACTCTCGACAGCTATAGTCTTCAGTTACCATTAGGTCAAACTCTCGACAGCTATCGTCTTCAGTTACCATTAGGTCAAACTCCTGACAGCTATAGTCTTCAGTTACCATCAGGTCAAACTTTCGACAGCTATAGTCTACAAGTACTATTAGGTCAAACTTTCGACAGCTATAGTCTTCAGTTACCATTAGGTCAAACTCTCGACAGCTATAGTCTTCAGTTACCATTAGGTCAAACTTTCGACAGCTATAGTCTTCAGTTACCATTAGGTCAAACTCTCGACAGCTATAGTCTTCAGTTACCATTAAGTCAAACTCTCGACAGCTATCGTCTTCAGTTACCATTAGGTCAAACTCCTGACAGCTATAGTCTTCAGTTACCATTAGGTCAAACTCTTGACAGCTATAGTCTTCAGTTTGCATGCTGTCCAGTGGTTAAGTAGGCTTACACATAATGACTGACTGGCCCTCTGATTGAGTTCATTCCAACACAGAACACGTAGGCTTTGTTCTTGTTCAGCTGTCACAACAGGTTTACCAAGTTTCCCTAGACTAGCAGTGATGTCTGGGAAAATACTCAGACAAGGAAAACCACTACATATTTGTGTAGCCTACACACACAAGGGTTGTCATGACTGGCTCATGCAGCTGGTCAGCAGTTGTATAAATGATTTCCAAAACAAGTGTGACTGCCTGCTTTTAAGCAAACAGGAACCAGAATATAAAACACGAAAAAAGAATAAGAACGCGTATTTTATACAAGACTAGACAGGCACAAATTACTGGCCTTCGTCAAGTGTAAGATCACAAACAAACAAACAAACACCAGATACAAAAATTAGGAGAGAACGACTGAAACTTCCCTGCTGCTCTGTGCAGTGTGTATTTGGTTTTTGTTTGTTTGTGATCTTACACTTTACATGGTCAGGCTGAAATTTGTGCCTGTCTTGTCTTGTTGTATTAAATACGCGTTCTTATTCTTTTTTCGTATATTTTTCTGGTTCCTAGTTGCATAAATGACCAATGAATTGTTAGTATATTATTACCATGATGATGATGATGGCAGTGATGGTGATGATGATGATCATCATCATCATCATGTTTTAATTGTTTAGATCCTTTGTTGAAGATGATGTCTTGCAGAAAGTTGTGTGCAGCTTGAAGTTTCAATATTTGGTGATTTTTTTATTCTGTGGGGGTGGGGGTGGGGAAGAGGGAGGGAGGTCTGCTTAGCTAATAGTATTTGTTTATATACCTTGTTAATTAGATTAACTAAATTTAAAAAACAGAAAATTGATGAAGAGGGGAAAAAAGTTACTTTCATTACCGATTACTATATGTTATTGTTACTTTTACCTTTAGGCCTTGAAGCCGTTCCCATTGAAGTACAATGCTGCAAATGGCGAACGTTGTGTCTTTCTGGTCGGCATGCACTCAGCAGGGGAGAAAGCTCAGCTGTTGAACTACCGGCCCTTGCACTTACCTGTGGTACGTACAGTGGGAAGGGGAGTGCAGTGGAGAAAGGGAAGGATCGATGTCTGTGTATGTTGACATGAGAATGTATTTTTCTGTTTGATGTGGTTTTGGAAGCGAAGAAAGATCAGCATTTGAACCAGTAACCCATGTGTTTACCTGTAGTACGAATGGTCTGGTGTGAATTACATGTAATCTCTGTTCATTAAAGTGATTTAAGACATCAACAACAGCAGCAACAAGATGTTCAAGCAATGCTGTAGTATCCTTTTCTAGACAAAAATGAACACACATTTCTAATTGCAAATCTCCATGCAGGTGAAAAACTGAAACAGTATTGCTAAAACTGTTATTTAGACATGGATATATTTTGTCTTATTTACATCAGTAAAAAGAAAAGAGATGATTTAACTAGAGGAAAACAATGAGGAAAAGGTAGATACCCCACATGACAAATATTGTCGATGTTTTTTAAGCAATGAATCTGCCATTGTGATGTTATCATGGGTCATAAACGTCAGTGTCGTTGTTTAACTTGCTTTTTACTTATTTTCAAAATACATAATACTAAACATTCTCAAGTATCTTGAAAGATATACAATGCATACGTATTATATATAATAAATATACATTCACTGCAATCTCTCTGTCTCTGTCTTTCTCTCTCCTCTCTCTCCCTCTCTGTCTTCTCTCTTCTTCTCTCTCTCTCTCTCTCTCTCTCTCTCTCTCTCTCTCTCTCTCTCTCTCTCTCTGTATATATACATATAATGTATGTATGTATATAACATAATATCTATGTATTTGTATATAATAGTCGATGTATATCAATATCTATATTTATATCTGTCTATCTGTCTGTCTGTCTGCCTGTGTATGTATGTATGTATAATATGTATGCGTACATTTATATATATGTGTGTGATATATATATATATATATATATATATATATATATATATATATATATATGTATATATTATATATATGTATATCATACCTCTATATCTCTCTCTCTTCTCTCTTCTCCCTCTATATATATATAAATAGATATATACATATAGGTAGATAGATATAGATTTACATATGTATTGAGTCTGCGTGTGTGTGCGCGCGCGTGTGTGTGTGTGTGTTCAATTATATATATTTTCTTTTACAGTCTCCAAATCAAACGATGTTGACGATGGGTCGCTGCCACTACATGAATATCATGGACGATGGGACGATGTCTTACAGGTAAACAGTAATATTTTGTTGTTGTTGATTTGACTTTCAGGATCCTTACTGTGCATATTTGTGTGTTTGTGCGTGTGTGTGTGTGTGTGTGTGTGTGTGTGTGTGTGTGTGTGTGTGTGTGTGTGTGTTGTTATTGTTGTACTGTAATAGACTACATCGTGTTGTATTACATTGCTGTTTGTTTTTCAATCTTACTGATTTCATTAACATTATCATTATTATTCCACAAAGAATTTCCCTAAATATTCTTGATCTGTCATTTCTTTGTTTGATTTTGGACCTTCCAGCACAGAATGAATCTTTAACCCTATGACTCCCACACCCTGTCCACCACATCCTGCATTGTCAGCTGTGCTAGCAAAGCAAAAACTTAACCCATTGACTGCCTCATCCTATCCACCAGCTTCCTACAGGAAGCTGGTGGATAGGGAGAGGGACTCAAAGGATTAACTTTTTGTAGTTGAGAGGTGCAGGAGTCAAAGGGTTAAGGTCCCAGTTGTTAAATCTCTAGTTTTCTGTTTCCAGAAGCAATTTTTTTCTGCTCTTTTATATGATGCAGTACGTCTTCTAAAATCTGACTCTTTTATCATCATTGTTAGATTTTACAAAGTTTTATGTGTGTAATGTGTGGTGGTTTTTTTGTTCATTTGTTGTGAAATCAGTACATTTTTCCAGAACACTTATATTTGTTTTTCTTTTTAGACACTCTTCATCTTTTACAGGAAGTTTGACAAGCAGAAGTTTTACGGGTTGTACGTGTCCAAGACACCTTTCTCCGGGCACCTGTCATACTTTGAACTGGAGGTGATAAAGCTGAATGAGAGACGACACCTGGGTGTAGGCCTGTGCCACCCACATTACCCCTGTAACCAGAAGCTGGGCCAGAGGCAGGGATCACTTGGTTTCCACGCTGATAATGGACAGTGAGTACTGTTCTTGATTTGATATTTCACCAGCCAACAGAGTCAAGCTTGTGCATACTATGCAGCAGTGTTACCTTGCAGACTATGGACAGCCCACCAGAACTATGTACACACAGCCCACCAGAACTATGTACACACAGCCCACCAGAACTACATGCATTCATGTCAGACTATATAGTAATTGTTACCTGCAGACTATTGACAGCCCACCAGAACTACATACATACATGCCAGACTATGTAGTAATATTACCTGTAGACTATGGACAGACCACCAGAACTACATACACACATGTCATTCTGTATAGTAATGTCACCTGGACTATGGACAGCCTACCAGAACAGTGTATATAATGTCAGATTATGTATTGATGTTACCTGCAGACTATAGACAGCCCATCAGAACAGTTTATATATTCTCAAATTATGTAGTAATTGTTACCTGCAGACCAGAAACAGCCCACCAGAACTACATACATACATGTCTCACTGTATAGTAATGTCACCTGCAGACTATGGACAGCCCACCAGAACTACATACATACATGTCAAACTGTATAGTAATGTCACCTGCAGACTATGGACAGCCCACCAGAACTACATACATACATGTCAGACTGTATAGTATTGTTACCTACAGACTATAGACAGCCCACCAGAACTACATACATACATGTCAGACTGTATAGTAATGTTACCTGAGACTATGGACAGCCCACCAGAACTACATACATACATGTCAGACTGTATAGTATTGTTACCTACAGACTATAGACAGCCCACCAGAACACTGTACATACATGTCAGACTGTATAGTAATGTTACCTGAAGACTATGGACAGCCCACCAGAACTACATACATACATGTCACACTGTATAGTAATGTTACCTACAGACTATAGACAGCCCACCAGAACACTGTACATACATGTCAGACTGTATAGTAATGTTACCTGCAGACTATGGACAGCCCACCAGAACTACATATATACATGTCACACTGTATAGTAATGTTACCTGCAGACTATAGACAGCCCACCAGAACACTGTACATACATGTCAGACTGTATAGTAATGTTACCTGCAGACTATGGACAGCCCACCAGAACTACATAATGTCAGACTGTATAGTATTGTTACCTGCAGACTATAGACAGCCCACCAGAACTACATACATACATGTCAGACTGTATAGTAATGTTACCTGCAGACTATAGACAGCCCACCAGAACTACATAATGTCAGACTGTATAGTATTGTTACCTGCAGACTATAGACAGCCCACCAGAACTACATAATGTCAGACTGTATAGTATTGTTACCTGCAGACTATTGACAGCCCACCAGAACTACATAATGTCAGACTGTATAGTATTGTTACCTGCAGACTATAGACAGCCCACCAGAACACTGTACATACATGTCAGACTGTGTAGTAATATTACCTGCACACTATGGATAGTCCATCAGCACAACATCATGGATTTGTCTGCCTGACTAGACGATGGATGTGTCTGGTTGAAGACTTGTTTAGATGTGGAACAATGTCTGTTTTGGCTGAAGAGGCCAGTTCTTGAATGGCAGTCCTTGGCACAGCTGCTGCACATGAAGGCTGATGGCTGTGGCTGGGTTGTTGCTGCTGTATCTTCCCTTCTGTCTTTTCTGTCTGATGATTGTCGAGTTTGTTTCTCCAACAGAAGTTTGCATACATACATCCAATCCAGTGTAAACGTGTCTCTGGTGAATGTAATTGTATTGACACATTCAGCCTGGCTGAACAACCTTGCAACCTGTGCTTGTGTAGTGCATAGGCATCGGACAGATTTTATCAGATGCATTTGCGAGTTCATATGCACGCATGAACTGTATATGCATAAACCACACTTAAAGAAAATACATGCTCACAAAAGCTCTTTATACTTTGACAGACCCCAATTTTGCTGAAAAATTGGAAAGAAAACTTTTTGTTCTGTTTCTTTTTTTTCTTTTTCATCAGACTGACCATTATCTGAGGTTAACTGCACAGTGACTTCTGAACAAAATCCTAATGGACTCTGAAAATATTTCTATTCAGAAAATGAAGATTCCACTTGTAGTTGGATTTTGTGTCCTAGGAGTGGAAGAGTTTCTATGTCTTGTAAAAAAAAGTGTAACCAGCAGACAGTTGACGTCTGTCCCCTTCTGTTACAGTCGGTATGCGGTTAAGGTGGTCAGGGCCAGTCATTGGATTTGTAGTTCGACGTTGTGTCCTAGAAGTGAAGAGCTTCTTTGTCTTGTAAAAATGTGTAACCAGCAGTCAGTTGACGTCTGTTCCCCTCTGCTACAATCGGTAAGCCGTTAGCGTGGTTAGGGCCAGTCACTGATTCGAAGTTCGACGTTGTGTTTTAGGAGTGAAAGAATTTCTACTGCCTTGGTCTAATGAGTAGCTTTCCATATACCTCCCAGTCGTTAGAGGTAGGTTGTTTCCTTGTTTCGTCTGTGTAGAGGGGTAAAATCAGTAGTGTCCTGTGCTACAGTCGTTGTTCCTATCCGTGCTGGCCCAAGGCTCTATGAAAAGGGCGAACATGTCCGAGCTGCGGTAACGTGACGAGCGTGCGGAGCAAGAACGGCTGGTGGGCGTTTCTGCAACAGCAACTTACGGCAGGATTCGGCAGTAACCACCACGCTACAAGCACTGCCCAGCTGTTCATCTTGGCTCATTCCCTTGACATCGTCCTGCACGGGATTCACCATTCTGCTGATTCGAGGGTCTTTGCTCTATTTCAACGTTTGTTCAGACAGCACCTGTTTGCCATTCAAGCGCTTGTGAGACTCTAGAGAAACATGAGAATCATAGCGTTGAAACGTTGTGTAAGACCATGAACGTCACCCTTTGTAAGTCTAAATATTGAAGGTGTTTTCCTCCTCATGAAGGTGGCTACACATGTGAAGCAAGGGACGGAAGCAATCGGAACAAATGTACATGGTTGAACGCATTTATTCATTGCTGACATTTGTCTTTTGAGTGTGTGTGCGTTTTGATGTTGTTTAAATGATTTTGGGGTTTTCTTTATGGATTTGAAAAGTATGCAATGTTGGTTTTTTTGGTACCACATCGAATGATGCTGTATCTATGTTTGATATGTACGAATGATGCATCATGTTATATTGTTTGTCATTTATAATATTTTTGTAAATGTGTTTTGTCCAAGGATTTCCTTATTTAGTTAGTGAAAGAGGGTGTTAGAGCTGATAGGTCTGTTTCTGTCTTTCCACTCTAGTTCAAGCATTAGGGAGCTTGACATAACCTTCCATTTTTGTCTTTATCAATTCTGTAAACGTCATTGATCTCTCAATCAAGAAAAAGCCCGGAAACTTTCTGTTCTACGCTGCTGCAGAAGTCTGCACAGAGTTATTGTAATATAGTACCATTGTCTTTCTGATTGGTCACTGACTAGTTTTGTTGGGTGGTAGATTTTCAGCCACTTCTCCAAACTGTTCCTTTCTGAGTAAGATGATCGATGATCATCATTGTTCTATTTTTCAGGGTGTATCACAACACGTCATCAGGATTTGTGTCAAAGATTAGTGAGGGCGATCACACCTTAAAAGACGGTGATGTAGTGGGTTGTGGTATCGACATGACCAGGGCCAAGCTGATGTCCAACGGTTCATTCGAACCACAGCAAACTCTGGTGGTCTACTTCACAAAGAACGGAAAAAGGGTGAGAGACATAACTACATTTCTTCTTCTTCTTCTGTATGACGTCTGCTTGGTCAGGCCACATCTGGCATATAGCTACACGTACATACATATGTTTATTTATGCAAATGGATGTTCATTTGCATATTAATGTATAAGATAGACATTGTGTATTATTACAGAGTGGTCTTCCATTTGCACATGTATGTATGATTACGTAGACAATGGTGTTCTAACTGACGACGATGATGATGATGATGATGATATGATGATGATGATGATTCATCGTCATCACCACCACCACCACCATCATTGTCGTCGTCGTCGTCATCATCATCATCATGATAATCATCATCATCAACATCAATTGGACCCACCAGTTTACATGTTTGACGGATCAAACTCAGGACCTTCTGACTGGAAGTCTGACATTTACCCACTAAACAACCCTGCCCAGCAAGATATATTTATCATGACAATTATCATGCAGGTGTTGTATGCACACCTGGATCCCAAATTGTCTGACAGGCTTTCAGTTTTTTTTAAAGTTATTGTGTGTGTGTGAATATTAATGTGCACCAGGGCCAATGTTCGTGCAGATGTTTGTGTATGTGTGTGAGAAAGTGGGATTACACAAGTGTGTGTGAGAGAGTGCATACACATACAAATATGTATATGTATATGCATATGTATATGTATATGTATATGTATATGCATATGTATATGTATGTGTATATGTATGTGTGTGCGAGTGTATGTCATCGTTTGTGTATACATGCACAGTGTAATTGTATATTTGTCGATATGTATGCATACATATACAAGCACGCTTGTGTGTAAAATCACAATAGTGAACTCTCTGTGGTCTTTTTCGTCGATACCGACGGTTGGCAGCGGAAAATTAGTTATCTTAAAACAAAGCGACGGTCGTGGCTAAAACAACCAATGGGCGATCAGCACGGTTTCTGACAACTACAGTTACTAAGTAGTATACTGTGGAGTCATCCACCGTGGGGCATTTGCGTCTTTGTCTAGCCTCTATAGCGCGCTTGACTCTATCCTCTTCATAGCTCTTTGCTCCCGCGAAAACAGCAGCTCTCCACCCCACTCAATCCTGGGCAACCGTATCCCAGTTTGCAACATTGATAAAAATTCCATCATGGACATTTTACACTGGTCCTTAAAGCGAAGCTCAGATCATCCAGCGTTACGCGTGCCCTCAGAAAGTTCCCCATATAGTATCTGCTGCGGGATTCTGGAGTTATCCATGTGCGCAACGTGACCATGCCACCTGAGACGCCGAGACCGCAGGATGGGATGTAGTGACTGAATGCCAGCTCTTTTGAGCACTTCTGTATCGGGGACTCTGTCTTGCCATTTAATTTTTGAACGTTTTCGTAAACACTAGGTACCTCACATGAAAAATATTTAACCTCCTCTCCTGACCAGCATACAAGGTCAGCGTCTCACTCCCGTAAAGGAGTGTTGAGAGGACGTATGTTTGGTAAATTAGAGTCTTGGTTTTTATCCTGAGCTTATCATTTTCCCATGCTCTTTTCATAATTGTAAACAGACATTAAATTAAAAAAAAAAAGATTGTGTGTAAATTCCATTTTGCCTATATCTATACTTACATACTTTCTTCATTTGACAGGTACATGAGTGCGAGTTTGTATACCAGACAGAAGGCATGTACCCGGCTGTCAACTTGCATTTTGGAGGAGATTCAGTGAAATTGCGCAACTACTACAGCGGGCCTGAATCAGTGCTTGAGTGGACACTGTCAAAAGAGGAAAAGGTAATGAAAATGATAGTAATTATTGTTCCATTCCTACGTGTAAAAGTCCGTGTCAAGGGGGTACGAGGTTTACATATTAGTCATCATCATCATCATCATGCGCCCTGCCGCATGGCGTTCGCGATCATGGCCCTCCATATGCATCTATCCTTGTCGCCGCAAGCACATCTTCCACCCTCTCTGTCCTCAGCCACTCTGCAAGTCCATCCAGTATTTTTTCCCTGGGTCTGCCTGGTGTTCTCTTTTCCTCCAGCTTTTCTGTTGTGACCAGTGCTGTAGACTTCTAATCGGAAGGTTGTGGGTTCGAATCCCATGAATCTTGTCACCTTCATTGTGAGAGTTTTTAGCCTTGTCCAGCTTGTACCCAGACTTAAGTGTACTATGGACTCATTGGGAAGACTGGGACCACACAGGTGAGTCTAATCAACTTCACTGATGTTTCTTGAGGGTGTTTCTACAATTTTCTTTACCAGCATTGCAAGTGTCTGTATCTCTTGGGCTTGGATGACACCGGGAAATATTGTCATAGTAAGTGTAGAGTACAGTCCTTTCACGCCGTCTTTATTTTAGATTGAAGTCCATAGCATCATGATCATAATCCCCATCATCATTATCATAACGTTGTGAAAACTTTCTCCAAGCTCCCAGATTCTGTGGCCATCGATGTGATGTAGGAATGGGACAGCAACACACACACACACACACACACACACACACACACACACACACACACACACACACACACACACACACACACACACACACACACACACACACACACACCACACACTCACACACACACACACACACACACACACACACACACACACACACACACACACACATACACACATCGAAGACACGCATTCATGCACATACAGAAATGAATGTGTACCATCAAAGACATAGTCCTATTGTCACAGATTATGTGGCCCTTCATGCCTTGTTCTTATGGCAACCTCAGTTTGGTGGGTTTGGAGGTGCGTGGAGAACCGGTGTGAGCAGCTTGGGGGTAGTGACACAGAAGTGGTGTAGAAGATGAAGCAGCCAGAAAAACAAAGAAAGAAACAAACAAACAAAGAAACAAACAAAGACAACATCAAATACCTTACCCAGACGCATACATTCCTACTAGTTAGTCTGTCAGCCACAAATGAAAGTAAGTCGTTGAGAGTTACATCATCATCATCATCATCTTTGTCATGTGCTCTGCCTCGTGGCGTTTGTGATCATGGCCCTCCATACGAATCTATCCCTTGTCGTTGCAAGTAAGTATATCTCCCACCCTTTCTGTTCTCAGCCACCCTGCAAGTCTGTCCAATATTCTTTCCCCTGTGTTCAAGAGTGACATAGACGCTGTAAAGCAACACCCTCAAAAACACATCAGTAAAGTGTATGAGAGCTGACTGTTTTGTCCCTGTCTTCGTATTGAGAAACTGAGAAGAGGCAGTCGGGATAAAAAAAAAATCCCACACTAAATTTTTGTGCTGATGGAGGTTGGAATCCATGACTGTTGAGTCAGTGCTCTGTTATGCTAACCTTTACCACTTACACAGAAATTCTTTCCTTTTACATTGCAGAAGTCATCAACAGATGAGAAGAAGCATACATTCACGGAAGGGTGTAACTTTCTCATCGTGGGAATGGGGTCTGATGGCACGGATCCTTCTGAAAAGACGCAGTTGGTGCAGCAGAATTTTGATCCTGCATCTGACCTCTCTGCGCTCAAACACATCAAGGACGAGATTTCCAGGATTGAAAGGTATGGAGTGATCTCCCCCTTGCTAGGTTTCCTCAGAACATGATATCTATATTTACTTTTTTTGTCACTGTGGATTACCATGTAAATTTGTGCTGTTTTATGTTTTTTGTCACTATGGATTTACCATGTAAAATTTGTGCTGTATTTATGTTTCTTTCTGTTTTGTCACTATGGATTTACCATGTAAAATTTGTGCGTATTTATGTTTTTTCTGTTTTGTCACTATGGATTTACGTGTAAAATTTGTGCTGTATTTATGTTTTTCTGTTTTGTCACTATGGATTTACCGTGTAAATTTGTGCAGTATTTATGTTTTTTTCTGTTTTGTCACTATGGATTTACCATGTAAAATTTGTGCAGTATTTATGTTTTTTTCTGTTTTGTCACTATGGATTTACAATGTAAAATTTGTGCAGTATTTATGTTTTTTCTGTTTTGTCACTATGGATTTACAATGTAAAATTTGTGCAGTATTTATGTTTTTTTCTGTTTTGTCACTATGGATTTACCATGTAAAATTTGTTGCAGTATTTATGTTTTTTTCTGTTTTGTCACTATGGATTTACTATATAAAGTTTGTGCTCCTCTCCTTGAGGAGAGCTTGATACAGTGCAAAAATATTTTTTCTGTCTCTACTTTTTCTATATCTGTGTATTTCTTTTTACCAAGAAAAGTGGATTTTCTTCAGAAATCTGCCTTGAACAAGTTTGTTGTTGTTGTTGTTATTGGGTCTTTAACGCTGAGTGAGTGCATGCCACGCATGGGACCTTGTTTATCCAAAAGACTAGCATGTAGATCTCCTTTAAGTTCTAGTGCGGGGGGGGGGGGGGGCAGAAAAGTCCATGTCCAGTCTGTGGTTGGAACCCAGCTTTGTCGCATGCTAGGCAGGTGCTTTGACCACAAGGCCACACAATCCACTAATAGGTAACTTTCTCAGCAGTGCTATGCTGATGCCTTCAAAAATCAAATAATACATAACAAGCTTTGCAAAATTCTTGTATGTAGCATTTGAAAGATAAGGTTTGTAAAGTTCTTGTATCTAGGATTTAAAAGACAAAGGAAGAACATTGCAACATTCTTGTAGCTAGGATTTAAAAGACACGGGGATGTGTAACTAAAGTGTTTAAGTGCAAAGAAATTTTAAAGTGATAAGTGATACCTGCTGTTTGAATTGTTTTGTTCTGCTTTGTGAAACTGTTTCTTTCTTCATTGATGTGCATTCATCGGTGTGCAGGTTTTTCTTTGTAAAGGCCGCTGACTGTTGTTATGTTACAAGAAGTTTTTCCGACTGTCCACTGTTTGATGACATGTATGGAATTGCTGTTGGCAGGAACCTCGGTACTCTGGATCTGCAGTCCCAGCAGCGCTATGGTCAGTTACTGTGGCAAGAAGAATGCATCAAACGGTTCATTCAGAACAAACAGCGCATTAGTTTCCACTCTCTGGACACTAAAACTGGGAAGGTGAGATTGTATGTGTGCGTGTGTGTGTGTGTGTGTGTGTGTGTGTGGGTGTGTGTATGTATGTGTGTGATTGTGTGTGTATGTGTATGTATGTGTGTGATTGTGTGTGTGTGTGTGTGTACATATATTTGTGGTTTTGTTTTGTGTGTGTGTGTGTGTGTGTTTGCATAGATGCATGCATGTGTGAAGGCACCTGTGAATAATTGTAGACATTTCCTTGGAAGCAGTGGTATTTTTAGTTCTGAGTTGTATTTCATTAATAATCTTGCTTACGCAGATATTTTTCTGGTATTGAAATATATTTAGCTTTGTTTTTGTTTATTTGTTTACAGATTCATCATGTAATTGATTGATTGATTTTATTGAATGGTATGTTTATAGATTATACAATTGCCCTTTATTGATGTAATCCATTCTACAGTGAAGCTTATTTATTTATCAGAAGAGAGACAGGAGAGTTATCTTGTTTTTTGCATTTTGATATGCGATTTGCCTTTTTTTTCAATTTTAGGGACATGATGCGGTAGTCGACAAGATCCTGGAAACCTTGGAGATGGACCTAGAGTTCCATTCCAAAGCATACGAGTTCCACAGCAATGTGACACAGTATCTCACCAGAGTTCTCAGTGTCATGGAAAAACAGGAAATCCTTCTGTCTGAAGATCTGTTCTCTCATGTCGACCATACTCTTTTTGACTGCAACGGGCGAATCTGCGAGCAGGCCGTGCGATTCTTGCAGAAAAAGGTATGGAGGGGCAGGCAACATTCACAAAAAATGCCAGTCACAGATTTTAGTTTTTATGCAATCTTAGAAATGGTAACTTTCTATTCACAAAAAATGCCAGCCACAAATTTTAGTTTTTATACAATCTTAGAAATGGTAACCTTCTATTCACAAAAAATGCCAGCCACAAATTTTAGTTTTTATGCTATCTTAGAAATGGTAACTTTCTATTCACAAAAAATGCCAGCCACAAATTTTAGTTTTTATACAATCTTAGAAATGGTAACCTTCTATTCATAAAAAATGCCAGCCACAATTTTTTTTATGCGACCTTAGAAATGGTAACTTTCAGTCAAAATAAGAAAACAGCTGAATGTCAAGTCTTTTGGAAGGGGACAAAAAAATGATTCAGATCCGTGTACCTTCAGGCCTGCACATGCTAAAGGATCCCACAGCTGTTGAAAATCTTGAAGAGCAGGACATTCGTCCAGCTGCTCTGACATAAAATATTTGAGAGATAGATTGATTTCCCAGGTCTGTCCCCTTGAAGTCCAATCAGCCTTCTTGTTTTTCTGAGATCTTGGTAAAAAAAAAAGTGGGTGGTGCTGCCTTGCTGTGATACGCGTTCAGTAGGAAGAGCAGCCCGAGTTTCACATGGTAAAATCTATAGTGACGAAAAAAGGAAATGAAAGTGAATGAATATGAATATGAAAATTATGTATATAGGCCTATTTGTCAAAGTTTTATTTAATCTGATCTGATATTTTATGTGTTGGTGGTTTGATGGTCTGTTTGGTTAAAAAGAGACAAGTTATGAATAATGTTGTGAATAAGTGTTGCAAGCTTACGTGTGAGAAGTAAGAGACCGTGGTTGTCGTGTGAAAGGCAAATGGTACACAAAGAAAGCAATGACTTTTTGACAGCAGTCACATCCGTGTATGATTCTACAACCTCCTTCCATCAGGCCACGTATTTTGTGCAATGAGTGAAGGTGAAGGCGATGTGAACAGAAGGTAGCTTTGCGCTGAAGTTGGCTGTGCCACTCAGCAGTGAGTCAGTCAGTCAACATGGAGGTGCTGTAGATAAGGTTCAGTGTGTGTAATTTTGACTGGCCCTGCTGCATGATCATTTTGGATGTTTTACTATTGTATGGCATCTGCAGCATTGATACGTATTGAATTTACTTTGAGCTGGAAGACGCTGTCTCAAGAAAACTGAAATGGACACTGTAGCAGGTGTTGTTTTTTAATTTCTCCTTTACACATAGTAAATCATTTTGAATTGAATTGAAATGAACTGTTGCTCACCCATTTCCCCTTTGTCTGTTCTGCAGCTTCTTCACCATTCCTGTCTTTCTTCTATACTTTTCTGCACACTGGTTCCACACCATTTGTCTTTCCTCTTTCCTTTTTTGCACCTTTTCTAGTTCTTCGTTATTCCTGTCTTTCCTCTTTCCTTTTCTGCGCCCCCTTTGGTTCTTCACTATTTCTGTCTTTCCTCTTTCCTTTTCTGCATACCCTTTGGTTCTTCACCATTCCTGTCTTTCCTCTTTTCTGCATTCCCTCTCGTTTTTCAGCATTCTTGTCTTTCCTCTTTTCTACACCACCTTTGGTTCTTCACCATTCTTGTCTTTCCTCTTTCCTTTTCTGCATACCCTCTGGTTCTTCACCATTCCCGTCTTTCCTCTTTTCTACACCCCCTTTGGTTTTTAACCATTCCTGTCTTTTCTCTTTTCTGCACAACCTCTGGTTCTTCACCATTCCTGTTTTTCCTTTTCTGCACACCCTTTGGTTCTTCACCATTCTTGTCTTTGCTCTTTCCTTTTCTGCACACCCTCTGGTTCTTCACCATTCTTGTCTTTCCTCTTTTCTGCACACCTTCTGGTTCTTCACCATTCCTGTCTGTCCTCTTTTCTGCACACCCTCTGGTTCTTCACCATTCCTGTCTTTTCTCTTTTCTGCACACCCTCTGGTTCTTCACCATTCCTGTCTTTCCTCTTTTCTGCACACCCTCTGGTTCTTCACCATTCCTGTCTTTCCTCTTTTCTGCACACCCTCTGGTTCTTCACCATTCCTCTCTTTCCTCTTTTCTGCACACCCTCTGGTTCTTCACCATTCCTGTCTTTCCGCTTTCATTTTCTGCACCCCTTTGGTTCTTCACCATTCCTGTCTTTCTTCCTTTCTGCACCCCCTTTGGTTCTTCACCATTCCTGTCTTTCCTCTTTCATTTTCTGCACCCCCTCTGGTTTTCACCATTCCTGTCTTTCCTTTTTCTTTTTTTCTGCACACCCTCTGGTTCTTCACCATTCCTGTCTTTCCTCTTTTCTGCACACCCTTTGGTTCTTCACCATTCTTGTCTTTCTTTTTGCTTTTGTGAACATCCTCTGGTTCTTCACTATTCCTGTCTTTCCTCTTTCCTTTTCTGCACACCCTCTGTTTCTTCACTATTCCTGTGTGTCTTCTTTCCTTTTCTGCACACCCTTTGGTTCTTCACCATTCTTGTCTTTCCTTTTTCCTTTTCTGCACACCCTTTGGTTCTTCACTATTCTTGTCTTTCCTCTTTCCTTTTCTGCACACCCTTTGGTTCTTCACCATTCTTGTCTTTCCTCTTTCCTTTTCTGCACACCCTTTGGTTCCTCACCATTCTTGTCTTTCCTCTTTCCTTTTCTGCACACCCTCTGGTTCTTCACCATTCCTGTCTTTCCTCTTTCCTTTTCTGCACACCCTCTGGTTCTTCACCATTCCTGTCTTTCCTCTTTCCTTTTCTGCACACCCTTTGGTTCTTCACCATTCCTGTCTTTCCTCTTTCCTTTTCTGCACACCCTCTGGTTCTTCACCATTCCTGTCTTTCCTCTTTCCTTTTCTGCACACCCTCTGGTTCTTCACCATTCCTGTCTTTCCTCTTTCCTTTCTGCACCCCCTTTGGTTCTTCACCATTCTTGTCTTTCTTCTTTCCTTTTCTGCACACCCTCTGGTTCTTCACCATTCCTGTCTGTCCTCTTTCCTCTTTCCTTTTCTGCACCCCCTTTGGTTCTTCACCATTCTTGTCTTTCTTCTTTCCTTTTCTGCACACCCTCTGGTTCTTCACCATTCCTGTCTGTCCTTTTTCCTCTTTTCCTTTTCTGCACCCCCTTTGGTTCTTCACTATTCCTGTCTTTCTTCTTTCCTTTTCTGCACCCCCTTTGGTTCTTCACTATTCCTGTCTTTCTTCTTTCCTTTTCTGCACCCCCTTTGGTTCTTCACTATTCCTGTCTTTCTTCTTTCCTTTTCTGCACCCCCTTTGGTTCTTCACCATTCCTGTCTTTCCTCTTTCCTTTTCTGCACCCCCTTTGGTTCTTCACCATTCCTGTCTTTCTTCTTTCCTTTTCTGCACACCCTTTGGTTCTTCACCATTCCTGTCTGTCCTCTTTCTTTTTCTGCACCCCCTTTGGTTCTTCACCATTCCTGTCTTTCTTTCCTTTTCTGCACCCCCTTTGGTTCTTCACCATTCCTGTCTTTCTTCTTTCCTTTTCTGCACCCCCTTTGGTTCTTCACCCATTTCCTGTCTGTCCTCTTTCTTTTTCTGCACACCCTTTGGTTCTTCACCATTCCTGTCTTTCTTTCCTTTTCTGCACCCCCTTTGGTTCTTCACCATTCCTGTCTTTCTTTCCTTTTCTGCACCCCCTTTGGTTCTTCACTATTCCTGTCTTTCTTCTTTCCTTTTCTGCACACCCTTTGGTTCTTCGCTATTCCTGTCTTTCTTCTTTCCTTTTCTGCACCCCCTTTGGTTCTTCACCATTCCTGTCTTTCCTCTTTCCTTTTCTGCACCCCCTTTGGTTCTTCACCATTCCTGTCTTTCTTCTTTCCTTTTCTGCACACCCTTTGGTTCTTCACCATTCCTGTCTGTCCTCTTTCTTTTTCTGCACCCCCTTTGGTTCTTCACCATTCCTGTCTTTCTTTCCTTTTCTGCACCCCCTTTGGTTCTTCACCATTCCTGTCTTTCTTCTTTCCTTTTCTGCACCCCCTTTGGTTCTTCACCATTCCTGTCTGTCCTCTTTCTATTTCTGCACCCCTTTGGTTCTTCACCATTCCTGTCTTTCTTTCCTTTTCTGCACCCCCTTTGGTTCTTCACTATTCCTGTCTTTCTTCTTTCCTTTTCTGCACCCCCTTTGGTTCTTCACTATTCCTGTCTTTCTTCTTTCCTTTTCTGCACCCCCTTTGGTTCTTCACCATTCCTGTCTTTCCTCTTTCCTTTTCTGCACCCCCTTTGGTTCTTCACCATTCCTGTCTGTCCTCTTTCTTTTTCTGCACCCCCTTTGGTTCTTCACCATTCCTGTCTGTCCACTTTCCTTTTCTACACACCACCCTGGTTCTTCACCATTCTCGTCTGTCCTTTTTCCTTTTCTACACATCCTCTGGTTCTTCACCATTCTTGTCTTTCCTCTTTCCTTTTCTACACCCCCTCTGGTTCTTCACTATTCCTGTGTTTCCTCTTTCCTTTTCTGCACACCTCTGGTTCTTCACTATTCCTGTCTTTCCTCTTTTCTGCACTCCCTTTCGTTGTTCACCATTCATGTCTTTCCCATTTTCTGCACACCCTTTGGTACTTCACCATTCTTGTCTTTCTTTTTTCCTTTTGTGAACAACCTCTGGTTCTTCACCATTCCTGTCTTTCCTCTTTCCTTTTCTGCACACCTTCTGGTTCTTCACTATTCCTGTGTTTCCTCTTTCCTTTTCTGCACACCCTCTGGTTCTTCACTATTCCTGTGTTTCCTCTTTCCTTTTCTGCACACCCTCTGTTTCTTCACTATTCCTGTCTTTGCTCTTTCCTTTTCTGCACACCCTTTGGTTCTTCACCATTCTTGTCTTTCCTCTTTCCTTTTCTGCACACCCTTTGGTTCTTCACCATTCTTGTCTTTCCTCTTTCCTTTTCTGCACACCCTTTGGTTCTTCACCATTCCTGTCTGTCCTCTTTCCTCTTTCCTTTTCTGCACCCCCTTCGGTTCTTCACCATTCCTGTCTTTCTTCTTTCCTTTTCTGTACACCCTCTGGTTCTTCACCATTCCTGTCCTTCCTTTTGTGCACACTCTCTGGTTCTTCACTATTCCTGTCTTTCCTCTTTCCTTTTCCCCACCCTTTCTGATTCTTCACCATCCCTGTCTTTCCTCTTTTATGTGCACCCTATGGTTCTTCACCATTCCTGTCTTTCCTCTTTCCTCTTTTCTGCACGCCCTTTGGAACATTTCTTTGAATTTTCTTGGGCACTTAAGCTTGTGTCAGTTAACAAGGGCAGAAAGATTTCCAGTAAATCCAAAGTCTCAAATGGACACAGTGATTTGTATGAAGTTGTGATTACAGGTGGATGTTGCTGGTTATGTCATAATATGGGTCCATACAGCATGAGACTTGTCAAACATTCAAGTTACAGATACAGTCATAATCTGGTTTTTATATTCTCTTTTTTTCAGACCATGCCAGCATGTAGAGGGGGTTGCTCAGGCTCAAGCAGTTCTGCCTTGCCAATACATAGGACTTATGCACAGACTTAGGGTTATACCTGATCAGTTTGGGTCTTTTCTTGTACATGGCATCTGCACCATCGGTGCCTATGGGCTTTATTTTAATGTATGGCATAGGTCTCTGCAATTTTTGGGGTCCATTTTGCAATCTTTTCAGTCTACTGTTGTTGTTGTCTTTCCCATTATCTCCCCTCCTTCAAAAATTTCTTAGAGGATTAATTTGGTCAGGCCTTTTAATCTGCTTATAATATATGCAGAGCAACTGCCTTAATGGTGGAGAAAAATGCCAATCCCTGTACAAGCCGACTTGAATATTTGAGTGCATTTGTGAGTTGCAGACCACAAATAAAAAAAAGAAACAAAACAAAAAGCAGGTATTTAACATAGAAACCCACCCATTCTCTTTGTTTTTAGCATTCCATATAATTGCCTCTGATGCCCTTTTTTTATTTGATTGAGAGCACAACCGGTCACTTTAAAAAAAGATACTCGTGCTCGGATAAGCCAGTTAACAATACATGTAGAAAGCAGCTTGCATGTTCAGTTTTGGATAGCGCCAGTCATCAGCATGTTGCAAATTTTGAAGTTTAGATCTTGATTTGTGGATGTCAGTATGAATCAGAAGTACATGATTTGTCAACATGAGGCGTGATGTCTCTTTTGTTTCGATAGTGTTTTTTCGTCTTGGTTATTTTTGAAAAGTGACATCTCTAATTCCTCACTTCTCACTGAACAGAAAAGTACAGGGTGACATTCACCTTCACCTTCACTCTTAACCTTTTACCCTTGATGTTGTCTCAGGGGTGCCTAGCAGTCTTTGTCTTTATCTTAACCTTTGACCTGGTCTTTAGGATACCTGACAAACTTCACCTTTATCGTGATTTTCACCTTTGACTTTGTCCTAGAGCTACCTGATAAACTTTACATTTCACCTTGTCTCAAAGTTGACAGCCTTCATCTTCATCATGTGTCCTGCTGCATGGCGCTGGCGATCATAGCCCTCCATATGAATGTATTCTTTGTTGCTGCAAGTATATCTCCTTTGCCTCAGTTAACTTTTTACATTGTCTTAGGACTGTTTGACAGACTTCACCTCTAACCTTGTCTCAGGGCTACCTGACCACCTTACCGCTGAAGAACTCTCTGGTGGCGTTGGACATGGATTTTGTGGTGACTCTGACGGGGTGCATGTACATGTACTGTCCCAACAACCCCACAAAGTCGGTGGTGCCAGCGCTGGGTGACATGGCATGTGTGTGGGACAACGAGACTCAGATCTACCCCCGAGCCAGGGATTATGATCCTCACAGGGTGGGTTTTTTTGTTTGTTCTGTTCTGTGGATAAAACAAGGCAGGCACAATGTTTTCTTTCATTATCTGGCCTTTATCAAGTGTACACCAAAGGCAACAAAGAAGCAAATGCATAAAACTTAGGACACAAACAACAACAGAACTGAGCTTTCATTGTCTGAGTATGAGAATTCGGTGAGTTAGCTGCTCCTGCTCAGATCAACATCGGGAAAATTCTTAACTTTTATGTACTCATTTCTTTGTTGTCATTACGTTTCTGGCAAAGACCAGATGGCCACAGACAGATTGGCATCTGCTTTATTCTGTTAATAAAATACGCAATTTTAGTCTTGTTTTTTCAAATACACATTTTTGTTCTTTTTTCATGTGTTTTCGTTTTATATTTGGTTGAATATGGCAGTTACTTTGATTTTGTTTTGTTGTTGCTGTTGACGTTGTTGTTGTTGCCCTGTTGATCTGTAAACAGATGCTACAGTATGCTCTGAATGGATCCCTTATCTTTGTGTTAAGAGACAGAAAAAGACAACATGAATGAATTGTGACTTTCATGGATCCGATGTTGCCCTCCAAATAATGTTTTTCACCTCTTTATACTGTCATCTTTATGTATCTGCATGTGTGTGTGTGTGTGTGTGTGTGTGTGTGTGTGTATGTGGATATGCACAAGTGTGGGTGTATATATGTCAGTGTCTGCATAATTGTGTATGCATGTGTTCAATTAAGCAAGTGTGTGTGTGTCTAAGCATTGTGTGTGCGTGTGTGTGTGTGTGTGTGGGTGTAAATGGTTATTTTTCAGCTTGACATACGAAATGAATTTTTGATTGCATTTGTTTTTATTGCTTTGTCAACGCTGTGTCATCATAATTCCTCTGTTTTCATCACAACAATAGGGGTCGACATGCACTCACTTGACATGCATCAGCCTTTGTCTCTCACGCTTTGTGAAGTGCTTATGGCTCCTATGAGGTGCTTAACAAGTAATCATGATTATTAATATTTTTTCCTATTATATATGGCAGGTGAACCTTTTACGCTGGGTAGTGCAGTATTTTGGAGTGATGCGTATTCCCAACGTGCGTACTGTGATTGATGACCACCAGTATCTGTTTGTTACTCTGGAGGCCCTTGGCAACACTCCTGTCACCTTGGTAATAGTCTAATTTTGTTCTTTAGCCTACTTTGTTTTTTTAACCCTTTGACGCTCGCACCCTATCCATTAACTAGAAAAACTTAACCCTTTGACTCCCTCACCCTATCCACCAGCTTCCAGAAAGCTGGTGGGTAGGGTGAGTGAGTAAAACGGTCAAATATTTGGTTTGTTAGCTTGGTTGACAATGCAAGATGCTGATGGACAGGGTGTGGGAGTCAAAGGGTTGATATGCATGGTAAAGGTCCTGGACTACTTTGTTTTTTAAATTTCCATGTTAAAGATCCTGGACTACTTTGTATTTTGATATGCACGTTAAAGATCTGGACCACTTTGTTCTTTAACATGCATGTTAAAGATCATGGACTACTTTGTTCTTTAACTCTTTCCTGCCATGGTCGCAATCAAGCAACTTCCTGTATGACCGCCATGGTCACATTTGTGCGACTTGGAGGGGTCATGCTAAACGATAACTTTTCAAGTGGGTACAAAGCTTCTGTCAGCTCCACTGGTGAATGCAGGCGACTGTGCTGTGTTTAAACTTTATCCAGCAACCTAGTTTTTTTTAGCAGTAAGGCCGAACTGTGGCTTTGTTAACTGTCGGAATTTACGTCTTCTCTGAAGCGTTTTCTTCAATATGGCTGCAAATCGACACGTATTGTCTACTGCTCCGAGTAGAATAAGCAGACAGCTGACTTTGTGAGTAGATTTTCTATTGCTTTTCCTCATTTATTATAATGATATCTGGCACACAACTCACAAAATATGGTCAGTAGTTCAACTAATAAACTGTATGAAAAAAAATTTTCTTCATAAGATTATTTGTGGAATAATTCATGAAGCACATAAACATATGCAAGCATTCATACATAAATACAACGTCTGCCCTTTACACAGCAAAACTAAAAGTAACTGAAAATCTTTGATAGTCTTTGAGATATAAGCTTTTAAAAATGCATACTGCGCTGCAAAATTGGCTGCCCAAAATATACTTGGCACTAAGGTAGTGCCGTTTCTGGGGAAACTTGGCGGTGAAAGGACTACTTTGTTCTTTAATATGCATATTGAAGATCTGGTATGCTTTGTTGTTTAACATGCACGTTAAAGATCTGGACTGCTTTGTTCTTTAAAATGCTCATTAAAGATCCTGGAGTACTTTGTTCTTTGATATGCATATTGAAGATCTGGTATGCTTTGTTTTTTAACATGCATGTTAAAGATCTGGATTATTTTAGTTTTTAATATGCACTTAAATATCTGGACTACTTTGTTCTGTAATATGCATGTTAAAGGTCTGGACTACTTTGTTTTTTAATATGCATGTTAACGATCTGGACTACTTTGTTTTTTAACATGCACTGTTAAAGATCTGGACTACTTTGTTTTTAATATGCACGTTAAAGATCTGGACTACTTTGTTCTTTAATATGCACGTTAAAGATCTGGACTACTTTGTTCTTAAATATGCAGTTAAAGATCATGGACTACTTTTGTTCTCTAAATATGCAACATTAAAGATCCTGGACTACTTTGTTCTTTAATATGCACGTTAAAGATCTGGATCTTTGTTTTTAATATGCACGTTAAATCCTGAACTATTTTTTCTTGCAATATGCATCGTTAAAGATCCTGAACTACTTTGTTCTTAATATGCACGTTAAAATCCTGACTACTTTGTTCTTTAATATGCATCTTAAAGATCCTGGACTACTTTTTTCTTTGACTTGCACGTTAAAGATCTGGACTCTTTGTTCTTTAATATGCACGTTAAAGATCTGATATTTGTTCTTAATATGCACGTAAAATCCTGGACTATTTGTTCTTTAATATGCCGTTAAAGATCTGGACTCTTTGTTCTTTAAATGCACGTTAAAGATCTGAACTACTTTGTTCTTAATATGCACGTTAAAGATCTGGACTACTTTGTTCTTAATATGCACGTTAAATATCTGGACTACTTTGTTCTTTAATATGCACGTTAAATATCCTGACTACTTTGTTCTTTAATATGCACGTTAAAATCTGGACTACTTTGTTCTTCAATATGCACGTTAAAGATCTGGACTACTTTGTTCTTTAATATGCACGTTAAAGATCTGGACTACTTTGTTCTTCAATATGCACGTTAAATATCCTGGACTATTTGTTCTTTAATATGCACGTTAAAGATCCTGGACTACTTTGTTCTTCAATATGCACGTTAAATATCCTGGACTACTTTGTTCTTCAATATGCACGTTAAATATCCTGGACTACTTTGTTCTTTAATATGCACGTTAAAGATCTGGACTACTTTGTTCTTCAATATGCACGTTAAAGATCTGACTACTTTGTTCTTAATATGCACGTTAAAGATCTGGACTACTTTGTTCTTAATATGCATTTTAAAGTATCTGGACTACTTTGTTCTTCAATATGCACGTTAAAGATTTGGACTACTTTGTTCTTTAATATGCATGTTAAGGATCCTGGATGTTACATTTATATCAATGGCTGGGGTATGGAAACATGAAAACACCTAACAAGTAAACAGTGGCAAATTTGAAAGGAAACAACACTTTTAGTTGATAACTACTGGCAGTGGAAAGTATAGTATCGTTATAATTTAGAATTATGTGGTGGACTAATATAGTTGAAACAGTATTATAAAAAGAAAGGTGAGTGTGTGTGCTCCCATGTTTTATGAGGCAGGAATCTTTGAGCACCTAGTCAGAACAGAAAAGCTGGAGGGGAAAAGAGCACCAGGTAAACCCTGGCAGGAAATATTTGACAGCTTTGCAAAGTGGACGGAGACAAAAAGAGTAGGAGACAAAAGATAGATTGGAACGGAAAGCCATGATTGCCAGTGCCAAGCAGCAAGGCACATGATAATGATGATGTATGGAACGGTATGGCTACCATCTTTTGGATCAGTAAGAGAGTCCATTGTCACACATAGCATGCAGAGGTTTGCATGTACTTAAGTGTGCATCTGTTTGGTGACTGTTAGTGATACATGCAAATTGTATAGATGTATTGTTCTCAAGTCCTCTCTGTTTAGGTCTTGGGATAAAACTTATGTTGTTTTCTTTCAGAACTATTCACGTGTATTGACAGAGTCTCACCTGTCTCCTCGGCATCACAGGGTTCGGTGTTAGCCACTGTGCACTTAGACACCACCATCTCCCTCTAGGCCACTCTGTCTTGACTTTAGTGGACAATTTCTTGAATATTTAGGCCACTGATCTTGGTTATGTTCACGATGTATGAGGTGGAGGTCTGCCTTTTCTTCCTTTTTTGCCACTGTTTTTCCTTCAAAGATGGCCGCCATGAGGTCCGCGTTCTTGCTGCGTGACACATGGCCAGTGTATTTCAGTCTTCTCCTGTTGATGTCTGCGAGTAGTTTTCTGTTGGTGTCAAGTTCTTCCAGAACACTTCCATTGGTTATTGACTGAGTGAGTTACTCATTTCGTCTGTGTATTTGTGCATTTATGAGTATAAGCTTCAGGCTGAGAAAATTCAAAAACAAACAGCAAATGGAAAAACATATCCTGTTAACTCTACCCCTTATGACCTGCAACAGAGAGATTGGTGACAACAGTGCACACAGGGCACAGTCACATCTGAACAGCGCAAAACAGCTGCTGTTGGACAGAAGAGGGACCGGCAGAAGCAGAACCCTAGGCTGCAAGACTCATGTCAATGCAGCACCTGTGGAAGAACATGTGCCTCCACGATCGGTCTTGTATCCCATATGAAGACTCATACCAGGCCATAAAGGACCAGTGTGCCTCTCATCTGTTGGATCGGCAGGAGAATCTATGTGTAGTTGTTGTAGCTGAAGTACTGTGACCATAATCATCAGCATCTTCATTGTCATCCTTGTTTCACAATGATGCAGGGCTCAGTTTATTGATATATCTCTCCTGCTAATGTTAACAGCTGTCGCAGAGAAGTAGTTATGATAATTTTGTGATAATCATCATTTTCATCATAATCGTCATTGTTTTTCTGTGATACGGGACATTGTATTTATATTGGCAGAGAAGTAGTTACGGTAATTTTGTGATAATCATCATTTTCATCATAATCATATTTGTTTTTCTGTGATACGGGATATTGTAGATATCTTTCCAGCTGTTATTAATAACCACTGCAGAGAAGTTGTGGTAATATTCTTGTAATAACAATCATCATCTTTATAACCATCGCCATTGTTTCATTGTGACGCAGGACGACTTCAGAAAGAGTGGTGGCGATAGAAGCAATCTAGTGGTGATGCAGCGAACATATCACTTTCTCCATTCGCTGTCTGACAGCCTGTTGGCCTTCATACTGACTCGAATAGGTCGTTTCACACGTACCATCCTCTTGCGACAAACTGGTGGCGTTTTTCAGAGTGGAGCGGTGCAGACTGTTGTCTTGAAATGCGAGAAAGGAAGCGGTAAGAAAATGTGTCTGTATTATCCCTGCTTTTGATTGTTTGTGTGTGTGACTTTTGTTGATTCTGTGTTTGTGTGTGTGACTTTTGTTGATTCTGTATTTGTCTGTGTGTCTTTTGTTGATTCTGTGTTTGTGTGTGTGACTTTTGTTGATTCTGTATTTGTCTGTGTGTCTTTTGTTGATTCTGTGTTTGTGTTTGTGACTTTTGTTGATTCTGTATTTGTCTGTGTCTTTTGTTGATTCTGTGTTTGTGTGTGTGACTTTTGTTGATTCTGTATTTGTCTGTGTGACTTTTGTTGATTCTGTGTTTGTGTGTGTGACTTTTGTTGATTCTGTATTTGTCTGTGTGTCTTTTGTTGATTCTTGTTGTGTGATTTTGTCTGATGTGTGTTCTTTGTTGATTCTGTTTTGTGTGTGTGTGTTTTGTTGATTCTGTGTTTGTGCTGTGTGTCTTTTGTTGATTCTGTGTTTGTCTGTGTGTCTTTTGTTGATTCTTGTTTGTGTGTGTGTGTGTGTGTTTTGTTCATTCTGTGTTTGTCTGTGTGGGTCTTTTGTTGATTCTGTGTTTGTCTGTGTCTTTTGTTGATTCTGTGTTGTCTGTGTGTGTTTTGTTGATTCTGTGTTTGTTGTGTGTGTGTCTTTGTTGATTCTGTGTTTGTTGTGTGTGTGTTTGTTATTCTGTTTTGTCTGTGTGTGTCTTTTGTTGATTCTGTTTTTGTCGTGTGCTTTTGTTGATTCTGTTTTGTGTGTGTGATTTTGTTGATTCTGTGTTTGTGTGTGTGTCTTTTGTTGATTCTGTGTTTGTCTGTGTGTCTTTTGTTGATTCTGTTTTGTGTGTGTTTTTTTGTTGATTCTGTTTTGTGGTGTGTCTTTTGTTGATTCTGTATTTGTCTGTGTCTTTTGTTGATCTGTGTTTGTGTGTGTGTTTTGTTGATTCTGTGTTGTGTGTGTCTTTTGTTGATTCTGTATTTGTCTGTGTGTCTTTTGTTGATTCGTGTTTTGTGTTGTACTTTTGTTGATTCTGTATTTGTCTGTGTCTTTTGTTGATCTGTGTTTGTGTGTGTGTGCTTTTGTTGATTCTGTATTTGTCTGTGTGTCTTTTGTTGATTCTGTGTTTGTGTGTGTGACTTTTGTTGATTCTGTATTTGTCTGTGTGTCTTTTGTTGATTCTGTGTTTTGTGTGTGTACTTTTGTTGATTCTGTGTTTGTGTGTGTGTGTTTTGTTGATTCTGTGTTTTGTCTGTGTGTCTTTTGTTGATTCTGTTTGTGTGTGTGTGTGTTTTGTTGATTCTGTGTTTGTGTGTGTGTGTTTTTGTTGATTCTGTGTTTGTCTGTGTGGTCTTTTGTTGATTCTGTGTTTGTCTGTGATTTTGTTGATTCTGTGTTTGTGTGTGTGTGTTTTGTTGATTCTGTGTTTGTGTTTTGTGTGTTTTTGTTGATTCTGTTTTTGTTGTGTGTGTGTTTTGTTGATTCTGTTTTGTCTGTGTGTGTTTTGTTGATTCTGTGTTTGTCTGTGTTTCTTTTGTTGATTCTGTTTTTGTGTGTGTGTCTTTTGTTGATTCTGTTTTTGTCTGTGTGTGTTTTGTTGATTCTGTGTTTGTGTGTGTGTCTTTTGTTGATTCTATGTTTGTGTGTGTGTCTTTTGTTGATGCTGTATTTGTCTGTGTGTCTTTTGTTGATTCCTGTGTTTGTGTGTGTTCTTTTGTTGATTCTGTTTTGTGTGTCTTTTGTTGATTCTGTTTTGTCTGTGTGTGTTTTGTTGATTCTGTGTTTGGGGTGTGTCTTTTGTTGATTCTGTTTGTCGTGTGTGTTCTTTTGTTGATTCTGTGTTTGTCTGTGTGTGTTTTGTTGATTCTGTGTTTGTGTGTGTGTCTTTTGTTGATTCTGTTTGTGTGTGGTTTTGTTGTTCTGTGTTTGTGTGTGTCTTTTGTTGATTCTTTTGTTGTGTGTGTGTGTGTTTTTGTTGATTCTGTGTTTGTCTGTGTGTGTCTTTTGTTGATTCTGTGTTGTGTGTGTCTTTTGTTGATTCTGTGTTTGTCTGTGTGTCTTTTGTTGATTCTGTTTGTCTGTGTGTCTTTGTTGATTCTGTGTTTGTGTGTGTGTCTTTTGTTGATTCTGTTTTGTCTGTGTTTTGTTGATTCTGTGTTTGTCTGTGTGTTTTTGTTGATTCTGTTTTGTGTGTCTTTTGTTGATTCTGTTGTTTGTGTGTTTTGTTGATTCTGTATTTGTCTGTGTGTCTTTTGTTGATTCTTGTTGTGTGTGTCTTTTGTTCGTGTTTGTGTGTCTTTTGTTGATTCTTGCTTGTGTGATTGTTGTTTTGTCTTGTGTTCTGTTTTTGTGTGTCTTTTTTCTGTTTGTTTTTGTTGTCTGTTTTTTGTGTTCTGTTGTCTGTGTCTTTTGTTGATTCTGTGTTTGTGTGTCTGTTGTTCGTTTTTGTTTTGATTCTTTGTGTTTTTGGGTTTTCTGTTGTTGTGTTTGTGATTCTGATTCTGTGTGTTTGTTGATCTGATTTTTGTGCTTTTGTTGATTCTGTTTTGTTTTCTTTGATTCCGTTGTCATGTTCTGTTCTTGATTCTGTGTTTGTCTGTGTGTCTTTTGTCATTCTGTTTTTGTGGTCTTTGTATTCTTTTTCTGTGTGTCTTTGTTGATTCTGTTTGTCTTTGTTTGTGATCTGTGTCTGTTGTCTTTGTGATTCTGTTGTCTGGTGTGTTTGTTGATTCTGTGTTGGTGTGTTTTTGATTCTGTTGTCTTGTGTGTCTTTTGTTGATTCTGTGTTGTGCTCTTTGTGATCTGTGTTGTCTGTGTCTTCCAGTGACACTGCCATGACACTGACACCAAAAACCTCAACATGACATCTCAGTCACGCATCTCATTTTTACCACCATGGTCACCTCCGTTGACACTCTCATGAACAACTGACACCAAAGGTCCCAACATGACTTATCTCAGGCACACGTCTCATTTTTACCACAATGGTCACCTCCAGTGACATTCCCATCAAGCACTGAAATCAGAGACCTCAACATGACTCATCTCAGGCACGTCTCATTTGTACCACCACGGTCACCTCCGTTGACACTCCCATGAACCATTGACACCAAAGGTCCCGGCATGACTTATCCCAGGCACACGTCTCATTTTTACCATCATGGTCACCTCCGTTGACACTCCCATGAACTACTACACCAAAGACCCCAACATGACTTATCCCAGGCACACGGCTCATTTTACCACCACGGTCACCTCCAGTGACATTTTTATGAACCACTGACACCAAATTCCCACATGACTTTCTCAGGCACATGTCTCATTTTTACCACCATGGTTACCTCCAGTGACACTGCCTGAACCACTGACACCAAATCCCCATGACTTATGTCAGGCACACATCTCATTTTTACCACCACAGTCACCTGCAGTGACATTGCCATGAACCACTAACACCAATGACCCCACCATGACTTATCTGAGGCACACGTCTCATTTTTACCACCACTGTCACTTCCAGTTTAGAGTGCACAAACCACTGTTAAAGACCCAGACATGACTTATCCTAGGCACACATCTCATTTTTACCATCACGGTCACCTTCCATGAACTGCCATGAACCACTGTTACCAAGACCCAACATGACATCCAGGACACAGTCTCATTTTTACCATCCGGTCACCTCCGTTGAATACTGCCATGAACCATTGACAAAGATCCCAGATCCCGAATACATCTCAGGCACACGTCTCATTTTTACCACCTGGTCCCTCCGTGACACTCCCACTGAACCATGACACCAAAATCTGACATGACTTATCTCAGGCACACGATTCATTTTTACCACATGGTCACCTCCAGTGACATCCCACGAACCACTGTCACCAAAAACCCGACATGACTTATCTCAGCACACATTTTCATTTTTACCATCATGGTCACCTCCAGTGACATTCCATGAACCACTGACACAAAAGACCCCAACATGACTTATCTCTGACACATTTCATTTTTCACCACCACGGTCAGCTCCGTGACATTCTCATGAACCATGACACAAAGAGATCCCAATATGACTTATCTCGGGACACCATCTCATTTTCACCACCACGGTCAGCTCCGTTGACACTGCCATGAACCAATGACACCAAAGATCCAGTATGACTTATTCAGGCACACATCTCATTTCACCACACAGTCACCTCCAGTGACACTGCCATGACCACTGACACCAAAGATCCCAACATGACATGTCGGCACACATCTCATTTTACCACCATGGTCACCTCCAGTGACACTGCCATGACCCACTGACACCAAAGATCCCAACATGACTTACCTCAGGCACATGTCTCATTTTATGTTCCCCAGGTTGTGGGTTGACTCTGGAGTCGTTTTGCTACATGCCAAGCCTAGAGGGGGAAAGCATCAACAAGGAAACACGTTGCCATGTGACAGAATACACATGGAACATCTTCTGTCTTCTTTCGGACATCATCGACGTGGCTCTCATCAAGCTCGACATCCCCGTCATCATTTCTGACGAATGCCCTCCAGATCTGGGTCAGTTTGATTGCATTTCTTGTTCGTGTCTGTGATAATTATATTGTTAATTTTGTTCTTATCATTTGTGCTGTTTATTCTGTAACCATGTGCTCTTTTTATTATTTCGTCTATAACCTCAATCATAGCGTCGTGTTCTTCTTCATTCAAATAAATTCTTTTGTAGGAAATAATTTCTCATCCGAACCTGCACCAATCATTTGTATCTGCGGATGTGTAAGAGCTTCGTTATTCCATTCTGATACACAGAGATACGTAGACTTGTCGCCCAAAGCTGTCAGTTCGTCACCGTAGGCAGAAATTGTAGACATTCTGAAGTACACACACAGACACAAAAATATTAAGTGAAGAAATAAAGCACTCCCCATCTCAATACACAAACACAGCGAAGCAATAACTAGAAAAAGAAAACGAAAAGTTACTATTTTTGAGACGAAGAGGTTATATCTGAACACTGTACTGTAGTGCTTTGCGTTTTTGGAGTTCCGATTAAAAATTCCGCCACCTCTTCATTCGTTTCTTCTGATACCATTTTATAGTTTATAATGTGTTTCAGATCGTTCAAAACTTACGTTGTGTCTAGTCTTTCAAAAGCTTCTTCGAAATAAGTGACGAGATTTTCTTCCATCACCATCGTTAAGTACGAATGTCCGAGTTGATTTGCGTATTGTTCTCGGCACCCCTCGCATCTCTCAAAGCTCACATCTCTGATGTGACTGGTAATTTGACTTTTTAAGTTAGAAATAAAGGCATCCATACCTTTATGAGATAGGAGAAACATAGGCAGCAGCCGAATATATAAAGATGTTTTAATGAGTCACAAACACTAGAAATGGTAACGAGTCGGGATGTGACTCGACTCTTATTCCCTTTCCTAGTTGTAATATGGTTATTGTTATGATCGTTATCTGTTATTAAAATAAATTATCCAATCAGCATGATACAGCGTTTTGTTAAGGTTATTAACTGTCAGTGGGCATGCTTACTGCGTGGTATGAATTGTAATGTCTGAATCAGCTCTTCTTTTAAAGATCAACGACCTAAAAATATACTCATAATTATTGCTCGAAAAAAAATGTTAAAAAACAACCCAAAAGAAAACAAAACAAAAAAGAAAAAGACAGGTCGAGGATATACATTAACCACACTTTCCTAAAACAACATTTTTTCGAGATGAGTAAGGCTAATAATCTCACGATCTAAATCACCGACATTTTTTATGGTCACTGACCTCAAGTTTACTCATAATTATTGCTAAAAAAAATTCCGTGTCAAGAATCAAATAATCACAATGTCAGCACTTCCTTTAAAGATCAACGAACTAAACATATAGTCATAATTATTGCTCGATGGTCGAAAATATACATTAAGTACACTTCCCTAAAACAACAATATTTTTTTTTAGATGAGTAAGGCTAATAATTTCACGATCTAAAACACCTACATTTTTAATGGTCACTGATCTCAAGTGTACTCATAATTATTGCTAAAATAAAACGTGTCAAGAATATCAGTCATAATGTCAGCACTTTTTTTAAATCAACGAATTAGAATATACTCATGATTATTGCTTGCGGTACGATAATAACAATGTCAGCATTTTCTCTTAGGTAAATGACCTAGAGTGTACCACGTGTGTTTGAGATTGTATTAATGCGAATCAAAATTGTACAAGTAAGCTCAATCATTATAGAGGAAGAAAGCCTTTACCTCCTCTGGGCTACGTCGATTGGTAACCATGCGTTAAAACGTCGGGGAGAAGAAAAAAAAAAGAGAGAGCCAATGTGCATTCCCAAATGACTGCGCTGTTTGTGAAAACGTTTCATTTCACTGTGACTTTCCATGTCCAGTAATCAAAAACTGAGTAATATCCTAAACAATTTCTGTTCATAAATTGACCTGTGTATCTAAATCACAAATACACAAAAGGGATTATACGGACTTCCCCTCCACACTCCTTTTTTTTTAAAGAAAATAAAGAAATGACACAGTTGACACACTACCAGAGCATGACGATCGTTGAGACTGAAAAAAAAGGAAGAAAAAGATACAAAAAAAGAAAGAAAAAGAGACAATATAAAGAAGAAAGAATGAAAAGACGAAAGAAACAAAATAGAAATTTAACAAAAACAAAAACAGAAAAACTCGGACAAAAGATGATAATAAACTCCGATGAAAAAAATCTAAACAGACTAAGATTTGTGAACAATGAAGGTCTTGATAAGTGTATACAGACAACGTTTCCTCCTTTCTTCTCTGTCAGACATTGCAGTAGGTAGTTCATCATACTGACAGCCCGTATCGTCCATCAGTTTGGTCGATGAAGGTCTTCTTTGGATGACCTGGTCTTTGTTTGCCGTAACTGGGTCTTCATAGTAGAACATCTCCCACCAGTTCTTTGCTACGCCAGCAGTGTCCCGCGAAACGCAGCCTTTGTTGACGTATTGATTTACTGATTGGTGGGATCTTACCATATTACTCTTTGTTAGCTGGATGTTCTTTCCAGGATTTGTTCAGGGCTGCATCAATCTTCTTCTCCAATGTCGTTGTTAGGGTCCAAGAGATTGAGCTATATGTAAGAACGGACTCTACTGTTGCTCGGGAAGAAGTTCCTTTTCAGATTGTCTGGTAGATTGGATTTCCAGATTTTGTCCAGTTGATTTAGAGCGCCCCAGGCATTTCCAAGTCTGGTATTGATGTCTTGTTCTGTGGAGTCAATGTAGCTGCCAAGGTATCTAAAGTCTTGAACTTGTTTGATCACATCTCCATTGAGACTTCTCATACCTTCTGATGCATCTTGATTCAGACAGATGAACTCTGTTTTGTTCGCATTGAGGTGGAGCCCGATCTCCATTGCTGTTCTTTCGATATTGTGAAGGAGAGATGTTGTATCCTTTAGGATGTCTGCAAGAACAGCCAGGTCATCAGCGTAATCCGCATCTGTTATCTTTACCACAGGGTAGCGTCTGCTCTTCTCTTTTGTGAGGGTGTAGGCGAGTTTTCTGTTCTTATCCACTGCTTTCCTCAGCACACAGTCGAGACAGATGATGAAAATGTAGGGGGCAAGCATATCTCCTTGAAAGACTCAGCAGTGATGTTGAAGAAGTCTGTCTCTCCATGGGGGGAGCGAACCATAGAGCGGGTATTCTGATACAGCATCATGATGGCATCCACTGTTTCCTTGGGTAGTCAATATGCAGTTAGAATCTCCTTCATCTTTCCTCGGGGGATCGAATCAAAAGCGTTGGAAATGTCGATAAATAGGAGAACAGCTGGGAGGTTTGGGTTTTTATGCCTTCCAATATGCGTCTGATGATGAGTATTTGTCCAGATGTCGATCTGTTTTGGCAAAACCCGTTTTGGTTTTTCCTCAGAACTGAATTTATTTCCGGCCTTATCCTAGTTAGGAGCATAAGGTTGTAGATCTTTGCAGAAATTGCAGTTAATGTGATTCCACGGTAGTTCTCTGTGATTCCGAGGTCACCTTTCTTGGGGAAAGGAAGCAGGTATCCTTTAGTCCATTTGTCTATTGGGTCTTGGTTATAAACGTTGTTGCAGCATTCCAGCAGTCATCATTATCATCATCAGGTGCCCTGCTGCATGGCGTTGGCGACCATGGACTTCCAACCATCTCTATCACTCGTTGCCCCCAGCATCTCCTCCATCCTCCTCATCCCCAGCCACTCTGCAAGTCCGTCCAGCATTCTCTCCCTGGGTCTACCTGGTGCTCTCTTTCTCTCCAGCTTTCCCATTGTGACCAGGTGCTCCAAATCCCCCTTCCTCATAAAATGGCCTATAAATGTTGCTTGTCTTTTCCTAATCTTCCTTATGAGTGATCTACTTGTGTCTTCCTCCATCAAGACTGTCTTGTTTGTTTTCTTTGCTGTCCATGGAACTCTCAACATTCTTCTGAGAAACCACATCTCGGCTGCCTCTATCCTGCTCTGGCTTTGCTTGCTGACTGTCCATGCCTCGCATCCGTACAACAGTATTGGTTCTATATAACATTCAAGGACTCTCTTTCTGATGTTAATTGATAGGCATTTGTTGGTAAGAATGCTTGTCATCTTCTTGAATGCTGTTTTGGCTTGGCCGATTCTGCCAGCTATGTCCGATGTGTTTCTGCCGTCTGATGAAATGACCTTTCCCAGGTATTTGAACTTATTAACCTGTGTCAAGGTTGTGCCATTTGCTGTTATTTTGCTGGAGGGATTTCATGTTTTTTACTGATCACCATGACTTCAGTTTTCCTGCTGTTTAGTTCCAACCCCTTACCTTTGCTTTCTGTTTCTAGTATATTCACAAGGTTTTGTAGGTCCCTTTCATTTTCTGCAATTAGCACGGTGTCATCTGCGTACCGAATGTTGTTTATCATTTTCCCTCCAACCTTTAATCCAGTATCTGGTGAAATCCCTCTATTTTCCATTCTTCCGCTGGTATCTCATCGAGTCCACATGCTTTTCCACACTGAATGCTTTTCACTGCTATCATTAGTTCGTCCAACGTAAATGGTCCTTTCTTGATATTCAGCTCCTTCGTGAAGACTGGAGTTATTTCTTCTTCAGAGATTTCTGAGGTTTCCCAAGTAGGTCTTGGAAGTGTTGTTGCCACAGTTTTACTCGCTCCTCTTGGCTAGATGCTTTTAGCTTAGCTCTGTTACAGCTTTTTCTACCACTTATTTCGTTCACGGTCTTCCAGGCAACAGCAGACTTTTTGTTGCTGACAGCATTTGTGTTCTGGTCGATCTTGCATTATTGAAGTAGAAATTGTTCTCAGGGGATGGTTGAGAGTCTTTTAGTTGTGCAGCTTCTTGTAGTTGCTTGTGGTTTTGACAGATTTCCTCATTCACCCAGGGAGTTTGTTTTTGTTTTTTTTACGTTGGGTTTCAGTGGAATAGTGTCTGCAGCTGTTTCTTTACATGCCATTTCAAAGTGGTTGTATGTCATGTTAGCAGTCTTTGCTGAGGCTGTATCTTGTAGGGCAGCAAATCTATTTCTCAGTCTTGTTACGAAGATGCTACGAATTACGACTTCCTCTTCATCACTTACATTAGTGGGACTGTAACATGATGATGATGATATTGATAATTATGAGCGTTCTTATTTACCGTTATTCAGTGAATTCATCCATCGGATGTAAATGGTGATAATGATGATATGATGATATTGATAGTTACGATTGTTCTTATTTACTGATATTCAGTAAACTCATCCATTGATGCACGTGATGATGATGATAGTGATGATGATGGTGATATTGATTATGATGATCGTTATTATTTATCATTCTTCAGTGAACTCATCCGTTGGCTGTATCCATGACTGGCACTCGCTGACAGATGAGGACGACCGTCAGACAATATGCACATTGTGCAATATGTGTTGTGAGCATGGCAGTGGTTGCCAGTATAAGGGCATGGCGTGTCAGAGGCTGCGTCAGTCCGGCTGTGCCACCAGGGTCACTGGCTGTAAAGATTGTGGCATCTGCAAGTCGTGTGCCGATGAACTTTGGGTAGGTGTGAAATGTGAATTTAGGTGAGGGGGTATTTCATTTTGTTTTTTTCATAAAATTGAGGTCTTTACTTCATCACTTCCTACTGAAATCGTCCCATGGGAATGCCATGGGGTCTTTCAGTATAAATAGTATCCCCACCTTCTCGAAATTCTGTGCTGGAAATTTCCTCTTTTCTGTCACTTTCAAAAGTCTCTTCATTTCTGTCTTCCCCTTTGGTTCTGTCATGTCTTTCTGTGATTTTCTGATTTGCGATCCATTCACCTGTATGTGTTCTATAAAGCCTTACACACTTTGTCTTATTTTCTTGGGACTGATAATTAGATACATGTATTAAGTGCATTTTGGGCTCTAAGGAAATGTGATGTGCAGAGGCAAATTTAGGTAAATTAGGCTCATTTTTATTCATGTTTTAGTGTCCTTAAACATATTTACATTTGTAGGCTGGTTTTTTTTTTTTTAAACGCTCTGCTGGTAAATTGAACAGAAGGGCCTCAAATTATGTGTGAGAATGCGTTGATATTTGTAAATTTTCCTTTTAAATGTTTTTTTTTTCAGTGAGGTGTTGTGTATGCTTTGAAACGGTTATTGCCCTGATATGGGCCTGTACAGTTGGCTGGGCTTTAAACGGTGAGAATTTTCGTGAGCAAAGAGTGACAGGGATGCTTTCATCTTTACTTTTGTTCTTGTATGCTCCGCACTGGTCACAGGTGGTTGAATGTCCATATGAAATACGAGTTGAAACTGTCGCCTTCACCAGCCTGCGCTTGTGGTCAAAAGGACCAGACAGCTGTACATCTATTGCAGTAATGTGTTGCTTCTGTAGGGTAGAGAGACAGGAGACTCGGTTGACTGTGACTCCTCTAACCACCAAGCTCCATGATAGTAATCAGGAACTGGAGATAACGTCACATTCATTGCAGAAGTGGCCTGATCATGCTGACGGTGAAGGAAAGAAGAAGACTTTTTGCCTTGCATCTTGTGTATGACTTTCCATACATGTGCGTGTGGCTTTTCACGTTTTTTTGGTGTGGTTTTCTGTATAATCTGTGAAGTTTCTATGGTTTGATTTTTCCAAGGTTATTATAGAAAGACAGTTTCTTCTCATTTCATATGCATGTATGTTTTTCTATTGTCAACAACAGAACGTAAAGTTTTGTGTGCTGTCGGTATGTGTACCTGGTATGCCTTGATGTTTTATTTTGTGTAAATTTGTCCATGAGAAACGTTGTATTTCATTTCTTGAACATAGAATATTTCAAGCTTTTCTGAATATCATTGTCTTTTACATGCTTAAATATATAAAGACAAGGACAATTTTTACTGTGGCTGATTTGTTGTCAGACAATTCGATCGTTCCTCCGTCCTTGCTGTGAAGTGTCGAGCAATGAGCTGACAAGAAACCAGCGAGCGGTGTCGCTCAACTCGACCACTTTTGATGAAGTGACCTGTATCAACTTTGACTCCCTGGTGACCCCAGTCTGCTTGCAGAAGACGTAAGAGCATCATTGTATTTTAAGTTCCAGTTTCTTTTAGGTTTCTGTTTGTTAGATTATTTTTTTAATTGATATTTGTTGAATATGTTTCTTAATTGATATTTGTTGGATACATTATAAGTTTTGTTTTTGGTTCAATTAAACTTATTTAGCATGTTTTGGTTAAATTAAAATTATTTCACATTTTCAAAAATTCACAAAAGCATAGTAAGCACATTGTATGAGGAAAGAGGAGTTAGAACATCTGGCCACAACAGGAAAGCTGGAGGCAAAGAGAACACCAGGTAGACCCAGAGAGAAAATATTGGACTGACTTGCAGGGTGGCTGAAGATAGAGAGGATGGGTCATGTACTTGCAGTGACAGGGGATAGATTCATGTGGAGGGCCATGATCACCAACACCATGCAGCAGGGCATGATGATGATATTTGCATAGACACCTGGATTCCATTGGGTGCAGTGTGCAGGTGGGTAATGTCAGACTTCCTGTTGGAAGGTCTGGGTTTGGGTGTACCTGGTTACCTCCCGCCTGATGAGTAAAGCATGGAGGTTTTTCCAGACTCCGAGATCAAGATGTATGTAGACCTGCCATTCCATAAAGTTTCTTTGTTTGCATATGCATGCAGAATGTCAAATATCATAGTACAATCCTTAAGTCTTGTCT
The DNA here is from genome assembly GCA_030674185.1 of Monoplex corrugatus. Taxonomy (NCBI): domain Eukaryota; kingdom Metazoa; phylum Mollusca; class Gastropoda; order Littorinimorpha; family Ranellidae; genus Monoplex; species Monoplex corrugatus. The sequence continues at coordinate 87,787,424 of CM060310.1, read as the reverse complement.
GGTGGCTTATGGAAACATGAAAACACTCAGTAGGCACACCCATCTAAGGTAGAGTAAGCAGACTATGCAGCAATATTCTGCCTGCACAGTGGTGATTAAAAACATGCATATACGCATCTCTGAAAATCAGAACGCTTGAAAAAAACTACCAACATGCACGAGGCTTCCAAGTGAACAGCCTGCATACAAAGCTTATGACACGAAAAGGCATGGATCAAAAAGAAGGGGGCATCCTAGAAAGAGATGGATAGAAGGTATGAAAGAAAAAACAAACAATGGCAGATGCTACCCATCTGGCGCACATCCAAAAGCTGCATCTTCCCTTGCCACTTAATGACACAAGGAGACAGAAAAAGACAAAGAAAGAAGGAAGACCAGCATATGTACATACGCGAGACAAAATCTAAACCTAGTTTCACACATATACAACATAATGGGAAAAAATCAGCAACAGAATTATGATAAATGGATGATTTGGGATGGGAATAAAAGTACCGTAACATATTTATGGTACACACTGTTGCGGTTCTAAGAATTATACAAGCAAGAACATACAATGTGTGTAATTTGTATAAAATCAATGGTCGCATCATTATCATCCTTTATGTGTGCTGCTGCATGGCATTGGTGATCATGGCCCACCATGTAAATCTATCTGTTTCGCTGCAAGTACATCTCCCTCTCTTTCTGTCTTCATCCACTTCGCTGATCCATCCAGTATTTTCTCCCTGGGTCTACCTGGTGCTCTTTTTCCCTCCCTTCCCTGCTCATATTTCTCTTGCCTTATAAGATGTCCTATAAATGTTGCTTGTCTTTCCTAATCGTTTTCATTAATGTTCTTTTTGTGGTCGCATACGTAGACGATACATTTCTGGGCAGGATGTAATTGAATAATTTGTGTGTTTTTATTGCACAGATAAACACTTCCATACAAGATCCAGAAAAAAAAACATGAAAATAGAATCAGAATGCGTATTTAACACAACCAGAAGACTCCCACTGGACTAAGCAGCAGGAAAGTTTCAGTCTTTTTCTGCTAATTTTGTATTTGGTGTTTGTTTGTGATCTTACATTCACGCTTGACAAAAGCTGGTTGGCCAAACATTTGCTCCTGTCTTGTCTGGTTGTATTAAATACACGTTCTGATTCTATTTTCGTGTTTTTCTGTTCCTGTTTGCTTGAACCCGGCAGACACACTTGTTTTGGATTATGTATATTTCCATACATTCGACATATGACAGAGTTGTTTAATGTGTTCCAATAGGGAGGGAGCCTCAGAGCCCTACATTCAGGTGTTCCCTGGCCCTGCTGTGGAGATTCCCAACTATGACCGTCTGGAACAGTACAACAAGCAGACCAACTTTGGCAACAAGACCTTCAAACAGGGAGACTCTGTTATGGTCAAGCTGGAGCCGCTCAAGGTAATATTGCCTTCTAAGTGGGTGGGAATTATGCCCAGTGCTATGTTTTCACCGTAACCTGCTATGCCTGACCACAATCTGCTACATTCTCACTTTTATTTGCAAATTATTGTTCTTAGAGAAAAATAATCAAATAGAGGTTTGCGCGCGCGTGCGTGCGTGTGTGTGTGTGTGTGTGTGTGTGTGTGTGTGTGTGTGTGTGTGTGTGTGTGTGTGTGTGTGTGCATAGAATATCTGGCCGTGATGTCAACATGTAGAACTGAAATGTTTGTTTATGAGGTCATGTTCAGAATCATACTTTGAAACAAACCTGGCACTGTTGTGATGTTCGGTGGATTGATTGAAATTTCATCATATCAGCAAAAAAAGATGATGGCATTTCCTCCCTTCGGTTCAAAACACCAGAAACTGATGCAGAGGAACATGTAGTTGGAGGACTATGCACAGAAGTATCCTTGCATCTTCCACTCATTTGTCAACATGCCCTCTGCATGACACACAGTAACATGTAAGTTTTAAAGTTATATTTTCCGTTAGATTTTACTGCTGTAATTTGTCTTCTGAGGCTCTGGAAGCTTATCACAAAAATAGTGTTGGTTTTCTCAGTTGCTGTTTTTCTAAAAAAAAAATTCGGGGAATGAGTTCTTAGCACTCTGGGCATGATTGTTGGATGATTGCTTCGGTGAATGGTGAGGTTGCACGCTTTGATTTGATTCTTTATCAAGATTTTGTGCCTAGTCAATGTCAGTATTATTGTCTTAGGGTGTCTGAAATGTGGTTTTTGGTAAGCATTTTCTTAAAGGGAGGAAATCAGTATAGATTTGCTTACCTTCTGAGCGCACATGTGCAAAGTTTGTCTTTTAAGTTTGCTTAGGCCTAAAGCAAACATACCATCTAAGTTTGCTTAGGCCTAAAGCAAACATACCGTCTAAGATCAGCTTTGCAATGTACCGGAGACCATTGCATTGTGCTTTGTCAGATCTGTACCTTTTGACGTGACGTGTTCAGCTTTGGTGGCTATACTAGTGGGGAACCTGCTCCAAAGACAGAATAATAATTGGAATGGCAAAGCCAAAAATGGTCCATCTCAGCAACATCTGGAAAGACAGAGGCATACTAAGTGGCCTGAAAATTAGGTTTTTAAAATATTTTATCTGGCCAGTCATGATTTATAACTGCGAAGCTTAGACTCTGAGAAAAGTTGATTGCAGAAAAATTGAGGCAGCAGAGATGTGGTTTTATCAGAGACTACTACGCGTCAAATGGACAGACAGAAAAACAATGAAAGTGTCCTGGAAGAACTTGATACCACCAGAAACTTAAAGAAGATTTAAATATATTGGTCATGTGTCTTGCAGCAAGAATATGGACCTATGGCAACCATCTTTCAAGAAAAAACGGTGGCAAAAAGGAAGAAAGGCAGACCTCCAATCTCATACATTGAGAACATAACCAAGATCATTGGCCTAAATATTCAAGAAATTGTCCACAAAAGTCAAGAGTAGCCTAGAGGAAGGTGGTGACAAAGTTTGTTGTGGCCAATACCGTACCCAGTGACTCCAATAGGTGAGACAGGTGAGACTAGGGTGAAGCTTCAGCCGGCTTGGTTTGAGAGATCCCTGAGGCATACAAGCCACAAGCCCCCCTCTCTCTCTGACCATGATTTTTGAGTTTGTTCAAGAGGGATTCAGTACACTTTGACAGACCGTGTGTGCTTCCTCTCAGATCTGCCAGCTATTATCTGGCAAACAATCTGAGCCTGTGTAAAACCCTATTCTCTGGCAAGGTCTTGAAATGGTGATGGGGCAGAAAGACCTCTGTAACACTAAGCTGACATCCCCAGAATAATGGAAACATTAAGATGGGCAGCGAACAGACCAGTTTGTTTTTAGTTTTTTTCCATTAATATTGTGGTCTGGGATTGAACTCGACATATCATGTCTTGAGTCCCAAACCCCGTCAAAAGAAACAGCCAGCTCGCAAATATGACTAGGTGTTGGATCAGTCATCTTTGCTGGCAACATTTCTACCTTTCCTGTGGTCTTCGCCAGGCCGAGTGGTTGTTTTGTATGCCTAGTCCTGCCACTTCTGCAATCAGTTTTTCTCAGAGTCCAGGCTTCGCAGCCATAAATCATGACCGGCCAGATCAAACATTTTAGAAGTCCATTTGATATACCTTTGTCTTTCCAGATGTTGTTGAGTTGGACCACTTTTTGTTTATTTAACATAGTTCCATAGAAAATGTGAAAGATTTCAAATATCTTGCTTCTGTCAAAATTGATGATGGAACCTGCTCCAGACACATCAAAATAAGAATTGCAATGGCAAAACAAAAAGTGGTCCAACTCAACAACATCTGGAAAGTATTCATTGTTGTATGATTACTTGTTTAGTGGAAACAATCATGACATTTTAATTAACATAGTTCCATAGAAAGATTTCAAATATCTTGCTTCTGTAAAAATTGATGATGGAACCTGCTCCAGACTCATCAAAATAAGAATTGCAATAGCAAAACAAAAAGTAGTCCAACTAACAACATCTGGAAAGACAAAGGTATACCAAATGGACTTCTAAAATGTTTGATCTGGCCGGTCATGATTTATGGCTGCGAAGTCTGGACTCTGAGAAGAACTGATTGCTGAAGAGTTGAGGCAGCAGAGATGTGGTTTTATCAGAGACTGCTACGCGTCAGGTGAACGGATGGAAGAAGTGATGAAAGTGTCCTGGAAGAACTTGATACTAGCAAACATAAACAAGAGAAGACTAAAACACATTGGCCATGTGTCACGCAGCAAGAACACGGATCTCATGGCAACCATCTTTCAAGCAAAAACGGTGGCAAAAAGGAAGAAAGGCATACATCAAGAATATAACCAAGATCAGTGGTCTAAGTGTCTGAGAAATTGTCCACAAAGTCACAGCGACCTGGATGAGGGTGATGGTGTCAAAGAGTGAAGCGGCCAACGCTTAACCCAGTGACGCTGACAGGTGAGACAGGTGAGATATGGCATTAAGTTCAAACAATCTGCCTAGCAGAACTTTAACAAAGTTACATGGACTATGGCAGAGTTAGGTATGATTCTGTATTCCCAGATTACATTTTTTAATTTTTTGTTTGTGACAAAAATTCCTTTTTGCACATATTGTTTGGTTGTGAAAAGTTCCGTTTTTAACTGCTTAAATTATAAAAAAAAAAAAAGAATTTTGTTTAGTTTTTGAATTCAACAATTTTTTCAGGTTTTGGCTGTACCAGATATAAATTCTATAGGAGAGCCAAGGGCTTGCTTTAGTATTGTTCCTTAAGGGGTATTTGATGTATAAATGATTCTACTGACAGAATATGTGTAGGTATACAACATCCTTTGATACATAAATGATTGTACTGACAGAATACATGTAGATGTACATCCTAGAGTCCGAATGTTAGAACTGTGAGACCTCTCCAGTGCATAACAGTGTGTTTGCAGGCTGTGGTATTTAACCTCAAATACTTGCTTTAGATCTTTTGTTATATGTTGTTTTTATGTTCACATCTCTGTGCATGCATTTGAATGTGTGTGTGTGTGTGTGTGTGTGTGTGTGTGTGTGTGTGTGTGTGTGTGTGTGTGTGTGTGTGTGTGTGCGCCTATATGTGTGTGCATGTGTATGTGTGTGTGCATGTGTATGCGTATGCGTGTGTGTGTGTGTGTGTGTGTGTGTGTGTGTGTGTGTGTGTGTGTGTGTGTATACAACAGATGACGAAAGAACAAGCAGAAGAGGAGGAGGAGGAAGCCCAACTAGAGATCAAACCTGTCTATCATACTGTCTTCTGCCGTGAGTCCAGGGTGTGGCATGACACGGGCATTTTGTGGTGAGTGTTGGTCATACACACACACACACACACACACACACACACACACACACACACACACACACACACACACACACACACACACACACACACACACACACACACACACAGACCAGTTGATGTATTGTAGTGAATAATGCAACAGACTACCAGCTGGAAGGTTGTGGATTTGATTCCCTTTCACTTTCAGGCCTTTCAAAATCAGTGTGGGATTTTTTGGCACAAACCTGCTCTTTCCCAGAGCTGAGTGTGCTGTGGGCTCATTAGGAAGACTTGGACCATTCAGTTGAGTCACAACCACTTCACGGACGCTCAGATCTGTTGACCAACACCACAGGTGTCAGTATCTCTCAGGCCTGGTTGATGCTTGATGCCAGTATTATGTTATGATTGTAAGTGTCGAGTACAGCCCTTTTAAGCTCTTTCAGTCCTAGATGGAACTCCATACCACCATGTTTATCATCCTCATTCTCATCCTCATCATTGCATTGTAAAAACTGTGCCGCCTTTTTGTGGACATTACGGTGAGATGGGTTAGAAAATGGGATGGGGTGAGGGAGTGAAAGGGTTAAGTTTTTGCTTTGCTGTCATGGTTCACAGTGCGGGATGCAGTAGGTAGGGTGAGGGAGTTAAAGGTTAAGGTCTTTCTTGAAGTTAATCTGAACGACTTGTTTTGATTATTCTAAACGATTTGTGTTGTTTTTACAGTTATGACAGTTCTTCGACTGCCGTTCCTGTGTCCCAGTTTGTGGGTGCACGACCTCTTACCCGCGAATGCAACAAGTTTTCTTTGGGTGAGATATGGCATTAAGTTCAAACAATCTGCCTAGAACTTTGAAGGACCACCCATAATGAAAGATGAAGTTAGAGCAGCACTGAAAAAGATGAAACCAGGAAAAGCCCCAAGACCAGACATTACTACAGAGATGGCTTTGTTTATTCTTTGTTTTCAAAAATGCATTTTTGTTTGCTTGGTTGAATTATTTTAAACTACGTTCATGCACATATATGCTTACATGCATACACTGTGCACGCGTGCATGTGCCACTTGTTTGCTTCGGTGAAAAGGCAAGGTATAAATGCGCATGTGCATACACACCCACACATGTATGTACATACATACGTATGCATGCATGCATAAATGCACAAGTTCACACACAAAAATGTGTGCATGCGTGCGCACACACAAACACACACACATTCTCTCTCTCTCTCTCTCTCTCTCTCTCTCTCTCTCTCTCTCTCTCTCTCTCTCACCACACACACACACACACACACACACACACACCCACTCTCTCTCTCTCTCTCTCTCTCACACGCACACACTCTCTCTCTCTCTCACACACACACAGACACACACACACAGCCACGGACACAGACACAGACATACACACACACACACACACACATTCACATTCATGTGGAGGGGGGGAGTGAATGAATGAAAGAGACTGGGCACATGCTGGCCTAATTCTCTCTGCATCCTTTCCCTTACTCTTTTTCTTAAACAAAAGGAGCATGGCTTTTCAAGGGGATTTTGTGACAATCTGGTCCAGTATTTACAAATTGCATTCAAGAAGATGTCAAGCATTCTTACCAACAAATTGTATTGTTGCCAGCTACTGCGACCAAAATCAAAATTAAATTCAAAATAGCAACATGGAATATAAGAACAATGCTGCAGAAAGGTAAATTAGACAACATCAAAATGGAGATGGAAATGCTTTATATTAGTATTTTAGGACTGGGGGAAGTGAGATAGAAGGGGGTAGGCATGATAACATCAGGGGAATATACAGATGATATACTCTGGTGGTAATTCACATGAAAGAGGAGTAGGCATCATAATGGACAAAGACAAATCAAAAGCAGTTAAGGGATACTGGGCAGTGTCCGACAGAGTTTTACTGGTCAAATTCGGAGGCAAACCTTTTGATATCAACATCATACAGGTGTATGCACCAACATCCGCAAGTACTCAGGAAGACATCGACAACTTCTACGAAGTTTTAGAGATGGCCAAGGTCCAATGTAAATCACAAGAAGTTATAGTCATAATGGGAGATTTTAATGCTAAAGTGGGACAGGATAGGGTGGAGGATATAGTTAGGACCTCATGGCCTTGGTACACAAAATGAAAGAGGGGGGAAGCTTGTAGAATGGGCACAGATGAATGAGTTCATAGTAGGAAACACCTGGTTTGAGCAGCCTAACAGAAGAAAATGGACTTGGATGAGTCCAGGAGATAATGCCAAAAATCAAATTGACTACATCCTGATCAAGAAAAGATTTAAAAATTCTTTACTGTCAGCAAAAACACTACCAGGCGCAGACTGCAACAGTGACCACAATCCGGTAGTGGGAAGGTTTAGGCTGAAATTGAGGAAAAGGAAACAGACCAAAAGCAACATCAAACTAAACCTTGGACTCTTTAAGTCAGATAAAATGATACGTCAAAAATTTAATGTACATGTTCAAAACAAATTCAGTGCTCTGGAAGACGTTGGTGACAGTGAGGAACAATGGACAAAGTTGAGAAGTTCTATAAATGAAGCTTAAGAAGAAATCCCTAAGGCAAATAGAAAAGCAAAAAAGAGTAGGATGACTAATGAAATTTTGGGCCTGATGGAGGAAAGGAGGAAGGCAAAGAGAAACGAAGAGATATACAGGAAGATAAACAAAGAAATCAGGTATAGGTGCAATGAAGCTAAGGAAGCTTGGCTGAACACAAAATGCAAAGAGATAGAAGAACGACACAAAATGGATCCTCAGGGTATGTACAGACGAATTGGAGAAATTGTCCACAGGAAAAATACATGCACATCAACTGGTTGCTTAAAATCGAAAGATATCATGGAAAAAGACAAAATACTGGACAGATGGGGAGAGTACATTAAAGACCTTTTTGAGGATGACAGAAACGAAGAACACATTATAAAAAAGAACTTTGAAGGACCACCCATAATGAATGATGAAGTTAGAGCAGAACTGAAAAAGATGAAACCAGGAAAAGCCCCAAGACCAGACAACATTACTACAGAGATGATTGAAGCCCTGGAGGAATTTGGCATAGAAAAAATAACAGTCCTCCTAAATGAAATTTATGACACTGGAAAAATCCCCAAAGACATGTCAAAATCAATTTTCATTGCACTTCCAAAAAAGACAGGGACTATAGAATGCAAACTCCATCGCACAATCAGTTTGATAAGTCATGTAACAAAAATCCTGTTAAGAATAATCATGATGAGGACAAGGAATAGAATCAAAAGAGAAATAGCAGAGGAACAGTGTGGATTTGTAGAGGGGAAAGGAACTATTAATGCCATATACATCCTAAAAACTATCATAGAGAGGTCAATTGAGATGAATAAGGATTTGTATTTATGCTTTGTTGACTATACCAAGGCTTTCGATCGGGTACAACATGATGAATTGATCAACCAACTGGAGAGACTTACTGTCGATGGAAAAGATCTACGAATAATCAGGAATATGTACTGGGAACAAACAGCTGCAATGAGAATTGAAAACAATATAAGCTCTTTCCAAAACATCAAAAGAGGAGTCAGACAGGGTTGTGTTTTGTCACCGGATCTGTTTTCACTGTATAGCGAAAACATGAGAAACCTAAAAGAAGACCCTGGATTAAAGGTTGGAGGGAAAATGATAAACAACATTCGGTACGCAGATGACACCGTGCTAATTGCAGAAAATGAAAGGGACCTACAAAACCTTGTGAATATACTAGAAACAGAAAGCAAAGATAAGGGGTTGGAACTAAACAGCAGGAAGACTGAAGTCATGGTGATCAGTAAAAAACATGAAATCCCCTCCTGCAAAATAACAGCAAATGGCACAACCTTGACACAGGTTAATAAGTTCAAATACCTGGGAACGGTCATTTCATCAGATGGCAGATGCACATCAGAAATAGCTGGCAGAATCGGCCAAGCCAAAACAGCATTCAAGAAGATGACAAGCATTCTTACCAACAAATGCCTATCAATTAACATCAGAAAGAGAGTCCTTGAATGTTATTTAGAACCAATACTGTTGTACAGATGCGAGGCGTGGACAGTCAGCAAGCAAAGCCAGAGCAGGATCGAGGCAGCCGAGATGTGGTTTCTAAGGAGAATGTTGAGAGTTCCATGGACAGCAAAGAAAACAAACAAGACAGTCTTGATGGAGGCAGACACAAATAGATCACTCATAAGGAAGATTAGGAAAAGACAAGCAACATTTATAGGCCATTTTATGAGGAAGGGGGATTTGGAGCACCTGGTCACAACGGGAAAGCTGGAGGGAAAGAGAGCACCAGGTAGACCCATGGAGGGAATGCTGGACGGACTTGCGGGGTGGCTGGGGATGAAAAGGGTGGGGGAGATGCTGGGGGCAACGAGAGATAGAGATGGAAGTCCATGGTCGCCAACGCCATGCGGCAAGGCACCTGATGATGAGGATGATTGTTAATGTTATGAAATAATTGTTTTTCGTTTCATATTCATGTTGTATGTACTTTTACACTTTTGGAGATATGAATGAAAAATGAATATTGGGCGTAATTTTTCAGTTTTTCTGGGAATTTCCTCACTTTATACTGCAGTCAAAAGAAATGGCAGTGAAGGGATTAAAGATGATACATGTATCAAAGAAATCAGATGTATGGTATTTTCCTTACAGTATTCAAGTGGAATGAATGTATAGTGTTTTAGTCAAAGAAGTAAAGGCAGAATGTGTTGCTTGTGTATAGAAATCATCAGTGAAGGCGCCTCCCGCTATATTGCAATCGGCGTGTGTCATCGACGTTACAATTCCAACTGTCAGCCCGGGTGGGATTCAGGATCTGTTGGTTACCATGCCGACGATGGAGGGTAAGTAATGTTTCTTCTGAACACTGTTTAAATGTTTAGGGTGAAAAATGGCAGAGTGGTTCAGACGTTCGAGTGCCAATAACTGAACTCGAGGTTCGAGGGTTTGCTCTCAGTAGAGGCCTCGAGTTTTCTCCTCAGTTTGACAGAAAAACCGAACTGAACGTCTAGTCCTCCGGAAGGGGACGAAAAACGATTCCGACCTGTGTGCCGTCTGGCTGCACATGTTAAAGATCCCATGACAGTTGAAAATCGTGAAGAGAAGGGCATTGCCCAGCTGCCATGGGAAAAAAAAAAACATTGAGGAGATAGGTTGATTTCCAGGTCCCACCCCTTAAAGACCAATTAGCCGCCTTGCCTTTCTGAAGTCTTGGTAAAAAATGTGATTATGAATATGAACTTGAAGCGAGGGAGAGGGGATGGGCACCGCTCTTGTGGTGCTGGCCCCGGGAAAAGTTGAGGTCTCTGCCACCTCACTCCCTTATGACCCCAGGGTTATAGAACTATCTAGGTAGGACCTCAGGATCTGACCAGCTCGTGGGTTTATGTGCAGGCTTAAGGCTTGTGCCTTGATCATTCTGGATCTTCTCCGTCACATGGCACCTGTGATGTTAGTGCATATGGAATTCATTCCGAGCGCGGAGACGTCATCTTGAGAAACTGAAACTGAAACTGATACTTAATGGTCAGCTGTTCTGTCATAAGCAGCATGAACTGAAATTAAACTTCTGAAACTTCTGTACATGATTTTGCCTGCTATTACATGATTTTGTCTGCTACCTTACTAGATATTTGTCACATGAGATGAACAGCTAGTGTCATCATTATCATGTGCCATATCACATGATGTTGGCTATTATGGTCTTCCATACAAAGCTATCTTTTGTCTCGGCAACTATATTTCCTACTCTTTCTGTCCCCATCCATTCAGCAAAACTGTCTAATGTTTTCTCTCTGGTTCTACCTGGTGCTCTTTTTCCCTCTAGCTTTCCTGTTGTGACTAAGTGCTCAAAAATCTTGTGCCTCATAAAATGTGCTGTAAATGTAGCTTCTCTTTAAAATGTCTGTAAGTGATGTTTGTCTTTTCCTAATCTTCATTGATGTTTGTCTTTTCCTAATCTTCATTGATGTTTGTCTTTTCCTAATCTTCATTGATGTTCTTGTTGTGTTTGCTTCTTTCAAGACTGCCTTATTTGTTTTCTTTGCTGCCCATGGAATTGTTAACATTGTTCTTAGAAACCACATTTCAGCTGCCTCAATCTTGTTCTCACTGTACTAGTGCAGATTATCATAATCACACTATCGCTTTCTGCATGTGGATGCCAAGGACTCTTTCAGTATGGATAGTATCCCCACCTTCTGGAAGTTCTGAGCTAGAAATTTCCTCTTTTCTGTCATTCTCTTTGTTTCTGCCTTCCTCCTTTGCCTTCATTTATTTGTTCCCATCGGTTTTTGCCTTGTTGGTCCATTCACCTGTATGTGTTCTATAAAGTCTTACATATTTTCTCTTGGGATTGATAATTGGGTACATGTATTAACTGTGTTTTTGGTTGTAAGGAAGTGTGATGTGCAGAAGTGTTTGAGGTAATTTAGGCCCATTTTTGTGTGTTTTAGTGTCTTTAGTTATGATCAAATTTGTTTATTCACGTCTTTTTAAACCCTGGTAATAAACTGGACAGAATGGTCAACGCCAGAGGCATAGCCTTAGATTATGTGCATGAATGCATTAATATGTGTACTTGGATTTTTATTTCCCGGTGGGATTTTGTTGTTGTTGAAGTATTGTGTATATCTTGAGATGGTTAAAGCCCTGGTATTATTCTGTGCAGTCTGCTGGGCTTTAAACAACAGCAACAACAACAACATCAACAACAACAATAATGATGTTATTATTGTTATTGTCATTTTATTAATATTATCATCATCGTCATCATCAGCATCAGCATCATCATCATCATCTTCTTCTTCTTATCATCATTATCATCATCATCATAATTGTATTAGTAATAACTCCAAAGCTCTACCATTGAGTTACATACATATACATGTACAATGATGTGTACAGGATCTTCTTGGGATCAGTATGGCCATCTACCCGGGTGGCCAAATGTTTCAAAGGAGACATCATGACCTGTGAGATGAACTTTGAGGACTTCAAGGTCAGGTTTTACAAGAATGACCAAGAGGTATGTCTGCCTGTTCATGTTGTTTGCCTGTTTGGTTGTAATGCTAGTCCCAACATCTCGCCCATAGGTCTGAAATGTGGCCCTCCCGTATCAGTGTCTGTTTTTTAATGACAGTGAGAGCATGGTGAGTTTCAGTAGTTTGTGTAATTGTACAGTGTGTACCTCCTTGTGAGATCATGGTGAGTTGGAGTAGTTTTGTATGAATGTACAGTGTGTATTTTTTCTTGCTTTTGCTGGCCATACTTTGAGGCAGGTTGATAAGTTTAAATATCTGGGAACGGTCAGTATAGTTTGTATGACTGTACAGTGTATAGTTTGTATGACTGTACAGTGTATAGTTTGTATGATTGTACAGTGTATAGTTTGTATGGTTGTACTGTGTATAGTTTGTATGACTGTACAGTGTATAGTTTGTATGATTGTACAATGCATAGTTTGTGTGATTGTACAGTGTATATTTTGTATGATTGTACAATGCATAGTTTGTATGACTGTACAATGCATAGTTTGTATGATTGTACAGTGCATAGTTTGTATGATTGTACAATGCATAGTTTGTATGATTGTACAATGCATATTTTGTATGATTGTACAGTGCATAGTTTGTATGATTGTACAGTGCATAGTTTGTATGATTGTACAGTGCATAGTTTGTATGATTGTACAATGTATAGTTTTTATGACTGTACAATGCATAGTTTGTATGATTGTACAATGCATAGTTTTTATGACTGTACAGTGCATAGTTTGTATAATTGTACAGTGTATAGTTTGTATGATTGTACAATGCATAGTTTGTATGATTGTACAATGCATAGTTTGTATGACTGTACAGTGCATAGTTTGTATGATTGTACAGTGCATAGTTTGTATGATTGTACAATGCATATTTTGTATGATTGTACAATGCATAGTTTGTATGACTGTACAGTGTATAGTTTGTATGATTGTACAATGCATGGTTTGTATGACTGTACAGTGTATAGTTTGTATGATTGAACTGTGCATGGTTTGTATGACTGTACAGTGTATAGTTTGTATGATTGTACAATGCATGGTTTGTATGACTGTACAGTGTTTAGTTTGTATGATTGTACTGTGCATGATTTGTATGACTGTACAGTGTTTAGTTTGTATGATTGTACTGTGCATGGTTTGTATGACTGTACAGTGTATAGTTTGATTGAACAATGCAGAGTTTGTATGATTTTACTGTGCATACCTCCTTGTAAGAGTACGGTGAGTGCCAGTAATTTGTCTGATTATACCGTGTATACCTCCTTTTAAGATCACGGTGAGTTCCTTTAGTTTGTCTGATTGTACAGCATACCTTCTTGTAAAATCATGGTGAGGTCCTTTAGTTTGTGTGATTGTAGAGTGTATACCTCCTTGTAAGATTATGGTGAGGTCCTTTAGTTTGTGTGATTGTAGAGTGTATACCTCCTTGTAAGATCATGGTGAGGTCCTGTAGTTTGTGTGATTGTACAGTGTATACCTTCTTGTAAGATTATGGGGAGGTCCTGTAGTTTGTATGATTGTACAGTGTATACCTCCTTGTAAGATCATGGTGAGGTCGTGTAGTTTGTGTGATTGTACATGTATACCTCCTTGTAAGATTATGGTGAGGTTGTGTAGTTTGCGTGATTGTACCGTGTATACCTCCTTGTAAGATCATGGTGAGGTCCTGTAGTTTGTATGATTGTACAGTGTATACCTCCTTGTAAGATCATGGTGAGGTCCTGTAGTTTGTATGATTGTACAGTGTATACCTTCTTGTAAGATTATGGTGAGGTCCTGTAGTTTGTATGATTGTACAGTGTATACCTCCTTGTAAGATTATGGTGAGGTCGTGTAGTTTGCGTGATTGTACAGTGTATACCTCCTTGTAAGATTATGGTGAGGTCCTGTAGTTTGTATGATTGTACAGTGTATACCTCCTTGTAAGATCATGGTGAGGTCGTGTAGTTTGCGTGATTGTACGTGTATACCTCCTTGTAAGATTATGGTGAGGTCCTGTAGTTTGTGTGATTGTAGAGTGTATACCTCCTTGTAAGATTATGGTGAGGTCGTGTAGTTTGTGTGATTGTACAGTGTATACCTTCTTGTAAGATTATGGTGAGGTCGTGTAGTTTGTGTGATTGTACAGTGTAAACCTTCTTGTAAGATTATGGTGAGGTCCTGTAGTTTGTGTGATTGTACCGTGTATACCTCCTTGTAAGATTATGGTGAGGTCGTGTAGTTTGTGTGATTGTACAGTGTATACCTCCTTGTAAAATCATGGTGAGGTCCTGTAGTTTGTATGATTGTACAGTGTGTACCTCCTTGTAAGATCATGGTGAGGTCCAGTAGTTTGTGTGATTGTACAGTGTATACCTCCTTGTAAGATCATGGTGAGGTCCTGCAGTTTGTATGATTGTACAGCATACCTCCTTGTAAGATCATGGTGAGGTCGTGTAGTTTGTGTGATTGTACAGTGTATACCTCCTTGTAAGATCATGGTGAGGTCCTGCAGTTTGTATGATTGTACAGCATACCTCCTTGTAAGATCATGGTGAGGTCGTGTAGTTTGTGTGATTGTACAGTGTATACCTCCTTGTAAGATCATGGTGAGGTCCTGCAGTTTGTGTGATTGTACAGCATACCTCCTTGTAAGATCATGGTGAGGTCGTTTAGTTTGTGTGATTGTACAGTGTATATCTCCTTGTAAAATCATGGTGAGGTCCTGTAGTTTGTATGATTGTACCGTGTGTACCTCCTTGTAAGATCATGGTGAGGTCCTGTAGTTTGTATGATTGTACAGTGTATACCTCCTTGTAAGATTATGGTGAGTTCCTGTAGTTTGTATGATTGTACAATGCGTACTTCATTGTAAGAGAAGGTAAGTTCCAGCCGTTTGTATGATTGTCTAGTGCATACCTCATTGTAAGAGTATGATGAGTTCCAGTGGTTTGTGTGATTGTATATTATACCCCTCTTTGAGATCATCATGAGTTCCAATAGTTTGTATGATTGTACAGTGTATACCTCCTCCTTTTTGACATGCAAGCTGGTTCAGTTGAAAGAACTGAGGACTCGGGATCTATTATCTTGAGTTCAGTCCCAGCCCATATCATGAGAATTGGTGTCTTTATGCTCTGATCATTCTGGGGATGTCAGCTTAGACTTTGCTAAGTTCTGTTCTCTCCCTCACCATCCCCCCAGTGCAAGACATTAGTAATGCATGACATTTTGTGAAAATTTGAGAGTATGCCAGATAATTGCTTGCAGATCTGGTTGGAGCACATTTGGGACTGTCCCAGTGCAGTAAACCCCTCTTGAACAAATTTCAGATTCCTTGTGATGTCCTTAGAATACAAATTTATTAACAGTCTTGATTTTGTCTGAATAACGTCCTGTTTTACACAAGAGGTTTGATATGTTGTATTAGTATTCATATTTCATGTTCATATTCATTACATTTTGTCACAGTGGATTTCCATGTGAACTCAAGCCGTTCTTCTTGTTATGAGTGCTTTGCAACAGTGCAGCACTACCCTTTTTTCTTTACCAAGACTTTAGAAAGGCAACAAGACTAATTAGTCTTCAAGGGGAGGGGCCTGGGAAATGCTTTAGAAAGACATGAAGAGTGATTGGCGTTCAAGGGGAGGGGCCTGGAAAATGAACCATTATCTCCAGTGTTTTACACCAGGGCAGTCGGGTGAATGTCCTGCTCTTCATGATTTTCAGCTGCTGATGGGAGTAAACTGAAAGTGGTTTGGTAAATTTGGTGAAACTTTTTTTATATCAGAACATGTACAGCTTGTAACTTTTCTGTTCTCTTTCCTATTTACACGTTGGTGATGATAAAAATGAAATAATCACAGAAATCTGCTTCAGCATCTTCTTGGTTTGTGACGGCAGGTTTACACAACCAGCAGGGTGAGGATGCCTGCAGGAGGATTTCATCCATTTGTAGGTATGCACTCTGTGGGAGAGGCAGTCAAACTACAGGAGAAAGAACCATGGCTTCCTGCCAAGGACGACGACCAACCTCATCACCTTCCTGATGCCTTTGACTGCTATAAGTACGGCAACCTGTTGATCAGGTAAATGTACAGCTCTGCTATAATAATAACAGCAGTAATAACGGTGATGATAATAAAGATAATAATAATGATAATAGTAATAACAGTAAATGCCAGTGATAATGATAATGTAATAATAGTAGTACTAGTGGCAGCAATATTGATAATAATGATAATGATAATAATTATAATAATTTTTTTACCATATCACCCTTAAAAAGGTGTGTGTGGAAGGAAGGATAATTTGATAATTCTATGATAACCATTGTTTTCTAATAAGTTTTCACATTACGTAGTGAGATGGCATAAGGTTAGGGCTCCCACCTGCCAGTCTGACGGTGTGAGTTCAGGGAAACTTTGAGTTGCCTCCGGTCCACCCAGCTGTGAATGGGTAGCTGACCCTGATCAGGGTTGGGGATGGTAAAGCAGTGACGGAGATGATATGGGCACGGCCTTTAACCCTTTGACTCCCGCTCCTTGCAGGCCAGCATCCTGCATTGTCAACCATGCTAGCAAAGCAAAAACTTAACCCTTTGATTCCCTCACCCTATCCACTAGCATCCTGCAGGATGCTGGTGGATGGGGTGAGGGAGTCAAAGGGGTAAGTTTTTGCAGTTGGCGGATAGGGTGTGGAAGTCAAAGGGTTTATGCTGATCCTGATAGAAGATGAGATTTCTGTCACCTCATTCCCCTTTGACCTGATAGTTATGGGACAACTTTCACCGTACCTACATGACTTACTCCTACTGCTGATGCTTTTGTTACTGCCTCTTATTGTTTAAAGCCCAGCTGACTGCGCAGAGCCATATGGGGGCTATAACCATTTCAAAACATACACAACATCTGGCTGGGGAAAAAAAGCTGGAAAAGAAAATTAAGTACACATATCAATGCATGTGCACGCACATAATCTAAGGATACGTCCCAGGTGTTGACCGTTCCATCCAGTTTATCACCAGAGGATTTCAAAAAAGAATCCTGAATACAACTGTGAACACAACTAAGGACACTAAAGCATACATCAAAATGGTCAACATTACATAAAATTGCTCCTGCACTGTGCATTTCCTTAGAGCCATGCATGCAGTCAACACATACACCCAGTTAGTTATTCTTTAGTTATTGATTCTTCCATGCAAATTAATCAGTTATGACTTTTCATTGTATATTGTGTCAAATTTGTTGATGGCAGTGATGATATAAGGTTTCTGTCTACTCTGTTTGACAGCTTGGGCTTATCATGTCGTTAACATGTGAAATGATGCAGTTGACCAGTTGCTTTATATTTTGTCCCTTCTTACGTTTCATTTTGTATTTCTTTGTTCCTTCTTTTGCAGATTTTGGTTGTGCATTTGGATTGAAATTTGTTTGATGTTACTGTGTAAATGATAACGTGCATTTAAAAATATATTAAAAAGGGGTTTTAAAAAAAACTTACTCAGAATTTGCTTTGTTTGTATTCTGATCAGTTTTTCAGTGCTTTATTGTGTCAAAACAAATGCTTTGCATAGAGGAGATTGTAAGCTAACCAGTAGACAGGCGGCATGAAATCTGAGTAGGTCTGTCATGCTTGTACATGCTTACGCAATCAAAACATGTATAAAGCACTTGTCCGTCACGTAACCGCACGCTCTCCTTCCAAGCAATGGCACTAGACAGATCACAATGTTATTATTTTTATATTTATTACTATTAACTTTCATACATCACACATACAACATTCATAATCACGCACCTTCTCAATAACTTCTTTTTTTCCTCGTCGTTTTTCGTCTCCTCTTTCTTCTTCTCCTTCCCCTCTTTTTTCTTCTCCTCTCTTTTGCTCTTCTTCTCGTTCTCCTTCTCTTCTCATTCTCATTCTCCTTCTTTTCCCCTCTTTTTTTCTCCTCCTTCTCCTTCTCCTTCTTCTTCTCATTCTTCTCCTCCTTCTTCTTTTCCTTCTTCTTCTCCTTCTTCTCCTTTTTCTACTTCTTTTCCTTCTTCTTTGACGCCTTTTTTCTACTTCTTTTCCTTCTTCTTCTCCTCCTTCTCTTTCTTCTCCTCTTTCTTCTCCTTCCTCTTCTTCTTTGCCTTCTTTTTCTTCTCCTTCTTTTTCGCCTTCTTCGTTTTCTCTTTTTTTCGCTTTCTTCTTCGTCTTCTTTTTTTTTTCGCCTTCTTATTCTTTTTCTCCTTTTTCGCTTTCTTCTTCTTCTTCTCCTTTTTCTTTTTCGCCTTCTTTTTGTTTTTTTTGTTTTTTTTGTTTGTTTTGTCGTTTTTCGTTTTCTTCTTCTTCTTCTCTTTCTTCTCCTCTTTCTTCTCCTTCCTCTTCTTCTTTGCCTTCTTTTTCTTCTCCTTCTTTTTCACCTTCTTTTTCTCTTTTTTTCGCTTACTTCTTCTTCTTTTTCTTTTTCGCCTTCTTGTTCTTTTTCTCCTTTTTCGCTTTGTTCTTCTTCTTCTTCTTTTTCTTTTTCGCCTTTTTTTTTTTGTTTTTGTCGTTTTTCGTTTTCTTCTTCTTCTTCTTATCTTTTTTTCTTCTTCTTTTTCTCTTTCTTTCCTTCTTCTTCTCCTTCTTGTTCACCCTCTCCTTCTTTTTTCCCTTCTTTTTCGCTTTCTTCTTCTTCTCTTTTTTTTCCTTCTGCTTCTCTTAAATTGCACATTAAATAGAATATATACTGATTAGCATCGCGTCAAATTTTACATATACAAGGGGATGCAAAAGTAGGTATACAGTTATGAAAAAAGAAAACACGTACAATACTTATTGCATTTATTATACAAATAAATGAATATTGCATATATACATGTAATAACAAGCACAGCCTTAAACCTTCAAATACTCAAACTGCTTGCCGTCGGTATTCACACACTCCTCTAATCGAGAGCGGAATTAAGCATAATAATAATGATGTGATACTTACTGTATACCTACGTTTGCATCCCCCTGTGTATATGTGGTAGGATTGAGCTCCAATGATTGAAGAAAGAGAAACAGTTCTTGCTCTCAAGGCGGCTTTAGGCGAAGTGTACAGCAAACCCATTCTACCCAAGTCACCAACTTGGGTGAGCTGTTTTCAAAATTCTACATCATACCATACATACATGGTGAGCTTGCCACAGGGCAGAGAAACATTGGCCGCCCACAGCTGAGATACAAAGACGTTTGCAAACGTGACATGAAGGCGCTTGAGATCAACACTTGAGTCCTGGGAGGACCTCGCAGACAACCGCAACAGTTGGAGAAGCACTCTCAAGAAACAGCTGCGGATTGGTGAGGACAAACTGTCAGCTGCTGCATCAGAAAAGCAAGTTCGCAGAAAAGCGATGACAGCCAACAGACCAGCATCAGCATACATATGCGACTGCTGCGACAGAGACTGCCTCTCTCGCATTGGTCTCTACAGTCACAGGCGACGCAGCTTGGATCACGCAGACAGCCCATCTAGACATTAGAATGGATGTACTTTGTCCATGGTCAGCCATGACCGAGGGAGGCCTTCTACCATAGATGCGTTCACAAAAATTCCTTTCACACACGACACAAAAAACACGTGCACACATCACCCCATGCACACGACACAAAAAACACGTGCACACATCACCCCATGCACACGACATAAAAAACATGTGCACACATCACCCCATGCACACGACACAAAAAACACGTGCACACATCACCCCATGCACACGACACAAAAAACACGTGCACACATCACCCCATGCACACGACACAAAAAACACGTGCACACATCACCCATGCACACGACACAAAAAACACGTGCACACATCACCCCATGCACACGACACAAAAAACATGTGCACACATCACCGTGTCCACATGACAGGTATCTTATGTTTATCACATGCGACAGAATCAGTTGTTTTTACACTTGTGTGTTTTTGTGTATCGTTCTGGAAAATTCTAACTTCCCATCTGAATGTACTGACAGCCCTGGGAACAAAGTGAACCTTGTGAAGAAAGGCAGGAAGCTGACAGGATGGGTCATGCTCTACAACCCTAGTCGCAATGTTGTTGGATACCAGGTACATCCTTTGTGTTAATTTTTGTCGTTGTATTTTGCCCATTTTTCCATTACGGTAGATTTTTTTCAGGATCATCACACTTTGTACAGTATTTTTGTCAACATGCAAAGTCAGAACAAGTTTAAAGTAGCTGAATTGTGGTTTCTAAGAAAATTGTTAACAGTTCCATGGACTGCAAAGACAATAAATGAGACACTCTTGAAAGATGCAAACACAAGAAGAACTTACTGAAGAAGATTAGGAAAAGACAAGCAACATTTATAGCACATTTTATGAGGTTAGAGAAATTTGAGTACCTAGTCCCACCTGGACAGGACCGCCACCTTGCTGCGGTTGGGGGGCTTGAGGTCCCAATGATCCCTTGAGCTATGCCAGGGGGTTGGGGGCTACTTGCTAGAAAGACTTGTGTTTTTTGTTTTTTCAATGACAGTCCCTATAACCAAGGCTGTTGACATGGACTGGGCTCTAAACAGCAAAATAAAATTATGCCCGTGGTAGGGTTACCAATGTTGGACAGGTCAAGGGGGAGGGATGAGATGAAGCGTGGTCCCACCCTCATTTCCATTTTCCTCATGCCCATCGTCATGTTCACGAGTGATTGCCGTAAGCAACCCGTAATCCCTAGGTTGAGGTACTTGCTGAGGGGATGAATGGCTGGACGACAGTCAGTCAAAGTACATAGTCTGGTTTCATGCAGGACGGTTCCAGGCGGACTGACGCCAAGAGATTGGCCATCCATTGTCCCTTCCCCAGCACGGCAACTCTCCTGGGGTAACCGCGATATTTCTGCCATCGTTGAGCCTACGCTCATGTCTAACCATAACAAACAAAAAAGAAAGAGAGAAAACGGGTATGACTCGGATTCCGAGAACGAAACACGACAGCAAACAGGTTTTTGGGCAGCGTGATTAGTGGTGACTGGCATTGAGGATGAAAAATCAATATGGAAACTTGAGTCCCTTTGCCATACAGAAGGGATTTCAAGCCCTAATAGTAAACCCCAAAACCATAAAAAAAAAAGCTGCAAAACGGAGATTACCATGTGGAGTGCAAGGACAACAAGCAGTCAGATCGCTTGCTTAAAGCATCGGTACTAATTGACCGTGCAATAAAAGTCACTCCACACAAAAGACTGAACAGCAGCAAAGGAATCATAAGGTGCCCTGAGCTGAGAGGAGTGTCGGAAGAGGAGATCAGAACGGAACTGAAAATCCAGGGCGTTGTAGAGGTACGCCGGGCCATGTTCCAAAAAGGGTCTGAAAAAATCCCGACAAACACGCTCTTCCTTACATTTTGCTCTCCTGCTATACCCCAAGACCTGAATATTGAATACTTGAAAGTGAAAGTGTCGTTGTATGTGCCATCACCAATGCGCTGCTTCTGCTGTCAAAAATTGGCCAAATCGAGGACAGGTGTACAGAAACCGAAAAGTGTGCCATGTGCGCAAAGGAGGCACATGAGGGGAGATGTGAAGGTCCACAAAATTGTATAAATTGTGGAGGCAACCATCCATCCTCCTCCAAAGATTGCCCCGTATGGCAAAAGGAGCAGGCAATCCAATGACTGAAAGCGGGAAAAAATACCTTTCCATGAAGCCAAAAAATTGGTAGAGGGCAGCAGCTCGTCTACCAAAAGTTATGCATCAGTAGTCAAAACAGTCAGTCAAGTATCCATAGCCTGTCAAACGATTGTAACGTGGTACAAGACAAATTTCGAAACAGTGCAAGAAACAAAGACCCTCAGCGGGGGTGTTAAACCCGCTGCCTCCCAGGCTGTTCAACAGCCAAAAGCAGCCAATGTTGCAACCCAGGGAAACCCTGTCTCCCTGGTAAACCTGCTCTCACGCCCCGGCCATCCGGGAGCAGCTCCACAGAAAATGGAGGAGGGCAAAAAGTAATGTTGGTGGAATTGAAGAACTATCCTCCAGTACTTAAAGGGCCTAAGCCCGCGCTTTCTGCAAGCAGGTCAGCCGTCAGGTCTGACCGCCTGAAAAAAGTGGAACAAAAACTACATAATAAGTATGCTCCTTTACAAGCTGAGGATGACAACACAGATATGGACTGAACTGCCTTGTGTAGTTCCGCTAACAATGCAGAGTATGATCCAGTGGAACATACGAGGTGTCCACTCCAATCTAGAGGAGCTCCAGCTTCTTTGCTGTGATTTGCAGCCTGTTGTAGTGGCTTTAAAAGAAACGTTAATACGTGAAGGAAAGAGTTTTTCCTTAATGAATTTCAACATTATTTCCAAACCAGCACAACCTAAAGATGGAGGAGTTACAGATGGAGTATGTTTGCTGCTACACAGATCGGTTTTGTTTAGTTCTATTAATCTGAACACCAATTGCAAGCAGTAGCGGCAAGAATATCTCTAAAGAAAACAATAACCATATGCTCTGTATACCTCCCTCCATCTGTTGCTGTTACAAAAAAGAACTGGTTGATTTGACTGAAGAACTTCCAAAACCCTTTTGTGTTGTTGGGCGATGTGAATGGCCATTCCCCGTTTGGGGAAGAGAAGATACTTCAGCGCGAGGTCTCTTGCTGGAAGAAGTCTTCTCCGATTTAAACTTATTCTGTCTAAACGACGGATCTTTGACATATAATCATCCTGCTAATGGTACAATTTCCTGTTTGGATCTATCAGTGGTGATGTTTCACTGGTTTGGGACTATGAGTGGAAAGTTCTGGATGATCTGCATGGAAGTGACCATCTTCCAGTCGTCTTAACAAATCCAAGCGTTGGACATGAGTCTCCACCGGAGCGCTTGGTTTTTCACAGGGCTGACTAGGATGTGCTCAAGAGGGCTGTCCGGAGTGATTTGGAAGAAGAAAGGTCCTGCAGAGTGATGATCCAGTAGACACTCTAACGCAGATCATCCTAAGCTGGGCCAAACAATCCATTCTCACATCGTCAAAGAAAGCGCACATGCCTAAAACACCATGGTTTACTTCAGAATGTAAACAGATAAAACAAGAACGCAAGAAAGCTCAACGTCGCGTGTTTCAAAGTCCATTAGCGGACAATGTTCGGGCTCATCAAAAACTGCTAGCTAAGTCAAGATACGTCCTTAAAAGAAATAAACAACAGTCCTGGAGAAACTTTTGCTCAACACTGACATCCCGAACTTCAAAAGAGAAAGTATAGAAAATTATCAAACAAATCATTGGCGTCGACCATCGAAAAGAACTCTTCCTTAGCCAATAAATCGGCGGTCTTTCAGAAACACAAATTGGTGAAAGAAAAGAGAGCTTGTAACTTCATCTCTAATAACACGGAAGAGTACAATCTCCCACTGATATTAGAAGAATTAAAAGACGCTCTTGTGACTTGCTCTGACTTTTCTCCTGGCCTAGATGAAGTTCATTATAAACTGGTGAAGCATCTCCCGGAAAAGGGTTTGGAAATTCTGTTGAAAGTGTATAATTACGTATGGACGACAAAATTCGTTCCTCCCTTATGGCAGAAAACCCTGATCGACCCTCTGCCTAAACCTGGAAAAGATGTATCCAATCCATTCAATTATTGGCCAGTAGCCCTAACCAGTTGTCTTTGCAAAGTGATGGAGAAAGTGGTCAATAAGAGACTGATGTGGACACTGGAGAATGACGGCATCTTGGCTAAAGAACAATGCGGTTTTCGCAAGCACCATTCCACAGTAGATCATTTAATTTGCCTTGAAACGACCATCCGTAATACATTTCTGAAGAAACAGCATGTAGTGGCTATCTTCTTTGATTTAGAGAAAGCCTATGATGCCACCTTGAAATCGGGAATTGTTATGGATCTACACGGATTGGGTTTTCGGGATCACCTACCTAAAGTTATCCAAAAGTTTTTGGCCGTTCGACAGTTTCAAATGCGTGTTAGTTCTACTCTGTCGGATATCCGTGAGCAAGAGCTCGGTGTACCACAAGGGAGCATTGTCTCTCCTGCGCTGTTCAGTATCAAGATCAACAACATAGTCAGATCAGTACAGCAGGGCTCAGACTGTTCCCTGTTTGTGGACGATTTTGCACTTTATGCAAGTGGAAGTTTCTATGCAGGCGTTCAGCGGCGGCAGCAGCTGTGTGTAGATAGGATCCAGCAGTGGGCAGAGACAAACGGCTTTACTTTTTCAGTAACCGAAACACAGTGTATTCACTTTCATAACCTGCGAAAATTCTTTGCTGCTCGAGAATTTTGTCTAGGACAGTGCATCATCCCAGCTGTAAAAGAAGCAAAATTCCTGGGCTTGATTTTTGATGAAAAGTTGAACTTTCTCAGTCATATCCAACATCTGAAAACATCGTGCCAGAAAGCTCTGAATATTCTTCGAGTTGAGCTCATACAGACTGGGATGCCGACAAGAAAACGCTATTACACCTGTACAGAGCTCTAATTCGCTCAAAACTGGACTATTGCTGCGTAGTATATGGGTCTGCGAGAGCGTCGTACCTAAAGGCACTGGATCCCATTCACCATCAAGGGCTGCGCCTATGTCTTGGTGCATTCAGAACAACTCCTTGCATAGTTTGTATGCAGGGGCAGGGGAGCCCACTCTGAGCAACCGTAGATTGAAACTAAGTTTAAATTTATGGTTGAAACTGTTTTCTGAACCGGAAAACCCAGCTTACGACTGTCTTCAACCCCAGATTTCAAAGTGACTTTGAAAAACATCCGAAAGTAGCTCCTCCTTTGGGGCTGCGTATCTGTCCCCATATGGAAAAGGCAGATATAAATTTAGTAGTTGTTAACGACTTCTCGAAGTTTCCAGATAGTCCACCATGGATATTGAAAATACCAAAGGTTTGTTTTGATTTTGCTTCCTTCCGTAAAGACAATACCAGTGCACTAGTGTACAAATCGTTTTATGCGGAATTGTGTGAAAAATCTCCGTCATCCCACAGAATCCTCACTGATGGGTGCAAGTGTGATAAAGGAGTTTGTGCCGCGGCCTTTTGCTCTGAGATTCCCAATCGCGCATTTTGAAAGCGTATTCCATCGGAAAGTTGTGTTTACACTGCTGAACTGACTGCTCTGGTTTTGGCACTAAAAATGGTGTCCTAATCCAAACACAAAGATTTCTCATTTTTTCTGACTCCCTTTCTGCTTTGCAGGCAATTGCTTGCCGAAACATTAATCACCCTGAACTAGTTAAGTTCTTTGACGTGTATTCTACTCTTGCAAAAGAAGGTTACGAGCTTGTTTTTGCCTGGATTCCTGGCCATGTTGGTATTGGAGGCAATGAAAAGGCTGATTACGTGGCCAAGAAGGCTACTATGACAACTAATGTCTAAGTCCTTGATCCCTTACACAGATGTCAAATCGAAAGTACACACTTATGTAAGAAATCTGTGGCAAGAGGATTGGAATGAACAGAGAGGTAACAAACTTTACCAAATCTGCCCTTACCTGAAAGAAATTCTCCCATCTGCTGCAGGAAACCGTAAGAAAGAGACAGTGTTATGTAGGTTACGCACGGGTCACACATCCTGCACTCACTCGTACCTTTTGAAAAATGAAGAAGCACCATGGTGTATACCGTGTGATGAGCCGTTAAGCATCCGACACCTCCTCCTTGGTTGCAGGGACTTATACGATGTAAGACAAAAGCACTACACGACGGACTCCTTAAAGAAGCTTTTCCGAGATGTCCCTTTTGATGCAATTTTCCAATTTTTACAAAAGATCAATATATTTCACTTGATGTGATTTTACGGGTTTTTCTTTAATGGCATTTTAGATTTGCAAGGTTGACGGTGAACATGGTTTTTAACTGTTGTCTTTTATCTTAACAGGTTTTTCTTTTCTTTTCGTTTTGGCGTGTTAGCCCAGATATGGCTCTAGTGTCGGCTGGGCTATAAACAATATGAATTGTATTGAATTGAGCACCTAAGACGGAAAGGGTGGGCGATATACTGGCAGTGACAAAATATAGATTTGTATGGTGCTCCATAGTCGTCAATGCCATTCTGCATGGCACATGATAATAATGAGTGGCATTAACAACATATGCACAAGCCAAGTGGTTAGGATTATTGACTCCGGTTCAGAAGATCTGCATTCAAACCTGCCTGGTAGGGCCATGTGTGTGCAGACAGGAGAATAGCCAACTGGTTAGTAGTTCCCACGGGAAGGACTGAGGTCAGCTATGCAGGGAGGAGATGGGGATACAGGTTTTTACCAGTCTTCCAGGTCCCCCCATATGTGCTGACCTGTTGGTACCGGAACCTCCTTTGTGTGTGTGCATATAAACACTGACGATCAACTATGCATGTTGAAGCTCCTGTAAGCCATGTCAGGATTCTGTAGCATATGGAAACTTGAAAACAACCAGTATGCACATCCTCAAAAGTAAAAGTATTACGGCATTCATTACACACTTGTATGGAAGCCTAAATGACATGGTTAGAAAAACAAAGCAAACAACAACTGTATATATTTAAGCCCACTTGTATAAGATGTATGTAGTAGTTGCCACCCACAAAGGACAAGACGTGGTAGTTGCCACCTACAAAGCACAGGACATGGTAGTTGCCACCACAAAGGACAGGACATGGTAGCTGCCACCACAAAGGACAGGACATGGTAGCTGCCACCACAAAGGACAGGACATGGTAGTTGCCACCACAAAGGACAGGACATGGTAGTTGCCATCACAAAGGACAAGACGTGGTAGTTGCCACCACAAAGGACAGGACATGGTAGCTGCCACCACAAAGGACGACATGGTAGCTGCCACCCACAAAGGACAGGATGTGGTAGCTGCCTCCCACAAAGAACAGGAGGTGGTAGTTGCCACCACAAAGGACAGGACATGGTAGTTGCCACCACAAAGGACAGGACATGGTAGCTGCCACCCACAAAGGACAGGACATGGTAGTTGCCACCACAAAGGACAGGACATGGTAGTTGCCACCCACAAAGGACAGGATGTGGTAGCTGCCACCCACAAAGGACAGCACGTGGTAGCTGCCACACACAAAGGACAGGAGGTCGTAGCTGCCACCCACAAAGGACAGGACGTGATAGCTGCCATCCACAAAGGACAGGACGTGGTAGTTGCCATTCACAAAGGACAGGACGTGGTAGTTGCCACCCACAAAGGACAAGACGTGGTAGTTGCCACCCACAAAGGACAGGACATGGTAGCTGCCACCACAAAGGACAGGACATGGTAGTTGCCACCACAAAGGACAGGACATGGTAGTTGCCATCACAAAGGACAAGACGTGGTAGTTGCCACCACAAAGGACAGGACATGGTAGCTGCCACCACAAAGGACGACATGGTAGCTGCCACCCACAAAGGACAGGATGTGGTAGCTGCCTCCCACAAAGAACAGGAGGTGGTAGTTGCCACCACAAAGGACAGGACATGGTAGTTGCCACCACAAAGGACAGGACATGGTAGCTGCCACCCACAAAGGACAGGACATGGTAGTTGCCACCACAAAGGACAGGACATGGTAGTTGCCACCCACAAAGGACAGGATGTGGTAGCTGCCACCCACAAAGGACAGCACGTGGTAGCTGCCACACACAAAGGACAGGAGGTCGTAGCTGCCACCCACAAAGGACAGGACGTGATAGCTGCCATCCACAAAGGACAGGACGTGGTAGTTGCCATTCACAAAGGACAGGACGTGGTAGTTGCCACCCACAAAGGACAAGACGTGGTAGTTGCCACCCACAAAGGACAGGACATGGTAGCTGCCACCCACAAAGGACAGGAGGTGATAGTTGCCAATCACAAAGGACATGATGTGATAGTTGCCACCAACAAAGGACAGGACGAGATAGTTGCCACCCACAAAGGACAGGACATGGTAGTTGCCACCCAGAAAGGACAGGACATGATAGCTGCCACCCACAAAGGACAGGATGTGATAGTTGCCACCCACACACGACAGGATGCGGTAGGTGCCACCCACAAAGGACATGACGTGGTAGTTGCCACCCACACACGACAGGATGAGGTAGGGTGCCACCCACAAAGGACAGGATGAGGTAGGTGCCACCCACAAAGGACAGGATGAGGTAGGTACCACCCACAAAGGACAGGACGTGGTAGTTGCCACCCACACACGACAGGATGAGGTAGGTGCCACCCACACAGGACAGGATGAGGTAGTTGCCACCCACAAAGGACAGGATGAGGTAGGTGCCACCCACACACGACAGGATGAGGTAGGTGCCACCCACAAAGGACAGGATGAGGTAGTTGCCACCCACAAAGGACAGGATGAGGTAGTTGCCACCCACAAAGGACAGGATGAGGTAGGTGCCACCCACAAAGGACAGGATGAGGTAGGTGCCACCCACAAAGGACAGGATGAGGTAGTTGCCACACACAAAGGACAGGATGAGGTAGGTGCCACCCACAAAGGACAAGATGAGGTAGTTGCCACCCACACAGGACAGGATGAGGTAGGTGCCACCCACACAGGACAGGACGTGATAGTTGCCACCCACAAAGGACAAGATGAGGTAGTTGCCACCCACACAGGACAGGATGAGGTAGGTGCCACCCACACAGGACAGGACGTGATAGTTGCCACCCACAAAGGACAGGATGAGGTAGTTGCCACCCACACAGGACAGGATGAGGTAGGTGCCACCCACACAGGACAGGATGAGGTAGTTGCCACCCACACAGGACAGGATGAGGTAGTTGCCAACCACAAAAGACAGGAGGATGTAATTACCACCCACAAAGGACAGGACGTGGTAGTTGCCACCCACAAAGGACGGGACGTGATAGTTGCCACCCACAAAGGACAGGATGAGGTAGTTGCCACCCACACAGGACAGGATGAGGTAGTTGCCACCCACACAGGACAGGTGAGGTAGGTGCCACCCACACAGGACAGGATGAGGTAGTTGCCACCCACACAGGACAGGATGAGGTAGTTGCCAACCACAAAAGACAGGAGGATATAATTACCACCCACAAAGGACAGGACGTGGTAGTTGCCACCCACAAAGGACGGGACGTGGTAGTTGCCACCCACAAAGGACAGGACATGGCAATTGCCACCCAAGAAAAACCCCCACATGTAGTTGCCACCTACAAACAACAGGACGTGGAGTTGCCACATTAAAAAGACTCCACATGGTATTGCCACCCACAAAACTGGATGTTCCACCCTGGAAAATAGAATAAGTGACATTAAGCTTATTAACAGGGAAGTTTCAGTCCTTTTCGCCTAATTTTTGTATCTTGTGCTTGTTTGTTTGTGTTCTTACGCTTGACGAAGGGCAGTTGGCCGAAATTTGCGCCTGTGTTGTCTTGTTATATTAAATATGCGTTCTTATTCTTTTTTCATGTTTTTTTTTCTGATTCCTGTTGAACATATAGTTATGTAGTTGTCATGTGTTGAACTTTCGTTGAACATCATGTTGTTTTCATGTATTGAACTTGGTGTTGTTGTCATGTATTGTATTGAATTTGGTGTTGTTGCCATGTATTGAATTTGGTGTTGTTGTCATGTATTGTATTGAACTTGGTGTTGTTGTCATGTATTGAACAGGTTGAACCACTGAAAATGGCAGGCAGCCAGGGAACTCTGAAGCCAGGACAGATCATTCTATTTTACATGGAGATCAACACAGACGAGAGTAATTATTCTTGTGTACTTTGTCATTCTGTTTTAGTCTCTGTCTCTCTTCTTTGCTTTCTCTCTCTTTCTCTCTCTCTCTTTCTCTCTCTCTCACGATCTGTTTCTCTCTTGATCTTTCTCTCTCTCTCTCACTTGTACAAACACATGTTCATATATAGGCAATTTCATATGTGCACACTCACACACACAACCACAATTATATATGTATGCATGCATATACATGCATGCATGCACACACACAACAGTCTTTCTCTCTCTCACACAGACACATAAACATGTCTGCACACACACAGGCCTGCATGCACATACACATACACGTGCATACACAAAACACTCAGTCTCTCTCTCTCTCTCTCTCTCTCTCTTTCTCTCTCTTTCTTTCTTTCTCTCTCTCTCCCCCTTTCTTGCTCTCTCTTGCTCTCTGTCTCTCTCTCTATGTCTTCCTCTCTCCCTCCCTCTCTGTCAGTATGTCTGTCTCTCTTTCACACACACACACACACACACACACACACACACACACACATACACACACACGCACACACACATGTATATATATACGTATATATATGTATTATATACATATGTATATTTATAGATAGAGAGATAGATGTTGACAGACAGACAGATGCCCATTCTGATTGGAAGTCTGACCTTTACCCATTCTGATATGAAGTCTGACCTTTACCCATTCTGATTGGAATTTTGATCTTTACCCATTCTGATTGGAATTATAACCTTTGCCCATTCTGATTGGAAGTCTGACCTTTACCCATGCGGATGGGAAGTCTGACCTTTACCTGTTCTGATTGGAAGTCTGACCGTTACCCATTCTGATTGGAAGTCTGAATTTTTCCCATTCTGATTAGAAGTCTGACCTTTACCTGTTCTGATTGGAAGTTTGACCTTTACCCACATGACTACCATGACCTAAAATCATTCACCACTTATAGTCCCTTGGCATGTAGAACAGCTATTGAAGTTTATTTATTTTGTAATTCATTGCTGTGTGGCTTTTTTTACTTATTTATGAGTAATTTTATTATCCATGCCTATTCATCAAGCATTTTCGATCTATTAAATTTGTGTGATGACTTATGTATTTACCTATGTATTCATTTGGTGGCTTTTGTATTTATTTTTTTGTTTATTCATTTATTTGTTCATCATTTTGCAGTGCCATCTGATGAAAAGCTGACTGTCAAATGGCTGCAACTGGATTCTGGTCGGGAATACACAGATGACAACCTCACTGTCATTTTGCAGAGTGCCACACCAGAGAGTCTTCTGAAGCACAGGTGAGTGTCTGCTGCACTCATCATTATCATGAGGTGCCTTGCCGCATGGCGTTGGCGATCATGTACTTCCATCTGTCTCAATCTCTTGTTGCCTCAAGCATCTCTTCTACCCTCCTTGTCTTCAGCCACTCTGCAAATCTGTCTAGTATCTTTTCCCTGGATCTACTTGGTGTTCTCTTTCCCTTCAGCTTTCCCGTTGTGACCAGGTGCTCCAATTCCCCTTTCCTCATAAAATGGCCCATAAATGTTGCCTGTTTTTTCCTAATCTTCCTTATGAATGATCTACTTGTGTCTGCCTCCATCAAGACTGTCTCGTTTGTTTTCTTTGCTGTCCATGGAACTCACAACATTCTTCTTAGAAACCACATCTCGGCTGCCTCAATCTTGTTCTGGCTTTGCTTGTTGTGTCTGCACTGCATGTTTAATAATGATAATGATAACGATTTTGCATGAGGGGATTTCATGCTTTTTACTGATCACCATGACTTCAGTCTTCCTACTGTTTAGTTCCAACCCCTTACCTTTGCTTTCTATTTCTAGTATAGTCACAAGGTTTTGTACATCCCTTTCATTTTCTGCAATTAGCACGGTGTCATCTGCGTATCGAATGTTGTTTATAATTTTCTCTCCAACCTTTAATCCAGGATCTTCTGCTGGGTTTCTCGTGATGTTTTCGCTGTAAAGTGAAAACAGATCTGGTGACAAAACACAACCCTGTCTGACTCCTATTTTGATGTTTTGGAAAGGGCTTATATTGTTTTCTGTTCTCATTGCAGCTGTTTGTTCCCAGTACATAAATCTGATTATTCGTAGATCTTTTCCATCAACATGGAGTCTGTCCAGTTGGTTGATCAATTCTTCATATCTTACCCAATCGAAAGCAAATGGCACAACCTTGACACAGGTTGAAAAGTTTAAATACCTAGGAATGATCATTTCATCAGACGGCAGATGCACATCAGAAATAGCCGGCAGAATCGGCCAAGCTAAAACACCATTCAAGAAGATGACAAGCATTCTTACCAACAAATGCCTATCAATTAACATCAGGAAGAGAGTTCTGGAATGTTATATAGAACCAATACTGTTATACAGATGTGAGGCGTGGACTATCAACAAGCAAAGCCAGAACAAGATTGAGGCAGCCGAGATGTAGTTTCTAAGAAGAATGTTGAAAGTTACGTGGACAGCAAATAAACAAACGAGACAGTCTTGATGGAGGCAGACACAAGTAGATCATTTATAAGGAAGATTAAGAAAAGACAGGCAACATTTATGGGTCATTTTATGAGGAAGGGGGATTTGGAACACCTGGTCACAACGGGAAAGCTGGAGGGAAAGAGAGCACCAGGTAGACCCAGGGAGAAAATGCTAGACGGACTTGCAGAGTGGCTGAAGACGAGGGGGGTGAAGGAAATGCTAGAGGCAACAAAAGATAGAGACAGATGGAAGTCCATGATCGCCAACGCCATGCGGCAGGGCACCTGATGATGATGACGATGATGAAGAACGATAATGATAATAACTGTTATATGGCACAGTGCTGCAAAAAATGAACCTAGAGCGGTTTGTTTAACCCTTTGGTTGATCAATTCTTCATATCTTACCCAATCGAAAGCAAATGGCACAACCTTGACACAGGTTGAAAAGTTTAAATACCTGGGAATGATCATTTCATCAGATGGCAGATGCACATCCATCCTTAAGAAAGGAAAGGATCCAAAGAGGGCTTAGGGCAGATGCACATCCATCCTTAAGAAAGGAAAGGATCCTAAGAGGGCTTCTAGCTATCGACCAATTAGCCTGACCAGCTGTGTGGTGAAAACAATGGAAAGAATTGTGAATGAGCGCCTCCGTTGGTACCTAGAAACAGAGAACATCCTTGTGCCAGAACAAGCAGGATTCCGACAGTTCCGCAGCACGGAAGATCAGGTTACTTACCTGTCTCAGGAAATTGAGGATGCTTTCCAGGAACAAAAGCTGGTCTTTGTCACCTGGATTGACCTCCAAAAGGCCTTTGACAAAGTCTGAATGGAGGGACTCCTTGTCAAACTGTTGAGGAATGGAGTGGCAAACAATATGTTCCAATGGATCAAGTCCTACCTCTTCAACCGCAGGGCAAGAGTCTCTGCAGACAGAGTACATAGCAAGAAGTTCCTGCTGCGTCATGGCGTACCACAAGGAGGAGTCCTCTCCCCCACATTGTTCTTGCTTTTCATCAATGACCTTGTGTCTGAACTGCCCAAGGAGATTAAAGGCTGCGTTGTATGCAGATGATTTGGTGTTGTGGTGCAAGGAAGAACATGCATCAAGTGCCACATACCAAATGCAGACGGCGGCAGACAAGCTCAGCAGTTGGGCTGAAGATTGGTGTGTTGCTGTCAACAAGGACAAGTCTTCCACCATTCTGTTCACCTTGTCTCCAAAACAGAAGGCTGGCATCATCACCCTTGGTAGAACCCCTCTGAAGGGGGATGAAGAAGCCGACATCATGAAGGCAGAGGCAAAAGCGAGGCGCAAGCTGGCAATTCTTTGTAAACTTGCAGGCACCACCTTGGGAGCAAATGAGAGAATACTGAAGACAGTATATCAGGGAACAGTCAGACCCCATCTCGAATATGGCTCTTCAGCGTGGTCAGCTACGGCAAAGACAAACCAGCAGACGCTTAGCAAGGTTCAGAACCAGGCCCTCCACATAATCACAGGTGCGATGCGGTCAACACCAACCAAAGAGATGGAAAGCTTGCAGAAATCCAACCTCTCAGTCAGAGGAGAGAAACCAAGATCTTGGTGCAAGCAGAAAACTTCAGGTGTTTGCCAGACCATCCCATGAAGCAGAAACTAAACAGCCTCACCAAAAACCGACTGAAAAGGAGCAGCTTTGTCCAAGAGAGCAAGAGGCTGACTCGCCAGTTCCAAGAAAGTCTGCCCAAGGACACGCTCCCCCTTTGCCCAACAGACATGCCAGAACCCTGGACACTAGACCAGCCTGATATCAAAGTCCACACCACCGTCCCATACCTCATACCGGGAGACACACAAGATGACAAGGTGAAACACTACCTAACAATGGCCATGATTGCTGAGAGGTACCCACAGGAGGCATAGATACATATACACACCGACAGGTCAGCAACCAACGCCATAGCCAGCAGGGGTGCAGGCATCCTTGTCCTTTTCCCAGGAGGACAAACAACAACAGCAAGTGTCGCCACTGGAAGACACTGTACAAACTACCGTGCTGAGACAGAAGCACTCATGCAGGCGGCCTCCATGATTCAGGCTACAGACTGTGACTGCAGACAAGTTGTCTTCTTGTCTGATGCCCTCTCCGTGCCGCAGGCATGCCATAACAACACGCTCCCCCTCCTGTCTAGAGCTCTGCACCAGGTTGTCACAACCAGAAGAGCAGTTTTGCAGTGGATTCCAGCCCACTGCAGAGTCTCCGGGAATGAGTGAGCTGATATCCTTGCTAAGGAGGGAGCCAGAGAAGAACAATCTAACAACAGCGTCAGCTACAGTGAGAAGAGGAGCATCATCAGGGCGCTTTCCATGCCGAGACGACACAGGGATGACTACCACCTGTTGTCTAGAGAGCAGCAAGTTGCCCTGGTGAGGTTGCACACTGGTCACAATAGGCTGAACAGCCACATGTACCGCAAACTGAAGCTGGCGCCCTCCCCAACCTGTTCCTGCAGTCAAGAAGACCAAACCACGGAGCATATACTCCAAAGATGTCCCCTTCACCAGGTGGCAAGACAGGACGTGTGGCCGACAGACACTCCGCTGACAACCAAACTCCATGGCTGCAGACAGGAGCTGGAAAAGACGGCTGCATTCATCGCCCGGACTCAGATGATTGTGTAGCATCGTACGCCAAGAAGAAGAAGAAGAAGAAGTTTAACCCTTTCACCCCCGCAGCCTGTCCATAAGTTTGAAAAACGTAATCCTTTCACTCCCCACCCTATCCACCAGCTGTCTGGTGGGAACTGGTGGATAGGGTGAGGGAGTGAAAGGGTTTTTGTTTTGCTGTGATTGCTGACAATGCGGGATGCTGGCAGACGGGGTGCAGGAGTCAAACAGTTAAAACAAAAAATAAAAAGAAACAAACTATGTTAGGAAATATGTGATGGATGGACTCTCTTGTCAGAGCAACAGATGACTAGGTGTTGGTGCTGTATTGCCTGGGTAAGGAGTCTTCATGTGGGATACAAGACCAATCCTGCAGGTACCTGTTCTTCCACAGGTGTTGCATGGGACGTACTCCTGTGGTCTTGGGGTTTGCTTCTGCCATTCCGTCTACTGTTGAATGGCAGTTATTCTGCCATGTTGAATGTGATCTGAAATACGTACATCAATGCAAAATAGTTAACATGTAGCAAAAAAAAAACATGTTTACCAAGAAACCAACTCACATGGTGGATAGGGTGAGGGAGTCAAAGGATCAAGTTTTTGCAGTTGGTGGATAGGGTGAGGGAGTCAAAGGATTAAGAGTGGAAGGTACATTCACACTTGCTTACTCAATACTTTTCACTTCAATTAAAGCACATGGTGTGAGCTAGTCTTCTCCAGTGTCATTTTGTTTGCATTTATCTTGGTTTTCTTAGAAGGCGCCTGCTGGCCTGGTACCTCTGACTTTAGCCTTCCTGGATTTCTGTAGGGGTAACCCCACTATCAGGTCATGGCCAAAAGACCTACCCTGTGAGTGTGTGGTGCTGGGGCATTTTTGGCAGCCCTTATCCACCTGATGACTCCATCAGAAGACATGCTGCATATTGTTTAGATGTAACAGTACCAGATGCACCCCTTCCCATCCTAACAATACCATTATCATCTGATCTGGAAAAGCTTATTCGTCCAGGCGATCCTGGCTTCTTTTGTAGCTGACTTTCATCCGCTATCCGCTATCCATGATCTGCTGGGATGGGCGTAGTTCCCCCAGAAATCAGTTGGAGCCAGCCTTGCCCGGGTTTCTTCTGGTCGCAACGGTTTTGAGTGAGCCAGGATAGCTCATTCCATGTTTTCTGGGCTTCTTTGATCCCTTGCTGAATTGTTCATCACCAGGTGCCTGTTGTCCTGCCCCTGTTTCTGTAACAGTGGTGTCCATGACAGATTGCTGTAAGAGCGTTTGGTTTTGCCTATCCTGAGGATGTGGCCCAGCCCCTCTCCATCTCGTCTACTTCACCTCATCGACAATACTGCTCATGCCAGATCATCTTCGTTGGGGACATATCATTCCCATCTCATTTTCAGGATTTGTTGTAGATATCTTCCCTTCAAAGGCCTTCAGGCAACTGTCCATCTGGCAGTTACTTTGCCATGTTTTTGAAGGATAGAGCAACACTGACTGGAGGAAAACAGAAATTGCAAAATAACCGCTCATTTTTTTTCTACTGACTGGCATGGTTTTATTTTTGTTTTGCAGAAGTTCTGCATCATGTTTTGCAGGTTGACAATGAAAGTGTTTAACACACAGCTGACCGACATCACGGAACTGAAAAAGGCGTTGGTCTCCGAACCAGATTCTTCTGTGAGTCCCTTTATTGTTCGTTTGTTTGTATATTTCTTTAACAGTTTCTGTCTATTTTGTTCTTGTGGTTAGTTAATTTCTTATTTGTTGTTTTTGAATATATTATTGTTTGTTTATTAATGAAATCATTTGTTTTGTGTGTATATATGTGGTAATTTATGTGCATGTGTGTTGTTCCATATGCAAGTGTGCGTGTGTGTGGTATGTGTGATGTGTGTGTAGGTATATATGTATACATACATACATATATATTGTGTGTTGTGTGTGTTGTGTGTGTGTGTGTGTGTGTGTGTGTGTGTGTGTGTGTGTGTGTGAGTGTGTGTGCGGTATTAAAAGAACATTCTTGTTGTAATTTGCACACACACACACACACACACACACACACCACACACACACACACACACACACACACACACACAACACACACACACACACACACACACACACACACTCTCATACACACATACACACATTATACAACATCTACCATATTCTACAATATCCACCACATTAATGGATCCTGATTTAACATGTAATGTTTTTGATCCCAACTACAAAGTCCAGTTTGCGTTTGATTATAATTAATATGTCTGCCATTATCTTTTTCTCTACGTATGTATTTACTTGCTTGTTATGTTACCACTGTCTCATAACCATTTGTTCATTTGTTGCCCTCACCAGTGGTATCAGTAACTGTGACAATGACAGAAGCGTTAGAAGTGGTGGTAATGCAATCAGTCATTGGTCATCTTTGTAGACTGTATGTAATTTTGATTGGTTGTAACTCTATAAATATGAATGGTCACTTTTGCATGCTGTGGTTTCATTGGTTGTGACGTTGTGTTGATAATTAATGATTTATCATTACAGGTTGTCTGTGCAGTGTTTGAAATAGTTATTATATTTCTTTGTTATATTTTCTTGCTTGAGTTGCTTGTATGTTTCTAGTTGTTGTTTACAAAGACTGTGACCTTGCCAGTGCTTAAGGCTTTTGTGCACAGGTTTTGGCAAAATGAAGACGATTAGAAAAAGACCAACAACATTTATGGGACATTTTATGAGACAGGAAATTTGAGCACTTAGTCACAACAAGAAAACTGTAGGGAAAAGAGCACCAGTTAGACCCAGGGAGAAAATATTGGACAGATTTGCGGAGTGGATGAGGATAGAAAGAATGGGAGATATGTTTTGCAGTAACAAAAGACAGATTGGCATGGAGGGCCATGATCACCAACGCCATGCAGCAGGGCACATGATGAATGAATCAGTTCGGTTTATGCCATGCTCATCTTGGATCTTGCCCATCACCTGTGGTGTCGGTGTAGATTAAAGCCATTGTGTGTGTGGAGATATCATCTTGAGAAACTGAAACTGAAACTGAATCTGTGTGTGCAGATTCGTTACCTGCTGGAGGTTTTCAAGAACGGGATTTTGGTGGACAAGTATTGGATGAAGGGAGGCAACTACAGCTGTGTGTTGCCCTTCCATACCTCTGCTATTCTCACCTACCCCAAGTTCCCGGTCAGTGTGTGTGTGTGTGTGTGTATGTGTGTGTGTGTGTGTGTGTGTGTGTGTGTGTGTGTGTGTATAAAAGAAAGTGAGTTTGTGTGTGTGTGTTTATATAGGTGTAGCATGTGTTTGTGTGTGTGTGTGTGTGTGTGTGTGTGTGTGTGTGTGTGTGTGTGTGTGTGTGTTTGATGTGTACGCGCGCGCATGTGTTTGTGTGTGTGAGTGTGTGCGTGTGCATGTGTGTGTGTGTGTTTGTGTGGATTGGCAAGGTGCTGATGTTGGTATAGGTGGCTTGGAGATTACATACAAGTATGTTTATCAACAGGTACAATGCATGTATGTGATTATGCGTGTTGTGTGTGTATATGAAGTTATGTGTGTCAGTGCATACAATGCATATATGTGATTATGCATGTTGTACGTGTATAATTATGCAGT
Source organism: Monoplex corrugatus (assembly GCA_030674185.1). NCBI lineage: Eukaryota > Metazoa > Mollusca > Gastropoda > Littorinimorpha > Ranellidae > Monoplex > Monoplex corrugatus. Next base: position 87,748,633 of record CM060310.1, on the reverse strand, counting down.
TATGTGTGTCAGTGCATACAGTGCGTATATGTGATTATGTACGTTGTGTGTATATATGCAGTTATGTGTGTCAGTGCATACAATGCATGTATGTGATTATGCATGTTGTGTGCATTTATGCTTACATACAACTGGTGGACTTGGTTAACTTAATGGTATAATTCATCCTTCCTCTTTGTCTTGTTAACTGATACATTTGAAGTTTAGTCTTGAGGGGAGTTAAATCATCTTCTATAGTGCATCCACAGATCCATACATGTTCTCCTGCAAGCTTAGGGCTGAGTGTCGTATTGCCTGTTTTTGTTACATAGTACCATGGTTTGTTAGGAGGCGCCTGCAGACCTTGTACCTCTGACTGCAGCCTTGTAGGTTTTCTGTAGGAGTTACACCACCCTGAGCTTGTGGCTGGTGTAACGCCTGACTTTCAGTCTGTTTGCGTGGTTTGCACTGTAAATCTTCCCCATGGCATTTTTGTGTCTGCTGTCTCCAGTCCACTTAATTGTGAATGGATAGCTGACTCTCTACACAGTTGGGGAAGGTAAAGCATCAGGAGAGGAAATGGGAACAGTCTTGTGATTTTTGCTAATGAAAGTTGATTGTGTGCTTGTGTTCGTGTGTTGATTGTATCACAATCGGTTCATTATGTGCTTGTGCCTGTGTTCATGTGTTGATTGCATCAGAGTCCATTCATTGTGCGCATGTGCTTGTGTTCGTGTGTTGATTCTATTGGATTCTGTTGATTGCATGTGCCTGTGTTCATGTGTTGATTCCACTGGATTACATTCATTGTGTGCATGTGCCTGTGTTCGTGTGTTCATTGTGTTAGATTCTGTTGTCTGCATGTGCCCGTGTTCGTGTGTTGATTCCGTTGGATTCTGTTGATTGTCTTCATGTGCCTGTGTTCATTTGTTGATCCCATGGGATTCTGTTGATTGTCTGGATGTGCCTGTGTTCGTGTGTTGATTGTATTGGATTCTGTTGATTGTCTACCTATGCTTGTGTTTCTGTGTTGATTGTATTGGATTCTGTTGTCTGCATGTGCCTGTGTTCATTTGTTGATTCCATTGGATTATGTTGATTATCTGCAAGTGTCTGTGCTGTGTTCTTGTTTGATTGTATTGGATTCTGTTGATTATATGCATGTGCCTGTGTTCTTGTGTTGATTCCATTGGATTCTGTTGATTATCTGCATGTGCCTGTGTTCTTGTGTTGATTGTACTGGATTCTGTTGATTGTCTGCATGTGCCTGTGTTCATTTGTTGATTCCTTTTGACTTCTATTCTGCAGACACTGGACACGGCCAATGTGATACAGAGAGGCATGAGACTGGTGGCTGAAATTAGCAAGTGAGTCTCATTACAGTTATTTCTATTTTTGTCTCCCATTCTTTACGCCACATTAATGGGACAAGTTTTCACAATACTGTGATACGATGGAGTCGATGATCATTGTAATAAGACGTTCCGTCTAGGATTTAGACCAATTGTTAGGGCTGTACTTTATACTGATGGGTAATCTCCTTTTCGTGCTAACCACTGTCCTACAGCAACTGTTTGAGTAACTTTCCCGTTTACATGTAGGAGTTATCTATTTATGTATGAAGAATTCTCTCACCGTCAACATCCTCTGATTAGCATTGTACAAATTTTCAGCATCCAACAGTAGTCAGTGTAGGAGAGTGATCTAGTGCATTGGACTGTTGATTAGAAGATCGTGGGTTCGAACTCCCATCAGTCCAACAGTTAATTGTGGAGCTTTTTGGTGTTGACCAGCTCCTACCAGACTTTAGCATCCAATTGCCCTGTTGGGAAGACAATGGCCACACAGTTAAGCCTCAACCACTTTACCAATACATCCTGACCAATGCCATTCTCCTTTTCTCAGCAGTTTCCTGGGGGATTGATTTAAACCTTTGACTCCCGTACCCTGTCCACCAGCATACTGCCTTGTCAACCATGCTGCCCAAGCAAAAACTTAATCCTTTGACTCCCTCACCCTATCCACCAGCTTCCTGCAAGAAGCTGGTGGATAGGTGAGGAGTCAAAGGGTTAAGCTTTTGCAGTTGGTAGACAGATTATGGGAGTCAAAGAGTTAACGAGGCTGTTGCACGTTGTTATGTGGTGAGACAAACGTAGTTTTCTTTACTGAAGTGATGTCAGCAGGTCTTCATATGGTTCAGTGATGGTTTGGTGCACTTTTTCCTTCATGGTATGATCAGTGTATCTATGTTTAGTATCTTACAGTAGCACATTTCCATAGCTTAGAATCATTTTTCCAAATCGGCCGTGAGGGCCCACGCCTTGAATGTATTCAAGAGAGTGGAATATCTAAGAAAACCTTAACATGTGTGACTGTCCGCGTTCAAGCAAACATCATCATCATCATCATCAGGTGCCCTGCTGCATGGCGTTGGCGATCATGGACTTCCAACCATCTCTCTCTCTCATTGCCCCCAGCCACTCTGCAAGTCCGTCCAACATTCTCTCCCTGGGTCTACCTGGTGCTCTCTTTCCCTCCAGCTTTCCCGTTGTGACCAGGTGCTCCAAATCCCCCTTCCTCATAAAATGGCCTATAAATATTGCTTGTCTTTTCCTAATCTTCCTTATGAGTGATCTACTTGTGTCTGTCTCCATCAAGAATGTCTCGTTTGTTTTCTTTGTTGTCCATGGAACTCTCAACATTCTTCTGAAAAACCACATCTCGGCTGCCTCAATCTTGCTCTGGCTTTGCTTGCTGACTGTCCACGCCTCGCATCCGTACAACAGTATTGGTTCTATATAACATTCAAGGACTCTCTTTCTGATGTTAATTGATAGGCATTTGTTGGTAAGAATGCTTGTCATCTTCTTGAATGCTGTTTTGGCTTGGCCGATTCTGCCAGCTATTTCCGATGTGCATCTGCCGTCTGATGAAATGACCGTTCCCAGATATTTGAACTTATTAACCTGTGTCAAGGTTGTGCCATTTGCTGTTATTTTGCTTGAGGGGATTTCATGCTTTTTACTGATCACCATAACTTCAGTCTTCTTGCTGTTTAGTTCCAACCCCTTACCTTTGCTTTCTATTTCTAGTATATTCACACGGTTTGTAGGTTCCTTTCATTTTCTGCAATTAGCACGGTGTCATCTGCGTACCGAATGTTGTTTATCATTTTCCCTCCAACCTTTAATCCAGGGTCTTCTTCTAGATTTCTCATGATGTTTTTGCTATATAGTGAAAACAGATCTGGTGACAAACACAACCCTGTCTGACTACTCTTTTGATGTTTTGGAAAGAGCTTATATTGTTTTTTATTCTCATTGCAGCTGTTTGTTCCCAGTACATATTCCTGATTATTCGTAGATCTTTTCCATCAACCTTGAGTCTCTCCAGTTGGTTGATCAATTCTTCATGTCGTACCCGATCGAAAGCCTTGGTATAGTCAACAAAGCATAAATACAAATCCTTATTCATCTCAATAGACCTCTCTATGATAGTTCTTAGGATGTATATGGCATTAATAGTTCCTTTCCCTTCCACAAATCCACACTGTTCTTCTGCTAGTTCTCTTTTGATTCTATTCCTTGTCCTCATCATGATTATTCTTAACCGGATTTTCTTTTACATGACTCATCAAACTGATTGTGCGATGGAGTTCGCATTCTATAGCCCTATCTTCTTTGGAAGCGCAATGAAAATTGATTTTGACATATCTTTGGGGATTTTTCCAGTGTTATAAATTTCATTTAGGACTGTTATTTTTTCTATGCCAAATTCCTCCAATGCTTCAATCATCTGTGTAGTAATGTTGTCTGGTCCGGGGCTTTTCCTGGTTTCATCTTTTTCAGTGCTGCTCTAACTTCATCTTTCATTATGGGTGGTGCTTCAAAGTTCTTTTTTATAATGTGTTCTTCATTTCTGTCATCCTCAAAAAGGTCTTTAATGTACTCTCCCTGTCCAGTATTTTATCTTTTTTCATGATAAGCGTGCCATCTTTCGATTTTAAGCAACCAGTTGATGTGCATGTATTTTTCCTGTGGACAGTTTCTTCAATTCGTCTGTACATACCCTGAGGATCCATTTTGTGTCGTTCTTCTATCTCTTTGCATTTTGTGTTCAGCCAAGCGTCCTTAGCTTCATTGCACCTATACCTGATTTCTTTGTTTATCTTCCTGTATATCTCCTCGTTTCTCTTTGCCCTCCTCCTTTCCTCCATCAAGCCCAAAATTTCATTAGTCATCCAGCTCTTTTTTGTTTTTCTATCTGCCTTGGGATTTCTTCACAAGCTTCATTTATCGAACTTCTCAACTTTGTCCATTGTTCCTCACTGTCACGAACGCCTTCCAGAGCACTGGATTTGTTTTGAACATGTACATTAAATTTTTGACGTATCATTTCATCTGTCTTTAAGAGTCCAAGGTTTAGTTTGATGTTGCTTTTGGTCTGTTTCCTTTTCCTCAATTTCAGCCTAAACCTTCCCACTACCGGATTGTGGTCACTGTTGCAGTCTGCGCCTGGTAGTGTTTTTGCTGACAGTAAAGAATTTCTAAATCTTTTGTTGGTCAGGATGTAGTCAATCTGATTTTTGGTATTATCTCCTGGACTCATCCAAGTCCATTTTCTTCTGTTAGACTGCTCAAACCAGGTGTTTCATACTATGAACTCATGCATCTGTGCCTATTCTACAAGTTTCCCTCCCTTTCATTTTGTGCACCAAGGCCATGAGGTCCAACTACATGTATATCCTCCACCCTATCCTGTCTCACTTTAGCATTAAAATCTCCCATTATGACTGTAACTTCTTGTGATTTACATTGTACCTTGGCCATCTCTAAAACTTCAAGCAAACAGGAACCAGAAAAAGAAAAGAAAAAAACAAAAAAGAGTAAGAATATGTATGTAATACAACCAGACAATTTTTTTCTGGTTCAAGAAAACCTTGCTCAGTATGCAGAAGAAGATTGTGACAAAGATTATTTTAAATAGCTACCATCAGATTCACATTTTCGTCCTTTAAAATGCAAGAACACCTCAAATCCAGCTTTATCCTAAAATCTGTTTAGTTTTTGAATGCAAACAAGAAATAAATCAAACTCCTGGATGAAAATGTATGCGTCTGTGCATGTGTGTTTGTTTATGTGAATTCAGTGATTTCATATTTGGTGTGTGTAGGAGCATGGTTGTTTGTGTGCTTTTAAGTGAAAATTACAGGTGGAGTGTGTGTGTGTTAGTGTGTGTAGTGTGTATATGTGTGTGTGTGTTGTGTGTCTGTGTGTGTGTGTGTTAGAATAACAATTATGGGAATGATCTAAATTAATGATTTAATGTCAAAAATTATTGCCATTTTTTTTTATTATTATTATTTATTTAGGTTTTTTTGTTGTTGTTGTTTCATTTTCCACATAGTGAGTAATAACCATTGGATAATTTCTCACTGAAATATGAAATCCGCTTGTCTTGAAAGATGATCTAGACATGAGTAAATTGGAAGAAAAAAGAAACTATGTAGTTCTAGATGTGCATGATGGTGTTCCAGGATGTGTATGCAGAGTGTGTGGTGGTGAGTGTGTCTGCGGACGGAAAGACTGTCACGTTGGAGTACTCTAAGCCCAATGAGGAAGACAACTCACAGCTGGATCTGCCCATCAAGTAATTTGTGTATATGTTTATTTATCGTTTTTTGTGTTGTTGTTTTTTTTACTTGTTCTTTATGTCATGTATTATCTTTCATGTTTTATTGATATTTTTCCTCGCAAGTCGTGACTTCTACATCTTCCTCTATACTGCTCCATACATACATGTAAGATTATTCACACACACACACACACACACACACACACCACCACCACCACCACCACCACCACCAACACCAACACCACACACGACACACACACACACACACACACACACACACACACACACACACAACCACACACACCACACACACAACACACAACACACACACACACACACACACAGAGCGCCGCGTGCGGATCTTTGCCTGTGTAGTTTTTGTCTGTGTAAGTCCTTGTCTGTGTAAGTCCTTGTCTGTGTAAACCCTCGTCTGTGTAAATCCTTGTCTGTGCAAGTCCTTGTGTGTGTAAAAGTTCTTGTCTGTGCAGGTCCATGTCTGTGTAGGTCCTTGTCTGTGTAAGTCCTTGCCTATGTAGGTCCTTGTCTGTGTCTGTCCTTGCCTTGTGCAGGTCCTTGTCTGTGTAGATACTTGTTTGTGTAAGTCCTTGTCTGTGTAGATCTGTGTCTGTGTAGGTCCTTGTCTGTGTTGATCCTTGTGTAGGTCATTGTGTAGGTCCTTGTCTGTGTAGGTCCTTGCCTGTGTTGATCCTTGTCTGTGTAGGTCCTTGTCTGTGTTGATCCTTGTGTAGGTCATTGTGTAGGTCCTTGTCTGTGTAGATCATTGTCTGTGTTGATCCTTGTCTGTGTAGGTCCTCGTCTGTGTTGATCCTTGTCTGTGTAGGTCCTTGTCTGTGTTGATCCTTGTCTGTGTAGGTCCATGTCTGTGTAGGTGCTTGTCTGTGTAAGTACTTGTCTGTGTAAGTCCTTGTCTGTGTAGGTCCATGTCTGTGTAGGTCTTTGTGTAAGTCCTTGTCTGTGTAGGTACATGTCTGTGTAAGTTCTTGTCTGTGTAGGTCTTGTCTGTGTAAGTCCTTGTCTGTGTAGGTCTTGTCTGTGTAGGTCTTGTCTGTGTAGGCCCTTGTCTGTGTAGGTCTTTGTGTAAGTTCTTGTCTGTGTAGGTCTTGTCTGTGTAAGTCCTTGTCTGTGTAGGTCTTTGTGTAAGTCCATGTCTGTGTAAGTCCTTGTCTGTGTAGGTACATGTCTGTGTAAGTTCTTGTCTGTGTAGGTACATGTCTGTGTAAGTCCTTGTCTGTGTAGGTACATGTCTGTGTAAGTTCTTGTCTGTGTAGGTCTTGTCTGTGTAGGTCTTGTCTGTGTAGGTCTTGTCTGTGTAGGTCCATGTCTGTGTAGGTCTTTGTGTAAGTCCATGTCTGTGTAGGTACATGTCTGTGTAAGTTCTTGTCTGTGTAGGTCTTGTCTGTGTAGGTCCATGTCTGTGTAGGTCTTTGTGTAAGTCCATGTCTGTGTAGGTACATGTCTGTGTAAGTTCTTGTCTGTGTAGGTCTTTGTGTAAGTCCATGTCTGTGTAGGTACATGTCTGTGTAAGTTCTTGTCTGTGTAGGTCTTGTCTGTGTAGGTCCATGTCTGTGTAGGTCTTTGTGTAAGTCCATGTCTGTGTAAGTTCTTGTCTGTGTAGGTCCATGTCTGTATAGGTGCTTGTCTGTGTAGGTACTTGTCTGTGTAGGTCCTTGTATGTGTAGGTCCTTGCCTACGTAGGTCCTTGTCTATGTAGGTCCTTGCCTGTGTAAGTCCTTGTCTGTGTAGGTCCTTGTCTGTGTAGATCCTTGTCTGTGTAACTCCTTGTCTGTGTAGGTCCTTGTCTGTGTAAGTTCTTAATTGTCTGTGTCAGTCCTTGTCTGTGTAGATCCTTGTCTGCGTAGATTTTTTGTCTGTGTAGATCCTTGTGTAGGTTCTTGTCTGTGTAGGTCCTTGTCTATGTAGGTCCTTGTCTATGTAGGTCCTTGTCTATGTAGGTCCTTGTCTGTGTAACTCCTTGTCTGTGTAACTCCTTGTCTGTGTAGATCCTTGTCTGCGTAGATTTTTTGTCTGTGTAGGTCCTTGTCTGTGTAGGTCCTTGTCTGTGTAGGTCCTTGTCTGTGTAGGCCCTTGTCTGTGTAGGCCCTTGTCTGTGTAGGTCCATGTCTGTGTAGGTGCTTGTCTGTGAAGGTACTTGTCCGTGTAAGTTCTTGTCTGTGTAGGTCCATGTTTGTGTAGGTTCATGTCTGTGTAGGTGCTTGTCTGTGTAGGTCTTTGTCTGTGTAAGTCCTTGCCTATGTAGGTCCTTGTCTGTGTCTGTCCTTGCCTGTGCAGGTCCTTGTCTGTGTAGATACTTGTTTGTGTAAGTCCTTGTCTGTGTAGATCTGTGTCTGTCTAGGTCCTTGTCTGTGTTGATCCTTGTGTAGGTCATTGTCTGTGTTGATCCTTGTCTGTGTAGGTCCTTGTCTGTGTTGATCCTTGTGTAGGTCATTGTCTGTGTTGATCCTTGTCTGTGTAGGCCCTTGTCTGTGTAGGTCCTTGTCTGTGTTGATCCTTGTGTAGGTCATTGTCTGTGTTGATCCTTGTCTGTGTAGTTCATTGTCTGTGTTGATCCTTGTCTGTGTAGGTCATTGTCTGTGTAGGTCCTTGTCTGTGTAGGTCCTTGTCTGTGTTGATCCTTGTCTGTGTAGGTCCATGTCTGTTTAGGTGCTTGTCTGTGTAGGTACTTGTCCGTGTAAGTTCTTGTCTGTGTAGGTCCATGTCTGTGTAGGTGCTTGTCTGTGTAGGTCCTTGTCTGTGTAGGTCCTTGTATGTGTGGGTCCTTGCCTGTGTAGGTCCTTGTCTATGTAGGTCCTTGCCTGTGCAGGTCCATGTCTGTGTAGGTGCTTGTCTGTGTAGGTACTTGTCTGTGTAGGTCCTTGCCTATGTAGGTCCTTGTCTATGTAGGTCCTTGCCTGTGTAAGTATTTGTCTGTGTAGGTCCTTGTCTGTGTAGGTACTTGTCTGTGGAACTCCTTGTCTGTGTCAGTCCTTGTCTGCATAGATTATTTGTCTGTGTAGGTCATTGTCTGTGTTGATCCTTGTCTGTATAGGTCCTTGTCTGTGTAGATCCTTGTGTAGGTCCTTGTCTGTGTAGGTCCTTGTCTATATAGGTTTTTTGTCTAAGTCCTTGTCTGAGTAGGTCCTTGTCTGTGTAGATCCTTGTGTAGGTCCTTGTCTGTGTAGGTCCTTGACTATGTAGGTCCTTGTCTATGTAGGTCCTTGTCTAGGTCCTTGTCTGTGTAGGTCCTTGTCTGTGTAGATCTATTCTTGTGTAGGTCCTTGTCTGTTGTGATCCTTGTCAGTGTAGGTCTTTGTGTAGGTCCTTGTCTATGTAGGTCCTTGTCTATGTAGATCCTTGTCTGTGTAGGTCCTTGTCTATATAGGTCCTTGTCTATGTAGGTCCTTGTCTGTGTAGGTCCTTGTCTGTGTAGGTCCTTGTCTTTGTAGGTCCTTGTCTTTGTAGGTCCATGTCTATGTAGGTCCTTGTCTGTGTAGGTCCTTGTCTGTGTAGGTCCTTGTCTTTGTAGGTCCATGTCTTTGTAGGTCCATGTCTAACTAAGTCCTTGTCTGTGTAAGTCCTTGTCTGTGTAGGTCTTTGTGTAAGTAATTGTCTGTGTAGGTCTTTGTGTAAGTACTTGTTCTGGCCTGTGCAGGTCTTTGTGTAAGTCCTTGTCTGTGTAAGTCTTCGTCTATGTAGGTCCTACTCTGTGTAGGTCCTTGTCTGTTTACGTCCATGTGTACATACATCTGCATCTGTTTATATGTCTGTCTGTGTGTTGTTGATTGTACATGTCAGTAGATTTTTTTCTGATGTCACCCATACAATACTGTTGTTTTGCTTTTCCTCTGGTATGTCATATTATGCTTATGTTATTGATTCAGCCCGCCCGATGAGACCGCTACCTTACCGTGGTCGGAGGGCTTGAGGTCCCAATGATCCCTTGAGCTATGCCGATGGAGGCTACTTGCTAGAAAGATTTGTGTTTTTTGTTTTGTCAATGACAGTCTCAATAACCAAGGCTGTTGACGTGGACTGGACTCTAAACAGCAATATAAAATGATGCCCGTGGTAGGGTTACCCATGTCAGACAGGTCAAGGGGGAGGGATGAGACGAAGCGTGGTCCCACCCTCATCTCCATTCTCTTCATGCTATCGTCATATTCACGAGTGTTGTACGATACTCAGTCGTTAAAGTACACTGTCTGGTTTCATGCGGGACGGTTCCAGGCGGACACCAAGAGATTGGCCATCCATTGTCCCTTCCCCAGCACGGCAACTCTCATGGGGTGACCGAGATCTTTCTGCCATCGCTGAGCCTACGCTCATGTCTAACCATAACAAACAAAAAAGAAAGAGAGAAAACGGGTATGACTCGGATTCCGAAGACGAAACACGACAGCAAACAGGTTTTGGGGCAACGTGATTAGTGGTGATTGGCATGGCGATGAAAAACCAATCTGGAAATTGAGTCCCTTTGCCATACAAAGGGATTTCAAGCCGTAATAGTAGGTACCGGCAGGCACGTCATTCTGCTGACTTCATTGTGAGAAATTGACGATTTCAGTGTTTTTTATCAAACGCATGTTCAGCTGTCACATTGCTACTTCTTTAAACCATTATGAGAAAAACAAAGCTTGATTTCTCTTCTTTCAATTGAGTGTAATCTTGTTATTACTGAGTGTGTGTGGTGAATGGACGATGACAAAATACGAGCCGTGTGTGTGATCGCTTTCCGCGTGTCGTGCCGCTATTTAGTTGAGGCCGAGTTAAGCCCGAAACTGACACTCGCTTTTTCAACTGAAAGTCCACGCTCGACACTCGCACTGCATAGCTGTATGTAGTATCAAAATGTCGGTCAGGCCATGAGGAAATTGAATACCTAACAGTCAGTCTGATTTGATTAACCATGTGCAAGATATTAACCCTTTTGTACGCACGGTGTTCTAAAAGTTCGAATTTTGACGAACACGAATCTTGAAAATATGCCATCTTCAGGTGAAAACATAAAACAATGAGTACTCTTTCGTGTGCGCATGGTATCAGTCACGTTCATACGCTGTTGCGAATAGACTTTGTCAGTTTGCATGAGTACCGACTTTCATCGTCTGCCGATCTCAAACCAAGATGGCGTCGAGTACTTTCGATTCTGTGCCCTCAGTTTTTGATGAAATTCGAGTACATATCGGTAAGTATGGATGAATCAAATCACATTTTTTCATCTTATGAGTAAGTTTCACGCTGCTGTGGGATTAGATGAATAGATTTTAAGTTATTTGATCAGAACTGGCAACAATCATTTCAATCACAAACCAGCACATATTTTCTCAGAAGAGAGAAAGTTCGTCTTTTCCATAAATGTTGACTTCAATGATGAATAATTTCCTTTAAAAATTATTAAAAAAAAGTCTTAGATTCTGAATTTTTTATGAATGTTTACAGATCAAACATTACTATATAGATCTATATAAGATCAGTAATGAATAATTTCTTTTAAAAGTTATACAAAAAGTCTCAGAATCTGGAATCTGATCTTTTATGAATGTTTACAGATCAAACATGATTATATAGATCTATATAAGATCAGTGATGAATGATTTCTTTAAAAGGTTATATAAAAAGTCTTGGAATCTTTTTTTTTATGAATGATTGTTTACAAAGTAAACATGATAATATATATCTTAGAATCTGAATTTTTTTTATGAATGATTGTTTACAAAGTAAACATGATTATATATAAAACCTACTATATCTGTAGATCAAGAATGCAACTGTTGTTGGATGCAGTATGTGTATCACATGCGCGTGCGCACGTGTTTGTGTGTGTGTGTGTGAGTGAGTGAGTGAATGTGTTTGTGTGTGTGTGTGTGTGTGTGTGTGTGTGTGTGTGTGTGTGTGTGTGTGTGTGGTGTGTGTGTGTTATGCCTGCACATGCAAACAGTGCTATACTAGACGTGCACTTCAGTATTAGGTACTCTGTATGTGTATATGCTATGTTTGTTGGTATTTTAATGAATTGCGCCACTCTGACATAGATTGATTGTGACTTGTGCGTAATTTCAGAAGAGCGTGTGTATTTGTGGGTATTGGTGTTTGTGTGTACATCAGACTGAAGTATAAATCAGAGTAGTGTTTTGTCTTGTTTATTGCAAAAAATGATCAGTTCCTCAAACTGAAGTCAGTTTTTATTTCTGGCAAGTGGAAAAAGCCGTCGTGTGAATCTCCCACAGGTGACACTGGACAACACTTTGCTTCTGCAGGTTTGTAAACTAAATAAATGTAGTATGATGTTTCCAGAAGGGCAGAGGGTGAGGCAGGGTATGAGATAAAATGAGGAAGTTGGTGAATATAGTGTGGATTGCAAAAAGTAAAATTATGAGCAGTGCACATCCGTGAATTTGCAAACATCTCCAAATTATTTATTCAAATTGGGACAATGTATCATATCAAGAAGACTGAACAGAAGTATGTGCAGGTAAAGAGTATATTTTACTGTCAAGAGAGAGATCTCAGCTGTTTATGGGTTGATTTGCATCAAATGTTTATCTGTAGTATCAATAGGTTAAAACTATTTAGCTATCTCATCTCCCCTTTCTGTCCTTATATTACATTTACTGAAACATTTATTTATTTAAGCATTGATTGCATATGATGGGTATGATAATCAAGTACCAGGTAGTCAGATCATCAAAACTTTACGGGAGTATCTACGGTTTGGATCCTGTCTGGGTCTGATGGGTAAATACTGAAAGGTGGAGATATTCCCCATCTCCAAGGTGAAATTAACTGCAGACCTGTTAGTGCCTGACCACCTTCATGTGTAGGCATGCAAGAGATCAAATCATGTAGAAGTTATATACAATATTACTGATCCCATAATCCAAAAGCAGATACGACTTTCTACTTGGCTGTTATGAGCCAATAATGAAAATACATGTGGGACTTGCAGCTCATGAACACAAAAGACTGTCAGTCTTATATTCAGCCATTTCTTTTCCAATAGTTTTGAAGACACACATACAGTACAAATTTGATCTCTCTCCGTCTATACACATACAATAAAAGTCACTGAGATTGTCTTCCTCTATGTCACCAGGTGATGTTGCTGATGGAGCAGGGCAACAAGCCATTTGATGAGGTAGTACAGTTTCTCCAACAACTGTTTCCATCTGCTGAAAGTTCCAGACTATGCTATCTCCACCAAAACTGATACAAAGTTGAAGACTACACACCCATCTGAGAGAACAGCTTTTCTTTCTCAGACTGTGGACATAACTGAGTGTTAGCCCTTTCCTTGAAGAGACTGGACTTTCACGTTCACAGCTTCTTTCAGGAAATTCGGTGTTGTCTTTTGTGCCTCAGTCTTTTGGTCTTCTCAAAGACATAAATTCTCTACGAAAGAAAAAAGATAAGCCTTTTTAGGTGAGAACATGATGTAGTCCACAGAAATTACATCATTCCGTCAGACATAGAGTTGGTCCTATCAACCAGCAGAGGAACCTGGAGTTTGGCCAACTTGGAATTGGATGAAACTGAATCCAAATTCAGGCTTTACATGACCCTGTTTTGTTAAATAGGAAAGCAAACTAATATCACATGTATTAGTATTACTCTAGTCTAGTAATAGTACAACTCTATACCTGTTGTGTCAACACAAATCGCACAGTCCTTTTTCAGCATTGGTCCCTTTGGAACCCTGACTTTTGTTTATGAAATAATTTATGATTTTAGCATAAATATTGACACACTTCATCACTACAGAGTGGACATATTTTTAAATTGCTAGAAAGCTTAAAATTCAGGTTCTTGCTTTTATAATGGCCATCTGTCATGACATGACTAGCATTATTTCACACTGGACTCATGAAATGTGTGTATTTTAGTGAGGGATTGACCTAATACCTTATTTCAATTTAAAAAGTGTAAAAGAGGATAGCATTCTGTATATTGTGACCAAATATGAAGTGAATCCAACAACTGTTTCAAAAGTTACAGTCGTTTGTACTCCTATGTCAGCTTGGTGCCTCTGTCCATGGCTATTTTGGCAATTTCATTAAGTTTTGATCTCTATAACAAACAAACGTGGCTATTGTTCATCTTCAAAAAAATGAGACTAAGTCTGTAGAGACTTGTATTAAAGTACAGACACAAGTTGCAATTAAAGCACATCTTCTCCAAGATACGAACCTGTAAAATACCCTGCCATGCTAATTTGAACTTATGAAAACTACGCATTTTGCTATTTTTTGCGCCCATATAACTCTCTTTGTAACTGAGTAAATGTCCTGCTTTTCTGTTTTTATGTAACCTTATATAACAAAACATCAGTTATTTTAAAATGAAATCCCTAGTTGTTGTTTTTTTTTAATACACACAATCAAAAACAGCTTTCCATAGTGTTTTTCCTTGTTACGTTAAAGGTGCCATCTTAAAACGTCATCATCTCAGGAAAGAAAAGAGATAAAACGTTACTTTTTTTTTCATTTTGTTTCTATTAAAAAGTTCTATAGAAAAGTATGAAGACTTGTCTCTTACTGTTTATCCTAATTTTGCCTGCCGGAACCTACTAATAGGAAACCCCCAAACCATAAAAAAGCTGCGAAACGGAGATTACCTTGTGGAGTGAAAGGACAACAAGCAGTCAGATCGATTGCTTAGAGCTACTAGCTGACCACGCAATAAAAGTCACTCCACCCGAAGGACTGAACAGCAGCAAAGGAGTCATAAGGCGCCCTGAGCTGAGAGGAGTGTCGGAAGAGGAGATCAGAACAGAACTGAAAAGCCAAGGCGTTGTAGAGGTACGCTGGGCCATGTTCCGAAAAGGATCTGAAAAAATCCCAACAAACACGCTAATCCTTACATTTTGCTCTCCTGATATATCCCAAAACCTGAATATTGAATACTTGAAAGTGAAAGTGTCGTTGTATGTGCCATCACCAATGCGCTGCTTCCGCTGTCAAAGTTTGGCCAAATCAAGGACAGGTGTACAGAAACCGGAAAGTGTGCCATGTGTGCCAAGGAGGCACATGAGGGGAGATGTGAAGGTCCACTAAATTGTATAAATTGTGGAGGTAACCATCCATCATCCTCCGAAGATTGCCCCGTATGGCAAAAGGAACAGGCAATCCAACGACTGAAAGCGGAAAAAAAAAACCTTTCCATGAAGCCAAAAAATTGGTAGAGGGCAGCAGCTCATCTACCAAAAGTTATGTATCGGTAGTCAAAACAGTCAGTCAAGTATCCATAGCCTGTCAAACGATTGTAACGTGGAACAAGACAAATTTCGAAATAGTGCAAGAAACAAAGGCCTCAGCGGGGGTGTTAAACCCGCTGCCTCCCAGGCTGTTCAACAGCCAAAAGCAGCCAATGTTGGCAACCAAGGGAAACCTGCCAACAATCTCCTCAATCCTTTCCAGTCAGCCTACCGCCAGTGCCATAGCACTGAAACTACCCTACTACACATTCTCAACAATCTCCTCTTTGCAACTGATACTGGCAAAGTCTCTCTCCTCACACTCCTTGATCTGTCTGCAGCCTTTGATACCATTGATCATGGTATTCCCCTTTCTAGACTCCATCATACTTTTGGCATCTCTACACTGCTCTCTCCTGGTTCACTTCATATCAATCAAACAGAAAACAAACTGTTCTCATCAATGGCACTTACTGTCAACCTGTTACCTGACCTGTGGTGTTCCACAAGGATCTGTCCTTGGCCCTGTTCTTTTCACTCTTTACACCTCCCCCTGTCCACCATCATCAACTTCCACTCTATAAAACACCACTTCTATGCTGATGACACCCAACTTCAAGACAGTGACTAACCTGACAATGTACAGCGCCTCTTGACTGCACCACTGAGCGTTACTCGGACATTAAGAACTGGATGACATACAATAAACTTCAGCTTAACGATGACAAGACAGAAGCTATCCTCATTGGCACCCGTCAGAAACTTTCTCAACTGCCTCCTCTTTCTCTCCATTATGTAACACATCATCCCAATTTCTGATTCAGCTGAAAACCTTGGTGTCTG
Organism: Monoplex corrugatus; assembly: GCA_030674185.1. Lineage (NCBI taxonomy): Eukaryota > Metazoa > Mollusca > Gastropoda > Littorinimorpha > Ranellidae > Monoplex > Monoplex corrugatus. The sequence goes on along the minus strand of CM060310.1, from coordinate 87,732,969 downwards.
CCTTGACTCTACCCTCTCCATGAACAACCTTTGTTTCTCAAACTGCCAGATCTTGCACTATCACCTCCATCGTATAAGCCTGATCAGGAAGTATCTCTCTGTCGAAACAACTGCAAAACTCGTTCTCTCCTTCATAATGTCTCGCATTGACTATTGCAATTCACTCCTGTCTGGTCTTCCTGCCTCCACCATTCACATCCTACAGCGCATTCAAAACAATGCTGCACGCCTTGTACTCAAAAAGAAAAAAGCTGACCACATATCTCCTCTCCTGGCACAACTTCACTGGCTCCCTGTATCAAAGCGCATACAATACAAACTAGACACCATGTGCTACAAAAGCCTCAATAACACAGCCCCGATTACCTGTCAAGCCTACTTGAGATCTATTTCCCTCACGTACCCTCCGCTCTGCCTCCAATCCTCTGACTTTTCGCTTTCCACACACTAAGCTCAATACCTATGGTCCACGAGCCTTCTCTGTTTGTGGTCCACTCTCCTGGAACAAACTTCCTCTCTCAGTCCGTCAGCAACCTACTTTTGTCTCCTTCAAGTCCGCTCTCAAAACTCACCTTTTCTCCTCTGCATAAAATCCTGACCTCACTCAATCCCCTCTGCAGCTGTCTCCACTCGGAGTGGAATCACATTGTAATATATATTTGTATATAATATGCTCTCTACAATTTTCCATTGCTCTTCTTCTTTTTCCCCATTTATAGCCATGTGTTGGGGTGTGTGTGTGTGTGTGTGTGTGTGTGTGTGTGTGTATGTGTGTGTGTGTGTGTGTGTGCGTGCGTGCGTGCGTATGTGTCTGTTCAGCGCTTAGATTTGATTTCTATCAAGATTTTGCGCTATATAAATATTGTAATTAATTATATATTATAAACCCTGTCTCCCTGCTAAGCCCGCCTTCACGCCCCGGCTGTCCGGGAGCAGCTCCACAGAAAATGGAGGAGGGCAAAAAAGTAATGTTGGTGAATTGAAGAACTATCCTTTAGCACTTAAAGGGCCTAAGTCCACGCTTCCTGCAGGCAGGTCAGCCGTCAGGTCTGACCGCCTGAAAAAAGTGGAACAATAACTAGAAAATAAGTATGCTCCTTTACAAGCTGAGGATGACGACACAGACATGGACTGAACTGCCTTGTGTAGTTCCGCTGCTACACAGGTCCGTTTTGTTTAGTTCTGTTAATCTGAACACTGGTTTGCAAGCGGTGGCGGCAAGAGTATCTCTAAAGAAAACAATAACCATTTGCTCTGTGTACCTCCCTCCATCTGTTGCTGTTACAAAAGAAGAACTGGTTGATTTGACTGAAGAACTTCCAAAACCTTTCTTGTTGTTGGGCGATTTGAATGGCCATTCCCCGCTTTGGGTAGTGAAGATACTTCAGCACGAGGTCTCTTGCTGGAAAAAGTCTTCTCCAATTTAAACTTATGCTGTCTAAACGATGGATCTCCGGCATATAATCATCCTGCTAATGGTACAATTTCTTGTTTGGATCTATCAATTGTGATGTTTCACTGGTTTGGGACTATGAGTGGAAAGTTCTGGATGATCTGCATGGAAGTGACCATCTTCCAGTCGTCTTAACAAATCCAAGCATTGGACATGAGTCTTCCACCAGAGCGCTTGGTTTTTCGCAGGGCTGACAGGGATTGTTCAAGAGGGCTGTCCGAATGATTTGGAGAAGAAAGGTCCTGCAGAGTGATGATCCAGTAGACACTCTAACGCAGATCATCCTAAGCTGGGCCAAACAAGCCATTCTCACATCGTCAAAGAAAGCGCACATGCCTAAAACACCATGGTTTACTTCAGAATGTAAACAGATAAAACAAGAACGCAAGAAAGCTCAGCGTCGCGTGTTTCAGTGTCCATCAGCGAACAGTGTTCGGGCTCATCAAAAACTGCGAGCTAAGTCAAGATACGTCCTTAAAAGAAATCAACAACAGTCCTGGAGAACTTTTGCTTGACACTGACATCCCGAACTTCAAAAGAGAAAGTATGGAATATTATCAAACAAATTAAAGGAAAAATCACCTATCCCTCTGTTCACAATCTAAAAATGTCAGATTGTCTGATTACTGAAAAAAGCCTCCTCTAATATATTGGTGTCGACCATCGAAAAGAACTCTTTCTTAGCCAATAAATCGGCGGTTTTTCGGAAACACGAATCGGTGAAAGAAAAGAGCTTGTAACTTCATCTCTGATAACACGGAAGAGTACAATCTCCCACTGACATTAGAAGAATTAAAAGACGCTCTTGTGACTTGCTCTGATTCTTCTCCTGGTTTAGATGAAGTTCATTATAAACTGGTGAAGCATCTCCTGGAAAAGGGTTTGGAAATTCTGTTGAAAGTGTATTACTACATATGGACGACAGGATTCTTTCCTCCCTTATGGTGGAAAACCCTGATTGTTCCTCTGCCTAAACCTGGAAAAGATGTATCCAATCCATCCAATTATCGGCCAGTAGCCCTAACCAGTTGTCTTTGCAAAGTGATGGAGAAAATGGTCAATAAGAGACTGATATGGAAACTGGAGAATGACGGCATCTTGGCTAAAGAACAATGCGGTTTTCGCAAGCACCATTCCACAGTAGATCATTTAATTCGTCTTGAAACGACCATCCATAATACATTTCTGAAGAAACAGCATGTAGTGGCTATCTTCTTTGATTTAGAGAAAGCCTATGATGCCATCTTGAAATCGGGAATTCTTATGGATCTACACGAATTGGGTTTTTGGGGTCACCTACCTACGTTTATCCAAAAGTTTTTGGCTGATCGACAGTTTCAAGTGAGGGTTGGTACTACTCTGTCTGATATCCATGAGCAAGAGCTGGGTGTATCACAAGGGAGCATTCTCTCTCCTGCGCTGTTCAGTATCAAGATCAACAACATAGTCAAATCAGTACAGCAGGGCTCAGACTGTTCCCTGTTTGTGGACGATTTTGCAGTTTACGCAAGTGGAAGCTTCTATGCAGGCGTTCAGCGGCGGCTGCAGCTGTGTGTGCATGTAGATAGGATCCAGCAGTGGGCAGAGACAAACGGCTTTACTTTTTCAGTAACCGAAAACACAGTGTATTCACTTTCGTAACCTGCAAAAATTCTTTGCTGCTCGAGAATTTTGTCTGGGACAGTGCATCATCCCAGCTGTAAAAGAAGCAAAATTCCTGGGATTGATTTTTGATGAAAAGTTGAACTTTTCAGTCATATCCAACATCTGAAAACATCGTGCCAGAAAGCTCTGAATATTCTTCGAGTTGTAGCTCATACAGACTGGGATGCCGACAGGAAAACGCTACTACACCTGTACAGAGCTTTAATTTTCTCTAAACTGGACTATGGCTGCATATTATATGGGTCTGCAAGAGCGTCGTACCTAAAGACACTGGATCCCATTCACCATCAAGGGCTTCACCTATGTCTTGGTGCGTTCAAAACAACTCCTGTGTATAGTTTTATGCAGAGGCAGGGGAGCCCTCCCTTAGCAACCGTAGACTGAAAATAAGTTTACATGTCTGTTTGAAACTGTTTTCTGAACGGAAAACCCAGCTTACGACTGTCTTCAACCCCAGATTTCAAAGTGACTCTGAAAAACATCCGAAAGTGAGTCCTCCCTTGGGGCTGTGTATCCGTCCCCATACGGAAAAGGCAGACATAAATTTAGCAGTTGTTAATGACTTCTCGAGGTTTCCAGATAGTCCACCATGTATGTTGAAAACACCAAAGGTTTGTTTTGATGTTGCCTCCTTTCGTAAAGACAATACCAGTGCACTAGCGTACAAATCGTTTTATGTGGATTGTGTGAAAAATCTCTTGTCATCCTGTCATCCCACAGAATCTTCACTGATGGGTCCAAGTGTGATGAAGGTGTTGCTGCCGCTGCGTTTTGCTCCGAGTTCCCAATCAAGCATTTTCAAAACATATTCTATCTGAAAGTTCTGTTTACACTGTTGAACTGACTGCTCTGGTTTTGACACTAAAAATGATGTCAGAATCCATACACAAAGAGGTTTTTTTTTTCTGACTCCCTTTCTGCTTTGCGGGCAATTGCTTGCCGAAACAAGTTAAGTTCTTTGAAGTGTATTATACTATTGCAAAAGAAGGTTACGAGATTGTTTTTGCCTGGATTCCTGGCCATGTTGGTATTGGAGGCAATGAAAAGGTGACTACCTGGCCAAAAAGGCTATAGTGACAAAGATGTCTAAATCCTTGATCCCTTACACAGATATCAAATCGAAAGTACACAGTTACGTAAGAAATCTGTGGCAGGCGGTATGATATGAACAGACAGATAACAGATAACTTTTCCAAATCCGCCCTAACCTGAAAGAAATTCTCCCATCTGCTGCAGGAAACCGTAAGAAAGAGACAGTGTTATGTTGGTTACGCGAGGGTCACACATCCTACACTCACTCGTACCCTTTGAAAAATGGTGTATACCGTGTGATGAGCCGTTAAGCATCTGACACCTCCTCTTCGATTGCTTGGACTTATACGATGTAAGACAAAAGCACTACACGGCGGAGTCCTTGAAGAAGCTTTTCCTAGACGTCCCTCCTGATGCAGTTTTCCAGTTTTTTTACAAGAGATCAATAGATTTCACTTGATGTGATTTTACGGGTTTTTCTTTAATGGCATTTTAGATTTGCAAGGTTGACGATGAACATGTTTTTTTAACTGTTGTCTTTTATCTTAACGGGTTGTTCTTTTCTTTTTGACGTGATGTTAGTCCTGATATGGCTGTAGTGGTCGGCTGGGCTATAAACAATATTAACTGAATTGTATTGATTCATCATTGATTTACGTCCTTATGTATACATTTGCTGTAAAATGCAAAGCCCTTATAAGCTTGCTTCATGGGATATTCAGAAGTAGTAGTAGCAGCATCAACAGCAACAGAAGCAGCTGCAGTAGTAGTAGTAGCAGCAGCTGCAACAGCAGCAGCAGCAGCAGCGATGTTAGTAATAGTAGTAGTCATAGTAGTAGTAGTATTAATAGTAGTAGTGGTAACAGTACTATCATTATTACTATGTTATTATTTTGTCAGGGCCTGAAACAACGAATAGAATACTAATTTTGCATCTTTCCATCACTGCTATTACTGTTACCACTTTATTTTATATTTAGCTCCCCCATCATTCAACTGAAGGAGATTCCCTATGAGACAATTGTCCGTGCCAAGCCCCCTGAAGACAAGAAAGCCGAGGACTCTGTGGACGGGAAGTCGCCAGAGGACAAGTCTGGTGCCAAGGAAAGTGAGACCACGGTAGAGGCAGCGCTGGAAATCCTTGGATACAGTGTCCATGGTATGTCACCAGTTTTGTCTGTAATGTGGTCTTTTATCTCTTTAACCCTTTGACTCCTGCACCCTGTCTTCCAGTATCCTACATTGTCAACCATGCTAGCAAAGCAACAACTCAACCTTTTGACTCTCTCACCCTATTCACCAGCTTCCTGTAGGAAGCTGGTGGATAGGGTGAGGAGTCAAAAAGTTAAATTTGTTGAAGCTGGTGGATAGGGTGAGGGAGTCGAAGGGTTAAGTTTTTACAGTTGGTGGATAGGGTGAGGGAGTCAAAGGGTTAAGTTTTTGCAGTTGGTGGATAGAGTGCGAGAGACAAAGGGTTAAGGTACAAGTAGACTTACTGGAAATACTGGGATACAGTGTGTGCAAAGTGTCTGTAGTGTAGCGTTTATCTGTTTCAGATACAGAATAAGAGTACTTGTCCAAATTTCGGTAAAACAATGGAACTTTTGTTTGGGGCCACTGGTATGCGTGCATGTGTGCACACTCACACGCAATGTATGTGTACACATATGCAAACGCAAACACACATGCATAGGTTTGCACATTCTCAAACACACACACAACCACACACATACACACACACACGCACATGTGCGTGCACTCACACACGCACATGTGCGTGCACTCGCACACACACACACACACACTCACACACACACACATGTACAAACACACATATACACACATGCATGCATGCACACATGCACACACACATACACAAACACACATACACAAACACACACACATACATATACACACATACGCACATGTGCGCGTGCGCGCACACACACACACACACAAACAAACACACATACACACACACACGTACAAACACACATATGCACACTTGCATGCATGCACATATACACACACACATACACAAACACACATACACAAACACGCACACACATACATATACACACATACGCACATGTGCGCGTGCGCGCGCGCACACACACACACACACACACACACACACACACACACACACACACACGCACACACACCTCTACTCACTTGATTGCAGTGTGTGCCTTTGTCATTTTTTTGTGAAAAAGAGAGAATAAAAGATTAAGACTTTGATAGTCAAAATCATGTGCTGGTTTTTCTTCTTTTTGTTTTAATGATCTTAGAGAGGTGTGTGTCCATGACAAAAATGTGTGAGCAATATTTTCTCATCTGTGCCTAGATGGATCTCTAGCAAGTTTGGGTCAAAGATAAGGAGTTGCCTTGCTTGAGTTTGGAGGTCAAGGTGTCCAGGTCAAGGTTATATAGACCAAAAACTGCTTGAAATAAGCACTTTTTGAGGAAAGCATATAAACAACTTGTTCTCATGAATTTCTGGGAACATTTCATTCTGTGTTCACTGTTTTGACAGTCTACTATGGTCATTGTTTCACATCAAGTTGTATTTCATCTGAAGCATATTCGTCATCATAGTAACCTTTTAACCCTTTTACCCCTTTGCCTGTTCACCCAGTTCCTGCAGGAAACTGGTGGATAGGCTGAGAAAGTCAGTAGGTTAAAATGCAAAATCTGTAATTGTTTTATGTGGAAAGGGAGATTGTTAGAATGTCTTGGCTATATGCTTTGTTTTGTGTGTTATTTGTTGATTCGTTTTCGTAAAATTGAAATTGGGATTTTTGTTCAACAGGGATTGTAAGTATGTCATGTCTATTTTCCAGGAAACATTACAGTGGCCAAGTGTGCCTATATGTTTGCTCCCTTCCATCTGCTGTCAGAGGTATGTTTTCTGTTCCTGTTGTTTCATAAAGAGTAAAACAAGAATTTTTTTCTGTTTCTGCAAAACCTTGTGTATTGATTGATTTGGTTCAGTTTTTACGTCAGCACCCACCTCAGGTGATATGGCTGATGGGGATAACCATCCCAGGGAAGTGGGGAAGGGGGACTTATCTAATCCTATACTGACACCACCAGAACAACAATGATGTTAAGACAGGACAGTGAGAAGGCCAGTTTTAATGTTGAGCACCCCGGGATTTGTACCCACAGCTATTTGCATGTGAATCCGACGCTCAAACCAACTGAGCTATTGAAGCTTGCATTGTGTGTTGATTTTCTTTTCTTTCTTTTATACTGCTGTTGAAGCCACAAGGAGAAGAAGGAGCTTTTGGTCTGCTGCATTTGGAAGGCCTGTACAGGTGGGATACCATGAGGTCAGAGTCTCTTTGACACCATCAGTGCAAATCTTCCTTGGTTGGCCTCTGGCCTTGAAGCCAGGCATCCGTGTATTGTATGCGTTGTGGTCTGGTAATTGTATCAAGTGCCCAAACCAGCTGACTGTCTGTTGTTGAATGTAATGATCATCATCGTCATCATGTGCCCTGTCAGATGGCCCTCCATATGAATCTATCCCTTGTCGCCACAAGTACATCTTCCACTCTCTCTGTCCTCAGCCACTCTGCAAGTCCGTCCAATATTTTCTCCCTGGGTCTACCTGGTGTTCTTTTTCCCTCCAGCTTTCCTGTTGTGCAGGAAGCTGGTGGACTGGGTGAAGGAGTGAAAGGGTTAAGTTTTTGCTTAACTGTCATGGCTGACAATGCGGATGCTGGAGGATAAGGTGAGGGAGTCAAAGGGTTAAGACGGTCAGTGAACAGGCAGTGTTTAGTTGTGGGCTGGGAATGAGCTATACATGTACATATCGTGACTTATTAGCTCATTTGTTTAAACCTATGACTCCCGCACCCTATCTTCCAACTGCAAAAACGTAACACTTTGATTCCCTCACCCTTTCCACCAGCTACCTACAGGAAGCTGGTGGAAAGGGTGAGGGAATCACTCACCCTTTCCACCAGCTACCTGCAGGAAGCTGGTGGAAAGGGTGAGGGAATCAAAGGGTTACGTTTTCTTTGTATCATTTGGCAATGCAGGTGCTGTGACAGGAGAGTCAATAAGGTTAATTAAAGAGCTGCTCATAACACAGACGTCTAGGGTTTTGACCCACAGTAGGCTGCACATTCTTTTCAAGTGTAAGCTGTAAGATAGGTCCATTGGGACTTAGTGCTACTATCTTTAGGCAATACAGTGCTTAGATCCAGTGGGACTTAGTGCTACTATCTTTAGGCAATACAGTGCTTAGATCCATTGGGACTTAGTGCTACTATCTTTAGGCAATACAGTGCTTAGATCCAGTGGGACTTAGTGCTACTATCTTTAGGCAATACAGTGCTTAGATCCAGTGGGACTTAGTGCTACTATCTTTAGGCAATACAGTGCTTAGATCCATTGGGACTTAGTGCTACTATCTTTAGGCAATACAGTGCTTAGATCCAGTGGGACTTAGTGCTACTATCTTTAGGCAATACAGTGCTTAGATCCATTGGGACTTAGTGCTACTATCTCTAGGCAATACAGTGCTTAGATCCATTGGGACTTAGTGCTACTATCTCTAGGCAATACAGTGCTTAGATCCATTGGGACTTAGTGCTACTATCTCTAGGCAATACAGTGCTTAGATCCATTGGGACTTAGTGCTACTATCTCTAGGCAATACAGTGCTTAGATCCATTGGGACTTAGTGCTACTATCTCTAGGCAATACAGTGCTCTGAAGTCTGAAAAATAAACCGTGTTCTGAAAATCTGTTGACTGTACAGCCTTATAAACTAGGTCTGTTTCATGGTCCTTTGACATGTATTTGAGAGTGTGTCTGTATGTGAGTGTCTTTGTATTTGGTAGTGTGTATATGAATATCTTTGTATGATTGAGTGTGTGTGTGTGTGTGTGTGTGTGTGTGTGTGTGTGTGTGTGTGTGTGTGTGTGTGTGTGTGGTGTGTGTGTGTGGTGTGGTGTGAGTGTGTGTGTGTGTGTGTGTGTGTGTGTGTGTGTGTGAAACAGGCAAGTCAGCAGGCCATCAAGGCGCTGGATCCAAACTGGTGCAGGAATTCCCTGCAGTCTGTGGCTGCTTGTAGCAAGATACCCACCCGACTTACAGGTATGACATTCAACGTTTTTATAGTAATGGTAGTAATAATGATAATAATGAGAATGATAACTATAGTGTTGATATAAAATGTGATGATGGTGATGATGATGATGTTAAAAGATGATTCTGACGGTGATGATAATACTAATTCTAATAGTTAAACTAATACTACTAATGATGATGATGATAACAGTCACAAAAAATAGTAGTAATAATGATCATGTGAATGAGTGCATCTGTATATGAGACAGTGTATCTGTGTGTAAGTGTGTGTATGTGTGTGAGTAATTGTGTATTAGTATGTATATGTGTTGAATGAAAGGGGGCAGTCCTTACAGTGTGCAACTATTAGGGTTTGAACAAGAAGCGTTGAAAATACCAAAGCAAAATTGTGTGTGTGTTTGTGAGTGTGTGTGTTTGTGTGCTGCAGAAAGGTAAATTAGACAACATCAAAATGGAGATGGAAAGGCTTAACATTAGTATTTTAGGACTGGGGGAAGTGAGATGGAAGGGGAATATACAGTGATATACTCTGGTGGTAATTCACATGAAAGAGGAGTAGGCATCATAATGGACAAAGACAAATCAAAAGCAGTTAAGGGATACTGGGCAGTGTCCGACAGAGTTTTACTGGTCAAATTCGGAGGCAAACCTTTTGATATCAACATCATACAGGTGTATGCACCAACATCCGCAAGTACTCAGGAAGACATCGACAACTTCTACGAAGTTTTAGAGATGGCCAAGGTCCAGTGTAAATCACAAGAAGTTACAGTCATAATGGGAGATTTTAATGCTAAAGTGGGACAGGATAGGGTGGAAGATATAGTTAGACCTCATGGCCTTGGTACACAAAATGAAAGAGGGGGGAAGCTTGTAGAATGGGCACAGATGAATGAGTTCATAGTAGGAAACACCTGGTTTGAGCAGCCTAACAGAAGAAAATGGACTTGGATGAGTCCAGGAGATAATACCAAAAATCAAATTGACTACATCCTGATCAACAAAAGATTTAGAAATTCTTTACTGTCAGCAAAAGCACTACCAGGCGCAGACTACAACAGTGACCACAATCCGGTAGTGGGAAGGTTTAGGCTGAAATTGAGGAAAAGGAAACAGACCAAAAGCAACATCAAACTAAACCTTGGACTCTTAAAGTCAGATGAAATGGTACGTCAAAAAGTTAATGTACATGTTCAAAACAAATTCAGTGCTCTGGAAGACGTTGGCGACAGTGAGGAACAATCGACAAAGTTGAGAAGTTCTATAAATGAAGCTTGTGAAGAAATCGCTAAGGCAAATAGTAAAGCAAAAAAGAGTTGGATGACTAATGAAATTTTGGGCCTGATGGAGGAAAGGAGGAAGGCAAAGAGAAACGAAGAGATATACAGGAAGATAAACAAAGAAATCAGGTATAGGTGCAATGAAGCTAAGGTAGCTTGGCTGAACACAAAATGCAAAGAGATAGAAGAACGACACAAAGTGGATCCTCAGGGTATGTACAGACGAATTGAAGAAATTGTCCACAGGAAAAATACATGCACATCAACTGGTTGCTTAAAATCGAAAGATGGCACGCTTATCATGGAAAAAGACAAAATATTAGACAGATGGGGAGAGTACATTAAAGACCTTTTTGAGGATGACAGAAACGAAGAACACATTATAAAAAAGAACTTTGAAGGGCCACCCATAATGAAAGATGAAGTTAGAGCAGCACTGAAAAAGATGAAACCAGGAAAAGCCCCAGGACCAGACAATATTACTACAGAGATGATTGAAGCCCTGGAGGAATTTGGCATAGAAAAAATAACAGTCCTCCTAAATGAAATTTATGACACTGGAAAAATCCCCAGAGATATGTCAAAATCAATTTTCATTGCACTTCCAAAGAAGACAGGGGCTATAGAATGCGAACTCCATCGCACAATCAGTTTGATGAGTCATGTAACAAAAATCCTGTTAAGAATAATCATGATGAGGACAAGGAATAGAATCAAAAGAGAAATAGCAGAAGAACAGTGTGGATTTGTGGAGGGGAAAGGAAGTATTAATGCCATATACATCCTAAGAACTATCATAGAGAGGTCAATTGAGATGAAAAAGGATTTGTATTTATGCTTTGTTGACTATACCAAGTCTTTCGATCGGGTACGACATGATGAATTGATCAACCAACTGGAGAGACTCAATGTCGATGGAAAAGATCTACGAATAATCAGGAATATGTACTGGGAACAAACAGCTGCAATGAGAATAGAAAACAATATAAGTTCTTTTCAAAACATCAAAAGAGTAGTCAGACAGGGTTGTGTTTTGTCACCAGATCTGTTTTCACTATATAGCGAAAACATCATGAGAAACCTAGAAGAAGACCCTGGATTAAAGGTTGGAGGGAAAATGATAAACAACATTCGGTACGCACATGACACCGTGCTAATTGCAGAAAATGAAAGGGACCTACAAAACCTTGTGAATATACTAGAAACAGAAAGCAAAGGTAAGGGGTTGGAACTAAACAGCAGGAAGACTGAAGTCATGGTGATCAGTGAAAAACATGAAATCCCCTCCTGCAAATTAACAGCAAATGGCACAACCTTGACACAGGTTAATAAGTTCAAATACCTAGGAACGGTCATTTCATCAGACGGCAGGTGCACATCGGAAATAGGTGGCAGAATCGGCCAAGCCAAAACAGCATTCAAGACGATGACAAGCATTCTTACCAACAAATGCCTATCAATTAACATCAGAAAGAGAGTCCTTGAATGTTATATAGAACCAATACTGTTGTACGGATGCGAGGCGTGGACAGTCAGCAAGCAAAGCCAGAGCAGGATCGAGGCAGCCGAGATGCGGTTTCTCAGAAAAATGTTGAGAGTTCCATGGACAGCAAAGAAGACAAACGAGACAGTCTTGATGGAGGCAGACACAAATAGATCACTCATAAGGAAGATTAGGAAAAGACAAGCAACATTTATAGCCATTTTATGAGGAAGGGGGATTTGGAGCACCTGGTCACAACGGGAAAGCTGGAGGGAAAGAGAGCACCAGGGAAAGAATGCTGGACGGACTTGCAGAGTGGCTGGGGATGAAGAGGATGGGGGAGATGCTGGGGGCAACGAGAGATAGAGATGGTTGGAAGTCCATGGTCGCCAACGCCATGCGGCAGGGCACCTGATGATGATGATGAATGATCATGGTGATGATGATATAGTAATAACAACTACAGCCACAAAAATAATAATGATAATGATGATGATAATATCAGTAATGATAATGATAATAATAGCAACATTGAAGATAACAAAAACGATAATAATGATGATGATAATTATATTGATATTAATGAAAATAATTCGAAAGACAATGATCACCACTTCTCCCTGAAGAATGCTCACAATGCTTTACAATATGATAAAACAGAAAACAAAAATTATCAGAGGCAAAACACAACAACTATTTATAGTACATGTCTGAGTGGGTTATATTTTGTATTGTTGAAAAATAATTCACATCTGATCTCATTGTTTTTGTCTTCCTCAGTCTTTTCACAAGAACTGTAAATTATTGTTTAACCTTTGAGTGTAAAAAGCTTATATAGTAGAGTATGTTTTGCTTTGTGTTTTTGTTTTTGGGGGGTTTGGTGGGGAGATGATGGATATGTTTGTGGGCACTGGTAAATATTTTTCCAGGCAGGAATTACAATATCATTATGAAATGCACATTATTTTAAAATGTGTTATGTCATCAAACATTACTTTGAAATGTGTAAGGTCATTAAACATATTTAGATATTGCAAAATAACATTCCTTTACCCCCACCCCTGCACAACCTCTTACAGAATTTGAAACATCTTTCATCACGAAAAGAAGAGAGAACTGCACATTGTTCTGAAATGTTGTTTCTGAAATACAAGAATTGTTGATAAATTGAAGTGAAGTGAAAATTGTAAATTAGGAAAAGGTTTTGCACAATGATATGAAATGCCATGCAGTCTGTGCAAGAAACAAGAACCACACATCACATAGTATTGCTTTTCCAGTACAGGATCTGCAAATTGTTTTGAAATATTCTTTAGCTGGATATAATGTTAGGATAATTAGAAAACTGGTCTTCCCACTTGGAAGGTCTCATACTGACTGGTGGGTAAAGTGTGGAGAGATTTTTGATTGATTGATTAATTTGGTTCAGTTTTTATGTCAGCACCCACCCCAGCTGATATAGCTGAGGGGGATAACCATCCTATACTGACATCACCAGAACAACAGTGTAATTGTGATGGGACAATGAGAAAGCCAGTTTTAATGTAGCACTCCCCGGGATTCGAACCCACAACCAGTAGCATGGGAATCAGACATTCGGCCAACTGAGCTATTGAGGCCTGCGAGATTTTTGACCTTGCTGGTCAGCTTATATATGTTAGTGCCTCCTTCATGTCTATATGCATGCGTAATAGCAAACATGTGCATTAACCACTTCCCTGTTTATGCCATGTCTACTACGAGGCCATTTTGACATGCCCGCACGCCCATAACCGTGTCTGCCATAGGGGATTTTCGTCATCAAAATTTTGAGGGGGGGGGGGGGGGGATGGGATATAACACTTGGACCATTCAGAGAATTGAATATTAATTAGCCTAATTAGCATCGGAAAATAACAAATCGGACAATGCGATTCAAGATGATGGAACAACTGCCTATTCTGTTTCTTCCTCCACTGTGCTACACTAAAAACATTATTGACTGTTGTATAGAAATACATTCACAGAGAGTATGAATAAGAAGAAAACCTTTTCACTTGATTTTATTATATACAAAAACCAAATGTTGCTCTGTTTTGTGTGGTTTTATGTGCTACTGTATGAAAAATATTATTATTCCCAGTGCAAGAGCTACAGATCACACAGGTGGCACGCAAACCCAGCACGTGGATACACGGCAACAATTCTTTCAAGAGTCGTATTGGGGAAACCTTTGCCTACCTCCCCTCTTCCCTTGACTGGAACAAAATGTGCTATCCCAACATTCCTGCCATGTTCACTGACATTGATGTGCACAGACTGTGCATGCTGGTTGGTGAGTATATTCTTACTCAAAAAAAAATCTTTCTTTTCCTAATCCATCATCATTTTCCCCCTGATTGTCCACCACCAACATCGTCATCACATGTATTGCGCCCATTCTGTGTTCATTATGTTTAGACCACAAGCAGGTAACAGGTGGCAGGAATGCAACATTGATCAGCAAAGGCATTTGATGAATCTGTCCTTATCATCACCGTCACCATCATCATCGTCAGTAGCGGCAGCAGCAACATCAACTGTATTATTTTCATTACTTATACCCAGTCTGTTGACCTTTTACTCAGACCAGAACCAGGTAACAGGTTGGCAGGAATACAATATTCATCAGCTGATGCATTTATGTGCATCCATCATCATCGTCATTGTTGTTGTTTCTGAGTTTGTTTTTTTGTTTTTTATTTTTTTTATTTTGTTATGAGCGGTGTTTGTTTTTTCTTATATGTATGTGCGCATTGTTTGGTTATTGGGCCCATAGTGTACAGGAAATATTTTGCTACACAATCTGCATAGTTTAGTCCTCAGTGGGCTACCCGGCCGCGTAGGCAATTACGCTCCTTTTTTGAGGGTGTTGGCCAGTTGGATGCTGGGTATTTTCCTGTTCCTATAAGGCATGTGACACTTACCTGGCTTACAGGATCTCTGACATGCTTAATTGATGTTTTGTGTGAGTGTACGTAGTAGTAGGCCTCCCTCGGTCATGGCTGACCATGGACAAAGTACATCCGTTCTAATGTCTAGATGGGCTGTCTGCTTGGTCCAAGCAGCGTCGCCTGTGACTGTAGAGACCAATGCAAGAGAAGCAGTCTCTGTCGAAGCGGTCACATGTTTATGCTGATGCTGGTCTGTTGGCTGTCATCTCTTTTCTGCGAACTTGCTTTTCTGCTGCAGCAGCTGACAGTTTGTCCTCACCAATCCGCAGCTGTTTCTTGAGAATGGTTCTCCAGCTGTTGCGGTCGTCTGCGAGGTCCTCCCAGAACTCAGTGTTGATCACAAGCGCCTTGATGTCACGTTTGCAAACGTCTTTATCTCAGCTGTGGGCGGCCAGTGTTTCTCTGCCCTGTGGCAAGCTCACCATAAAGGATGTCTTTTGGGATGCAACCATCTTCCATGCGGCGAACATGGCCCAACCAGCGCAACTGACGCTGTCTCAGCATGGTATGCATGGTTGGGAGGCCAGCGCGGGTCAGGACTTCGGTGTTGGTCACTTGTCTTGCCAGGAAATGCGGAGTATGCGCCGTAGGCTTCTCAGGTGGAAGGTATTGAGCCTTTTCTCCTGATGAGCATGCGTGGTCCACGCATCGCTGCCATACAGCAAGGTGCTGAGGACACAGGCGTTGTATACAGCCATCTTTGTCTTCGTGGTCAGTTTGTTTGTCCACACCCTTTGTGTAAGGCGGGCTAGTGTTGTGGCTGCCTTCCCGATCCTCTTGTCGATCTCTGTGTCAAGGGAGAGGTTATCGGTGATGGTGGACCCAAGATACGTGAATTGATGGATGGCTTCAAGCTCATCAATGGTGATGGCTGGTGGACATGGCATGTCTTGGCCAGGACGTTTGTCTTGTTAAGACTGATGGTCAAACCAAAATCTTTGCAGGCCTGGGAGAAGCGGTCCATTAGTGACTGCAAGTCCCGCTGAGTGTGGGTCACAACTGCGGCATCGTCGGCAAATAGCATGTCTCTGATGGGGGCTTCACGAACATTTGTCCTTGCTCAGAGGCGGGCCAGGTTGAAGAGCCTGCCATCTGATCTGGTCCGCAGGTGGATCCCTTCTTGCGCTGTGCTGAACGCATGCCTCAGGAGGAGAGCGAAGAAGATTCCAAAGAGGGTTGGGGCCAGGACGCAGCCTTGTTTCACACCGCTGCGTACGTCGAAGGGCTTGGAGAGGTTTCCGTTGAACTGCACTGTCCCTTTCATGTTGGAGTGGAAGGACTCAATTAAGCTGTGCAGTTTGGGGGGGGGGGGGGGCAGCCGATTTTTCGGAGAGCCCTGAAAAGGCCATCTCTGCTGACTAGGTCAAAGGCCTTAGTGAGGTCAATGAATGCCACATACAGGGGCATCCGCTGCTCTCTGCACTTCTCCTGGATTTGGCGAAGGGAAAAGACCATGTCTACCGTGGATCTCTCTGCTCGAAAACCACACTGTGATTCTTGGTAGACGCGTTCAGCCAGTTTCTGCAGGCGGATTAGAAGGACCCAAGCGTAGACTTTGCCAACAATGCTGAGGAGCGAGATACCTCTGTAGTTGTTGCAGTCGCTCCTTTCGCCCTTGTTTTTGTACAGGGTGACGATCTTGGCGTCTCTCATGTCCTGCGGTACAGCTCCCTCATTCCAACACTGACAGAGGACTGCGTGCAAATGGTGCAGAAGAGAAGTCTTGCAGTGCTTGATGAGGTCTGGGGGAATTCCGTCGTTGCCAGGTGACTTGCCTGATGCCAGGCTATCAATGGCCTTGCTGAGTTCGTCCACAGTTGGCTCTACGTCAAGTTCTTCCATTACCGGCATGCATTTGATGGCATCGAGGGCTGAGGGGAACACCATGTTCTGTGTGGAGTAGAGGTCGGAGTAGTGTTCCGCCCATCTTTCCCCAGTAGAGGATTTGAGGGGGGCGGTCTTGCTCTGTGTTGGTCCCAGTGCCTTCTTGATGCCATTATACATCCCTCGGATGTTGCCTCTTTCAGCAGCACTCTGTATCTCTTCGCTGAGCTCTGTCCAGTACTCGTTTGCGCAGCGCCTGGCGTTAAGCTGAATCTTGCTCCTGGCAGCCCTGAGGATTTGCAGGTTCTTCTCACTGGGTGACTGCTTATACTCGGTGAGTGCGGCGCGCTTGGCCTCAACAGTGGGAGTCATCTCTGATGATTTGGCCTCAAACCAGTCATGGGACTTCACAGTTTTCTTCCCAAAGGTGGCCATAGCAATGCGGTGCGTGGTGTCTCGTAGCGTTTCCCATCTCTGTTTGGCAGAGTCTCTGGGCTGCAATGCGTCGTATTCTCTCTCAAAGGCCTCTGCGAACTGTTCTACAAGATCTGGCTGAGACATCTTGCTGACGTCAATGCGAGGGTTCCCTTGTTTCTTTGAGCAGTGGAACTTCTTGGTTGCAGCCTGATCTTGCAACATACCAGAGAGTGGTCTGTGTTGCAGTCTGCGCTGTGATAAGAGTGAGTGTGGAGAACGTTTTTGATAGCGGCACGTCTTACTAGGATCAAATCCAGTTGGTGCCAATGTTTTGAGCGCGGGTGCCTCCAGGAGACTTTGTGTTGAGGCTTCGTCTTGAAGAAGGAGTTGGCGATGCACAGTTCATGGCAGGCGCAAAACTCAAGCAGTCGCTGTCCATTCTCATTCATTTTCCCCACTCCAAAGGAACCGAGGCAGGAGGGCCATGAGTCATTGTCTGCACCCACTCTGGCGTTGAAGTCGCCCAGAAAAACAAGTTGTTCTGTCCTGGGGATGTTCCTTGTGGTTGATGCAAGATTTTCGTTGAACTCATCCTTGGCGTCTGGAGAGGCGGACAGAGTTGGGGCATAAACGCTGATGAGAGTGACATAGCCTTCGGTGGTGTTGAGGCGGAGAGTCAAGAGTCGCTCTGAACCGCCGCTGCCTGGTTCAATCATGTTCAGCAGGCTGTTCCTTACTGCAAAGCCTACTCCGTACTCTCTTGGGGCATCAGAACTCTTTCCTTGCCAGAAGAAGGTGTAGTCCCTTTCCTTTAGTGTTTCTGAGTCAGCCAGTGGCAATGTCCACATTGAGCCTCTTTAGCTCGCTGTTCATGACGGCGGTCTTTCTGGCGTCGCTGATGTCTTGCAGATCTTGGGAGAGCCCAGGCATCATTGTTCGGACATTCCAACAGCCCAGTTTCACTGCTGATCCTTTTCCTGATCCGTTTCTTGAATTTGAATTTTTCTTTTTGCCTGGTGCGGTAGTTAACGACCTGCTTGTCAGATTTTCTCCTAATCTTCATGCACCCAATGAAGAAGGCAGGTCGTGGCGGGACAGCACCTGACTGGCTGGGGGCTGCCCAGCTTAGGCGGGCGGTAGCTGTCCAGTAAGACACGAAGGTCTCTCCCAACGTCAAAAGCAACCCCTGGCGTCAGCTCTACGCCAGTTGAGCAATGACTTACCACCGGTATCTGTTGCTTCCCGTGTTGTGCCGACACTAGTGTTAGTAGCGAGGCTGGAGTGTCCTCTCCAGGTCGTAGGTGCAGAGTGTTTGTGAATGAATGGGCGAATGTAAGCCTGGGCAGTGTAATATGGAAGACAGGCTGTTGCCCATGCAACTTGTCCCCCCTCTCCACCTCGCTGACAGATCCAAAGGAACAGCAGGGCTGTTACGTTTTGGTGCCAACGCGGCCGCAGCAGCTGCCGGAAAGTGACAAAGTTTGTCATCCAACCGCCTTAGGGGCCCCACACCGGATTTACTGTCAGGGTTTACTCCCTTAGCTAGATGGCCGCGGGTAGCTCTTCAGAGCTGGCGCCCTTTGATGGATCACATGAGTGTACACATGATGGAGATTCAGACATTAGGAGTTCTGCATATATGCTAATTGGGAGATCAGAAAATAATCTCCGTTTTATCCGTCAGACGCTATGTGTTTGATTTATCGATTTGTTTACATGCCTGCGTAAGTGTATGTACATTCGCTGGCATGAGTCCCTATGTAGGTGTTTGTTTTTCGTGTGTGTGCAAGTGCCAGCTTACCTGTCTGTCTGTGTGCTGGTGTATGCATATATATATTCATTTAAAAAGAATAGTTTTCTTGTATCATATGTATATGATATTGTTTTTCTTTTCTTGTTCCATGTAGTACCATGTTTATGTGATTGATTCATTGTTGATTTACATCTTTACTATACTTTTTCTGTAAAGTGCTGGTGTAGAAGTTTGCTTACCAGGATGTAGCGCTATATATTTTCTTATCATTATTATTACCGAGGCAGCTTAAAACTCAGACCTTCCCATCAGAAGTACGAGCTCTTAACCAAGCTGGCTTAACCAAGTTGGTTATCACACCTGTAATACATGTTCTATACCTGTGGTGTTTCAGACCAGAAGCAGATAACAGGATGGCAAGAGAAAAACATTAACGAGCCGATCCACTTTGTGGACATCCCCCCAATCAAACCGGCCAACTCTCTGCCTGAGGACTTGATGTACGGCACTATGCTGAGTGGCTGGACCTACACAGCTCTTGTGGCAAAGAAGGTATGGAAAAACAACTAACAAGACATGAATAAACAAGAATGTAAGGCTATATTAATCATCTACCATTTGCTGGACCTACACTGCTCTTGTGGCAAAGAAGGTGAGGAAAACCAACAGTAACAAGACAAGAAGAAACGAATGTAAAACCATACCAGTTATCTACCATTTCCTGGACTTATACTGCTCTTGTGGCAAAGAAGGTATGGAAAAACAACAGTAACAAGCCTTGAAGAAACAAGAATGAAATAGCCATATTAATCATCTACCGTTTGCTGGACCTACACTGCTCTTGTGGCAAAGAAGGTATGGAGAAACAACAGTAACAAGACAAGAAAAACAAGAATGTAAAACTATACCAGTTATCTACCATTTGCTGGATCTGTACTGCTCTTGTGGCAAAGAAGGTATGAAAAACTATAGTAGCAAGACAGGAAGAACCTAGAATGTAAAGCCATATTAATTATCTACCATTTCCTGGACTTATACTGCTCTTGTGGCAAAAAATGTATGGAGAAACAACAGTAACAAGAGAAGAAGAAGCAAAAATGTAAAACCATACCAGTTATCTACATTGCTGGACCTATACTACTGGCATGGCCAAGAAGATACAGAACAAAAAGAAAACAAGAATGTTGAGCCAGCATGACGGTTGTTGAGCCAGCATGGCAGTTTTGATTTAACATTGTTGCTTGGTACTTTATTGATATATGTTATATTAATTTTATGAATTTATTTCCTGTTTTGTATGTATAATGTGGAAAGAAAACTTTCACATGCGTTCAGAATAGCCAAATTATTGTTGAGAGATTGAGGAAATATAAAGAGAAACATAAAACAAGCCTGCACTAATGTCAAATGATGACAGTAGTGATGATGACATGAGCACACAATCAACAATGAAGTTCATATATGATATATGCATTCATGTATTCATGCACACACACGCCCGCGAGCGCGAGCGCCGCGCACACTACACACACACACACACACACACAACACACACACACACACACACACACACACACACACACACACACACACACACTTGTATAATCAGTTTCAAGTTAATAGAATTATACAATCTACAATCCTTATATGCAAGTGGAAACTCGATGCCTTCACAACGGAATACACCAGGAACATTGTGTGTCTTTGTGGACAGACGATAAAAACTAGTCAACTAGTCAACTTGCATAAGAATAAAATGATGTGTTCCTTTATTATCTAAGAACACAGTTTTATTTCAACATCATTGGTGTATGACTTTTTGCCAGCCTGTCAAAAACGCGTGACAAAAATTATTTCAACATCATTAACGTATGATTCTTTTGCCAGCCTGTCCAAAAAAGCCCAGCAGATAAATATTTACCATTCGATTTCATGGTTACATTTAGTTAGTGTGTGTTTAGTCAACAAAGAAATCAGGTATAGGTGCAATGAAGCTAAGGAAGCTTGGTGAACACAAAATGCAAAGAGATAGAAGAACGACACAAAATGGATTCTCAGGGTATGTACAGACGAATTGAAGAAATTGTCCACAGGAAAAATACATGCACATCAACTGGTTGCTTAAAATCGAAAGATGGCACGCTTATCATGGAAAAAGACAAAATATTAGACAGATGGGGAGAGTACATTAAAGACCTTTTTGAGGATGGCAGAAGCGAAGAACACATTATAAAAAAGAACTTTGAAGGACCACCCATAATGAAAGATGAAGTTAGAGCAGCACTGAAAAAGATGAAACCAGGAAAAGCCCAGGACCAGACAATATTACTACAGAGATGATTGAAGCCCTGGAGGAATTTGGCATAGAAAAAATAACAGTCCTCCTAAATGAAATTTATGACACTGGAAAAATCCCCAAAGATATGTCAAAATCAATTTTCATTGCACTTCCAAAGAGGACAGGGGCTATAGAATGCAAACTCCATCGCACAATCAGTTTGATGAGTCATGTAACAAAAATCCTGTTAAGAATAATCATGATGAGGACAAGGAATAAAATCAAAAGAGAAATAGCAGAAGAACAGTGTGGATTTGTGGAGGGGAAAGGAAGTATTAATGCCATATACATCCTAAGAACTATCATAAGAGGTCAATTGAGATGAATAAGGATTTGTATTTATGCTTTGTTGACTATACCAAGGCTTTCGATCGGGTACGACATGATAAATTGATCAACCAACTGGAGAGACTCAATGTCGATGGAAAAGATCGAATAATCAGGAATATGTACTGGGAACAAACAGCTACAATGAGAATAGAAAACAATATAAGCTCTTTTCAAAACATCAAAAGAGTAGTCAGACAGGGTTGTGTTTTGTCACCAGATCTGTTTTCACTATATAGCGAAAACATCATGAGAAACCTAGAAGAAGACCCTGGATTAAAGGTTGGAGGGAAAATGATAAACAACATTCGGTACACAGATGACACCGTGCTAATTGCAGAAAATGAAAGGGACCTACAAAACCTTGTGAATATACTAGAAATAGAAAGCAAAGGTAAGGGGTTGGAACTAAACAGCAGGAAGACTGAAGTCATGGTGATCAGTAAAAAACATGAAATCCTCCTCATGCAAATTAACGAATGCAAATTGGTCCCTTCACAACCCTTTTGGTCCCCTTCTTACCCACTGGACGAGGCGGCAGGGAAGTTTTTAGTCCCGTTTTTATTATCCATTGTTTGGTGTTTGTGATCTGTTTGTGACCGTGCGTTCGCGCTTGACAAAGGCTGGTTGGCCGAAAATTTGCGCTTGTTTTGCTTTGTTTTGTTGGGTACGCGCTTACATTGGTTTTCTTGTTCTTCTGGTTCCTGTTTGCTTGGGCTCGGGCAGTCACACTTGTTTTGGAACAGGTTAATAAGTTCAAATACCTGGGAGCGGTCATTTCATCAGACGGCAGATGCACATCGGAAATAGTGGCAGAATCGGCCAAGCCAAAACAGCATTCAAGAAGATGACAAGCATTCTTACCAACAAATGCCTATCAATTAACATCAGAAAGAGAGTCCTTGAATGTTATATAGAACCAATACTGTTGTACGGATGCGAGGCGTGGACAGTCAGCAAGCAAAGCCAGAGCAGGATCGAGGCAGCCGAGATGTGGTTTCTCAGAAGAATGTTGAGAGTTCCATGGACAGCAAAGAAACAAACGAGACAGTCTTGATGGAGGCAGACACAAATAGATCACTCATAAGGAAGATTAGGAAAAGACAAGGCAACATTTATAGGCCATTTTATGAGAAAGGGGGATTTGGAGCACCTGGTCACAACGGGAAAGCTGGAGGGAAAGAGAGCACCAGATAGACCCAGGGAGAGAATGCTGGACGGACTTGCAAGTGGGTGGGGATGAAGAGGGTGGGGGAGAAGCTGGGAGCAACGAGAGATAGAGATGGTTGGAAGTCCATGGTCGCCAACGCCATGCGGCAGGCACCTGATGATGATGATGTTTAGTCAGTTGTGGTTACCTCTTTATGTAGATTTCACACGATTCACATATCCTACACTCATTCATACTTTTAAAAAAGGAAGATGCACCATGGTGTATACCATGTGACGAGCCGTTGAGCATCAGACACCTCCTCCTCAATTGCTTGTAAAAGAATGCACTCCACGGCGGACTCCTTAAAGACCTCATTCTGAGACATCCCTCCTGATGCAATTTTCCAGTTTTTACAAGAGATCAATAGATTTCACCTGATCTGATTTTACGTCTTTTTTCTTTAACTGCATTATAGATTTGCAAGGTTAATGGTGAGCATGGTTTTTTTAACTGTTGTCTTTTTTCTTAACAGGTTGTCGACAATTTTTGAAGTGGTGTTAGCCCTCATATGGTCCTAGTAGTTGGCTGGGCTATAAACAATATGAACTGAACCGAACCTTCTTTATTTGTTAGATTTTCCCTCCTCTCTTCCAGCTGCCTTTCTTTTCTCTTCTTTCTCAAAACTGACTATATGTAAGTATCTTTGTTCGCTCATCTTCCATGTATCCCTACCACCCATTCACCTACTTCTTTCTTTTTTATTTTTGTTTTGGGGTTCTAAAATCACTCGGTGATCACCACACACACACACACACACACACACACACACACACACACACACACACACACACACACACACCACACACACACACACACACACACACCGCCGCCCACGCGCACGTATTCTTACACTTTCACATTGACATGCACACACATATACAGCAGAGATACGCACACATACACACAAATATATACATGCACATACACACACACACACACACACACACCACACACACAAACACACACACACACACAGCACACACACAACACACACACACACACACACACACACACACACACACACACACACACACACACACACACACACACACACACACACACACAACACACACGGACACATTCACATTCATATGCACACATGTAAAAGACATGCACACATACAACACTACATACATAACACGCACACATACACATATAGACATGCACAGACACACACGCGCACACACACACACACACATACACCCCCCTCCCCCCACGTAATTGACTGATGTGAATCTTTTTACAGCTGGTTTTATCACAATATGACAAGATATTCGCAGGAGGAAAGCCAAAAGTACCACGAACGCAGGTGAGTGAGATTGCATTGGGTTGAATCCTATAGGATGAGTGAGTCAAAGGGTTAAGTTTCTGCAGTTGGTGGATAGGTGTGGGAGTCTGGATAGGGTGTGGGAATCAAAGGGTTACTGTGTGTTTGTCACATATTTTTAAATCAGTGTATAGGAATGTTATTTTCAGTTTCATGATGTTTCTGTTGCAAGTGCATGCGTGAGATTAATGAATTTGTATTTCAGTTTAAATCACAATGATGTTGTTGCTCTCTGTGTTTATGTCTCCTGTTTGAAATTATATGAATATTTCTCGTTTCATGTGGGGTAATATATATATATGTATGTATGATTGTATGTATGTATGTACGTATGTAATGTATGATAGTACGTATGTGTGTGTGTGTATGGCACACGAAAAGATTTACCTCTCCCAACAAAACATACAAATGAACTTCCCATCTGTATTCTCCAAGTATTTCACCACCAAAATACAAACTCTTCGTGACAGGCTTGACAGGACACCCTGTCAACCATGCCCACCTGACCCTTCCTTCTCTGGCACACCTCTTACTACTTTTACCCCAGTCTCACAAGAAGAAATTTTCAACACAATCAGATCCATGTCGTTCAAAACCTGCGAACTGGATCCTCTTCCAGGTTCTCTCTACTCCGACTGTCTCCCTACTCTCCTCCCATTCATCACTGACATCATCAACACTTCTCTTCAAACTGGAACTGTCCCAGATTCTTTCAAGTCTGCTATTGTTCACCCTCTCCTCAAGAAACACAATTTAGACCCAAATGAACTGAAAAATTACCGGCCTATCTCTAATCTCTCTTTCTTGTCAAAATCCTTGAAAAAGTCGTCCTCAACCAGCTGAACTCTCACCTGTCTGCCAACAATCTCCTCAATCCTTTCCAGTCAGCCTGCCGCCAGTGCCATAGCACTGAAAACTGCCCTACTACACATTCTCAACAATCTCCTCCTTGCAACTGATACTGGCAAAGTCTCTCTCCTCACACTCCTTGATCTGTCTGCAGCCTTCGATACCATTGACCATGGTATTCTCCTTTCTAGACTTCATCATACTTTTGGCATCTCTGACATTGCTCTCTCCTTTTTCACTTCGTATTATCAAACAGAAAACAAACTGTTCTCATCAATGGCACTTACTCTCAACCTGCATACCTGACCTGTGGTGTTCCACAAGGATCTGTCCTTGGCCCTGTTCTTTTCACTCTTTACACCTCCCCCCTGTCCACCATCATCAACTCCCACTCTATAAAACACCACTTCTATGCTGATGACACCCAACTTCAAGACAGTGACTCACCTGATAATATACAGCGCCTGTTGACTCGCACCACTGAGTGTTACTCGACATTAAGAACTGGATGACGTTCAACAAACTTCAGCTTTATGACTGACAAGACAGAAGTTATCCTCATTGGCACCCGTCAGAAATTTCTCAGCTGCCATTATGTAACACATCAGTCCCAATTTCTGATTCAGCTAAAACCTTGGTGTCTGCATTGACTCTACCCTCTCCATGAACAACTTTGTTTCTCAAACTGTCAGATCTTGCTACTATCATCTCCATCGTATAAGGCTGATCAGGAAGTATCTCTCTGTCGAAACAACTGCAAAACTCGTTCTCTCCTTCATAATGTCTCGCATTGACTATTGCAATTCACTCCTGTCTGGTCTTCCTGCCTCCACCATTCACATCCTACAGCGCATTCAAAACAATGCTGTACGCCTTGTACTCAAAAGAAAAAAGCTGACCACATATCTCCTCTCCTGGCACAACTTCACTGGCTCCATGTATCAAAGCGCATACAGTACAAACTAGACACCATGTGCCTACAAAAGCCTCAATAACGCAGCCCCCGATTACCTGTCAAGCCTACTTGAGATCTATCTTCCCTCACGTACCCTCCGCTCTGCCTCCGATCCTCTGACTTTTCGCTTTCCACGCACTAAGCTCAATACCTATGGTCCACGAGCCTTCTCTGTTTGTGGTCCACTCTCCTGGAACAAACTTCCTCTCTCATCCGTCAGAACCTACTTTTGTCTCCTTCAAGTCCGCTCTCAAAACTCACCTTTTCTCCTCCGCATAAAATCCTAACCTCACTCAACCCCCCCCCCCCCCCCCCTCTGCAGCCTGTCTCCGCTCGGAGGGGAATCACATGGTTATAATATAATTGTATATGCTATGCTCTCTATAATTTTCCATTGCTTTTATTCTTGCTTTTATTGCTTTTATTCTTTCTCCCCATTTATAGCCATGCGTGTGTGTGTGTGTGTGTGTGTGTGTGTGTTGTGTGTGTGTGTGTGTGTGCGTGCGTGCGTGCGTGCGTACGTGTGTGTCTGCTTCAGCGCTTGGATTTGATTTTATCAAGATTTTGCGCTATATAAATATTGTAATTATTATTATTATTATTTATAGACAGACAGCAACAGACAGACAGATAGATAGATAGATAGATAGATATACTTGTATCTACATTAGCATATATATTGCGTGCTTATAAATATACATTATCATTATCATTATTATATTATATATTATTATTATTATTATTATTATCACCATCAGCATTATCATTATTAATTATGGTTGTTGTTATGTTGTTGTTTGGTTCGGACACATCTTTATTTAACACATGAACATAATATTTGGTATACTTTATTCAGCAATGTCTTTGATTTAATCTTTTCATTTCTTTTAGTGATTGAAGTTGACCATAGGAGTACACAACCGTGGACGACTTCAGTCATCATGCTGTCACACAAGTGAATGGAACTTCAATGATATATTTTTTCCGGTTACTCTTTTCTTAGTGAGGCTTGAGCAAGAGTGGTGATGAAACCAATCGCCGTGGTGTAGTGGTTAATGCAATGGTCTACTGACTGGAAGGTTGTGGGTTCGAATCGCTGTCAGTCCCTTCAAAAATATATCATTGTGTGATTTTTCGGCTCTAACTGGCTCCTACCCAGAGTTGGGCGTGCCGTGGGCTCATTGGGAAGACTGGGACCACACAGTCAAGTCTCATCAACTTCACGAATGCGTCATTGAGGGTGTTGCTCAAATCTTCTGACCAGCATCACGGGTGTCTGTATCTCTCAGGCCTGATTGATGCCAGGATATATTATGATAGTAAGTGTAGAGTACAGCCCTGTGACGCAGTCTTTATCCTACATGGAACTCCGTAGCATCATGATTATCATCCTCATCGACATCATCATCATCGCATTGTTAAAAAAAAAGAAGCTGTTCCAGCTTTTGCGGCCATTAAGATGGCGTAGAAAATGCGATGGAAAAAAGGTGAACACGAAAACCTCCCTGAGTGCGATGATCATATAAAAATTTAAAAACGATAGAGTGATGGTGAAGTAACTGCATGGAGGTGTGCACTGGTCTTATTCGTTTCAGCTCTATCCTTGGTTTAATGCACACACACACACACACACACACACACACACACACACACATATATATATATATATATATATACATATGTGTATGTGTATATATGTATGTATGTGTATATATGTATGTATGTATGTGTGTGTGTGTATGTATGTATGTGTGTGTGTGTGTGTGTATGTATGTATGTATGTATGTGTGTGTGTATGTATGTATGTACGTATGTATGTATGTGTACATATCAGTATTACTTCATTCAGCTATGTCTTTAATGCATATATGTAAATATTAAAATCACTTAATTCATGTTTGTTTTCAGTTTGATGCATGTCTTTCTGTATCAGATTAGATGATGTTCTAGGTTTAGTTTTGACTGAAGGTACTTTGATATGGTAGAGTGTTGGAGATGCAAACTGAGTGATGTGAGAAGAATGCCACTTGAGGAGAATGGAACTTGGTCTGAAAACAAGATGGAGGTCTTAACTTTTAACATACATGTGCCTCCTTAAACAATTAAAGCATCATTCATGATTGTTTCAGCTGGAGTCAACCATGATGTCTGTTTTGTCAGTGTACACTTCACAAAACAATTAAAGCATCATTCATATTAAATAAAAATTTTGTTTCAACTGGAGTCAGCCATGACATCCATGCTGTCGATGTATGCTTGACAAAACAATTAAAGCATCATTCATGATTGTTTCAGTTGGAGTCAGCCATGACATCCATGTTGTCAGTGTACGCTTCACAAAACAAAGCATCATTCCTAATTGTTTCGGTTGGAGTCAGTTATGACGTCCATGCTGTCGATGTATGCTTGACAAAACAATTAAAGCATCATTCATGATTGTTTCAGTTGGAGTCAGTTATGACGTCCATGCTGTCAATGTACGCTTCACAAAACAATTAAAACATCATTCATGATTGTTTCAGTTGGAGTCAGCCATGACATCCATGTTGTCAGTGTACGCTTCACAAAACAATTAAAGCATCATTCATGATTGTTTCAGTTGGAGTCAGCCATGACATCCATGTTGTCAGTGTACGCTTCACAAAACATTTAAAGCATCATTCATGATTGTTTCAGTTGGAGTCAGTTATGACGTCCATGCTGTCATTGTACACTTCACAAAACAATTAAAACATCATTCATGATTGTTTCAGCTGGAGTCAGCCATGATGTCCATGCTGTCAATGTACGCTTCACAAAACAATTAAAACATCATTCATGATTGTTTCAGTTGGAGTCAGCCATGACGTCCATGCTGTCAGTGTACGCTTCTCAAAACAATTAAAGCATCATTCATGATTGTTTCAGTTGGAGTCAGCCATGACATCCATGCTGTCGATGTATGCTTCACAAAACAATTAAAGCATCATTCATGATTGTTTCAGCTGGAGTCAGCCATGACGTCCCTGTTGTCAGTGTACACTTCTCAAAACAATTAAAGCATCATTCATGATTGTTTCAGTTGAAGTCAGTGTTGTCAGTGTACACTTCACAAAACAGTTAAAGCATCATTCATGATTGTTTCAGTTGGAGTCAGTCATGACGTCCATGCTGTCAGTGTACACTTCTCAAAACAATTAAAGCATCATTCATGATTGTTTCAGTTGAAGTCAGTGTTGTCAGTGTACACTTTACAAAACAGTTAAAGCATCATTCATGATTGTTTCAGTTGGAGTCAGCCATGACGTCCATGCTGTCGATGTATGCTTGACAAAACAATTAAAGCATCATTCATGATTGTTTCAGTTGGAGTCAGTCATGACGTCCATGCTGTCAGTGTACACTTCTCAAAACAATTAAAGCATCATTCATGATTGTTTCAGTTGAAGTCAGTGTTGTCAGTGTACACTTCACAAAACAGTTAAAGCATCATTCATGATTGTTTCAGTTGAAGTCAGTGTTGTCAGTGTACACTTCACAAAACAATTAAAGCATCATTCATGATTGTTTCAGTTGAAGTCAGTGTTGTCAGTGTACACTTCACAAAACAGTTAAAGCATCATTCATGATTGTTTCAGTTGGAGTCAGCCATGACGTCCATGCTGTCGATGTATGCTTGACAAAACAATTAAAGCATCATTCATGATTGTTTCAGTTGGAGTCAGTTATGACGTCCATGCTGTCAATGTATGCTTGACAAAACAATTAAAGCATCATTCATTATTGTTTCAGTTGGAGTCAGTTATGACGTCCATGCTGTCGATGTATGCTTGACAAAACAATTAAAGCATCATTCATGATTGTTTCAGTTGGAGTCAGTTATGACGTCCATGCTGTCAGTGTATGCTTCGTTGTGTCACATCTATGCGGAACGGCTAGGGGGTCTGGAGTACCAGCTAGCCATGGATGACAGCACCACAATCGTGGACAAGGCCATCTCCCATGACGACGGCTACACCACATCCACCATCAGCACCACCCCTGACTCAAACCCACACTCCCTCTTCAAGCGACGTTTCTATCAGAGGAGCAAAGTGTGTTACTTCACCGTATGCAAAGCTCACCTCTTCTCCATCGAGTATTTCATGATGCACGAGACTGGGGAAACTTTTAGCCTTGACCGTTACGAACCATACGCGGAATTTATCAACTCCTTTGAACGTACCTTGCATGAACTGAAAGCCCTGCCTGACAACTTCTTCACAAAGTTTCAGAATCTTCAGGTTCTAGAACTGACTGAATGTGACAAGTTGACAAAGATCCCACCCAACATCTCTGTATGTCGGCAGCTGGAGAAGGTGGTACTGAGGGATAGCGCGGTCACCTCTCTTCCTGCTGATCTGTTTGAGGTTCGAATCCTTTCTGGTTATATAACCTGTTTCTTCTCATGTAGTTTTCTGTGTGTTTTCTTTCTCTTTTTGTTCGATGTTTGTTGATGAACACACACGTAATATAAACAAACATTGTCTCAAAGACATAGAATACAACCAATGCAGTATTTTTCTCAAATACATAAAATACAACAAACGCAGCATTTTTCTCAAATACATATACATCAAATGCAGCATTTTTTTTAACATGCACACACATATATACAACCAATACAGCATTTTTTAAACACATATTTAATACAACTAATGTAACATTTGTCTGAAAGACATGCAATGCAACCAGATCAGCATTTTTCTCAAACACACATCAAATACAACTAATGCATTTTGTCCCAAGCACATAAAGTACAACAAATGTAACATTTTGTTTCAACATGTAAAATACAACCAATGCAACATTTTGTGTCAAATATAAAATACAACTATTGTAATAACTAATATTTTGTCTCAAGCGCACAGATAATACAACCATTGCAACATTTGTTTAAAAATACAAATACAACCAGTGCAACGTTTTGTGTCAGACACACATAAAATACAACCAGTGCAACATTTTGTCTCTAATGCACAAATAATACAACTATTGCAACATTTTGTCTTTAATGCACAGATAATACAACCATTGCAACATTTCGTCTTTAGTTTAATGCACAGATAATACAACCAGTGCAACATTTTGTCTCTAATGCACAGATAATACAACCAATGCAACATTTTGTCTCTAATGCACATATAATACAACCAATGCAACATTTTGTCTCTAATGCACAGATAATACAAGCAGTGCAACATGTTGTCTCTAATGCACAGATAATACAACCAATGCAACATTTTGTCTCTAATGCACAGATGATACAACCAGTGCAACATTTTGTCTCTAATGCACAGATAATACAACCAATGCAACATTTTGTTTTTAATACAAATACAACCAGGACAACATTTTGTGTCAAGCACACATGAAATATAACCAGTGCAAACGTTTGTATCAAGCACACATAAAAACAACCAGTGAAGTATTTTGTTTCAAACTCATATAATACAACCGATCCAGCACATACACAGTAGCAGTTGCAAGAAACTCTGGGGAGGACTGGACAGCAAAATGTCCTCAGGGAGGAACCCCTCCCAAGCAAATGTTTAATCCCTTGTTGGTAAACACATATGTAATGTAAACAAGGAAACACTTTGTCTCAAAGTGCAACATTTTGTTTCAAACACACCATGAAATACATCCAATGTAATATTTTGTTTCAAACACACCATAAAATACAACTTATGTAATATTTTGTTTCAAACACACCATAAAATACAACCAATGTAATATTTTGTTTCAAACACACCATAAAATACAACCAATGTAATATTTTGTTTCAAACACACCATAAAATACAACCAATGTAATATTTTGTTTCAAACACACCAAACAATACAACCAGAGCAACATTTTATCTCCAACACACCATAAACAATAACCAATACAACAACATTTTGTCTCAAACACACCATAAACAACCAATACAACATTTTGTCTCAAACACACCATAAAATGCAACCAGTGTACAACATTTTGTCTCAAACACGCATGAAATACAACCAGTGCACAACATTTTGTCTCAAACACACCATAAAATACAACCAGTGCACAACATTTTGTCTCAAACACGCATGAAATACAAACAGTGCAACATTTTGTTTCATGCACGCATGTGTGATGGAGAAGGAACTGAAGTTGGTTAAGGGTGGTAGGGGATATGGTAGGTCAGAGGCATGTTGAGGACTCTTCCACTTGAACACACATAAAGTCAGGACGGTGGTTCCCAAACTTTATTTACATGTGCACGAGTTCTCACCAAATGAAGACAGAGTACATCTTCGTAGGAAGAAGACCAAAGAAGAAGAATACAAAGACAGTGCCAAGAATTTCTTGAAAAAATACCATACAGGTCAATGGATCCATAAAGCAGACAAAATGAAAGGAAGAAGTGATAAAAAGAAGAAAAAGACAGAACAATAGAAAAAGAGGCAATTTGTGGCACAGAATTTCAAGAAAGTAGGGATATTTGTATTGAAAGAGCCTCTGGCATGATATGTAATGCAGCTCAGTTCTGTTGTCTGTTTCTATTTTATTCATTATTTCTTTCTCATTTGGTTACAAGAGATCAATCGATTTCACCTGATATGATTTTACATTCAAGTATAGTTTTCTTTAATTACATTTCAGACTTGCAAGGTTAACGGTGAGCATGGTTTTTAACTGTAGACTTTTTCTTGACCTGGTTGTCGTTTTTGACGTGGTGTTAGCCCTGATATGGCTGTAGTAGTCAGCTGGGCTATAAGCAGTATGAACTTGAATTTGATCTATTCATCTGTGTGTAAAATTCATTTCTCTATAGGTTCCAGACTTGATGGTGCTGGAGGTGAGTAATCTGCCCCTGAAGACTCTCCCAGACAGTGTACCCAAGACTAGCTGGCTGACAAAACTGACTCTCAGTGGTCTTCAGTTGCGTGAGATCCCACCATCGCTAGGCAACCTGACAGAGCTGGTGGAGTTGAATCTGAACTACAATGCCCTGACCGACCTCCCCGAGGCATTGCAGAAGCTGCAGCGTCTCAAAGTGCTCCACTTGAGTGGTGAGTGTGTGTTCTCTGTACATGGTAAAGGTAAATGGTGTCCCTAGACCTGGGGCCTTTATGCAATGAGGTGGCAGAGACTTCGTTGTTTTCAGGCTGGCATGATCTCATCTTACCCACCCCTGGACAAGCGTAGGTACACTTTCACAGCTCGGTGGACTGGAGTTTTTATCAGATGAGGTTTGCACCTGTGCAATGTGATTAGAAGGTAAAAGCTGTAACTCACTTTCAGTTTTAGTTTCTCAAGATGAGGTCTCCGCACTCGGAATGAATTCCATATGCACTAACATCACAGATGCCATGTGTATGGTGATCATGGCACAAGCCTTAAGCCTGCACATAAACTTCTGCGTTGGCCAGGTCCTGAGGCCCTAGGCCCTACCTAGCCTATGTTTTACGTAGTTTTATACTTGTATTGAGCTGTACCTCAGCGCTTACCGGTTCATGTGTTAAGTACCGTATTACATTTGTCTATTTAATGTGTTTGTTTTTTCTGAAAACAAACTCAAGCTTATAGACTCTGTATTTTAAAATATTACATTTGTGTAAGGAATGTGTTTGTTCTTTCTGAAAATACACTGTGGCTCCCAGAAGTGTTAAATTTATTTAAGGAATATGTTCTTATTGAAAACACACTGCAGTTCCCATAAGTATTACATTTGTACATGGAATGTGTTTGTTCTTACTGAAAACACACTGCAACTACCAGAAGTATTACATTTGTATAAGGAATGTGTTTGTTCTTGTTGAAAACACACTGCAGTTCCTGGAAGTATTACATTTGGGTAAGGAATGTGTTTGTTCATATTGAAGACACACTGTAGCTCCAGACTAAAAAACATGTTTTTTAAAGTATTACAATTGTATACGGAATGTGTTTGTTCTTACTGAAAACACACTGTAGCTCCCAGAAGTATTACATTTGTATAAGAAATATGTTTGTGAATAAGGACTGTGTTTGTTCTTATTGAAAACACACTGTAGCTCCCAGAAGTATTACATTTATATGAGAAATGTGTTTGTTCTTATTGAAAACACACTGTAGCTCCCAGAAGTATTACATTTGTATGAGGAATGTGTTTGTTCTAACTGAAAACAAACTGTAGCTCCCAGAAGTATTACATTTATATAAGAAATATATTTGTGAATAAGGAATATGTTTGTTCTTACTGAAAACATACTGTAGCTCCTAGTAGTATTACATTTGTATAAAGAATGTGTTTGCAATTAAAGAATGTGCTTGTTCTTACTGGAAACACACTGTAGCTCTCAGAAGTATTACAATTGTATAAGGAATGTGTTTGTTCTCACTGAAAATAAACTGTAGCTCCCAGAAATGTTACATTTATTTAAGAAATGTGTCTGTTCTTACTGAAAACACACTGAAGCTCCCAGAAGTACTATATTTATATAAGGAATGTGTTCTTACTGAAAACACACTAAGCTCCCAGAAGTATTACATTTGTATAAGGACTGTGTTTGTTCTTACTGAAAACACTCTGAAGCTCCCAGGCATATTACATTTGTATAAAGAATATGTTTGTGAATAAAAAATGTGTTTGTTCTTAC
Organism: Monoplex corrugatus; assembly: GCA_030674185.1. Classification (NCBI taxonomy): domain Eukaryota; kingdom Metazoa; phylum Mollusca; class Gastropoda; order Littorinimorpha; family Ranellidae; genus Monoplex; species Monoplex corrugatus. Next base: position 87,698,342 of record CM060310.1, on the reverse strand, counting down.
TGAAAACACACTGAAGCTCCCAGACTGTGTTCACTTCCGTGGTTGCCATGCTCAGTTGATAGAACCATGGACTCAAGAACTGATGTCTCTCTGATGTCCTCAGTTTGTTCTCAGCCTGGGGTATAATAAAACTGATCTGCATCTGCCCATCTTGGTTCTCTAAACATTCTGATGGTGTTGGCTGAATGGTTAGTTGGTCATGTGTTCTCTGTCACGATTTAGCCAACACATTACAGTGAATACAAAGAGCCTGCCAGATAATCGCTGTCAGATTTAGGTGAAGCAGTTGCTCAACTGTTCAAGTCTGATGAATATGTAGTGAACTGATTGTATTTCCAACCCCCATTATGACGTATTATCATAACAGTCTTAAAAAAATTGTCCCAGATCCTATGGTTGTTTATCATGCCTGGCCGTCATGTTGACTTCAGTTTCTGTAGGCTTATAGGTGTCTTGAGAACTTAACCCTTTGACTCCTGCATCCTGTCAGGTTGTCATTTTTGATGTGGTGTTAGCCCTGATATGGCTCCTGTAGTTGGCTGGGCTACAAGCAGTGTGAACTCTAAACCCTGCATCCAGTCCACCAGCATCCTGCATTGTCAACCATGCTAGCAAAGCAAAAACTTAACCCTTTGACTCCTTCATCCTGTCAACCAGCTTCCTGCAGGAAGCTTATGGATAGGGTTAGAGCGTCAAAGGGTTAAGTTTTTGCCATTGGTGGATAGTGTGCGGGAGTCAAAGGCTTAAGTGAACAGTGTAGGGGTTGTCAGACAGACAGGGTATACAAAATGGGACAATAAAACAAAGCACACAAAAAATCTTGTTTCTACTGTGACAGTATTTCTGTTGCAGGCATGCCATGGCTGACCTTGGAAGGCAACAGGAGTAGCCTGCCCTTGGACAAATACTCCTCCTGGTTTGATGAAAATCCGTGTGTGCGCACGTACCTCGGTCAAGAAGTGAGTTCAAACCTTGTATTTATTTATATCGTTGCTGGATGTTTTGTGCCATTCATGCATGTCATTGTCGATGTTGCTAAACACTTGAGTACTTGTGTATCTGTTATCTTTAAAGTGTTTACTGTTTATTTGCAAATACAGCATGGGTGTGTTTTGGTGTTAGGAGATTAATGAATTTGTGTGGATGCAGAGTGTAAATACAAACCCAAAGGAAAACTAAGAATATGTCTAACTCGAATATAAAATAGGACTGACTTTCAACAGACATGGTAATATACCTCCCTTCAAAGGTATTCAGAAATAACTAACAATATACACATCAAAACATCTTTGATCAAGTGTAGGATAAGGAGTTATCAACGATGTACATACCAAAAGGAATTACCCACTTACCAATTTAAAAGTTTAGTCTGTACCACTGAACCACCCTCCAAACAAATTACCATACCACCACATGGCATTAACGCTTCATATTGGAGTACGGGAAACAGAATTGAATGGCGGTATTGCGTGAGTTTCGGAAGAGTTTTTCAAAACAGAACATCGAAATCTCTTTTCTACGCTTATTGTCATCATGGATACTGAAAGATAATTAGCAGTTATCATAAAAACAACAAATTTAGAATAATTAAGATAACTTTACATGGTGAGGGGGCTTTTGAGACTACGAGGCCGTTGCAAAGACATTACCTCAGCAAACACAAATATGGCGCTGATGCAAAACGTCTTAAAACCTTAATCTGAACAAAACACCATAAAATGACAAAATAAGTGTCTGGCTCCGGAACAATTACTTATACCTTCCCGCCTACCAGCTCACTGCCCACCTTTCCAGCTATACATTACATCATAATAGTGATGATGATAATGATGATGATGATGATGATAATGATAATAGTAATGTGCATTTAGTGCTAACAGTGCTGTAGGTGCTTAAATTCTGAATATAAAAATAAATGAATACACATAATTATTTACTAATTTTACCCATTAACACCATGCATACACACTTGATAGCATCCATATACAAGACACTACAAGGACATACTAAAACAGGATGGGAAAAGGTCAGTATAACACAGTTAATTTAAACAGAAGAATTCATGAAAAGATGGGATTTAAATTGGTGTTAAAAGAAGAAAGATTAGGCAAATTTTTCAGATCAAAGGGCAGATTATTCCACAGAAAAAGATCCAAAATGGGCAAAAGATTGGAAAGCGTAAGTGTTGTGTTTGTTGAGGGATTTTGAATAGCCGGTATCAGAAGAAGGACAAAGAGTATGAGGAGAACAGAATAGGCATGGAGCGATTCAGAGATGTAAGCATGAGCAGTACCAGAGACAATACTGTAACACACACACTCAACCTTGTATCTAATACGCTGCTGAATAGAAAGCCAGTGGAGCGTACAAAGCAGGGATGCTGAACTCTAATAGCGAGAAGCTTTAGGCACGAGTCCTGCAGCAGAATTTTGAACTGTCCGTAGAAGAAACTGTTACAACAATATAGACGAGAAAGTACACATGAGGTTACAAGAGATTTGGCTGAAGAATTGGTAAAAAGATGCAAATAGAGCTGATGCGTTTGTGAAGAAGATGGTAAATAGAGCTGATGCGTTTGAGAAGATGGTGAATAGAGCTGATGCGTTTGAGAAGAAGATGGTGAATAGAGCTGATGCGTTTGAGTTCCAAATAATCCACATGACATACTTTGGTAATATGCTGTGTCATGGAAAGGTTAGAATCAAAGATGAATTCTACATTTTGTACAGAATCAGAAAAGGAATGTTTCATGCAATAAAAGAGACAGAACTTGGAGGAGGTGCAATACTGTTGGTGTGTGAAAATAACAGAGCCACGGTCTTATCATCATTAAGCTTAACGTTTGTTGTCAGTCATCCAAGTTTTAAATGTCACTTAGTATCAGTTTATCTGTCCACTTGTCAGCTTGCCTCTCTTACTATTACCTTAATTGCTTGTCTGCCTGTCTCTGTGCTTATATTTGTATATTTTTTTCCTGTTATGTTTTCTCTCTCTCGTTCTGTCTCTTTCTCTTTCAGAACTATTATCCTTGAGGAATAAATTGTTTCAAGTTTCTTTCTCTTGCTCAGCATTTTCATCCATCAGAAGCGTAGTTCATGCCTCAAAAAAGTGAAACAGGATTAGATCCCATATAGAACAGGTATGATGGTCAAGTGACCAGGACGTCAGACTTCCATTCGTAAAGTCTGGGTTGAATCCTGACTGATAACGCCCTGTGGATAACGGGCGGAAGTTTTGCCAATCTCCAAGATGAATATGCATGTTGACCTGCTAGATACTATAGCTCCTTTGTGTGTACATGCATGCAGAACATCAAATACGTATGTTAAAGATCCTGTAAGGCTTGTCAGAATTTAGTGTCTTCTGGAAGCAAAAATACCCAGCATCTATACCGCCACTACCCAAATAACAAACAAAGTCACGAACAAAAAATAACCCGGAGTATGACTGCCTACATGGTGGAGTCAAAAACTTATGAAAGCCCACTCATATATGTGAATGCACAGATGAGTTGCAGTCCATAAATGCAAATGAAGAAGATCCTGTATGTGAAAGTATAAACTGTCTGTGACTGTTTTGTATACTCATTCTGTCTGTCTGTCTGTCTGTCTCTGTCCTGTTCTCTCTTTTTTCCTTATAATGTGTGGTATGTATTATTTTTTTATAACAGGAGGGCGTAAAGGTATAAAAAGGTTTTGCGCTTCACTGTATGATTTGCAAGAAATGCATACAAATAATATATACTAAACAGGGAATAACATTTATACATGTTTTGCGATTGATTATTTTGGTGGAAGCTGGTGGTCAGGCTGTCAGTCACTTGTTCTATCCCTTTCTCTCAGTACGTCTGAACTCATTTACTCATGTTATTCCTTTTTACTGTACTTGCTTTCTTTTCTCGTGATTTTGTTAAAGCTGAAATTTAAAAAAAAGAGAATTTTCAATTTTAGTCTTTTACCAGTCAGTAATCCTGTCTTTTTATCTAATACTCATACATATATTTAATGTTCGTTTTTTTCTTGTTTTCTTTTGTTGTTTGTTTTTGTGCATTTAGGAGGAATGCTGAGATAATGTTTTGGTGAACGGGCAAAAGCGCTGGTGAAATGGTGTCTGAACTAACAAGCTTCACGGTAACAGTCATTTTATAACTTTAAAATGTGTTATTTAATTAAAAACACACCACACTCTGCAGGACTCTCTGTGAGTGACTTTTTTTCCTGATTTAAAAATTTGAGTTATGTGTAAATGTTGAAAGATCTACAACCTTACTTATCAGTAATTTCTGTGTAGATAGCACTTCATCTTACAGAAAGATGAGCAACATGCACATTTTTCATTCTGACCCACAAAAATAGGTCACAGAGATTTATTTCCACACGCGCGCACACGTGCACACACACGCGCACACACACACACACACACACACACACACACACACACACACACACACACACACACACACACACACAAATACACACACACACACACACCTGCATGCACGCACGCACACACACACACAACACACACACACACACACACACACACAGACACACACACACGCACACACACACACACACACACACACACACACACACACACACACACACACACACACGCACACACGCACACACATCTCCCTTCTCAGACTAATACAGAAACAGTATTTTGATGTTACATCTGTACACATTCAGGCTCCAGCTCGTTGCAACTTCTTGTTCTACAGAAGAAGAATTTTAAAGTACCGTTGTTATGATCATTTTTTTAACAGTAATATCTTTTTCGACTATTTCCATGCATTGTCCACTTATGAAATGGTATACACTAAGTAGGACCTCAAGACCTTGCCAATCCATAGGGTTTTATGTGCAAGCTTAAAGCTTGTGCCATGATCATTCTGGATCTTCTCCATCACAGTGCCATCAGGGCATATGGGATATATTCTGAGCATGGAGACATTATTTTGATAGACTGAAACTGATACCCAAATGGCAGTTCAGACTTGTTTGATTATTCTGCCCCGAACTGAAATGGCTGTTCAAACCTGTTTGATTATTCTGTCCCCAACTGAAATGGCTGTTTAGACTTGTGCTGATTATTCTGTCCCTTACTGAAATGGCTGTTTAGACTTGTACTGATCATTCTGTCCCCAACTGAAATGGCAGTTCAGACTTGTACTGATTATTCTGTCCCCAACTGAAATGGCTGTTTAGACTTGTACTGATTATTCTGTCTCTTACTGAAATGGCTGTTTAGACTTGTACTGATTATTCTGTTCCTTACTGAAATGGCTGTTTAGACTTGTACTGATTATTCTGTCCCAACTGAAATAGCGTTCAGACTTGTACTGATTATTCTGTCCCTTACTGAAATGGCTGTTAGACTTGTACTGATATTCTGTCCCTTACTGAAATGGCATTCAGACTTGTATGATTATTCTGTCCCTTACTGAAATGGCATTCAGACTTGTACTGATTATTCTGTCCCTTACTGAAATGGCAATTCAGACTTGTACTGATTATTCTGTCCCTTACTGAATGGCTGTTTAGACTTGTACTGATTATTCTGTCCCTTACTGAATGGCTGTTAGACTTGTACTGATTATTCTGTCCCTTACTGAAATGGCTGTTTAGACTTGTACTGATTATTCTGTCCCTTACTGGAAATGGATACTGTCTAGACTTGTAACTGATTATTCTGTCCCTAACTGAAATGGCTAGTTCAGACTTGTACTGATTATTCTGTCCCAACTGAAATGGCAGTTCAGACTTGTACTGATTATTCTGTCCCTTACTGAAATGGCTGTTCAGACTTGTACTGATTATTCTGTCCCTTACTGAAATAGCTGTTCAGACTTGTACTGATTATTCTGTCCCCTATACTGAAATGGCAGTTCAGACTTGTATGATTATTCTGTCCCTTACTGAAATAGCTGTTTAGACTTGTACTGATTATTCTGTCCCTTACTGAAATGGCTGTTCAGACTTGTACTGATTATTCTGTCCCTTACTGAAATCGTTTAGACTTGTACTGATTATTCTGTCTCTTACTGAAATGGCTGTTTAGACTTGTACTGATTATTCTCTTCTTACTAAATGGCTGTTTAGACTTGTACTGATTATTCTGTTCCTTACTGAAATGGCTGTTTAGACTTGTACTGATTATTCTGTCCCCTTACTGAAATAGCTGTTCAGACTTGTACTGATTATTCTGTCCCTTACTGAAATAGCTGTTCAGACTTGTACTGATTATTCTGTCCCTTACTGAAAGGCTGTTCAGACTTGTACTGATTATTCTGTCCCTTACTGAAATGGCTGTTTAGACTTGTACTGATTATTCTGTCCTTACTGAAATGGCATGTTCAGACTTGTACTGATTATTCTGTCCCTTACTGAAATGGCAGTTCAGACTTGTACTGATTATTCTGTCCCTTACTGAAATGGCAGTTCAGACTTGTACTGATTATTCTGTCCCAACTGAAATGGCAGTTCAGACTTGTACTGATTATTCTGTCCCCAACTGAAATAGCAGTTCAGACTTGTACTGATTATTCTGTCCCTTACTGAAATGGCTGTTCAGACTTGTATGATTATTCTGTCCCTTACTGAAATGGCAGTTCAGACTTGTACTGATTATTCTGTCCCTTAACTGAAATGGCAGTTCAGACTTGTACTGATTATTCTGTCCCTAACTGAAATGGCAGTTCAGACTTGTACTGATTATTCTGTCCCTTACTGAAATGGCTGTTTCAGACTTGTACTGATTATTCTGTCCCTACTGAAATGGCATGTTTCAGACTTGTACTGATTATTCTGTCCCAACTGAAATAGCAGTTTCAGACTTGTACTGATTATTCTGTCCCTTACTGAAATGGCATTCAGACTTGTACTGATTATTCTGTCCCTTACTGAAATGGCGTTTCAGACTTGTACTGATTATTCTGTCCCCAACTGAAATAGCAGTTCAGACTTGTACTGATTATTCTGTCCCCAACTGAAATAGCTGTTTCAGACTTGTACTGATTATTCTGTCCCTTACTGAAATGGCAGTTCAGACTTGTACTGATTATCTGTTCCTTACTGAAATGGCGTTTCAGACTTGTATGATTATTCTGTCCTTACTGAAATGGCGTTTAGACTTGTACTGATATTCTGTCCTTACTGAAATGGCATGTTCAGACTTGTACTGATTATTCTGTCCCTTACTGAAATGGCTGTTTAGACTTGTACTGATTATTCTGTCCCTTACTGAAATGGCTGTTTAGACTTGTACTGATTATTCTGTCCCTTACTGAAATGGCTGTTTCAGACTTGTAGATTATTCTGTCCCTTACTGAAATGGCTGTTTAGACTTGTACTGATTATTCTGTCCCTACTGAAATAGCATGTTCAACTTGTATGATTATTCTGACCCCAACTGAAATAGCTAGTTCAACTTGTAGTGATTATTCTGTCCCCACTGAAATAGCAGTTCACTTGTATGATTATTCTGACCCCAACTGAAATAGCAGTTCAGACTTGTACTGATTATTCTGTCCCAAAAGTTATCTTGCTGTGCATAATTATTTTTGATAAGGAGGAGGGTTTATGGTTATACTCTGAGGAGTTTCAGAGGAGGGTTCATTTGCTTGTGTCCTTGTTAAAGTTATTATTCTCTCACTGGCTTTTGGCAGTGAAAAATGAAGTGTACCACATTCACCCTGGGATTTGACAACAATAATCGCAGACAATACATCTACCAGTTTACAATTTTTTTTTAAAAATGACAAAAGCATTTTTTGTAGGTTTGCTTTCAGATTGCGTGACTTCGTGTGGCATATTATGATGTGTATAGTGTACATGGTTGGTGATGATGCAGTGCCATTATAATATAATGAACTGATCGATGTAATAGTTTGTAAGGTTTCTCTTGGAGAATTCTTCTGAAATTAACCATTTGTATAGTTTGTAAGGTTTCTCTTGGAGAATTCTTCTGAAATTATCCCTTTGACTCCCTCACCCTGTCCGCCAGCATCCGTATTGTCAGCCATGACAGCAAAGCAAAAACTTAACCCTTTCACTCTTTCACCTAACCACTGGCTCTCTGCAGGAAGATAGTGGATAGGGTGAGGAGTGGAAGGGTAAAGTTTTCGCAGCAGGTCAGTAGGGTACAGGAGTGAAAGGGGTCTTGCAGTTCATTTGTCGTAAAGAACACACATGTTACAGAATAGAATTATTTATTGTGCTGGTTTTTTTTTTGTTTTTTTTTTTGTTCGTTTGAGTTCTGTAATTCAATGTGATTAACTTGGGATTGGGTTGTTTGTTTTCAAGGGCACAGTAATTAACACTATTTGTTCAGTTGTTGCATGTTTAATTTTCTCTATGTGTGTGTGCGTGCGTGTTGTGTTTGTGTGTTGTGTGTGTGTGTGTGTGTGTGTGTGTGTGTGTGTGGTGGGGTTGCATGAGTGCATGCATGCATGGGTGTGTGTGTGTGTGTGTGTGTGTGAGAGAGAGAGAGAGTTCGGACTTTAGACTTCAGAATACTTTATTATTCATCGTAGCATTAGGTCCCATTGGACCTGTTTTAAAGCTAGTCCTTACTAGAGAGAGAGAGAAAGAGAGAGAGAGATACTGTATAGACTTTGATAATATTCGTCCTTGTGCAGCAAATGCAGGTCTTTCCAACCTGAAATGCTTATATGTTGCAAATCATTGCACACAGAATTTCAGCCATGTGATGTTACCACCAGCTGTGAAAGTTATTGATTTGATATTCAGCCGATCCTTATTTCTGCAGATTCATCAGAGAATTTGTACTCATTGTTATGAAAACACATTTTTCATTTATATGAAACAACACTTTGATAAACAAAGGAGATTCTCTAGGAATGCTGACTTCACTTTTTGTTCTCTTTACTAACGGTGATAAAAAAAACCAACCACCTTCCCAGAGAACAGTTAATTATGCATGTCATTTCATATCCTTTTTGACCTGTAGACTCTTTAAATGACATTTTGACGATTCATGTTTGCATTTGCATTTATCAACAGATTTTTGTACAAACTATAAGATAACATGCATACATATACCACATAAGAATTAACATTTGTTTTGATGTTGCTTTTCTTTTGTGACAGCGAAATTGTAATTTTTGCATGAAGATTAAACTTAGAAAAAGATACTGTTGCATGCTATTCGAATCAAAAGTGGCAACTGGTTCTCCAGCGAATAAGAAAACAAAACACTTGAAAACAGAATAAGAAAAGGTATTAATTCTTTGGAAAGAAGCTGAAGGATAGGGTGAGGGAGTGAAAGGATAAAGTTTGAAGCTGGTGGATGGGGTGAGGGATTGAAAGGGTTACGTTTTTGCTTTTGGTGGATAGGGTGTGGGAGGGAAAGGATTACGTTGACAAAACAAGGCAGGTGCAATGTTTTTTATCAATCAGTCCATGTGAGGGACGCAAAGAAGTCAACATAAAAATGTAGTGTAGAAAAAGTTAAATTTACAGTACAAATCCAAAACAAGTGTGACTGCCCGCATTCAAGAAGCAGGAACCAGAAAAAAACACAAAAAATGAATAAGAACACATCTTTTAATACAAGAGACAAGACAGGCGCAAAGTTTCGGCCAACTGGCCTTTGTCAAGCGTAAGATCACAAACAAACAAACACCAGATACAAAAATTTTCAGTTTTCTTCTCTTAATTTTTGTATCTGGTATTTGTTTGTTTGTGATCTTATGCTTGTCAAAGGCCAGTTGACCGAAAACATGCACCTGTCTTGTCTTGTTGTATTAAAGATGCGTTCTTATTCATTTTTGTGTTTTTTTCTGGTTCCTGTTAACGAATTCAGAGTTGATTTTTTTTATTTGCTATTCCATATTGTGCACCATTTCTGTGTCATTACCCTCATGCTGCGTGCTTCTTTTGGTCATTTCTGCTCTCCAACACCCCAAACCCACCCAAACTGAGGTCAGCATGAGAATGGCATGAAGGTCCACAGAATCTGAAAAAAATTCAGTGGTATAGGGATAATAATGATAATGCTTTGGAGTTCCATTTCGATTGAGGCTTCATAACAAGGCTGCACTCAGCGTTTAGTTTGATAATCATCCTGTCATCGACCATGCCCAAGAGATACAGACACTTGTAGTGTTAGCCATCAAATTTGAACAAAACCCTCAGTTATACGTCTGTACAGTGGATAAGATTTCCAACATGCTGTGGCTTTCTCAGTTCTGTGTACGATGTGGTCAGGTGGGGAAAAACCACAATAATGTTTTTGTACTGATAGAGGTTTGAAGCCACAGTTTCCCAGTCTGTAGTCCACGGAGCTGATCACTTTCCCACGTTGACAACAGCCATTTTGTATGTACCTCCTTGAATCATTGGCCTGGGGGGATGTTTTTTTTGTTCGTCTGGAGCTGATGCAATATGCAATAAGATCAGCCCCTCCAGCTGGTTGGTTTAATAAACATTGAATAAGTGATGTAGACAGTTATCCTTGTGACTAGGTGTTGATTTTAATGTTCATATTGTATCATTGTCTGGGACTGATAAATATGCGAAAAGATTGGCCCCTACAGTTCTACCCAGCTTATCGTTTTTTTTTTAAAACAATTAAATGATTTAGATATTTATCCTTGTGACTGAATGTTATTTTAATATTTGTGTTGTATCAAGGAATTAAATATGATGTGGATTGAGTTTCAGTTTTTGCAGTTTTTGTTTGTTTATTCGTTTGTTTTTGAATCCCAGAAATGACTTAATTTTCAACGCGGCTGAAATTAGATGATAAGCTTTGCTGTCAGAGTGAAAAAAAGGGTTAAAATTCAAAACAATCAAGGAAAATGGAAGTGTTGTATGACGACTGTTTTCTATCTTTGTTATGTAAAACATTTAAAAAAAAGACAGTCAATGCATAGCCCTGATTTGCTGGCCAGTCAATAGCTTTAAGCTGAGTAAATAGATTTAAATCTTGTGAATGACTTACCTTTTCCCTATTGTTTTCATTCATGGGTTGCAGCTTCCATGTACACTCAGATACACAACTGACGGTTTATGTGTCTGACAATTTTTTACCCTGCCATTAATGCAGTCCTCTTTTCAAAGGAGTGCAAGCTGTGTGTTTTTGTGTTTTCATAAGCCATCAAACGCTGACATGGCTTATGGGATCTTTAATGCGTATATTCAAACATATTGCATACTTACATGTACACATACGAAGTGTGTTCCAGCATAAGCAGGTCTGCACATATGTTGACCGGGGAGACAGGGAAAGTCTTTACCAACCAGATGGTATTCAAGTAGGTTTGAACTCAGACCTTCCATTGTGAAGTCTATTGTCTTGACAGCTTGATTGATGCACTTGCCTATGACTGGCCAATGAACTTAGACCTGGCAGGCAAAAATTTCTTTTAAAAAGAATTAGCTATGTAGATGTCTGTTCGCGTACAAAGATACTGACCTGTGTGATTTTGTGGATGAAGAAAATCATGAAGCTGTTCAACGAATTTGACCACAACAAAAATGGCATGCTGGACTTGGATGATATCGCCGCCCTCAATGTCCATATCTTTTGGGAGATCCCTCGAATTGGCTCCAACGACATCAGTGAGTCTCTGTTTGAACACCAGTGTTACTGTATTGATTGACTGGAAGATGTGACGTGATTATTGGTTGTATGGCACTGTCTAAGGTCTTCATGTCAATATCGTAATAGTTATATTTGTTAGTTATTGAATATTAATTTTATTTTTGTGTCTTGGATAAAAAAAATCCTACGGGAAGAATTCTAGTACTAGTAGTAGTATGTATTTTAGCAACATTTTGTAAGATCTATTGCTATTGATCTGTATGCCTGATTGTTCACTATGTTTCAGTTGTTAAAGATTTCTCATTTATTTGTAGGTTCTTTTAGTTTGTTTTGTTTGTTTTTTCATTCAGATTTTGGGCATGCATGTAAATGTGTTCATCATTTTGGGTGGGCCTGGATAAAGATTTAATATACAAAAATGATGAGATGACCACTTGATAGAGATGAACAAGTAACAGTAGGGCCTTCTTTAGCAAACTGCAGAGGGTTTAGTCTTGACATTTTTTTTTATGTACAGATGACGAAGAGTATGGCGGCATACCCCCTGTGATCTTCAACCTGTCGGCACTAGAGGAGTTGTACCTGGACTTCCAGGCTGTGACCGCTGTCCCCTTGCACATGTGTCGTCTGCAGAATCTGGCTGTCCTGTCCCTTGCCCACAACCCCCTGTTAGAGAGTCTGCCTGGATCTCTTGGTCATTTGCCCAGCTTGAAAAGTGAGTTGATTTTGTAAGTTTTTTCATTGAATTGTGGACATCTGCTAGACTTAGAGTCAGCTAAGACTGTGTACAAAGCTCTTAATATCTTGTTTTGAAAATGTTTATCAGTCTGTCATAATTGCTTGTCTGCTGAATTAACTAATTTTCATGATGAAGTCTGAAGTCAAAACATGAGTTACCTGTATATCCTGAAAAGTAGATCGCCATTATTATAAAATGTTGTCGGGGTTTTAGTGTTATCTGTGTAATGCCTGATCCTTTGGCCTTGCGTAATCATTCTTGTATGTATACATATATGATCATAAGTATATGTGTATGTATGGTTCGACATTGTTAGTATATATTCATTCATGCGTGCATATTAATGTGCATATTCTGATGTGTGTATATGTTTTATATATTAGTGCTTCAGTGTATATTACAATCGATGTCTTGTAAAACATGTAATGCATGGTAAATTGAAATGAGTTTGTGGAATAGCGTTACAAAATAATGTTTTTTGTTGTTGATTTTTCTGTTAGATGCATTAGTTAAACAATGGTTTGCATGTTGCACCACACACATAAATTATGTAAGCATGTTTAATGGCTTTGGTTGTAAATAGAAAACTTGTAACTAATCATATTTCGTTAAAGAGGTGTGACATGCTGCAGTGTCCATCAGTTGTCAGTGATTTGTGGCAGTGTCTATGAGAACTAATCATATTTAGTCAAAGAGATGTGAAATGCTACGAAGTCCATCAGCTGTCATTGATTTTTGGCAGTGTCTGTGAGATTAGACTTCCAGTCCAGGCGTGAGGTCTGACCATGTCTGTGTATCTCCTGACTGCTGGGTAAAGAATGGAGATTTTTCCAGTCTTCCTAGTCAACATGTGTGTAGTCCTGTTAGTCCCCAACCTTCTTTCGTGTGCATATGAATGCAGAGCAGCGAGTATGCATGTTAAAGATCCTGTAAGTCATGTCAGTGTCCAGTGGCTTATGGAAACCTGAAAACACCCAGCATACACACACCAAAGATGGAGTATGTAGTCTACACAACAACATACCACCTGCACAGTGTTGGCAAACAGTGTGCATACAAGCATGCCAAAATAATTGGAATGCTTTACCTAAAATCAAACAAATTTGAATCTTTTACTCATCTATGCAACTGAAAACAATATTCTTCTTTAAGATATATATTTTTGGTGAATTTCTATACATGCAGGTATTCACTGACAAGATACGCTTTTAGTGAAGGAACATATTCAACAGGGACATGTTATCATCCTTAGCCAACAAAATAAACAAAATCATGTCAATTTGATGTGCAGAAATCCGACTGCTCAGCTGTCCATCACTGCGAACTCCACCCATTGAGGTGGTCAGTCGAGGTATGGAGTCTGTCAAGGCCTACCTCAAACGACTGGTCGAAGGTTTTACTGAATGCCGACGAACAAAACTCATGTTTGTGGGGCTGGGAGGAGCAGGAAAAACCTGGTTAGTGTGTGAGGAAAATGTGTTACTGTTTCACTAAGAAAGATGGATCATTTGGAAATAGATGCGTGATTGCATGCACATTATGAATGTGTGTTTGTGTAGTAGAGATATGCACTAAGAAAGATAGGTCATTTGGAAATATATGCATGATCCATTGCATACTATGCATATTCAAGTGTTTCATGTAGATAAGCATTGTTTTGGTTCAAGTGTTTGGTGTGGATGAACACATTTTTATGTAGTACAGATGTAAAAGCCAATACATTGAAAAGCCAGTACACATTGTATCGAATATTGCACACCTCAGGGCATATCCAGTCCATGCACATAAGTGATTACCTTATCAGCATCTTTTTAAATTCCCAGAAACAGTTCTTTTGATTAAATTTACTTTGACTGTTTTCCACAATGCAGTGTTATCAGTTTTTGTCTGTATTAGTTTTAGTTAGTGTAGCATAATCAGAAATAGTGCTTGTGCAAATACTTGGCTTGAGTTATCCCTATGTACGTAGAATGTGAAGTAGACATGGAGTGAGCAGACTATGCAACAGTATGATGACTGCACCAGAACAACCACACATGCATCTCAGGCAACATTACTTGGAACACAGAAAAAATGAAGTAGATTGTATAAAGCTCCTTGAAAATACTCTTTGGAGTATCTTCTGTGGTAAAAAAAAAAAAGATGAAATATGTGAATATTTTGACCAACTCAACAAATCATCAAGGAAGTTCTGTTGATGGTTTTTTCCTTTGTTTTATGTATCTGTGTCTTTGTTGTCTTTTGTGTATACTTGACAAAGGCTATTTCATTGATTTTTGTGTGTGTCTTATTTTGTTAATTAAATCTTTTAACCTGGTCTCGTTCAGTTTTTTTTTGTGTGTGTTTCTGATTTCTGTATTCTTGAATGCTGGCAGTGACTTTAATTTAGAGACCATACAAACATCAGTACTTAACCCTTTGACTTCCGCACCCTATCCACCACTAGCAAAAATTTAACCCTTTGATTCTCTCACCCTATCCACTGCAGGAAGCTGGTGGATAGGGTGAGGAAGTCAAAGGGTTAAAGTTTTGCTTTGCTGTCATGGTTGACAGAGCATGATGCTAACGGATAAGCTGAGGGAGTCAAAAGGTTAAATGAGTGACACACACACAAAGTTCTTGCTCATGCATAACACTAATTTTGTAGAATTGCAGAAGAAAGTGGAAACATGTTTATGATACCAGCTTGCTGCGTGCCCTGATGAGCGTGGGGAAGAAGACGGAGGGCACAAAGGGTGAAGACATCACTGATGGTATCGTGATTCAGCCATGGACTGTCAAAGATGACTCGGGCGTAGAGGTGACCTACAGTACCTGGGACTTTGCTGGACAGACTGTTTACTACAACACTCATCAGGTGTGTGTGTGTGTGTGTGTGTTTGTGTGTGTGTGTGTGTGTGTGTGTGTGTGTGTGTGTGTTTGTGTGTGTGTGTTTGTGTGTGTGTAAACATACATCATGCATACAGACAGACAGACTGACGGACATATGGACAGACAGACATATGTAAGCATATACATACATACATACATACATACATACATACATACATACATACATACATACATACATACATACATAATATTTTATGTCCTGCGAGATGGCTTCCTAAAGGAAATGAATTGAACATTCGAAGCTTGTGACCTGGGTGTTTGTTGCTCATGAAGAATTTCGAGGTCACCACCTTCTTTTCCCAGATACTAGGATTGTCTAATATCCAGTCATTCTGTTTCAGTTTTTCCTGTCAAAGCGAGCGGTGTACCTGTTGTTGTGGTCCACACGTCAGGGATTTGAACACGCTGGTCTGGACTTCTGGCTGAGCTCTGTGGCCAGTCACGCCCCCAAGAGCCCCATCTTTGTCATCGGCACTCATTGTGATCTGGTTGGTAGTGTATGTCTTTCACATTTTCAGGAGCATTTTTCCGGACCAGTTTTCTGTTATGAAAGTGGGAGAGAGATTTCAATTTTAATTTCAGTGGAAGGTGATGCCTTGACAATTTTCTGCCCTCTGCAGAAAGGTAGAGAACGGGAGAGAATGTATTTTCCCATGGTGAACAGGTGAAATAATAGGATTTTGATTTTGGTTTAATCCTTCATTAATTATGAAGTAGGAAACGTCTTCTTAGCATGCATGATGATCATGTATATATTGTGTGTGTGTGCGCGCGCGCGAGCTTGTGTGTTTGTGTGTGTTTGTATGCGTGTGTGTGTTTGTATGCGTGCATGCGTGTGTGTGTGCATGTGTGTGTTTGCGTGCTTGTGTCTGGATTAGGCGAATCTTTTGTATTGTTTCTGAAAACGTGCAGTATATCTGAGTGAATAAACGTACCTGTCTGATTTTGATGATGTTTATTTGCATATATTTTAATTTGTTTTGAATAATTTCTACATGAGTGGAACTTTCAGGAGAATGTAGGAACATAAAATGTACTATCCATATTCACACTAAACAGAATAACGTCACCAGTATCTGTGCAGGTCCCCAACGCCGGTGTGCCCACAGCTGATCTGAAGGAACGGTACCCACAGATTGCTGGTTTCCATTTTGTCAGCTCCCTGGAAGGAACAGTAAGTTGATGATAATAGTAATGATTATGTTTTAGTAACAAATACTACAGTAGTAGTGATAATAACACTACTACTATTATTACTACATGGAATTCCAAATCCATCCAGTCCATCAAAAGCAGACCTGACGGCCTGTCCCACAGTACAACAAAGCTGACTGGCCAAATCTACGTTACGCTACCAAACAGCTGTCCGACGACACTACATCAAAGTACAACGTCAAAAGTGGCCCAGAGGAAGTCTGGACAGAGCTGAAGGAAAAGCTCCACTCAGTTGTTGAGGTGCACATTCCAGTCACCACCCTCCGACCAAAGAACAGCAAGCCATTTGTGGATTACAACACCAAGAAGCTGATCAGGAGGAGAGACAGACTCTATAAAAGACAGAAAAAGACTGGAGATGAAAAAATTCGCCGCGAAGTCAAAGCCCTCAAACGCCAACTTCAGCGAAGTCTACGAAGAGCCTACTGGTCCTACACAGAAAACCTGATCACTGACAAAGCCTGGAACGAAGAAATCATTCTGGACATACATCAAGTCCCAGCGCACGGAAGCAGCCAGTGTCTCTCCATTGAAAGTTGCTGGCAAGCTAGTCACAGAAGCAAAGGATAAGGCAGAAGCACTGAACGCGCATTTTCAGTCGGCATTCAGCAGCAAACTATCCTGCTCACCAGAAGACTTGGACAGGCATGAATCCAGAGCCTGAAGGACCCACATGTGACCTCATCCACATCTCAATAGCAGGAGTCAGGAAGCTGCTAAAAGGCCTAAACCCGAGCAAAGCCCCTGGACCAGACGGAATCACCCGTAGCCTCCTGAAGGAAATAGCAGTTGAAATTGCCCCAGCTCTGACGCTCCTCTTTCAGTCCTCCATCAACACAGGCATTGTCCCAAAGGACTGGAAAACAGCAAACGTCTCTCCAGTGTTTAAGAAGGGTGAAGGATACAGGCCTGAAAACTATCTCCCCATCTCCCTCACGAGTGTTCTATGCAAAATCCTAGAGCAATTGTAATAAGCACAATCATGGGATTTGCAGAGGCAAACAACATCCTGCGTGAGGAACAGATCCGGTTCCGGCGAGGCAGATCCTGCGAAAGTCAACTGCTGGGGCTTGCGGATGAACTATCCTACAACATGGAGAAGGGGAAACAGTCAGACGTCATAGTGATGGACTTCTCGAAAGCCTTCGACATGGTCTGCCACTCCCTTCTAATCTACAAGCTCCGACATTACGGGATCACTGGCCAGGTCCACGAGTGGATCAAGAACTTCCTGGCAAACCGACAGCAGGTGGTGGTTGTTGATGGAGCTTGTGTAAGTTGGTGGCCAATTAACGCTTAATCTTTGTTCTATCTCCAGACATGTTCCTGTCAAAGAGGGTCTCTCACACCACATGCCTGTCTTTTTACTCTGACAAGAACGTAGAAACTTGGACACAAGAGACAGCTGACTCACATGAAGTGATCAGCATTTCACCACTCTTTGCTCACTTGACATATCCGCCATCTGGTGTAGTGTCAGTTACATGTATACCATACAACACAATACCACTATTACAAGTTTAGTAAATGTGTATCATACAACACAGTACCACTACAAATTCAGTGCATGTGTACTGTACAACATAATATCACTAGAAGTCCAGTATACATGTGTACCATACAAACCAGTACAAGTTTAGTGCATGTGTACCATACAACACAAGTTCAGTGCGTATGTACTATACAACATAATACCATTACAAGTTCAGTGCATGTGTACCAATACATTGGGTAACTCTTACTTTTTTGCAGCAAACTTGAATGAAATTGTACAAATACAGAAACTAAGTTATTGAGAGATGTTCATCCTGTCACACAGTAGCTGTGTATATGTGCAGGGCATACCTGAACTGGAAAAAGACTTGCTACGTATGACACTGGAGCAGACGAACATGGGGGAGGAGGTGCCACAGGTGTGGCTCAACCTGGAGAAAAAGATCCTGTCGTTAGTGGATAACAATTTTTTTCCTGCCTTGATTTTTGTTTTGCTTTCTTTTGATTTGTTTTCGTCTGATGTTTTTGTTGTTTGTCTGTTGTTACTGTATTACTTCTCTTCCTGTTGAAATCCCATGTTGCATCTCTGTCTTTCTCACTGTCTTGTCATTCACTCTGTTTCTCTGATTTGTTTTTCTTCCCCCGTGAATTTGCCGAGGGCTTTTCCATTATAAATAATACCCCCAGCTTCTGGAAATTCTATGTTTATGCCTTACACCTTTACTTTCTGTCATCTCTTCCAGCTTTGTTTTGCCTTGTTGGTCCTTTCTTCTGTATGTGTTCTTTAAATTCTTACATACTTCCTGTTGGGATTGATAATTGGGTACATGTCCTAAGCGCATTTTTAGCTCTAAAGCATTTATGATAATTTAGACCAGTTTTCCTGTATGTTTTAGTGTCCTTATTTATATCTGCATTTCTGTTCAGGTTTGTGTCTTTTTAACCTTCTGGTGATAAACTGGATGAAGTGGTCAAAATTAGGAGTAAATCCTTAGATTATGAGTGCAACTGTATTGATATGCGTACTTAAATGTCTTTTCCGTGTGATTTTTTTCAGGGTCATTGAGATGTCATGTGTGTGTGTGAGATGGCTTTTTAGCCTTGACACGGCTCTGTGCTGTGGGCTGGCTTTAACCCTTTGCCACCTGCACCCTATACCAACTGCAAAACTAACCGTTTGACTCCTCACCCTATCCACCAGCTTCCGCAGAAGCTGGTGGATAGGTGACTATCACCAGCTCCTGCAGGAAGCTGGTGATAGGGTGAGGAGTCAAGGTTAAGTTTTTGCTCTTCCAGCATGGTTGACAAAGAAGGATGCTGTTGGGCAGCTGCAGGAGTCAAAGGGTTAAACAGCAATGATAATGATAGTTTGTCTTTCTTTTATTCTCTTGTCTGTCTCAGTTTCTGTCTTCCTTCTTTTCTTATGTTTATTCAATCTCATAATTCTGTCTCATTGTCTTGTCATTCACTCACTGTTTTTGTCTGATTTTTTTTCCTGCTGCACCTTGAAATCAGCACACCACACTGACAAGTATTTAAACAATATAAGAACTCAGAAGTTTAGAGACTATCTCACATGGATACACCTAGGATGACATGAACTTGGTATAAGTAGGTGATACTAGTATGACATTTCCATCAAAACCTGTCCATTCTGTCCAGACAGCCTGTTTATAAAGATAAGAGGAACAACTGAAATACTGGTCATGCTTTACAAAGGAGAGTCACCAGGATACACATTCAAACTTACAAGTGAACATGATGAATAATATACCAGAAAATTGTGGTATACCATTGTTAATGTTATGTAGGTGAGAGAAAAAAAAAAGCAGTCAATACAACAATTTCGTGAACGTGTGAATATGTGAACAGTTCATATTAACAGAACAATACTTTTTGCACAAGTTTTCGTATTTTTGTTCAGTGTATCGATGATGTGTGAACAGCTCACCATTATCATCCTGTCCCCACCTCCCCCCCCCCCCCCCTCGATCCTGTTTATGCATGGGTTCTGGTCCCACAACTAGACCAGTGTCAATGTCAGTAGTTATTGCTGTCTGTCTGTCTGTTCTGTCTGTCTGTCTGTCTGTCACTCAGCTTGTTTGTAATATTTATTTTTGATTTACCTTATAGATATTTGGTGCCTGACCAACTTGGATGCGTGGGTTCGATTCCATATGGAAGACAAATTTAAGGGGAAAAATGGTGACAGCAGAAGGGCATCAGGAGTCTTAACCTGGGTGCGGTCTGGCCCCCTTAGAGTGTCTGGAGTTAAGGGCTGAAACACTTGCTTGATGGGATTTTTCCTCTGAGGACCTTCTGCTATCCGGCTCACACCAGAGTTTCTTGCCACTGCTACTGGTAGATTTTAGCAACAGCAGACATGGGAAAATGAGCAAGCATTACTGTGTAATGCTATCTTCACTGTTCATAAAAAGATTATTTCATTCAAATTCATTCACTGTCATTGTACTTTGTCAGCTTATAATAAATCAGATTTATCACCAGCAAGTCATTCACCTGGCAGTTAATTGTGCTGACGTTAATGTCTTTCGATTTATTTTTGTTTCACCAGAGCTCGTACCACTAACAGCATTTTAGAATGGAGTGTCATCAAAAAATACGGCATGGAAATTGGTATTTACGATGAAAAAGATGTGAGTATCTAGACTTTTTATGTAAGAAGAAAGTGTGTGAGAAGATCAGTCTGATTAATATTATCAGTTAATCAGTCAAATAGACAGTTACATGTTAGTCAGTCAGTCAGTCTGTCAGCCAGCCAGCCAGCCAGCCAGCCAGCCAGTCAGTCAGTCAGAATACCTTGTTGACGAGTCTTTCCACAACAGATGTTGAGATCCAGAGATTAATAGGTACTGAAAAAAACATTCTTTCATATGGCATGTGTGACACTGGTATGTATTGAATTTGTTCCAAGTACAGATATGCATCTCGAGAAAGTGAAAGGGAAATCCATGTTCATACATACTGAAATCTAAGTTGTTCTTTTACAAAACACTACAATCTGTGTTTAGTAGATGCTGAAACAAGTGGTTAATAGATACTGAAATCCACACTTAACCCTTTGTCTCCCTCACCCTGTCTGCCAGCATCCCACAATGTTAGCCATGACGACAAAGCAAATGCTTAACCCTTTTATTCCCTACAGGAAGCTGGTGGATAGAGTAAGGGAGTCAAAGGGTTACATTTTACTTTGCTGTTGTGATTGATAAAGCAGGATGCTAGTGGATAGGTCGAGGGAGTCAAAGGGTTAAACCTGCTGAAATCAATGTATAATAGTGTTGAAATCAGTAATTAAGAAATGCTGAAACATGTGTGTAACAGGTGTTGAAATATCTGGGTAAGAAATGTCGTAATCAGTGTTGAACAGGTGTTGAAATAAGTGTATAAGAAATACTGAAATCAATATTCAACAGGTGTTAAAATCAGTGTATAAGAATTACTTAAATCAGTATTCAACAGGTGGTAAAATCAGTATATAAGAAACACTGAAATCAATGTTTAACAGGTGTTGACGTAACTGTATAAGAACCGCTGAAATCAGTTTAACAGATTGAAATCAATGTATAAGAAACGCTGCGATCAGTGTTTAACAGGTGTTGAAATCAGTGTATAAGAAATGCTGAAATCAGTGTTTAACAGGTATTGAAATAAGTGTATAAGAAATGCTGAAATCATTATCTAACAAGTGTTGAAATCAATGTTTCAGAAGTGATGAAATAAGTGTTTAACAGTGCTAACTTAAGAAATGCTGAAATAAGTGTTTAATACATACTTTAAAAGCATGTTTAGTAGATAGTAAAGTCCATGTTGGTAACAAAAAATCCATGTTTAACAAAAGACAAATCCATGTTTAACAGATTTTGAAAGCAATGATGTCTGTCTGTCTGCCAGACCAAAGAAGCGATACAGTTTCTGCATGATCTAGGCACAGTGCAGTATTTTGATACAGAGTTCCTGCGGAACTTCGTCGTCATCAACCCTCAGTGGATCGTCAGTGCCATGTCATGTGTTGTGTCCGTGAAAAACTCGCCCATTCAGGTGAGGTGTATATGTTCATTAGTAGACTTTTGTTCTTTTCATCATTTATCCTTACCTTCATTTTTATGGGAAGGAGTTTCAGATTAACACAAGTAGAGGCTTTATGCATATATAAATATGTGTGTGTATATATATATATATATATATATATATATATATATATATGTGTGTGTGTGTGTGTGTGTGTGTGTGTGTGTTGGTCATTGGTTTAAAGTCTGTTCACTTACGTAATTTCAGACAAAAGAAAAAGTGGGTGGAAGGGGTGTGGGTGGAGAAAGAGGAAATGGAGAGGCTTGTTTGTATTCTTTCTTCAGAAAAAAGGAAGGGAAAGACAATTGGAAGAAAGGGGGGAGCTAAGAAATGAGGTGACTTACTGTAACTGACGATGTAAACAATAAACTACCTAAATCTAACATTGAACACAAAATATAACAAATTTTAAGTATCTAGCTATTGGGCATTTTGACAGGCTGAGAAATGATTCATATGTAACAATGGTGAAACAAGTATATCAGAAAGCGTGTTCTTAAAAATGAAGGAACGTGTCAATTTATCCCAATGCCAGAAAGGAGATGAGTGTATGCCCGAGTGCGGCTATGCATACAAACCTATGTGTGACCAAACTGTATTTTCAACTGTTTGTAGAAATGTTATGGATACATGTGTCCTGAAATATTTGGTTCGGAGGGCTGCTTAGGTGTGAATTGCGAAATACTGAGATTCAAGCAAACTTTCTAATTTCAAGAACAGATTGAAAGGAAAGGACAGATCCATTTTGACAATACCGTACCATACAGTACAGTACAATACAATACAATACAAAACGAATACAATACAATACAATACAATAAACACAATGCAACGCAACAACTCAACACAACACAACACCACTCAACACAGTACAATACAGTACAATGCAATACAGTATAATACAATACGATACAGTACAGTACCTTGTGATACAATACAGTACCATATGATACGATACGATACGATATGATACAGTACGATGCTATACTGTAAATACAATGCAGTGCAATGCATCGCAATGCAATACCTTAAGAATTTTTGTAGTCATTCTGTTAAAGATCACATACTTGATTCTGGTTTGAGACAAGTTTACACATACAGTCTTCAGCCCACCCTGCTATTAATGATTTCCTGACCCTGTTCAGAGTAAGGACAGTTGAAATAGTGATAGGGAGCAGATGGTCTCTGCCCTCATGATGCTGGCCTTAAGAATAGTAGTGGTTGCCCCCACTTCATTCATCCGCAGTTGCAGGGCTATGAGACAATCTTTATCTTACCCTTGTTCAAACATTTTGCTTTGCTTGTCTTTGAGTGACATGATGTACTTTCTTTGGTAAGGTTGGGGGTGGGGAGCAACTGGGTTTCATGCTGAAGATCCAGTGTGACATGGTCTTGCTGCAGTAATACAAATTGGTTACAATACAATATAACATAATGCAATATAATGCAATCAGTAAATGCAACACAGCACCACAGAACACAGTACCCTTCATCATCATCATCATGTGTCCTGCCGTTTGGCGTTGGTGATCATGGCCCTCCATACGAATCTAACCCTTATCGCGGCAAGTACATCTTCTACTCTGTCTGTCCTCAGCAAGTCTGTCCAGTGTTTTCTCCCTGGGTCTACCTGGTGTTTTTTCCCCTTCAGCTTTCCTGTTGTGATCAGATGCTCTAATTTCTCTTGCCTCATAAAATGTCCCATAAATGTTGCTTGTCTTTTCCTAATCTTCTTTATTAATGATCTTCTTGTGTCTGCCTCCTTTAAGACAGTACTGTTACCTCGCCCTTATTTGTACTGGTTGTAATCAGGATCACAAGGGACATCTGCTTCACAAGTTCATCCCACAGATCTGGAACAGCTACCCCAAGGACAAGCACCGGTGGCTGTTAAAGTTGACGGAAGAGTTTGACCTCACCTTCCCGTTGCCCAATGAAGAAAAAAACATCGTGCCATGTCTGCTGCCTGAGGAAGAACCTGAAGAGGTCAGTTCTTGGTTCGCCTTTAAAGATTATTGCTGTGAATTTTGGACTTAACCGGCTGGGATGGCAGTTTTTCAAACAAGACAATGACTGACCTACTTAAGGTTGTTAAGAAAGCAAGAGGGATGGTAGGAAGGTCACAGGGTACTCCAATAGAGAGGCAGAGAGGCATCACCAAAAAGACAGATATGTGTGTATATATACATATATGTGTGTGTGTGTGTGTATGTATATCTGTATGTATGTGTATGCGTGTATGTGTATATATTTGTGTGTATGTGTATATGTGTGTGTATGTATATGTGTATGTGCCTGTATACGCATATATAGATGCGTTCATTATGCAGTGTATACACTTCAAGATGTTTGTAAATGTTATGTATTTTTAACATGAATAAAACAAATTAAACAAACAAACAAACAAGATATTACATAGGACAAGAAGCCAGGACAACAAGATATCTTAATTTGTTTGTTCCAAATGCCATATCAGGTTTTTAACAATGACAAGAAAAACATTTTGGCAGATTTAACAGAAAGGAAGCTATTTACTTGCTTTCTTGCACTGATGTTAGAAGGGGTGGGGAGTGTATCGTTCTTGCTATTGACTACTCAGAAGACGAAGCAATGCTTCTACATCTATACTGTGTGCCGTCTCATTGTCGAATGACAATAATACATACATTTCATAGTGAACAACAATCAGTTCGTATGTACTGTACACAATATCATCCCGTGCTGCTTGCTATCAGTGTGAAGAACCGAGTCCGTAGTGTTCTACGTTCGTTGCTCTGTCTTTGCGCATGCGTGAACTTTGGTCCAAGATTATGAATATTAATCAACAATCGTCACATGTTAGTCATCGGCAGATGTGATGCGTCTAGTGTGTCGGCTTCAGCCTGCACCGCTGGCTAGCACTGCTGCTTGCAGCTATGCGAAAAGAAGAGCAGAAGGCGTAAGTCTCTTCCTGTCAGTACATAGCCTCTCCATCAGCAAGCCCTATGCTTTGCCGCCTCGTGACAACAGGCGGTAACTCAGCACCTCACGGACTCAGGCTAAATCTCGTGGGACTCGGAGGAGGTCTGGCCCCCAGACGTGAGGCACGCAGGCCCACTGGCGTGTGGATATGCCCTGGTGCCCACAAACCAGATCCCCAAGCTTTTGGTGAAAAGTTCCACTGCCTTGTGGACATCTCGGGAGAGAGTAAGGCTAGCGAAGAGAACGTACACAAACCGATGAAAGGCAACGGGAAACCACCATCGTAATTTTCCCAGGTTACTCATGGACAGAAACAGAAAAATGGAAAATAAAGACGACATAAATAGGTGCTCCTGTGGAACAGCTTCGTTCTGGTAGGGACCGTCATGCAGCGCAGGTGACACCAGACCGTCAGCAGGTTACTGCGTCCAAACCCCCAAAACTCAGATTTAAAAACATCAAAGTTGCAACATAGAATATAAGAACACTGTTGCAGAAGGGTAAAGTAGAAAATATCAAAACAGAGATAGAAAGGCTTAACATTGGTATTTTAGGACTAAGGGAAGTGAGATGGAAGGGGGCAGGCATGATAACATCAGGAGAATACACAATGATATACACTAGTGGTAACTCACATGAAAGAGGAGCAGGCATCATGATGGACAAGGACAAATCAAAAGCAGTTAAGGGATATTGGGCTGTGTCCGACAGAGTTTTGCTGGTCAAATTGGGAGGCAAACCATTTGATATCAACATCATTCAGGTGTATGCACCAACATCCGCAAGTACTTAGGAAGACATCGACAACTTCTACGAAGTATTAGAGATGAACAAAGTCCAATGTAAATCACAAGAAGTTACTGTAATAATGGGAGATTTTAATGCTAAAGTGGGACAGGATAGGGTGGAGGATATAGTTGGACCTCATGGCCTTGGTACGCAAAATGAAAGGGGAGAGAAACTTGTAGAATGGGCACATATAATGAGTTCATAGCAGGAAACACCTGGTTTGAGCAGCCTAATAAAAGAAAATGGACTTGGGTGAGTCCAGGAGATAATACCAAAAATCAGATTGACTACATCCTGATCAACAAAAGATTTAGAAATTCTTTACTGTCAGCAAAAACACTACCAGGCGCAGACTGCAACAGTGACCACAGTCCTGTAGTGGGAAGATTTAGACTGAAATTGAGGAAAAGGAAACAGACCAAAAGCAACATCAAACTAAACCTTGGACTCTTAAAGACAGATGAAGTGATACGTCAAAAATTTAATGTACATATTCAAAACAAATTCTCTGGAAGACGTTGGTGACAGTGAGGAACAGTGGACAAAGGTGAGAAATTCGATAAATGAAGCTTGTGAAGAAATCCCTGTAGTAGATAGAAAAGCAAGAAAAAAACTGGATGACTAAAGAAATTTTGGGCTTGATGGAGGAAAGGAGGAAGGCAAAGAGAAACGAGGAGATATGCACGAAGATAAACAAGGAGATCAGGAATAGGTGCAATGAAGCTAAGGTAGCTTGGCTGAAAACAAAGTGCAAAGAAATGGAAGACCGACACAAAACGGATCCTCAGGGTATGTACAGACGAATTGAAGAAAATGTCCACAGGAAAAATACATGCACATCAACTGTTTGCTTGAAATTGAAAGATGGCACGCTTAACATGGGAAAAGACAAAATATTAGACAGATGGGGAAAATACATTAAAGACCTTTTTGAGGATGACAGAAACGAAGAACACATTATAAAAAAGAACTTTGAAGGACCACCCATAATGAAAGATGAAGTTAGAGCGGCACTGAAAAAGATGAAACCAGGAAAAGCCCCAGGACCAGACAACATTACTACAGAGATGATTGAAGCATTGGAGGAATTTGGCATAGAAAAAATAAAAGTCCTCCTAAATGAAATTTATGATACTGGAAAAATCCCCAGAGATATGTCAAAATCAATTTTCATTGCACTTCCAAAGAAGACAGGGACTATAGAATGTGAACTCCATCGCACAATCAGTTTGATGAGTCATGTAACCAAGATCCTGTTAAGAATAATCATGATGAGGACAAGGAATAGAATCAAAAGAGAAATAGCACAAGAAGAGTGTGGATTTGTGGAAAGGAAAGGAAGTATTAATGCCATATACATCCCAAGAACTATCATAGAGAGGTCAATTGAGATGAATGAGGATTTGTATTTATGCTTTGTTGACTACACCAAGGCTTTCGATCGGGTAAGACATGATGAATTGATCAACCAACTGGAGAGACTCAATGTTGATGGAAAAGATCTACGAATAATCAGAAATATGTATTGGGAACAAACAGCTGCAATGAGAATAGAAAACAATGTAAGCTCTTTCCAAAACATCAAAAGAGGAGTCAGACAGGGTTGTGTTTTGTCACCAGATCTGTTTTCACTTTACAGCGAAAACATCATGAGAAACCTAGAAGAAGACCCTGGATTAAAGTTTGGAGGGAAAATGATAGCAACATTCGATACACAGATGACACTGTGCTAATTGCAGAAAATGAAAGGGACCTACAAAACCTTGTGAATACACTAGAAATAGAAAGCAAAGGTAAGGGGCTGGAACTAAACAGCAGGAAGACTGAAGTCATGGTGATCAGTAAAAAACATGAAATACCCTCATGCAAAATAACAGCAAATTGCGCAACCTTGACACAGGTTGATAAATTTAAATACCTGGGAACTATAATTTCATCAGACGGCAGATGCACATCAGAAATAGCCAGCAGAATCGGCCAAGCCAAAACAGCATTCAAGAGGATGACAAGCATTCTTACCAACAAATGCCTATTAATTAACATCAGGATGAGAGTTCTTGAATGTTATACCAATACTGTTGTACGGATGTGAGGCGTGGACAGTCAACAAGCAAAGCCAGAACAAGATTGAGGCAGCCGAGATGTGGTTTCTAAGAAGAATGTTGGGAGTTCCATGGACAAGAAAGAAAACAAACGAGACAGTCTTGATGGAGGCAGACACAAGTAGATTACTCATAAGGAAGATTAGGAAAAGACTGGCAACATATATAGTCCAGTTTATGAGGAAGGGGGATTTGGAGCACCAGGTCACAACGGGATAGCTGGAGGGAAAGAGAGCACCAGATAGACCCAGGGAGAAAATGCTGGACGGACTTGCAGAGTGGCTTGGGTCGAGGAGGGTGGGGGAGATGCTAGGGGCAACGAGAGATAGAGACAAATGGAAGTCCATGATCGCCAACGCCATGCGGCAGGGCACCTGATGATGATGATGAATCGTCACATCCCTATCCGTATACATAAAGAAGAGAAAATCCCACGTGGCGAACACAACTATAACAACTATAAACTATGAAAAATCAACACACTATTCAGAACAGCTAGGATCCTCAAATCAGTTCATAGATCAAGCCGAAGGGGCGGACGTACAACTCGTCCGGATCGAGTTACGTACTGCCCAACCGAATCATCTCTTGCAGTATCTTTCCTTTCAGAAGACCAACTGGGTGTTTCCGTAACTTCTTGCTGATTGGAAGATTGTAGATCTGGAGATACTCTCAGTTCATCAGTGCAGCGATGCTCCAATGTGATATCTTGTTCCTCTTGTACTGGAACTTCATTTCCTTTAGATGTAGAGGAGCGCAAGTGTTGTCTGTTCTGCCTGTACTTCTGATTTCCGGACAGGACGATGTATGACCGAGGAGATGGGTGACGTCCCAGGACGACAGCCGGATGCCATTTTTTTCCATTTCTAGCAGTTTTTCAACGATTTTCTAACGCATTGCTGCAGGCTGTCGGCTCGGGGGATGAATGACTCCTCTGGCACCTGGCTTCAGTTTTATTGTGTACTCTCCTGGAAGAGTGCCTGTAGTATTTTCTAAGTCAGGAAACTCTGCCCATACATCAGGTTGAACATTCAGATTCTTTGGTTGTTGTGAGGTTGATGAAGCTACCTCTTCATTGACATAGCTAGTCGTGCTATCAGACCTAGTGCTTCAGCTGTTTGACCAGAAAGAACGTTCTCTTGTTCAATACTCATAATCTCAATCTGTGTTTTTATGGTAGTGTTACTACACTTGATGCTTAAAGTGCTGGTGCCCACTGGATAGATACGATGATTTGAGTATGTGTGCAAAACGCGTTTTGAGGTGTACAGATTGCTACTATCAGATATTTCTGATAATCACTCAGCTTCATGGTGTTGCACTTTGCACCTGTGTCGATTTTGAAGTGAATATTTTCTCTATGTATGACTGCTGTTTGATTCCACTTGTCTTTCATGTCTGTTGACGTGTGAATGTCTAAAACTTCAGTTTCACTTTCAGTTTCTGAAGAATATTGGACTAGATGCATGCTATCTTTCTTTCTCTTCAGACAGGCAGTTGCCCAATGATTTGGTTTGTGGCAGTAAGCACATGTTGTGCCAATGGCCGGGCATTTTCCTCCAGTGCGTGCATGTTGTTGATCTTTTCCACAACGATTACACTTGGTCGACTAATTGCGTCATTACAGTGCTGACGTGATTTATCGTTCTCTTTGTTGTGCTCTGCTCTCAAAGGACTGTCCTTGTGTTTGTTTTTACCATTAGATCTAGAGTGCTAGCACGTTGACATGTCTTTGCGCATGCGTCACCTTTGGTCGAGATTATGAACATTAATCAGCAATTGTCACAGGGAGGAAGGGGAATGTTGAGCGTATGCATCTGCACATGTTTGTGAGTGGGTGTGTACATGCATTTGTGTTTGTGTCTGTGTATGTGTGGAGGGGGATTGTAGGATGGGGGATTAAGGTGAGGCTTGTATTTTATGTTGAAGTAAAATTTTTGACATCTTTATTAGCGCTGATCTTGCGTTTGTCCTTAGATCATAATCTTATCATGAAAAAAGTACAGTATATTCTTTTGTGATATTCATAAACCAGATACTCTGATCCGTATTTCTTTGTGTAAGTTATGTTCTATTTCAGTTACTAAATTAGTTCTCACACTGTTCATACTTTAACATTGTGCAGTTGAGTTGGCCCTCACTGGAAGAATCCAAAGACTCTCGGGAAACAAAGATGGTGTACAAGTTTGCATATCTCCCGGCTGGCCTCTTCAGTCGAGTGCAGGTTTGTAACTGGCTTTTATGTCACTGTCATATCCTGTTCTTGTACATAGGATAATAAATGAATTAATGACAAATGTATAACCCCACCATTTATACTTGAAAGAAAGCCTACGAGCAATAGGTAGGGCATAATATGGTAAGACAGTCATTGTGATAAATATATCATTCACTTAAGCTTTATGGCTATCCCTTTGACTCCCACACCCTATACATCAACTGCAAAAACTTAACCCATTGAATCCCTTACCCTATCCACCAGCTTCCAGCAGGAGGCTGGTGGATGCGGTGAGGGAGTCAAACAGTTAAGGTTTTTAAGGTTTTAGCACAGGATGCTGGTGAACGGGGTGCGGGTGTCAAAGGGCTAGGATGATGACAGAAAAGTGGTAGATTGAAAACCAAGAAAAGTTGTGTTACTGTATTTAATACTGATTTCATAGCCTTTCCTTTGATTTGTGTCTTGTATGTCAGTGCCTGTAGATGTGACAGTTGTACCTTAAGGTGTGTGTTTCTGTATCTGTGTGTGTTTGTGCAGGTACGACTGTTCCAGTTTTCAGACGGAAAACTCATCTGGAAAAGAGGATCCCTTCTGAAGAAGAATAAACACCTGGCCCTCATCAGACAAATCAGGTAGGTAGAAAAATGGGTCATATGGAGAAAACAAAGTAGGATTCTTTCAGGCACTGAGTGCTTATCATGGGATTATTGCCTTGTTTTTTTCTTTTTTTTTTTTCTTTTCCCTCATTGTTTCTTTTTGGGATTGGGGGGGGGGGGGTCTTACATTTTGGAGACTAGCACTTACATCACCTGTCAAAATCAAGTTGGAGAAAGAAAATTCTTTCTTTTATTGGGATCAAACCTTGGACCTTTGCTTCCCAATATACTTTTAACCCTTTGATTCCCACACCCAATCCACCAACTGCAAAATTTAACCCTTTCACTCCTTCATCCCCAGTCCACCAGCTTCCTGCAGGAAGCTGATGGGTAGGGTGAGGGAATCAGAGGGTTAAGTTTTTGCTTTGCTGGCATCGTTGACAATGCAGGCAGCTGGTGGATAGGGTGTGGGAGTCAAAGAGTTAAATGGTCTGCTCAGTGAATCTATTGTATAGCTATTCTTGTCGTGACATGATTGTAAACTGGTGGTGAGAGCCCAGATTCCTTGACCTGAGAACATTGTGTGCATGTATTTTTGTTATGTCGTCATTGTTATCTGTTTATGTGTTATCACGATATGAACATTTATGTATGATATGGCTGTAATGCTGTTCTGGCTATGTTCCTGGTAGTCGTTATTGTTTGTTTATTGGCACAATGTAAACGTTTATTTGCGATATGTCTGTAATGTTGTTCTGGTTATGTTCCTGGCAGTTGTTATAGTTTGTTTGTTGACACAATGCAAACATTTATTTGTGATCTATCTGGCTATGTTTTTCACAGTTGTGACTGTGTGTTTATCGACACAATATAAACATTTATTTGTGATTCGTCTTTAATGCTGTTCTGGCTGTGTTTCTCGCGGTCATTACTGTTTGTTTATCAGCACAGTGTAGACATTTATTTGTGCCATGTCTGTAATGCTGTTGTTTTTGCTGTGTTTCTGGCAGTCGTTAGTGTTGTTTATCAGCACAGTGTAAACATTTATTTGTGCCATGTCTGTAATGTTGTTGTTTTTGCTGTGTTTCTGGCAGTCGTTACTGTTGTTTATCAGCACAGTGTAAACATCTATTTGTGCCATGTCTGTAATGCTGTTGTTTTTGCTGTGTTTCTGGCAGTCGTTAGTGTTGTTTATCAGCACAGTGTAAACATCTATTTGTGCCATGTCTGTCGTACTGTTGTTTTTGCTGTGTTTCTGGCAGTCGTTAGTGTTGTTTATCAGCACAGTGTAAACATCTATTTGTGCCATGTCTGTCGTACTGTTGTTTTTGCTGTGTTTCTGGCAGTCGTTAGTGTTGTTTATCAGCACAGTGTAAACATCTATTTGTGCCATGTCTGTCGTACTGTTGTTTTTGTGTTTCTGGCAGTCGTTACTGTTGTTTATCAGCACAGTGTAAACATCTATTTGTGCCATGTCTGTAATGCTGTTGTTTTTGCTGTGTTTCTGGCAGTCGTTAGTGTTGTTTATCAGCACAGTGTAAACATCTATTTGTGCCATGTCTGTCGTACTGTTGTTTTTGCTGTGTTTCTGGCAGTCGTTACTGTTGTTTATCAGCACAGTGTAAACATCTATTTGTGCCATGTCTGTCGTACTGTTGTTTTTGCTGTGTTTCTGGCAGTGACAGTGAACTGGTTGTGAGAGTTCAAGGTTGTCGCCCTGAGAATATTGTGTTCCTGGTTCACGAGGTCATCGAGAGTCTGATTGAGGAATCCTTCCATGGAGTGCAGTATGACTTCCTGCTGCCTTGTCCGGACTGTGTCACTAAAGTGAGTTTTTCTGCTGTGTGGAAACTTAGGTTTCTTCTTGTGAAATTACAGAGTCTCTGAATTTGTGTAGAATTCATTGAAGAGTTGTATTTTTGGTTTTATATGTTGTCCACACAACTCTCCTGCAGTTATCTGACAGACATTTTAAGCTTGCACAAAATCCTATGCTCTAGCTTGGCCCTGATGAAGGGGAAGAACAGGATTATACAGTTTTAATCTGATTTCTCAGAATGTCTGGAGCATTGAGAAAAGCAGCAAGTATGCCAGTGTTTATGTTGTGTGTTTAGATTGAAATCAGGATATCATCCTTCATTCACAATTATTGTGAATCAACCAGATGGCACCCCCCCACCCCCTTGAAAATTGTGCATTGCTCATGTGACACAAACCTTATCGTCCATAGATCATAAGTCTGGCGCACAATCCACTTCAACTGTACAACATATCTAGCAGTACGTTTGTATACCTGTATGTGTGGTGTCTATACGGTGTCAGTCTCGTTTTTTGAGGTGACTATGCATTTACACATATGTTGATAAAGAGACGACATCACAATGACAGAATCAACTTAACCCTTTCAACCCTGCCAGGCTTAGATGAGTTTGGATATACCCTTAATACTTTGATAAATTGCCCTGTTAATTATGTTCACAGCCATAAACTTGCTATGTAAATCATGTTCACAATGATAAAATTGCTGTGTTAATCATGCTGACAATGATATAAATGCCATGTGAATCACGCTGACAATGACAAAATTGCCATGTGAATCATGGTCACAATGATATAATTACCATATGCATCATGCTGTGGTATTATTACCATGTTAATCATGCTGACAATGATATAAATGCAATGTGAATCATGCTGACATGATGTAATTGCCATGGGAATCATGCCCACAATGATAAATTTGCCATGTGAATCATGCTGACAATGATATAATTACATGTGAATCAAGCCCACAATTATAAGTTTGCCATGTGAATCATGCTCACAATAATATAATTACCATGTGAATCATGCTGACAGTGATATAATTCCACGTAAATTATGCTGACAATGATGTAATTGCCGCGCAAATCATGCTGACAGTGAGTGATAAAATTGCAATGTGAATTATATCCACAATGATAAAATTGCCAGGTGAGTCATGCTCACAGTGATATAATTGCCATGTGAATCATGCCCACAGTGATATAATTGCCATGTGAATCATGCTCACAATGATAAAATGGGCATGTGAATAATTTCACAGGGAAGCCAGCATCCCAGTCTGTTTAAAGGATCCCTGGTAAAGAAGGCCAAGGATCGCCATGCTCCGTTCCTGCAGTGCCATGAATTCTTCCACACCATCTCCATGTCTCAGCTCCAAGGTATATTTGTTTGTCTGTCTATTCCTCTCTGTCTGTCCGCTGTGTTGTGTACATTTGTCTGTCTAGCTGGCTGTTGTCTGTCTCTTTGTCTGCACTATTGTGTATATTTGTCTGTCGTATCAAACAAATGAGTAAGTAGACCTTTCTATGCAGACATTGATCAGTGAATAGGCAATAGAAAGCACAAGAGATTTTAATCTGGGCGCACGCAGCTCGACCACAGTGCGAAGTGCCAGAATCTCTTCTAATACCTTATTACTTGGCAACATGTTATTGCAGTATGAGTTCTATTTACAAGAGGAGCAAGAATGTAAATGAAATTGTATATCTTAAGTCGCATCTTAAACATTAAGAACTTGATTCTACATCCCGACAAATTGAAATCATTTTGTTGGTTTGCCGCGCCTTTACTTGGCCTGAACTTGCTTTTATGCAAGCTTACTGTCTAATGATTAAAGGCGTGGTGTGGTTCAAATGAAAGATTACAATACCAACATTCTAATTGTGATCTTAGAATTTCCATAATTTAATTCACTATTTTACAAATTTCTGATTACCGTCATGGCTCACTGATCGGAAATTTGAACAGTGCCAAATGATCAAACAACAA
The DNA here is from genome assembly GCA_030674185.1 of Monoplex corrugatus. Lineage (NCBI taxonomy): Eukaryota > Metazoa > Mollusca > Gastropoda > Littorinimorpha > Ranellidae > Monoplex > Monoplex corrugatus. Next base: position 87,663,863 of record CM060310.1, on the reverse strand, counting down.
AATTATTGATTTCAGGAAAACGAGGGAAATTTCACCTTAGAGACATTTCTGATAAGAAGTACATACTTTTTTGCTTAACTAATGTGCACAAATTAGTTCATTTCCTAGCTTTTAGAGGTTTAAAATACTAGAATTGCCTATTTTCAGAATTGCTCAACCAGGGGAGGTAACTGTAATCAAGGTCGTTTGAGAAGAAAAGGCGTCTCCTACGCGCATTACTTGAGTGCACGGCCACATTGTATTGTGTGGGATTGTATTGTATCATATTGTAATGTATTGTAGTGTATAATTGTATATTGTATTGTGTTGTATCGTATTACACTGTGTTGTAGTGTTTGATATTGTATCACATCGCACTGTATTGTAGTGTGTTATGTGTTGTATCATATTGCACTGTGTTGTATAATATGGCATTGTATCATTTTGCACTGTATTGTGTAATATTATATTGTATAATATTGGACTTTGTTGGATTGTAACATATTGTGTTGTATAATATTGTCTTGTGTTGTATAACATTGTGTTGTGTTGCATCACATTACACTGTATTGTATAGAGCGTATTATGTTGGATTGGATTGCATCATATTGGGCTGTGTTGTATAGTATTATATTGTATCATATTGCACTGTATTGTATAACATTGTAATATGCTGAATTGTATTGTACAGAGGTAATGCCAGCAGACAGTGCCTCAGACTTTGACGCACAACTTCAACACAGCATCATGTCGCTGCAACAGCGGAACTCAGCCATGGCCAAGGACGTGGCCATTCTGTATAGCGCCGAGGACATTCCTGCCAACACGGAGACAGACAAAGTTCACCCAGCCTGGGTCAAGAAGGATCTCATGAAGCAAGGGGATATTGTAGGATATTCATGGTGAGGGTTTAAAGAGACGTGGATGAACACACAAAATATTTATATGCTTGCTCGTATGGACACGTACATGCGCGCACGCACGCACGTGTGCACATATGTGCGCATGCATGCGTGCATGCACACACACACACACACACACACACACACACACACACACACACATACACAAACTGACACACGCACACCCCTCCCTAGAAAGTGGGAAACCCAAATTCCAGTTGTGAATCAGATGTTATGTTGTGGTTTATGTGCTAATCTTTTGGAGAAAGTGATGAACTAAGGTTCTGTAAACAGCATGCACTCTGTGCATGTTGACAATTCCACGGCAACAAAGACAAAATTGTGTATCAGAACCCACTTTCATAGATAAACAGAAGACATGATTACAGAAAAAAAACGTGTGTTGCTGCTTTGAAGCAGTGGAAAATCATCCTTGGAAAGCAGCCCAAATTTTACAAGGAAAATCCATTGTGACATGAAAATACATTAGATAAATACGTGCGCAGATATACATAAGCACACATACACATACAAAACGTGTACTCCATGTACCTGAGAGCAACTGGAATACTCAAAACTAGAAGTAGATGTTCAGATGTTGAACTGGTAACTTGGGGAGTGTAAAGACTTTTCATGCTACAAAATCTCACGACAATTGACCAGTAGAAAAGTTCTCACTTTTACTAACAGATTTAAAGAAAAATGAACGAGCTCATTCGCATCAGTCAGTGTCTTGGTTTAACTTCTCATGATTTCAAACATAAATGATACTCAAAAGAAAGGAAATACATCTCAAAGCCTCTTTGTCACAATGGGCAAGCATGAAATTAATTTAAAACAGGATAATCAGATCATCTGTACATCACAATAATCTTTTCTTTGACATTCTGTTTCTGTCATCTCAAATCTCTTCTGGTCACAATTTCAGTATTATGAATGTCTCAACCTTTAAGCCCTTTGTCCAAGAATCTCTGGCAGTCAGTGTCTTTCTTCATACAGAGCTTTCAAAAAAGTAATTATATATGAAACTCTTTACACTATAAGCCCTACTGCCATGACTGCCAAATAGATTCGGAATCCAATATGGGACAGTACTCAATAGCACTGCACAAAATAGACAGGCCAGGATTACATGCTGCCTTCTCAAAATCACTTCGTTCACTGTATGTCAAATTCAAAATCACAGTTTAAAACACAGCTCAGTTTTCATGAGAAAGATCACCCTGCATTACACGAAGTAGCTAATCTTCCTTTGCATCATGGTTTTACACCACATCTTCCAAATGTCCAAAATTGCTGCATACAAAAGCACAAAATATTCATTCATTTAGTTATTTGTTTGTTTATTTATTTGTTTACGTATGATTGATTGATGGATGGATGGATTGGTTGATTGATGGATTGATTGATTGACTAATTGATCGATTGATTGACTGACTGTCCGATTTTTGCTTGTGCATGAAGCTGGTTTCCAGACGATGTGAAGAACACCAGTGTAGAAGACATGATAATGGCGCTCAAGAACTGCAAGGTGAGACTTTTGTATCATTCTGACATTTTTTGGATATTTTTTAAGTTTTCTGATTTTTCATGGATACATGTATGCACATTGTTTTGCTCACACTGTGCATACAGTATGTTACTGTACAGTCTGCATACTTCATCTTTAGTGGGTGTGTATGCCAGGTATTTCATGTTTCCATAAGCCCCCGGTTACTGACACGATGTTGCAGGATCTTCAGTGTGCATACTTGATGTTCTGCGTGTGTATACACATGAAGTGGGTACAGACACCAACAGGTCTATACTCTGTACTCTTTACCCACCAGGCGAGAGGTATATAGGCAGGATCCTCCCCAAATCTTGCAATTTAAAGTCCGATATCGTACCCACTTAATGACTGTGTCCATCATCTTTAACAGTGAAATATGAATATGTGAAGAGTTGGGCTTATGTCTGAGATCTCTTTAATCAGTTCATTCCCACCATGCTTTTAACCAGAGCCTTCTATGGGTTCTCTTTGAAGAGGAAAGGATACCTCAATATAGTAAAATTGTTCAAGCAGGAAAGGTAAAATTCTGCATGCATGCGCGCACGCACACACACACACACACACACACGCACACACACACACACATACATACACACACACACACACACACACACACACACACACACACACACACACACACACACACACACACACACACACACACACACACACACACACACGTGCGGGCACCAAGTATCATTTCAGTCATTGTGAAAATAAGAAAATTTACAAATTGCAAGACGTAGATACTAATTCTCAAGTCAGTAGCCCACATCACTCACTTACAAAGTCCTGTTCCTTCCTTTATCCTGGCAGGTGGTTGTGGCGCTGGTGTCAGACAATTTTGAGTGCGACGAGAAGAGCAAAAAGATGTTGATGTACACGATGGACACGCTGAAAAAGGCGTACATCATCGTTGTCATACCACCCAACAACAGCTGGAAAAAAACTGACCTTGGCATGCGCGTTGGCAATCAGGAGGTATTGGTCATTGATAGTGTGTGTTGTGTGTGTGTGTTGTGTGTGTGTGTGTTGTTGGTGTGTTGTGTGTGTGTGTGTGTGTGTGTGGTGTGTGTTGTGTGTGTGTGGTTGTGGTGTGTGTGTGTGTGTGTGTGTGTGTGTTGTGTGTGTGTGTGGTATAGTGAGTTTGTTGTTGTGTGTTGTGTATGTTGTTTGTTGTTGTATATGTATGTATGTATGGGTTCTGTTGTTGTGTGTATGTGTGTATGTATGGTTCTGTTGTTGTGATGTATGTGTATATGTATGGTTCTGTTGTGTATGTGTGTGTATGTTCTGTGTTTGTGTAGTGTAGTATGTTCTGTTGTGTGTATGTGTAGTATGTCTTGTTGTGTAGTATGGTGTATGTCTGTTGTTGTGTGTATGTGTGTAGTTCTGTGTTGTGGTAGTGTGGTATCTGTGTTGTGTATGTGTGTTAGTTCTTGTTGTGTGTATGTGTGTGGTAGTTCTGTTTTTGTGTGTATATGTATGTGCACGGTTCTGTTGTTGTGTGTATGTGTGTGTATGTTCAGTTGTGTATGTGTGTTGTATGTTGTTGTTGCATGTGTGTGTGTGTATGGTTCGTTTGTGTGATGTGTGTGTGTGTATGGTTCTGTTGTGTGTGGTGGTGTATGGTTCTGTTGTTGTGTGCATGTGTGTGATGGTTCTGTTGTTGTTATTTGTGTGTGTATGGTTCTGTTGTTGTGTATGTGTGTGTATGGTTCTGTTGTTGTGTGTAGTGTGTGTGTGTGTATGGTTCTGTTTTGTGTGTATGTGTGTGTGTGTATGGTTCTGTTGTTGTGTGTATGTATGTATGGTTCTGTTTTGTGTGTATGTGTGTGTATGGTTCTGTTATTGTGTGTATGTGTGTGTATGGTTCTGTTGTTGTGTGTATTGTGATGGTTCGTTGTTGTGTGTATGTGTGTGTATGGTTCTGTTATTGTGTTTGTGTGTGTATGGTTCTGTTATTGTGTGTTGTGTGTGTGTGTTGGTTGGTGTTGTGTGTGTATGTTCTGTTTGTGTGTGTGTATGTATGGTTCTGTTGTTGTGTGTATGTGTGTGTGTATGGTTCTGTTGTTGTATGTTTTGTGTGTGTACGGTTCTGTTGTTGTATGTATGTGTGTGTGTGTTGTGTGTGTGTGTGTGTGTTGTGTGTGTGTGTGTGTGTAGTGCTTCTGTTTTGTGTGTATGTGTGTGTGTGTGTGGTTCTGTTGTTGTGTGTCTGTGTGTGTGTACGGTTCTGTTGTTGTGTGTATTCATGTGTGTGTAGGTTCTGTTGTTATATGTAAGTATGTGTGTGTGTGTGTGTTGTGTGTGTGTGGTGGGGTGTGTGTGTGTGTTGTGTGTGTGTACGGTTTGTGTGTTGGTTTTGTGTGTGTGTGTGTGTGTGTGTTGTGTGTGTGTGTTTTGTGTTGTGGTGTGTGGTTCTGTTGTTGTGTGTATGTGTGTGTGTGTGTAGGTTCTGTGTTGTGTGTATGTGTGTGTTGTGGTTCTTTGTATGTTGTGTGTGTGTGTGTGGTTCTGTTTGTTGTATGTATGTGGTGTATGGTTCTGTTGTTGTGTGTATGTGTGTGTGTGTATGGTTGTGTTGTTGTGTGTATGTGTTGTATGGTTTGTGTTGTTGTTGTGTGTGTGTGGTATGGTTCTGTTGTTGTGTATGTGATGTGGTTCTGTTGTTGTGTATGTATGGTGTTCTGTTGTTTGTATGTGTGTGTATGGTTCTGTTGTTGTTGTATGTGTGTGTATGGTTCTGTTGTTGTATTGTTATGGTGTGTTGTATGTTGTTGTGTGGTTGTATGTGTGTGTATGGTTCTGTTGTTGTATGTATGTATGTGTGTATGGTTCTGTTGTGTATGATGTGTGTATGGTTCTGTGTTGTATGTTGTGTGTATGTGTGTGTTGTTGTGTGTGTATTGTCTGTATTGTGTGTAGTGTGTGTAGGTTTTTGTTGTATGTGTATGTGTAGTGTGAGTTGTGTACGGTTTCTGTAGTTGTGATGTGTGTAGTTGTGTGTTGTATAGTGTTGTGTGTGTGTGTGGTTACGGTTTGTTTGTATGTATTGTGTGTGTGCTGTTATTGTATGTATGTGTGTGTAGTGTGTGTGTACGGTTTGTTATGTGTTGTGTTGTGTGTGTGTAGGTGTTGTGTCGTTTGTATTGTATGTATGTGTGTACAGTTCTGTTTTGTATGTGTGTGTGTGTGTGTGTGTGTGGTGTGTGTGTGTGTGTGTACGGTTCTGTTATTGTATGTATGTGTGTATGTACGGTTCTGTTATTGTATGTGTGTGTGTGTGTGTATGTGTGTGTGTACGGTTCTGTTATTGTGTGTAAGTGTGTGTACGGTTTTGTTATTGTATGTATGTGTGTATGTGTGGTTCTGTTGTTGTGTGTATGTGTGTGTACGGTTCTGTTGTTGTGTGTATGTGAGTGTACGGTTCTGTTATTGTATGTATGTGTGTATGTGTGGTTCTGTTGTTGTGTGTATGTGTGTGTACGGTTCTGTTATTGTATGTATGTGAGTGTACGGTTCTGTTATTGTATATATGTGTCTAAAGGGGGTTACTTCTCTGAAGACCTTCTGTTGTCTAGCTCTCCCTAGAGTTTCTTTCTACCTGCACATGGTCAATCCATTGACTTCCGGGAATAGTTCGGAGGACATTCGGGAAAGACCGAAGGACACTGGGAAAGACTAGATCTGCGGGCTTTATGGGTTGGCTTCCCACCTTGCCTTTGATAACATGCCACGAGTTCCATAAATGAAAGATGCTCCCAGGATTCACCGAAAGGGGAGAGAATGATGAATCCATCGGCACTGACTCCATCACGACTGGAAACGCACAGCGGATCATGATTAATGACCAGATGGAATTTCCGTGTGCGTGTGGAAGGAGATTCACACCAAACGCGGCATGAAGATCCACAGGACAAAAATGGGCTGTTTGAAGACTCATACGAACCAGCAGCAGCGCACTGCGACAGCAGGTGAGACGTTGGATGACCAAGCCAGGATTTAAACCATAGTGCCAAGGACATCCACGCTGATGGTTCTGGTGGGATCTTGCACGAGCTCTTAACGCCAAACGTGAAAAACTCAATTTGCCGCCTGCCGGTGCAAAAGAACAATGGGAGAAATTAGATGAGGAACTTGTCCTTAAGCTGAATGCGCTAATAGGGAACAGTACGCTGGAACACAAACTTGACACATACGGAGACATCATATACTCTATCTGCAGGGACACTTATGGAGTGAAGCAGCCAAAGACAAAAACGCCTCCCCAGAAATCCAGAAGACAGCAACAGATGGAGAGCATCCGGGGGAAGAAAAGGAAGCTTAAAAAGCGAATGAAAACTGCCTCAGAATTCGAGAAGCAAGGGCTCCTGGAACTCTGGAAAGATCTGAAAGCCAAACACAATGCTCTCAGCAAAGTGGAATCAGCAAGGCGAAGAAAGAGCAAAAAGAAGAAGACTCAAGATCGTTTTTTCAAAGATCCCTTTGACTTTGCAAGAAAGCTGTTTGAACAACCCAAATCAGGGACTCTCACAGTGGGCAAGGAAACCCTAGAGCAGCATCTCAGGGAAACATATTCCGATTCTCAGCGCGAGGCACCACTTGAAATCCAGAATCTGGTTTGGCCTGCAGCGCCAGAAGGAAAATTCAATAACAAACCACCAACACTGGAAGAAGTGAAGAACGTAGTAAAGAAAGCCAGAGCCAAGTCAGCACCTGGACCAAACGGAATACCATACCTGCTCTACAAGAAATGCCCAAAAGTGCTCGAGTGGCTCCACAAGATGATTCGATCAGCATGGAGGAACCAGAAGATCAGCGACCAATGGATGAGAGCTGAAGGAGTGTACATTCCGAAGGAGCAGAACTCCAGCAGCATCAACCAGTTCAGGCCAATATCACTTCTGAACGTCGAGGGGAAAATCTTCTTCTCTGTTATGGCAGCAAGATTGACAAAATACCTGACTATAAACAAGTATCTGGATATGTCAGTCCAAAAGGGAGGCATACCAGGAATGCCTGGATGCTTGGAACATGCCACGTTGATTTGGGATGCCATCCAAAAAGCAAGAACAGACAAGAGAGACATTGACGTAGTTTGGCTTGATCTGGCGAATGCATATGGATCAGTTCCACACGATATAATCCAGCTGGCTCTTGAAATGTATCACATCCCAGAAAACATCCGAATAATGCTGAGGAAGTATTTCCAAGGGTTCTCAATGCGGTTCTCTACCAAAGAATACACCACGGACTGGATAGACCTAGAGGTGGGCATTGCAATGGGCTGTGCAATCTCTCCCATACTGTTCGTGTTGGCAATGGAAGTCATCTTGAAAGCTGCAATGAAGAGTTCAGGTCCAGTGAATCTGGGAGATGGATACCAGATGCCTCCTCTGAAAGCTTTCATGGATGACACAACAGTCTTGTCCACGGATGAGGAAGAGACACACCAAATCTTAAAGCAGCTGGATGAGTTGGTGGCCTCTTCAAGAATGAGGTTCAAACCAAAGAAATCCCGAAGTCTCTCACTGCGAAAAGGAAAAGTGGCAGATTCAGTCAAATTCATGGTAGCCAACCAAGCCATCCCCACTGTCAGAGAAGAGCCAGTAAAAAGTCTCGGAAGATGGTATGATGACTCCCTGAAAGACACACAAAGGGGATGTGAAACCAAGCAAACAGCAGAAGAAGGCCTGAAGAAAATAGATAACTGCGGACTGCCAGGCAAATACAAAGTCTGGTGTCTACAGTTCATGCTGATACCAAAGCTGCTGTGGCCACTGCTAATCTATGACATTTGCACCAGCACAGTGGAAGCAATGGAAGCCAAAATCAACAAATACACAAGAAAATGGCTCGGTGTCCCACCTGGTCTCACTGATGTTGCATTCTACTGTCGTCAAGCAATGCTGAAGCTACCTCTCAAATCCATAGTGGAGGAATACAAAGTTGGAAAAGCAAGACTGTTGAGCATGCTGGAGGAATCGGAAGACAATATCGTGAGATCAGTTCAGCCAAAGCTGAGAACTGGTAGAAAATGGAAAGTCCAAGAGGCTGTAAACAATGCCAAGAGAAACCTCAGCATCAAAGAAATAATTGGACACACGCAAACCAACAGACAGGGACTGGGAGCAACAAAAATGCTGTTGTGGTCCAAAGCCAAAGGGAAGGAAAAAAGAGACATGATCATACAGGAGTTGAAGAAAGAAGAAGATGTCAAAAGAGTGCAGAAGGCAGTCCAGCAAGGTCAACAGGGGCAATGGACAACATGGGACAGTGCACTCCAAAGAAGTCTCAGCTGGAACGATATGTGGCACATGGCTCCTCTAAGGATAAGCTTCCTCCTCAGATCTGTATATGACCTGCTCCCCTCGAATGCAAACTTAGTGAAATGGGGGAAATCAGATGACCCAGCATGTCCGCTCTGTCAGAAGAAACAAACAGTGGAACATGTCCTAAGCTCTTGCAAAGTAGCGCTAGCCCAAGGAAGGTATACATGGAGGCACAACCAAGTTCTGAAAGTGATCACAGACGTGGTTAGCGAAAAAAACATGACCCCAAACGCACCAATTGCTATGACAACGTTCTACAAAGCAGGAGGGAAACAGGTCTGGCCCGAAATTGCTATGACAACCAGCACATTGCCAAAGGGTCTTCTGGATGGAGCAGTCGACTGGGAGTGTACAGCAGACCTCCCAGAGTGGAGAAATTACCCAGATGTCATCAGCAAGACAGACATGAGACCAGACATCGCTCTCCACTCTGACTCCTCGAAACAAGTGATTCTGATAGGACTCACTGTGCCATACGAAAGCAGAATGGAAGAAGCACATATCTACAAGACCGAAAAATACGCCGGTCTTGCCAGCACCCTGAAGAAAGCAGGTCTGCGGGTCAAAATCTTCGCCATAGAGGTCGGGGCAAGAGGGTTTGTGGGCACCTCCGCTTATGATCTCATGAAACAACTCGCCATTTCTGGGAAGAAGAGGACTAGAGCCCTTAAAGCGATGGCAGAGGCAGCAGAAAGGAGCTCAAGCTGGATCTGGGCAAGGAGGAACCAAAGTGGACTTCATAAGGATTAAATTCCCTACAGATGATGTGTGCCCCGTTAGCACATTGGTAAAACCGCGTACCGCAGTTCTGAAGCGCAGAATCGCCCAGGTTCGCTCCCCTGCGTGGGAAAAAAGAAAAAAAATAGAGAACAGCAGAAGGGCATCCAGGAGTCATGACCTGGATGTGGCCCGGCCCCCCGAGAGTGTAAGGAGTTCAGGGCCGAAACACTTGTCTAAAGGGGGTTACTTCTCTGAAGACCTTCTGTTGTCTAGCTCTCCCTAGAGTTTCTTTCTACCTGTGTATGTGTGGTTCTGTTGTTGTATGCATGTGTGTATGTGTGGTTCTGTTGTTGTGTGTATGTCACTATGTGTGTGTACGGTTCAGTTATTGTATGTATGTGTGTGTACGGTTCTGTTATTATATGTATGTGTGTAGGTGTGGTATTTTTGTTGTATGTATGTGTGGTTCTGTTGTTGTGTGTATGTGTGTGTACGGTTCTGTTGTTGTGTGTATGTGAGTGTACGGTTCTGTTATTGTATGTATGTGTGTATGTGTGGTTCTGTTGTTGTGTGTATGTGTGTGTACGGTTCTGTTATTGTATGTATGTGAGTGTAGGTTCTGTTATTGTATGTATGTGTGTGTGTTTGGTTCTGTTCTTGTAGGTTATGTGTGTGTACGTGTCTGTTTGTTGTGTGTATGTATGTGTGTGTGGTTCTGTGTTGTATGTTGTGTGTGTGTATGGTTCTGTTGTTGTGTGTATGTGTGTATGTATGGTTCTGTTTTGTGTGTATGTGTATGTATGGTTCTGTTGTTGTGTGTATGTGTGTGTGTGTTTGGTTCTGTTATTGTATGCATGTGTGTGTGTGTGTGCGGTTCTGTTATTCTATCTATGTGTGTGTAGGGTTCTGTTGTTGTAGGTATGTGTGTGTGCACGGTTATGTTCTTGTTTGTTATATATTGTGTGTGTGTGTATGGTTCTGTTGTTGTGTGTATGTGCGTGTGTATGGTTCTCTTATTGTGTGTATGTATATGTATGGTTCTGTTGTTGTATGTATGTGTGTGTGTATTATGGTTCCTTTACTGTATGTATGTGTTGTGTGTCGTGTATGGTTCTGTTGTGTATATGTGTATGTGTATGGTTCTTTTGTGTGTGTGTATGTGTGTGTTGTGTGGTTTTGTTGTATGTATGTGTGGTTCTGTTGTTGTGTGTATGTGTGTGTGTATGGTTCTGTTGTTGTGTGTATGTGTGTGTGTATGGTTCTTTTGTTGTGTGTATGTGTGTGTGTGTGTGTGTGTGGTTCTGTTGTTGTATGTGTGTGTATGGTGTACTGTTTTTGTGTGTATGTATGTGTATGGTGTAGTTGTGTGTGTATGTGTTGTGTATGGTTATGTTGTTGGTGTATGTGTGGTTCTGTTGTTGTGTGTATGTATGTGTGTGTGTGATCTATGTTTGTGTAAGTGGTTTGAATGGCATGTTGTTGTGTATATGTGTGTAGTAGGTTCTGTTGTGTGTATGTGTTGTATGTTCTGTTGTTGTGTATGTGTGTGTATGTTCTGTGTTCTGTGTATGTGTGTGTATGGTTCTGTTGTTGTGTGTATGTGTGTATGTATGGTTCTGTTGTTGTGTGTGTGTGTGTACAGTTCTGTTGTTGTATGTACAGTTCTGGTGTTGTGTGTATGTGTGTGTATGGTTCTGTTGTTTGTGTATTGTTGTATGGTTCTGTTGTTGTGTGTATGTAGGTTCTGTTGTTGTTGTATGGTTCGTTGTTGTTGTGGTGTGTGTATGGTTCTGTTGTTGTGTGTGTATGTATGGTTCTGTTATTGTATGTTTGTACAGTTTGGTGTTGTGTGTATGTGTGGTGTGTGTGTTATGTGTTTGTGTGTGTCACTGTGTGTGTGTGATTCTGTTATTGTATGTGTGTGTGTATGATTCTGTTTTTGTGTGTGTATGATTCTGTTGTTGTGTGTGTGTGTGTGTGTATGGTTCTGTTATTGTATCTGTGTGTGTATGATTCTGTTGTTGTGTGTATGTGTGTGACTCTGTTGTTGTGTGTATGTGTGTGTACGGTTCTGTTGTTGTGTGTATGTGTGTGTGTGTACGGTTTTGTTGTTGGATGTACATGTATGTATGTGTGTGTGTATGGTTCTGTTGTCGTGTGAATGTGTGTGTATGGTTCTGTTGTTGTGTGTATGTGTGTATGGTTCTGTTGTTGTGTGTATGTGTGTGTATGGTTCTGTTGGTTGTGTTGTTGTGTGTATGTGTGTGTGTACGGTTCTGTTGTTGTATATATGTGTGTATACGGTTCTGTTGTATATATGTATGCGTGTACGGTTCTGTTGTTGTATATATGTGTGTTTGTACGGTTCTGTTGTTGTAGGTATGTGTGTGTTTGTGTGAGGGTGCGTGTGTGTGTGTGTGTGTGTGTGTGTGTGTGTGTGTGTGTGTGTGTTCGTGTGTTCGTGTGTGTACGGTTATATTGTTGTATGTATGTGTGTGTGTACGGTTCTGTTGTTGTATATATGTGTGTGTACGGTTCTGTTATTGTATGTATTGTGTGCGGTTCTGTTATTGTATGTATGTGTGTGTACGGTTCTGTTGTTGTAAGTGTGTTTTGGTTCTGTTGTTGTAGGTATGTGTGTGTGTACGGTTCTGATGTTGTGTGTATGTGTGTGTGTGTATGTATGGTTCTGTTATTGTATGTATGTGTGTGTATGGTTCTGTTGTTGTAAGTGTGTGTTTGGTTCTGTTGTTGTAGTATGTGTGTGTGTACGGTTCTGTTGTTGTGTGTATGTGTGTGTGTGTATGTATGGTTCTGTTATTGTATGTATGCGTGTGTGTATGGTTCTGTTATTGTGTGTATGTGTGTGTGTGTGTATGTATGGTTCTGTTGTGTGTATGTGTGTGTGTGTGTGTGTGTGTGTGTACGATTCTGTTATTCTATATAGTGTGTGTAGGTTCTGTTGTTGTAGGTATATGTGTGTGTGGTTCTGTTGTTGTTGTTGTTGTTGTTGTTGTGTGTGTGTGTTGTGTGTGTGTGTATGGTTCTATTATTGTATGTATGTGTGTGTGTATGGTTATGTTGTGTATATGTGTATGTGTGGTGTGTGTGGTTCTGTTGTTGTTTGTATGTGTGTCTATGGTTCTGTTGTTGTATGTGTGTGTGTATGGTTCTGTTATTGTGTGTATGTGGTTCTGTTGTTGTATGTATAGTGTGTATGTGTGATTGTGTTGTTGTGTGTATGTGTGTGTGTTGTGTGTGGTTCTGTTGTTGTATGTATGCGTGTGTATATGGTTCTGCTGTTGTGTGTATGTGTGTGTGTGTACGGTTATGTTATTGTATGTATGTGTGTATGTATGTGTGTGTGTATGGTTCTGTTGTTGTGTGTATGTATGTGTATGTATGGTTCTGTTGTTGTAGTATGTATGTGTGTGCGTGTATGGTTCTGTTGTTGTGTGTATGTGTATGTGTGGTTCAGTTGTTGTGTGTATGTACGTGTGTGTATGTTTCTGTTGTTGTGTGTATATGTGTGTGTATGTTTCTGTTGTTGTGTGTATGTGTGTGTATGTGTGGTTTCTGTTGTTGTGTATGTGTGTGTGTATGTGTGGTTCTGTTGTTGTATGTATGCGTGTGTGTATATGGTTCTGTTGTTGTGTGTATGTTGTGTGTGTGTGTGTACGGTTATGTTATTGTATGTATGTGTGTATGTATGTGTGTGTGTATGGTTCTGTTGTTGTGTGTATGTATGTGTATGTATGGTTCTGTTGTTGTAGTATGTATGTGTGTGGTGTATGGTTCTGTTGTTGTGTGTATGTGTATGTGTGGTTCAGTTGTTGTGTGTATGTATGTGTGTGTATGGTTCTGTTGTTGTGTGTATATGTGTGTGTATGTTTCTGTTGTTGTGTGTATGTGTGTGTTTGGTTCTGTTGTTGTGTGTATGTTGTGTGTACGGTTCTGTTATTGTGTGTATGTGTGTGTGTATGGTTCTGTTGTTGTATGTATGTGTGTGTGTTTGTGGTTCTGTTGTTGTGTATATGTGTGTGTGTATGTTTGGTTCTGTGTGTGTTAGTAGTAGGCCTCCCCGGTCATGGCTGACCATGGACAAAGTACATCCGTTCTAATGTCTAGATGGACTGTCTGATTGGTCCAAGCAGCGTCGCCTGTGGCTGTAGAGACCAATGCGAGAGAGGCAGTCTCTGTCGCAGCGGTGGAATGTGTTTGCTGATGCTGGTCTGTTGGCTGTCATCCCTTTTCTGCGGACTCGCTTTTCTGCTGCAGCAGCTGACAGTTTGTCCTTACCAATCCGCAGCTGTTTCTTGAGAGTGGTTCTCCAGCTGTTGCGGTCTTCTGCGAGGTCCTCTCAGGACTCAGTGTTGATCACAAGCGCCTTCGTGTCACGTTTGCAAACGTCTTTATCTCAGCTGTGGGCAGCCAGTGTTTCTCTGCCCTGTGGCAAGCTTACCATAAAGGATGTCTTTTGGGATGCGACCATCTTGCATGCGGCGAACGTGGCCCAATCAGCGCATCCGACGCTGTCTCAGCATGGTATGCATGGTTGGGAGGCCACTCGGGTCAGGACTTCGGTGTTAGTCACCTTGTCTTGCCAGGAAATGCCGAGTATGCGCCGTAGGCTTCTCAGGTGGAAGATATTGAGCCTTTTCTCCTGATGAGCATGCGTGGTCCACGCCTCGCTGCCATACAGCAAGGTGCTGAGGACATAGGTGTTGTATACAGCCATCTTTGTCTTCTTGGTCAGCTTGGGATTTGTCCACACCCTTTGTGTGAGGCGGGCTAGAGTTGTGGCTGCCTTCCCGATCCTCTTGTCGATCTCTGTGTCAAGGGAGAGGTTATCGGTGATGGTAGACCCAAGATTTGTGAATTGGTGGATGGCTTCAAGCTCGTAGTCATGAATGGTGATGGCTGGTGGAGATGGCGTGTCTTGGCCCAGGACGTTTGTCTTCTTAAGACTGATGGTCAGACCAAAATCTTTGCAGGCCTGGAAGAAGCGGTCCATTAGTGACTGCAAGTCTCGCTGAGTATGGGTCACAACTGCGGCATCGTCAGCAAATAGCATGTCTCTGATGAGGACTTCACGGACCTTTATCCTTGCTCTGAGGCGGGCGAGGTTGAAGAGCCTGCCATCTGATTCTGATCTGGTCCGCAGGTGGATCCCTTCTTGCGCTGTGCTGAAAGCATGCCTCAGGAGGAGAGCAAAGAAGATTCCAAAGAGGGTTGGGGCCAGGACGCAGTCTTGTTTCACACCGCTGCGTACGTCGAAGGGCTTGGAGAGGTTTTCGTTGAACTGCACCGTCCCTTTCATGTTGGAGTGGAAGGACTCAATTAAGCTATGCAGTTTGGGGGGACAGCCGATTTTTCGGAGAGCCTTGAAAAGGCCATCTCTGCTGACTAGGTCAAAGGCCTTGGTGAGGCCAATGAATGCCACATACAGGGGCATCCGCTGCTCTCTGCACTTCTCCTGGATTTGGCGAAGGGAAAAGACCATGTCTACCGTGGATCTCTCTGCTTGAAAACCACACTGTGATTCCGGGTAGACGTGTTCAGCCAATTTCTGCAGGTGGATTAGGAGTACCCAAGCGTAGACTTTGCCAACAATGCTGAGAAGCGAGATACCCCTGCAGTTGTTGCAGTCACTCCTTTCACCCTTGTTTTTGTACAGGGTGACGATCTTGACGTCCCTCATGTCTTGTGGTACAGCTCCCTCATTCCAACACTGACAGAGGACTGCGTGCAAAGGGTGCAGAAGAGACGTCTTGCAGTGCTTGATGAGGTCTGGGGGAATTCCGTCGTTGCCAGGTGCCTTCCCTGATGCCAGGCTATCAATGACCTTGCTGATTTCATCCACAGTTGGCTCTGCGTCAAGTTCTTCCATGACCGGCATGCACTTGATGGCATCGAGGGCTGAGAGGGACACCATGTTCTGTGTGGAGTAGAGGTCGGAGTAGTGTTCCGCCCATCTGTCAATCTGTTGGCTAGGATCGGTGATTACTTCCCCAGTGGGGGATTTGAGAGGGTCTGTCTTGCTCTATGTTGGTCCCAGTGTATGTGTGTGGTTCTCTTGTTGTGTGTATGTGTGTATGTATGGTTCTGTTATTGTGTGTATGTGTGTGTGTGTGCTTCTGTTGTTGTATGTATGTGTGTGTGTGGTTCTGTTGTGTGTATGTGTGTGTACGGTTCTGTTGTTGTGTGTATGTGTGTGTATGTATGGTTCTGTTGTTGTATGTATGTATGTGTGTGTGTGTATGTGTGTGTGTATGGTTCTGCTGTTGTCTGTATGTGTGTGTATGTATGTGTGTGTATGGTTCTGTTGTTGTGTATATGTGTGTGTGTGGTTATGTTGTTGTGTGAATGCGTGTATGTATGGTTTTGTTGTTGTGTGTATGTATGTGTGTGTATGGTTCTGTTGTTGTGTATGTGTGTGTGTATGGTTCTGTTGTTCTATGTATGATGTGTGTGTGTGGTTCTGTTGTGGTGTTTATATTTGTGTGTACGTTTCTGTTGTTGTGTGTATGTGTGTGTATAGTTCCGTTGTTGTATGTATGTGTGTGTTTGTGTATTGTTCTGTTTTTGTGTGTATGTGTGTGTACAGTTCTGTTGTTTTGTGTGTGTGTGTGTGGCTCTGTTGTTGTGTGTATGTGTGTGCATGTGTGGTTCTGTTGTTGTGTGTATGTGTGTATATATGGCTCTGTTGTTGTAGGTATGTGTGTGTACGGTTCTGTTGTTGTAGGTGTGTGTGTGTGTGTGTGGTTCTGTTGTTGTGTGTGTGTGTGTGTGTGTGTGTGTGTGTGTGTGTGTGTGTGTGTGTGTGTGT
Organism: Monoplex corrugatus; assembly: GCA_030674185.1. Taxonomy (NCBI): domain Eukaryota; kingdom Metazoa; phylum Mollusca; class Gastropoda; order Littorinimorpha; family Ranellidae; genus Monoplex; species Monoplex corrugatus. Next base: position 87,647,546 of record CM060310.1, on the reverse strand, counting down.
GTGTGTGTGTATGGTTCTGTTGTTGTAGGTATGTGTGTGTGTGTACGGTTCTGTTGTTGTGTGTGTGTGTGTATATGGTTCTGTTGTGTGTGTGTGGTGGTTCTGTTGTTGCGTGTATGTGTGTGTGTATGGTTCTGTTGTGTGTGTGTGTGTGTGTATGGTTCTGTTGTTGTGTGTACGTGTGTGTATGGTTCTGTTGTTGTGTGTATCTGTGTGTATGGTTCTGTTGTTGTGTGTATCTGTGTGTATGGTTCTGTTGTTGTGTGTATGTGTGCGTGTATTGTTCTGTTATTGTATGTATGTGTGTGTGTATGGTTCGGTTGATGTAGGTATGTGTGTGTGTACGGTTCTGTTGTTGTGTGTATGTGTGTTTATGTGTGTATGGTACTGTTATTGTCTGTATATATGTGTGTATGGTTCTGTTATTGTTTGTATGTGTGTATGTATGGTTCTGTTGTTGTGTGTATGTGTGTGTGTGTGTGGTTTTGTTGTTGTGTGTATGTATGTGTGTATGGTTCTGTTTTTGTGTGTATGTTTGTGTGTACGGTTCTGTTGTTGTGTGTATGTGTGTGTATGGTTCTGTTGTTGTGTGTATGTGTGTGTATGGTTCTGTTGTTGTGTGTATGTGTGTGTATGGTTCTGTTGTTGTGTGTATGTGTGTGTGTATGGTTCTATTGTTGTTGTATGTATGTGTATGGTTCTTTTGTTGTGTGTATGTGTGTGTAGGGTTCTGTTGTTGTGTGTATGTGTGTATGTATGGTTCTGTTGTTGTGTGTGTAGGGTTCTGTTGTTGTGTGTATGTGTGTATGATTCTGTGTGTATGTGTGTGTAGGGTTCTGTTGTTGTGTGTATATGTGTGTGTATATGGTTCTGTTGTTATATGTGTGTATGTGTGTGTGGTTCTGTTGTTGTGTGTATGTGTGTGTATGGTTCTGTTGTTGTGTGTATGTGTGTGTATGGTTCTGTTGTTGTATGTGTGTGTGTATGGTTCTGTTGTTGTATTGTGTGTGTGTGGTTCTGTTGTGTGTATGTGTATGTATGGTTCTGTTGTTGTGTGTATGTGTATGTATGGTTCTGTTGTTGTGTGTATGTGTGTGTATGGTTCTGTTGTTGTGTGTATGTGTATGTATGGTTCTGTTGTTGTGTGTATGTGTGTGTATGGTTCTGTTGTTGTGTGTATGTGTGTGTATGGTTCTGTTGTTGTGTGTATGTGTGTGTATGGTTCTGTTGTTGTGTGTATGTGTGTGTATGGTTCTGTTGTGTGTATGTGTCTGTGTGTGTATTATGGTTCTGTTGTTGTGTGTATGTGTCTGTGTGTGTGTATTATGGTTCTGTTTGTTGTGTGTATGTGTGTGTGTGGTTCTGTTGTGTGTATGTGTATGTATGGTTCTGTTTGTGTGTATGTGTATGTATGGTTTGTGTTGTTGTGTATGTGTATGTATGGTTCTGTTGTTGTGTGTATGTGTGTGTATGGTTCTGTTATTGTGTGTATGTGTGTGTATGGTTCTGTTGTGTGTATGTGTCTGTGTGTGTATTATGGTTCTGTTGTTGTGTGTATGTGTGTGTGTATGTGTGGTTCTGTTGTTGTGTGTATGTATGTAAATGGTTCTGTTGTTGTGTGTATGTGTCTGTGTGTGTATTATGGTTCTGTTGTTGTGTGTATGTGTGTATGTGTGGTTCTGTTGTTGTGTATATGTGTGTGTATGGTTCTGTTGTTGTGTGTATATGTGTATGTGTGTGTGTGTGTGTATGTGTGGTTCTGTTGTTGTGTGTATATGTGTATGTGTATGTGTGGTTCTGTTGTTGTGTGTATATGTGTATGTGTATGTGTGGTTCTGTTGTTGTGTGTATATGTATGTGTGTATGTGTGGTTCTGTTGTTGTGTGTATGTGTGGTTCTGTTGTTGTGTGTATGTGTGTGTATGTGTGGTTCTGTTGTTGTGTGTATATGTGTATGTGTGTGTATGTATGGTTCTGTTGTTGTGGTGTATGTGTGTGTATGGTTCTGTTGTTGTGTGTATGTGTGTGTGTATGGTTCTGTTGTTGTGTGTATGTGTGTATGTATGGTTCTGTTGTTGTAGGTATGTGTGTGTATGGTTCTGTTGGTTTACGAGTATGTGTAGTTCTGTTGTTATTTGTATGTTTGTGTGCATGGTTCTGTTGTTGTGTGGTTGTGTGTGTATGCAGGGGATGATACACAGTTGACCTTTTCCTACTGGTCTGATTTTCTTGTCTCCTGTTGAGGAGCTGAAATGAGTGACAGGATATCTTTTACACCACTTAAGTGGCGTTGATCCAGTGCTTCTCCTCTTGGTTCCTGAACACACCACTGAACCCATGTTCATTTGGTTGAAGTCCCAATGCCATGAGGTCTAAAGGAACCAGCAGTGTCAAGTCACATTGAGGCCACCTGTCAGAGAATGCTCTGCGCTGCTTCAGGGTCACTTTAATGGAGTTCAGCAGCACCTGTTTTGATCTGCCATATATGGGAAGCTGTTTACTCACCTCTTCTAAAGACTGTAATCGCTCACTCACAGAGTTGAGTGTTTTCTCTCTTTTCAGAGGTATTAAATTCAGTTCCATTCTGCATCATAAAAAGTACCCCATCCTGATGTGCTAACTTTCTGGTTACGTTAGCATAGTGTTTCATAGGTCCTATGTAATCCTCTCATTTTATAACCTTACATTCAGACACGCTTTCAAGGATTCTGCCAAATAATTGCCGGCAGATTTTGATAGAACACACATGGATCTGTTCAGGTGTTATAAATCAATCTTGGACAAGTTTTAAATTGTTCTGTTCTGTTTACTAATTTTCTTTGGTTCTTATTTATTACTTTTTTTCTCTGTGTCTGTCTCTCACCCTCTCTTCAAGTGTATGAACGAGAAGGGATACTTGTGTACTCATTTCATTATGTGGTGCTTCTCTGATGTACTAACACGTTATGACCTGAGTGGATGTTTATGGACTTGTGTATACGTAGTAAAATTTTTTGTGTGGTTTTAAAAGATGATGATATATTTACCAACAGTTGATGGTGATGATCCAAACGAGGGGCCATTACGAGACAAAGGTGACAGATGAACTGTTTCCCCGCATCCAGCAAGAACTGCAAGGCATCAGAATGACAGTAAGTGAAAGCTGCTTCCCTATGTAGTATGTTGTCTTTCTCATATTGTGCAGAATATAGATTTTTTTTTTGGATCATCACACTTTGGGAGATTTCTTTTGTGTTCACTGACCTTTTTCTCTTGTCTCATTTCTGTGTGACCTAAATGGCCACGGAAGTTGGCATAGTTTTTAGCATGTGATGATGATGATGACAGTGAAGATGATTACCATGATGTCATGGAGTTCCATCTAGGATTGACAGGGCTGTGACAAAGCTGTACTCTGCATTTCCTGTTATAATATAATTATTCTGGTGTCAGCCAGGTCCAAGAGATGCAGACACCTGCAGGGTTGGTCAGAATGTTTGAGCAACACTGTCAGTGACACATCCATAAAGTGTATGAGACTCGGTTGTGTGGTCTGAGTCTTCCCAATCAACACATAGCATGCTCAATTCTGGAGAGGAGCTGGTTGAAGCTGAAAATCCTACAATGACTTTTTTTTTTTTTGGGGGGGGGGGGGGGTTTGAAAGAGATTGATGAGGATTTAAACCCACTATCTTCCAGTTGATAGTCCATTGCGCTAATCACCATTGCAACTGGTTTACAATATAGATTGTATCTTCATGTGGATGTACCTCTTGATTGTGCAGGCATGGAGAAACAAGTGTGCATGTCAGTGCACACAAAAATATACTTACATCATGCATGAACACATGGGTGCACATACCACATACAAAGGCATGCATGTGCAAACACATACAACACACACACACATGCACACGCACACGCACGCACGCACGCATGTTTGCATGTACACAGAGCATTGCGGTGTTTTACTCTCTAGCTGTCAATGTTGGTCTCACTCACTCTCAGTCATCATTATAGCAGCTAAGTCCCTGTCCAGGAGGCGTTGATCTGACTTCGTCCTTTTCCGTTTGCATCGTCAGACGTGAAATGGCCCCAGTATTTTGATCTTCTCTTATTTTTGATGAAGTATGTCTATTCTGCAGTTGATTTATTGGTGGACATATCTATGTTTATACTGTATTAATGTATTGGCATGGCAACTCTATTTCCCCGATTTTTTAAGTATATAATGCTACAAGCATTCTCTTGACATGGACCCGTTTATCTGTGTGAATATACTTTTTTTTTTCAGACATTTTCACACAAATGCACAAAATACCGTCATACTGACAAACATGCTTCAGTTTACTTAATTAAAACTACAGAAAAGACTTTTATTAACTCACTATCACAGCCATAGTTTAGTCACTATTGTAGCTGATAAAGGGCACACACTGTTTTACACACATTTACACAAAAAGCATGTTCTGTTTCACCATGCATAGTATGGGTCATGTTTCTAAATGTGGCAAGTTTTTGTGTTTTTTTCTACAAGGAGTGTCTTCTCAAACAACCACACTACATGTGTTACCTGTATTGTACCTTTTTCAGGTAGCTCAGCCTCCTGAGTGCTTCCTGTCCTACTGCTGGTCCAACTCTCGAGAAGCTCAGAAAAAGGGGACTAAGTGTCCACGAGGGTCCCTAGGTTGGGGGGACCCCAGGGAGATCAAACAGTACCTGGAGAGTAATGGGGTCACGTGCTGGCTGGACATTGAGCAAACCTCTTCTGTGAGTCTTATGTGTTGGGGTCAGGGGTACAGTTTGGGGGTAGAAGATGGGGGGAGGAGATGTGGTTCTGTAATTATTGTTTGTGTGTTACACATGTACTGCTTAGGCCATGATCATTTTCGATCTTATCTGTCACATGGCAACTGTGGTGTTAATGCATGTGGAATTTATTCTGAGTGTGGAGACACCTTTTTGAGAAACTGAAAACACTTATTTGTGGTTTGGTTAATGTGTATGTGGTGTGTGTGTGTGTGTGTGTGTGTGTGTGTGTGTGTGTGTGTGTGTGTGTGTTTAAATAAGTGAGTATTTTGTATGTTCATGCTTTTAGTGTGTATATGAGCGTGTGTATGTGCGTGTATTTTTATGTGCCTGATTGTGTATGTGTGTTTGAAGAAATGTGTGTGTGTGTGTGTATGTCTGTGTGGTATGTGTGCGTGTAAGCATGTATTTTGTGTGTAACAGAGAGAGAGAGAGAGAGAGAGAGAGAGAGAAATGTATTCATTGCTTGTGCAGTTTTAAATTTGTTTAAAATTACCGATTGACACATAGAAGCGAATAATTGATATGAAAATAAATTTGTTTGTTTTTTTAACACTGAAATATCGTAGTGTAGTTCATCAGTTTCATCATAGTGATAGGGCTTGACATGTATTAGCTTGATGTGTGTCTGCCTTTGTCTCTCCTGCTTTTGTAACGTGCTTAGGTTTTTGTAAGATGAGGCACTGTACAAGTAGTTATTGTAGTTATAGTTATGATTGTTCATTTGGTTGGTTTTGTTTTTTAACCAAGTCTTCGTTTGGGTCAGTTTTGTCATGCATTTTGTGTAGTATTTTGGGAAGGCTGTGTCAGCATCTGCATGTGGATTATTTTCAGGGAGCCGGACTGTTCAAGAGCATCAACCAGGGCATGTGTCAGTCACAGATTTTGGTGGCCTGTGTTTCTGATGAGGTTAGCTTCTTTCTGTGTTTAGTGCCGAGATATACTTCACTATTGAGGAATGTGATGCTTGCTTTTTTTTTTCGTTTGTGCGGTGGGGGTGTTGTATCATGACTCTGAAAATATCATTGATATGTTGAAAATGATTTGAATATTGTGGATTATAAATACTGTAAAAGTGTATTATTTTGAGAATTTGTCTGACGCTAGATTCTGCTACAGTTGATAAAAACTAGACACAGAATTGGCTCCAACTGGTTTTGGTGTGGAAGCTTTTGACTCTGTCATGGGTCTTTGACTCGGTGAAATGTGTGTGTTTGTGAGATTTTGAGTAGTTGTTTGTTTTCAATATTTTGGTGTGGGACACTTTTACCGACGGAGACTCCAGGACAGGGTCAAAAGTTTACGGAATCAGAAAAAGTTGAGCTGATTCTGTATCTTTTATTCATCTAATGTATTAGTGTGAATTTTTTTTTTCTTCTTAAATAATGATCATCAGCTGTCACATGGAAGTAACATATATATTGAATTTTGTGAGATACAAATATTGTCATCATTTTTATTCATAATGATGACACTACTTAGAGAGGCAGATGGAGAGGAAGACCAAAAAAATCAGTGGATTGATAATTTATCACATTGTGAAATGGACGCAGAAATCATTTGCAAAGACTCAGGCTTAGACACACAACCGACAGAGTTGGAGGAATCTGGTGAATAGATCTCCAGTGCAGCATCCTAATGAATCACAGAATTATGGGAGAACAAGAAAAAGAAAAATGATGGCAGTATTTGTATTGCACAAAATTCAAACATTGTTTGTGCTTGCATGCACGTGTGTGTGTGTGTGTGTTTTATATGTGTATTTGTGCGTATGAGTATGTGTGTGTGTACCCCTGTATGTGTGTTTATATGTGTATTTGTGCGTATGAGTATGTGTGTGTGTGTGTACCCCCGTATTTGTGTTTATGTGTGTATTTGTGCGTGTATGTGTGTGTGTTTGTGTATGTGAGTGTGTGTTTTTGTGTGTACATAATAATAATAATAATTACAATATTTATATAGCGCAAAATCTTGATAAAATCAAATCTAAGCGCTGAAGCAGACACACACGCAGGCACGCACGCACGCACACACACGCACGCACACACACAGACACACACACACACACACACACCCCCACACACACGCATGGCTATAAATGGGGAGAAGGAATAAAAGCAATAAAAGCAAGAATAAAAGCAGTGGAAAATTATAGAGAGCATAGCATACAATTATATATTATAACCATGTGATTCCCTCCGAGCGGAGACAGGCTGCAGAGGGGAGGGTTGAGTGAGGTTAGGATTTTATGCAGAAGAGAAAAGGTGAGTTTTGAGAGCGGACTTGAAGGAGACAAAAGTAGGTTGCTGACGGACTGAGAGAGGAAGTTTGTTCCAGGAGAGTGGACCAGAAACAGAGAAGGCTCGTGGACCATAGGTATTGAGCTTAGTGCGTGGAAAGCGAAAAGTCAGAGGATCAGAGGCAGAGCGGAGGGTACGTGAGGGAACATAGATCTCAAGTAGGCTTGACAGGTAATCGGGGGCTGCGTTATTGAGGCTTTTGTAGCACATGGTGTCTAGTTTGTACTGTATGCGCTTTGATACAGGGAGCCAGTGAAGTTGTGCCAGGAGAGGAGATATGTGGTCAGCTTTTTTCTTTTTGAGTACAAGGCGTGCAGCATTGTTTTGAATGCGCTGTAGGATGTGAATGGTGGAGGCAGGAAGACCAGACAGGAGTGAATTGCAATAGTCAATGCGAGACATTATGAAGGAGAGAACGAGTTTTGCAGTTGTTTCGACAGAGAGATACTTCCTGATCAGCTTTATACGATGGAGATGATAGTAGCAGGATCTGGCAGTTTGAGAAACAAAGTTGTTCATGGAGAGGGTAGAGTCAATGCAGACACCAAGGTTTTTAGCTGAATCAGAAATTGGGACTGATGTGTTACATAATGGGAGAGAAAGAGGAGGCAGCTGAGAAAGTTTCTGACGGGTGCCAATGAGGATAGCTTCTGTTTTGTCGTCATTAAGCTGAAGTCTATTGTGTGTACATGTGTGCCTTCATGCATTTGGGAGTTAAGGTTTGAAGTGTTGACATTTGTAATGTTTTATCTGATGGTACAGGTTACTTATGATGATGGTAATGATGATGATGATGATGTGTGTGTGTGTATGTGTGCCTCTGTGTGTGTGCGTGTGTGTGTGTGTGTGTGTGTGCGTGCGTGCGTGCGTGCGTGCGTGTGTGTGTGTGTGTGTGTGTGTGTGTGTGTGTGTGTGTGTGTGTGTGTGTGTGTGTGCAGTATGCGAAGTCAGACAACTGTATGATGGAGCTGAGGTTCGGAGTGCTGGAGCTGAAACTGCCCCTGGTCGTATGTGTGGTCGGCACGGGACGAAAATGGGAAAAGTTAGAAGTGAGTCGTCATAGCTGGAATGATTATGAATAAAACATCTTTGTGTTTGTATTCATGTACATTTTGTCTCGACAGATGAGGCCTAATTGGCACAGAGGTTGATCACTCACCTTCCAGTCTACCTGCATGAGTTTGCATGGATGGGAATCACGCCTGTGGATTTTTTTTTATGTGCAACAGCCGCAAGTCTACCAGACTGTTTTATGATCATGATCATATGAACCTATGAGACTGTACATGATCATGATAATGTGATCCTACTGGACTGTTTCATGATCATACGATCTTACCAGACTGATACATGATCATATGATCCTACCAGACTGTTACAGGATCATGATCAAATGATCCTACCAGACTGTTTCATGAACATGATCATATCATTTTTCCGGACAGTTACATGATTATATGATCCTACCAGACTGTTACATGAACATGTTATCATATGATCCTATCAGACTGTTAATGATCATATGATCCTACATGACTGTTACATGAACATTATCATATGATCCTACCAGACTGTTACGTGATCATGACCATATGATCCTACATGACTGTTACATGAGCATTATCATATGATCCTACATGACTGTTACTTTGATATATTATCATTATGATCCTACCAGACTGTTACGTGATCATGACCATATGATCCTACATGACTGTTACATGAACATTATCATATGATCCTACATGACTGTTCATGAACATTATCATATATATCCTACCAGACTGTTACAGTGATCATGATCATATGATCCTACATGACTGTTACATGCACATTATCATATGATCCTACCAGACTGTTACTGATCATGACCATATGATCTACCAGACTGTTACATGACATGTATCATATGATCCTACCAGACTGTTACTGATCTAGTGATGATCATATGATCCTACTGACTGTTACGTGATCATTATCATATGATCCTACCAGACTGTTACGTGATCGATGATCATATGATCTTACCAGACTGTTACATGAACATTATCATATGATCCTACCAGACTGTTACATGATCATGACCATATGATCTACCAGACTGTTACATGATCATGACCATATGATCTTACCAGACTGTTACATGGATCATGATCCATATGATCCTACATGACTGTTACATGATCATGACCATATGATCTTACCAGACTGTTACATGATCATGACCATATGATCTTACCAGTTACTGTTACCATGATTCATGACACATTCATGACATATATCTACCAGACTGTTACATGATCATGACCATATGATCTTACCAGACTGTTACATGATCATGACCATATGATCTTACCAGACTGTTACATGATCATGACCATATGATCTTACCAGACTGTTACATGATCATGGTCGTATGATCTTACCAGACTGTTACATGATCATGATCATATGATCCTACCAGACTGTTACATGATCATGATCATATGATCCTTACCAGACTGTTACATGATCATGACATATGATCTTACCAGACTGTTACATGATCATGACCATATGATCCTTACCAGACTGTTACATGATCATGACCATTTGATCTTACCAGACTGTTACATGATCATGTCTATGATCTTACCAGACTGTTACATGATCATGATCATATGATCTTACCAGACTGTTACATGATCATGGTCGTATATCTTACCAGACTGTTACATGATCATGATCATATGATCTTACCAGACTGTTACATGATCATGATATGATCCTACCAGACTGTTACATGAACATTATATGATCCTACCAGACTGTTACATGATCATGACCATATGATCTTACCAGACTGTTACATGATCATGACCATATGATCTTACCAGACTGTTACATGATCATGGTCGATATGATACTTACCAGACTGTTACAGGATCATGATCATATGATCCTACCAGACTGTTACATGATCATGGTCGTACGATCTTACCAGACTGTTACAGGATCATGATCATATGATCCTACTAGACTGTTACATGATCATGGTCATATGATCTTACCAGACTGTTACAGGATCATGATCATATGATCTTACCAGACTGTTACAGGATTATGATCATATCCTACCAAATTGTTATATAATGATCATATGAGTCTACCAAACTGTTACATGAACAGTCATATGATCCTACCAGACTGTTACATGAACACAGTCATATGATCCTACCAGACTGTTACATGAACACAAGCATATGATCCTACCAGACTGTTAAATGAACAGTCATATGATCCTACCAGACTGTTACATGAACACAGTCATATGATCCTACCAGACTGTTACATGACACAAGCATATGATCCTACCAGACTGTTACATGAACACAGTCATATGATCCTACCAGACTGTTACATGAACACACTCATATGATCCTACAGACTGTTACATGAACACAGTCATATGATCCTACCAGACTGTTACATGAACACAGTCATATAATCCTACAGATTGTTACATGAACACAGTCATATGATCCTACAGACTATTATATGAACACAGTCATATGATCCTACAGACTGTTAAATGAACACAGTCATATGATCCTACAGACTGTTACATGAACACAGTCATATGATCCTACAGACTGTTACATGAACACAGTCATATGATCCTACAGACTGTTACATGAACACAGTCATATGATCCTACAGACTGTTAAAAGAAAACACAGTCATATGATCCTACAGACTGTTAAATGAACACAGTCATATGATCCTACCAGACTGTTACATGAACACAGTCATATGATCCTACAGACTGTTAAATGAACACAGCCATATGATCCTACAGATTGTTACATGAACACAGTCATATGATCCTACAGACTGTTACATGAACACAGTCATATGATCCTACAGATTGTAAAATGAACACAGTCATATGATCCTACCAGATTGTTACATGAACACAGTCATATGATCCTACAGATTGATAAATGAACACAGTCATGATCCTACATATGTTACATGAACACAGTCATATGATCCTACAGATTGTTACATGAACACAGTCATATGATCCTACAGACTGTTACATGAACACAGTCATATGACCCTACATATTGTTACATGAACACAGTCATATGATCCTACAGATTGTTACATGAACACAGTCATATGATCCTACAGATGTTAAATGAACACAGTCATATGATCCTACAGATTGTTACATGAACAGAGCCATATGGTCCTACAGATTGTTAAATGAACACAGCCATATGAACCTACAGATTGTTAAATGAACACAGCCATATGAACCTACAGACTGTTAAATGAACACAACCAATGAATCCTACAGATTGTTAAATGAACACAGCCATATGATCCTACAGATTGTTAAATGAACACAGCCATATGATCCTACAGATTGTTAAATGAACACACCATATGATCCTACAGATTGTTAAATGAACACAGCCATATGATCCTACAGATTGTTAAATGAACACAGCATATGATCCTACAGACTGTTAAATGAACACAGCCATATGAACCTACAGATTGTTAAATGAACACAAGTCATATGATCCTACCAGATTGTTAAATGAACACAGCCATATGATCCTACAGATGTTACATGAACACAGCCATATGAGCCTACAGACTGTTACATGAACACAGCCAAATGATCCTGCCAGACTGTTACATGGACACAGCCATATGATCCTACCAGACTGTTAATGAACACATTATGATCCTACAGACTGTTAATGAACACAGTCATATGATCCTACAGACTGTTACAATGAACACAGTCATATGATCCTACAGACTGTTACATGAACACAGTCATATGATCCTACAGACTGTTACATGAACACAGTCATATGATCCTACAGACTGTTACATGAACACAGTCATATGATCCTACAGACTGTTAATGAACACAGTCATATGATCCTACAGACTTTTACATGAACACAGTCATATGATCCTACAGACTGTTACATGAACACAGTCATATGATCCTACAGACTGTTACATGAACACAGTCATATGATCCTACAGACTGTTACATGAACACAGTCCAATGATCCTACAGACTGTTACAGATTGAACACAGTCATACATGATCCTACAGACTGTTACATGAACATAGTCATCATGATCCTATCAGACTGATTCATGAACACAGTCATATGATCCTATCAGACTGTTAAATGAACACAGTCACATGATCCTATCAGACTATTAAATGAACACAGCCGTATGATCCTACAGACTGTTACATGAACATAGTCACATGATCCTATCAGACTGTTACATGAACATAGTCACATGATCCTATCAGACTGTTACATGAACACAGTCATATGATCCTATCAGACTATTAAATGAACACAGTTATATGATCCTACAGACTATTAAATGAACACAGCCGTATGATCCTACAGACTGTTACATGAACATAGTCACATGATCCTATCAGACTTAATGACAAGCTATGATCTACAGACTTACTGAACACAGTAATGATCCTACAGACTGTTACATGAACACAGTCCATGATCCTACAGACTGTTACATCTGTAAACATCAATTAAATACCACGTTACATGAACACACATGATCCTATCAGACTGTTACATGAACACAGTCACATGATCCTATCAGACTGTTACATGAACACAGTCATATGATCCTATCAGACTGTACATGAACACAGCCTATGATCCTATCAGACTGTTACATGAACACAGTCACATGATCCTATCAGACTGTTACATGAACACAGCCGTATGATCCTACAGACTGTTACATGAACACAGTCACATGATCCTATCAGACTGTTACATGAACACAGTCATATGATCCTATCAGACTGTTACATGAACACAGTCATATGATCCTACAGACTGTTACATGAACACAGTCATATGATCCTATCAGACTGTTACATGAACACAGTCATATGATCCTATCAGACTGTTACATGAACACAGTCACATGATCCTATCAGACTGTTACATGAACACAGCCGTATGATCCTACAGACTGTTACATGAACATAGTCACATGATCCTATCAGACTTAAATGAACACAGTCATATGATCCTACAGACTGTTACATGAACAGTCATGATCCTACAGACTGATACATGAACAGTCATGATCCTACCAGACTGTTACATGAACACAGTCATATGATCTTATCAGACTGTTACATGAACACAGTCATATGATCCTATCAGACTGTTACATGAACACAGTCATATAATCCTACAGACTGTTACATGAACACAGTCATATGATACTACAGACTGTTACATGAACACAGTCATATGATCCTACAGACTGTTACATGAACACAGTCATATGATCCTACAGACTTACATGAACACAGCCATATGATCTACCAGACTGTTACATGAACAGTCATTTGATCGTACAGACTGTTACATGAGCACAGTCATATGATCCTACCAGACTGTTACATGAACATAGTCATGATCCTACCAGACTGTTACATGAACACAGTCACATGATCCTATCAGACTATTAAATGAACACAGCCGTATGATCCTACAGACTGTTACATGAACATAGTCATACGATCCTACCAGACTGTTACATGAACACAGTCATATGATCCTATCAGACTGTTAAATGAACACAGTCATATGATCCTAGAGACTGTTACATGAACATATGATCCTACCAGACTGTTACATGAACATGGTCATATGATTCTACCAGACTGTTAAATGAACACAGCCATATGATCCTACCAGACTGTTCCTTGAATACAGTCCTGTGTGATTGAACCAGACTGTGACTTATACGCAATCATGTGTGATTCTACTGACTAGATTATTGGTTCATTGTTCTTAGTTCTTCTTCCATTGTCGGCTCCACAGGTACGATTGGAGGTTGACACTGCAAATTGTATTCCGAGGCATTTGTGCAAACATCAAAAAATTCAACAGTGAAATCTGAATCAAAATGACTTCCAATGTTCTAGCAAACTTTTAACCAGAAACACGAACAGAGAAAAAGAACGCACAATTAATTATCCAAACAAGACAGGTGCAAATGTTTTGGTTAACTGCCTTTGTTTTTGGCCGTAGTTTTGTCAGTTTGTTCCTTTGTATTTTGCTTGCGCTTGACAAAGGCCTTTTTTAGTCAGTTTATTCATTTCTCACACTGGACGGAGCAGCAGGTAAGTTTCAGTCTTTTTCTCCTAATTTTTGTATCTGGTGTTTGTTTGTTTGTTTGTGATCTTACTCTTGACAAAGACCTGTTGGCCCGAAAATTTGTGCCTGTCTTGTATGGTATATTAAATACGTGTTCTTATTCTTTTTTGTGTGTTTTTTTTTCTGGTTCTAAAAGCCAGCTGGCCAAAACATTTGTGCCAGTGTTGTTAATTGAACATGTATTCTCGAATAGATATCGTGTAATCTTACATTAGAATACTGATGCATTGCATCAGAACTGTACCTTCAGTCATTTCTTTTTCTTCTCCCTTAACTTTGTGAAGTGTCATTGGGGTGGTACACTAAAAAAACTGTTCAAATTTCTCTGTTTTCTTCCTTGTCATGAAGCGTGCCTAGGACAAGTTGGACCTGGCAGAGCCAATCTCCCTTCAGACATTTACTCACCAGAAATACATTGCATCAAAACTGTATCTTCTGACAAATGTATTGCAACAGAACTGTATCTTCTGACAAATGTATTGCAACAGAACTGTATCTTCTGACAAATGCATTGCATCAAACTGTATCTTCTGACAAATGCATTGCAACAGAACTGTATCTTCTGACAAATGTATTGCAACAGAACTGTATCTTCTGACAAATGTATTGCAACAGAACTGTATCTTCTGACAAATGCATTGCATCAGGAATGTATCTTCTGACAAATGTATTGCATCAGGACTGTGTCTTCTGACAAATGCATTGCATCAGAACTGTGTCTTCTGACAAACGCATTGCATCAGGACTTATCTTCTGACAAATGCATTGCATCAGAACTGTGTCTTCTGACAAATGTATTGCATCAGGACTGTATCTTCTGACAAATGCATTGCATCAGAACTGTGTCTTCTGACAAACGCATTGCATCAGGACTGTGTCTTCTGACAAACGCATTGCATCAGGACTGTATCTTCTGACAAACGCATTGCATCAGGACTGTGTCTTCTGACAAACGCATTGCATCAGGACTGTATCTTCTGACAAACGCATTGCATCAGAACTGTGTCTTCTGACAAACGCATTGCATCAGGACTGTATCTTCTGACAAATGCATTGCATCAGAACTGTGTCTTCTGACAAACGCATTGCATCAGGACTGTATCTTCTGACAAACGCATTGCATCAGAACTGTGTCTTCTGACAAACGCATTGCATCAGGACTGTATCTTCTGACAAACGCATTGCATCAGGACTGCATCTTCTGACAAATGCATTGCATCAGGAATGTATCTTCTGGCAAATGCGTTGCATCAGAACTGTACATGTATCTTCTGACAGATGTTTTAAATCAGGACTGTGTCTTCTGACAGATGTTTTAAATCAGGACTGTGTCTTCTGACAGATGTTTTAAATCAGGACTGTGTCTTCTGACATGTTTTAAATCAGGACTGTGTCTTCTGACAGATGTTTTAAATCAGGACTGTGTCTTCTGACATGTTTTAAATCAGGACTGTGTCTTCTGACAGATGTTTTAAATCAGGACTGTGTCTTCTGACAGATGTTTTAAATCAGGACTGTGTCTTCTGACATGTTTTAAATCAGGACTGTGTCTTCTGACAAATATATTGCATCAGGACTGTATCTTCTGACAAATGTATTGCAACAGAACTGTACCTTCTGACAAATGTATTGCATCAGAACTGTATCTTTTGACAAATGTATTGCATCAGCACTGTATCTTCTAACAAATGTATTGCATCAGAATGTATCTTCTGACAAATGCGTTGCATCAGAGCTGTACATGTATCTTCTGACAAATGTATTTCATTAGAATGTATCTTCTGACAGACGTATTGCATCAGAATGTATCTTCTGACAAATGCTTTGCATCAGAGCTGTACATGTATCTTCTAACAGATGTATTGCATCCGCACTGTATCTTCTGACAGATGTATTGCATCCGCACTGTATTTTCTGACATGTATTGCATCAGAACTGTATTTTTTGACAGATGTATTGCGTCCGCACTGTATCTTCTGACAGATGTATTGCATCTGCACTGTATCTTCTGACATGTATTGCATCTGCACTGTATCTTCTGACATGTATTGCATCTGCACTGTATCTTCTGACATGTATTGCATCTGCACTGTATCTTCTGACATGTATTGCATCTGCACTGCATCTTCTGACATGTATTGCATCAGAACTGTATCTTCTGACAAATGTATTGCATCAGAACTGTATCTTCTGACAAATGTATTGCGTCAGAACTGTATCTTCTGACAAATGTATTGCGTCAGAACTGTATCTTCTGACAAATGTATTGCTTCAGAACTGTATCTTCTGACAAATGTATTGCGTCAGAACTGTATCTTCTGACAAATGTATTGCGTCAGAACTGTATCTTCTGACAAATGTATTGCATCAGAACTGTATCTTCTGACAAATGCATTGCATCAGAACTGTATCTACAGACACTTCACCCATCACCTGTCAGCATCATCGAGTTCGACAGTAGCTGCTGCAGCAAAAATCACAACTCATCTTCATTTACTTTGGTCTTGACTTTTCTGTGATACTTTGAGGATCTTCAAATTGCTGATGTTGATGGTGTTGTTCATGAAGGAATCTGCTTGGATTTCTTTTGGCCTCAACTTTACCTTATAAAACTTGTCATTAGGGTTTTATTGGTGTTGCAGGTTGCATGGCCAAAATAAATCGTTTTTTTTTTGCTGATTTCTGCCAGCAGTTGACGTCGAACTGTGTTCATTCAGAATGCTTTCGTGTGTTCCTTTTTGGGTCCGTTTGCCTCTAAGAAGTTTTCTATTAAACCACATCTCTGCTGCTTTGATCTTACTTTTATCTGCTTTTCTGCATGTCCAGGCTTCACAGCCTTATGGCATTACTGGCCAGATCACTTACCAGAAAATATGTCACGTTACAGGCTGGATTCCTGATGCATCGGTACGCATATGTTCCCAAAGTGGACTTCCAGACAAAAAATGAGGTTGCCTTTAAAACTCTGTTGACCCAAGTGAAGAACGAACTGTCGAAACGAAAGGAATTTAAGTTTGAGAAGGTGGTTGAGCAGGTGCAGGAACTGAAGAAAAAGGATGACAAGACGTCTTTTAAGGTGAGTTAGTTGTCAATCAGTGTGTGTGGAGTGGGCAGAGGGGGTGTGTGTGGTGGGATAGAAAGGGTTGGAGCAGGGGAGGTGAGGAATGTGTTTGGTGTGCGTGTGTGTGTGTGTGTGTGTGTATGTGTGTGTGTGTGTGTGTGTGTGTGTGTGTGTGTGTGTGTGTGTGTGTGTGTGTGTGTGTGTGTAAGGCTGGAGGGAAAGTGTTAAGAGAAAAACAGTACTGAGAAAGTTTCCTTTCTCGCAGTAAGCTCTGCGTGAGATGTAGTCACAGAAAGAGAGAATGTGTGTGTTGGCATGAGCATGCACGTGTGTGGGTATGTGTCTGTGAGCAAGAGGGGAATATGTTTAAGTGGGTGCACACTTGTATGCTTGTCTGTGTATGTCTGACAGTCTTTTGTCTGTTTGCGTGCACACACGTGTGTATATCACACATATTTCTACTCTTGCAGGAAGAGTACGAGCTCACACAGCGAAAATTCATGCGTCACATTATGAACTACGTCAGTAGCACAGATTCCGTACCTATGCCCCGACTTCTTGTTGTGGACTTTGACACACCAGGTAAGTTATTGTAGTACAGACCAGGTAAGTTATTGTAGTACAGACCAGGTAAGTTATTGTAGTACAGCCCGGGTAAGTTATTGTAGTGCAGATTAGGTAAGTTATTGTAATACAGACCAGGTAAGTTATTGTAGTAGAGGCCAGATAAGTTATTATAGGACAGACCAGGTAAGTTATTGTAGTACAGGCCAGGTAAGTTATTGTAGTACATCCAGGTAAGTTATATTAATACAGGCCAGGTAAGTTATTGTAGTACAGACCAGGTAAGTTATTTAGTACAGACCAGTTATTGTAGTACCGACCAGGTAAGTTACTGGCCTGATAGATCAGATAGTACCAAGCAGATAAGCTGATGTAGTACAGACCAGGTAAGTTATTGTAGTACCGACCAGGTACGTTTCTGGCCTGATAGATCAGGTAGCACCGAGCAGGTAAGTTGTTGTAGTACAGACCAGGTAAGTTATTGTCTGATAAATCAGGTAGGACAGACCAGGTAAATTATTGGTCTAATAAAGTAGATAGGACAGACCAGGTAAGTTGTTGGCCTGATAAATCAGGTAGGACAGACCAGGTAAGTTGTTGGCCTGATAAATCAGGTAGGACAGACTAGGTAAGTTATTGGCCTGATAAATCAGGTAGGACAGACCAGGTAAGTTACTGGTCTGCTAAATCAGGTAGGACAGGCCAAGTAAGTTGTTGGCCAGATAAATCAGTTAGGATAGACCAGGTAAGTTATTGGCCTGATAAATCAGGTAGGACAGGCCAAGTAAGTTGTTGGCCTCATAAATCAGGTAGGACAGACCAGGTAAGTGATTGGCCTCATAAATCAGGTAGGACAGACCAGGTAAGTTACTGGCCTGCTAAATCAGGTAGGACAGGCCAAGTAAGTTGTTGGCCTCATAAATCAGGTAGGACAGACCAGGTAAGTCATTGGCCTCATAAATCAGGTAGGACAGACCAGGTAAGTTGTCGGCCTGATAAATAAGGCATGACAGACCAGGTAAGTCATTGACCTGATAAACCAAGTAGGACAGACCAAGAAAGCATTAGCCTGATAAATTGGGTAGGACAGACCAGGTAAGTCATTGGCCTGATAAATCAGGTAGTATAGACCAGGTTAGGTATTGGCCTGATAAATCAGGCAGGACAGACCAGGTAAGTTATTGGACTGATAAATCAGGTAAAACAGACTGGGTAAGTGATTGACCTGATAAATCATGTAAAACAGACCCGGTAAGTTATTGGCCTGATTAACCAGATTGGACAGACCAGGTAGGTATTGGCCCGATAAATCAGGCATGACAGACCAGGTAAGGTATTGGCCTGATAAATCAGATAGAACAGACCAGGTAAGTCATTGGCCTGATAAATCAGATTGGACAGACCAGGTCAGGTATGGCCTGATAAATCAGGTAGGACAGACCAGGTAAGTTACTGGCCTGATGAATCAGAATAGACCAGGTAAGCTGTTGGCCGGATAAATCAGATTGGACAGACCAGCTAAGTTATTGGATTGGTAGATGAAGTAAATTGAATGCATTTTTGATTTTAGTTTAATTGAAAAAACATTTCTTGTGTTGATTGATTTCATATTACTTAAAAATCAACTAGACAGCATGTAAACAGTTTCAGTCTTACCTTTTCCATGTGCACCAGTTATAGAGATACCATGGGATTGAAAAGAAGTGAACATGGTCATTGCATAAGCTAAAAATTCTTGCACATAAACGATGTGTGCTCGCAAGGTCTTGTGGTTCTGCCTAACGTCTGATTCTGTATGCTACTGCCTAATGCTTGTACCAAAGTATTATTGACACAAATTTAGGTTGTTTGTGATGCTTCTTGAACCCTTCTGAATCCACAAGGAATGCAACCACAATATATTCTGAATACCTTCTGATCATAGGCAATGGCACTTGGAATTAGGTCAAGGGAGATTCCTAGGACTCAGGTAGCGCCATATGGGCTCCACCCAAATCTGACAATAAGTATCTGACAGACTCCTTGAGCCTGCTCAGAACATTGCACATGAGCCAGGTCTTGAAATGGAGAGGGGAGCGGCACATACAAAATCTGACACCACCAGAATGATTGGAGCGTTCATATGGGGCAGCGAGTGGCCAATTTTTGTTGCAGGGTGGGATTGAACTTGAAACACAAGATATTGAGCTCACAGCTCTTGTCAGCCGAGCCAACCAGCCCAAACAGTTGTGTACCTCTCCGCAGTCTCTACACTTTGGTATAGTGATATAGTTACGTTTCCCTTTTCTGTTCATATTGCTGCTGAAATATTCGGACTTCTGTTGTGTCATAATGATCACATCCACATGGCTTGTGCTGGCATATATAGTGATGTTTCCCTTTTTGTGTTAATTTTGCTGATGAAATATTGGGACTTGTGTTGTGACATAATGATCACATCCACATGGTTTGTGCTGGCATATATATAGTGATGTTTCCCTTTTTCTGTTCATCTTGATGATGAAATATCGGAACTTGTGTTGTGTCATAATGATCACGTCCAACATGGTTTGTGCTGGCAGCGTTGAACAGTTGGCCATCACGTCAACTGCAGGTGGTGGAGGAAGGGTCAGGTGAAAGCGCTCAACCAACAATGCGGCCTGGTCTGCGCCCCAAGTCGGCCGCACGTACAGGAGACAGAATGGAGGTGTGTTTGTGATAAACTTGAAATGTTGGTGTGTGCTTTCTTTTTAACCCGTTGACTCCTACACCACTATCCACCTACTACAGAACATTAACTCTTTGATTCCTTCACCCTATCCAACACAAAGCTGGTGGACAGAGTGAGGAGGGAGTCAAGGGGTTTAAGTTTTTGCTTTGCTAGCATGATTGACAATGCAGGATGCTGGTAAACAGGTTGCGGAGTCCAAGGGTTAAGTTTCAAGGCCCCAAGTGTGTACATCCACATGGAGTGCCTTGTGTTATTGTTTTCTTGTTTTGTTTCTATTTTCTTTTCAGTCTTTCAGTTTTGGCTTTCTTTTGTTTATTGAATGTCATGTGATGTCTGTTATGGGTTGCTTGCATGCTGGTTTTTTTTTTCTCCAAGTGTTGTGTGCATGCTTTGAGGTGAACTGTTCGTGCTGTACAAGTTGAATTGTTATTGTTATTATTTTTTACTTTGTGTGCATCTATGCATGAGTGCGGTGTGTGTGTGTGTGAAATATTTATTCATCCATTTATTTAGGGCTGGAGCTAATTAGCAAGAGGACTGAGGTGATGGTAATCCCCTCATGCAAAATAACAGTAAATGGCACAACATTGAGACAGGATGATGAATTCAGATATTTGGGAACGGTCATCTCATTAGACAACAGATGCACATCAGAAAAAGCCAGCAGAATCGACCAAGCTAAAACAGCATTCAGGATGATGAAAAGCACTCTTACCAACAAACACCTATCAATTAACATCAGGAAGAGAGTTCTTGAGTGTTATATAGAACTGATACTGTTGTATGGTCGTGAGGCATGGACAATCAACACGGAAAGACAGAACAAAATTAAGGCAACTGAAATGTGGTTTCTCTGAAGAATGTTGAGAGGTAAGGTCCATGGAGAGCAAAGAAACCAAACGAGACGGTTTGGAGGAGGCAGAGACACGATCATTAATAGAGAAGATTCATCATTATCATCAGGTGCCTTGCTGCATGGCGTTGGCGATTATGGACTTCCATCTGTCTCTATCTCTTGTTGCCTCAAGCATCTCTTCCACCCTCCTTGTCCCCAGCCACTTTGCAAGTCCGTCTAGCATCTTCTCCCTGGGTTTACCCAGTGCTCTCTTTCCCTCCAGCTTTCCCATTGTGACCAGGTGTTCAAATTCCCCTTTCCTCATAAAATGGCTCATAAATGTTGCCTGTGTTTTCCTAATCTTCCTTATGAATGATCTACTTGTGCCTGCCAACATCAAGACTGTCTCGTTTGTTTTCTTTGCTGTCCAGGGAACTCTCAACATTCTTCATAGAAACCACATCTCGGCTGCCTCAATCTTGTGCTGGCTTTGTTTGTAGACTGTCCTCACCTAACAACCGTTTAACATTACCGGTTCTATATAACATTCAAGAACTATCTTCCTGATGTTAATTGATAGGCATTTGTTGGTAATAATGCTTTTCATCTTCTTGAATGTTGTTTTGGCTTGGCCGATTCTGCTAGCTATTTCTGATGTGCATCTGCCGTCTGGTGAAATGATCGTTCCCAGGTATTCAAACTTATCAACCTGTCTCAAGGTTGTGCCGTTTGCTGTCATTTTGCATGAGGGGATTTCATGTTTTTTACTGATCACCATGACTTCAGTCTTCCTGCTGTTTAGTTCCAACCCCTTACCTTTGATTTCTATTTCTAGTATATTCACAAGGTTTTGTAGGTCCCTTTCATTTTCTGCAATTAGCACGGTGTCCTCTGCGTATCGAATGTTGTTTATCATTTTTCCTCCAACCTTCAATCCAGGGCCTTCCTCTAGGTTTCTCATGATGTTTTCGCTGTAAATTGAAAACAGATCTGTTGACAAAACACACCCTGTGTGACTCCTCTTTTGATGTTTTGGAAAGAGCTTATATCGTTTTTTATTCTCATTGCAGCTGTTTGTTCCCAATACATATTTCTGATTATTCGTAGATGTTTTCCATCAATATTCAGTCTTTCTAGTTGGTTGATCAGTTCTTCATGTCTTCATCATCATCATCAGGTGCCCTGCTGCATGGCGTTAACGACTATGGACTTCCATCCATCTCTATCTCTCGTTGCTCCTAGCATCTCCACCACCCTCGTCGTCCCCAGCCATTCTACAAGTCCGTCCAGCGTTCTCTCCCTGGGTCTACCTGGTGCTCTCTTTCCCTCCAGCTTTCCTGTTGTGACCAAGTGCTCCAAATCTCCCTTCCTCATAAAATGGCCTATAAATGTTGCCTGTCTTTTCCTAATCTTCCTTACGAGTGATCTACTTGTGTCTGCCTCCATCAAGACTGTCTCGTTTGTTTTCTTTGCTGTCCAGGGAACTCTCAACATTCTTCTTAGAAACCACATCTCGGCTGCCTCAATCTTGCTCTGGCTTTGCTTGCTGACTGTCCACGCCTCGCATCCGTACAACAGTATTGGTTCTATATAACATTCAAGGGCTCTCTTCCTGATGTTAATTGATAGGCATTTGTTGGTAATAATGCTTGTCATCTTCTTGAATGCTGTTTTGGCTTGGCCGATTCTGCCGACTATTTCCGATGTGCATCTGCCGTCTGATGAAATGACCGTTCCCAGGTATTTGAACTTATTAACCTGTGTCAAAGTTGTGCCATTTGCTGTCATTTTGCATGAGGGGATTTCATGTTTTTTACTGATCACCATGACTTCAGTCTTCCTGCTGTTTAGTTCCAACCCCCTTACCTTTGCTTTCTATTTCTAGTATATTCACAAGGTTCTGTAGGTCCCTTTCATTTTCTGCAATTAGCACGGTGTCATGTGCGTACCGAATGTTGTTTATCATTTTCCCTCCAACCTTTAATCCAGGGTCTTCTTCTAGGTTTCTCATGATGTTTTCGCTGTAAAGTGAAAACAGATCTGGTGACAAAACACAACCCTGTCTGACTCCTCTTTTGATGTTTTGGAAAGAGCTTATATTGTTTTCTATTCTCATTGCAGCTGTTTGTTCCCAGTACATATTCCTGATTATTCGTAGATCTTTTCCATCAACATTGTGTCTCTCCAGTTGGTTGATCAATTCTTCATGTGGTACCCAGTCGAAAGCCTTGGTACAGTCAACAAAGCATAAATACAAATCCTTCTTCATCTCAGTTGACCTCTCTATGATACTTCTTAGGATGTATATGGCATTATTAGTTCCCTTCCCTTCCACAAATCCACACTGTTCTGCTATTTCTCTTTTGATTCTATTCCTTGTCCTCATCATGATTATTCTTAACAGGATTTTTGTTACATGACTCATCAAACTGATTGTGCGATGGAGTTCGCATTCTATAGCCCCTGTCTTCTTTGGAAGTGCAATGAAAATTGATTTTGACATATCTTTGGGGATTTTTCCAGTGTCATATTTTTTCCATGCCAAATTCCTCCAGGGCTTCAATCATCTCTGTAGTAATATTGTCTGGTCCTGGGGCTTTTCCTGGTTTCATCTTTTTCAGTGCTGCTCTAACTTCATCTTTCATTATGGGTGGCCCTTCAAAGTTCTTTTTTATAATGTGTTCTTCGTTTCTGTCATCCTCAAAAAGGTCTTTAATGTACTCTCCCCATATGTCTAATATTTTGTCTTTTTACATGATAAGCGTGCCATCTTTCGATTTTAAGCAACCAGTTGATGTGCATGTATTTTTCCTGTGGACAATTTCTTCAGTCCATCTGTACATACCCTGAGGATCCATTTTGTGTCGTTCTTCTATCTCTTTGCATTTTGTGTTCAGCCAAGCGTCCTTAGCTTCAGTGCACCTATACCTGATTCCTTTGTTTATCTTCCTGTATATCTCCTCGTTTCTCTTTGCCCTCCTCCTTTCCTCCATCAAGCCCAAAATTTCATTAGTCATCCAGCTCTTTTTGTGCTTTTCTATTTGCCTTAGGGATTTCTTCACAAGCTTCATTTATCGAATTTCTCAACTTTGTCCATTGTTCCTCACTGTCACCAACGTCCTCCAGAGCACTGAATTTGTTTTGAACATGTACATTACATTTTTGACGTATCACTTCATCTGTCTGTAAGAGTCCAAGATCTAGTTTGATGTTGCTTTTGGTCTGTTTCCTTTTCCGTAATTTCAGCCTAAATCTTTCCACTACAGGATTGTGGTCACTGTTGCAGTCTGCACCTGGTAGTGTTTTTGCTGGCAGTAAAGAATTTCTAAATCAAATCTTATTGATCAGGATGTAGTCAATTTGATTTTTGGTCTTATCTCCTGGACTCACCAAGCCCATTTTCTTCTATTAAGCTGCTCAAACCAGGTGTTTCCTACTATGAACTCATTCATCTGTGCCCATTCTACAAGTTTCCCTCCCCTTTCATTTTGTGTACCAAGGCCATGAGGTCCAACTATATCCTCTACCCTATCCTTTCCCACTTTAGCATTAAAATCTCCCATTATTATGGTAACTTCTTGTGATTTACATTGGGCCTTGGCCATCTGTAATACTTCGTAGAAGTTGTCAGTGTCTTCCTGAGTACTTGTGGATGTTGGCTCATACAGCTGATGATGTTGATATCAAATGGTCTGCCTCCCAGTTTGATCAGCAAGACTTCTGTCGACACAGCCCAGTATCCCTTAACTGCTTTTGATTTGTTCCTGTCCATTACAATGCCTACTCCTCTTTCATGTGAGTTTCCACCAGAGTATATCACTGTATACTCTCCGGATGTTATCATGCTGCCCCCTTCCATCTCACGTCCCCTAATGTTAAGCCTTTCCATCTCCATTTTGACATTGTCTAATTTGCCTTTTTGGAACAAAGTTCTTATGTTCCATGTTGCTATTTTAGTATTTTTGAGTTTGAGTTTGGTCGCAGTAGGTTGCTGACGGTCTGTGTCACCTGCGCCACATGATGGTCCCTACGTTATCTTCATTTTTATTTTCACTGTCCATAATTTTTCTAGGGAGAATACGATGGTGGTTTCCCGTTGCCTTCCGTGTTTTTTTGTGTTTTTTTTCGGTCTCTCCGCTAGCCTTTGTCGTTCCCACAACAACCTACAAGGCAGTAGGGTGATTTTTTTCTTTCAGGGTTACCTCCCTTAGCCTTATTCTCTCCCGAGATGTCCACACGACAGTGGAGCTCGTTACCCATAGCTGGGGGTCTGGTTATGGGCACCAGGGCAAATCCACACGCCGGTGGGCCTGCGTGCCGCACGTCTGGGGGCCAGACCTCCGAGTCCCTCGAGATTTAGCCTGAGTCCATGAGGTGCTGAGTTACCGCATGTTGCCACGAGGAGGCATAACGTAGGGCTTGCTGATGGAGAGGCTATGTACTGACAGAAAGAGACGCATTCTGCTCTTCTTTTTGCATAGCTGCAAGCAGCAGTGCTAGCCAGCAGTGCAGGCTAAAGTGAGAGGTGACAAGCACGCAGTCACTAGCCGACACACTAGACGCATCACATCTGCCATTGACACACTAAAGAAGGTTAGAAAAGACAACCAACATTTATAAGACATTTTATGAGGAAAGAGAAATTGGGGCACCTGGTCACAACAGGAAAGCTGGAGGGAAAGAGAACACCAGGTAGACCCAGGGAGAAAATATTGGACGGACTTGCAAGGTGGATGAGGCCAGAGAGGGTGGGAGATGTACTTGCAGTGACAAGGGATATATTCGTATGGAGGGCCGTGATTACCAACGCCGTGTGGCAGGGCACATGATAGCAAAAGGATTTGGACTGAATGAAATTGGTGAGGCGTTATACAGCTGCATTGTACGATATGGGGTTGATGCCATTGAGGCAGCCCAGACGTTGGGAAAGAAGAAACAAATTTTATAATGAGAAGAGACTACAATTTTTTTTCATGGACAAAATGTATTCAGATGATATTATGTATATGCATGTTTTTCCTGTGTTTCAGCCAGTGAATGTATTGGATGATGAAGAGAACTGGGAGGCAGAGAACTTCTGCCTGAAATTTCTGTGTGAGAATGAGGAGGTGAGATATACTGAGTGCTGTGTTGTCTTGTGTATGAATATTTGTACATAGGTCTGTGTATGCACTTACATGTGTGTGATTGTTGACTACCACAGGTACGGAATTTTTCTTTTCCTAGTTTTTTCTTTATTTCATGTTCACTTATTTCTTGAAGCTGCCTGTTTGTTGCCCATCTCAGTAATGCTCCGGTCATTTTGCTGGTGTGAGCTTAATGTTTCATAAACACTTGTTCTCCTCATCCTCTTTGTTGTGACACTTTACCAACACGTAGTGTTTTATGTAGGCTCAAGGAATCTGCCAGACAAAACTGGGTTGAGCGTGTATGGGGATTGTCCAAGTGCAGGGAATCTTGTCTTGAACACGCTCCAGCCTGTGGCAGGTTGAATGGCTGTCAGAAATATATCCAACACACATTCCAAACAGTATCTTATGTTTAGACGATTGATTCAGACACATATCCAAATAATCCGTCATTTTTAATAAGAACTGATCCAAACACATATTCAACACACATTCCAAATAATCCCTCATGTTTAGACAGCTGATTCAAACACATATTCAACATGCATTCCAAATAATCCCTCATGTTTAGACAGCTGATTCAAACACATATTCAACATGCATTCCAAATAATCCCTCATGTTTAGACAGCTGATTCAAACACATATTCAACATGCATTCCAAATAATCCCTCATGTTTAGACAGCTGATTCAAACACATATTCAACATGCATTCCTAATAATCCCTCGTGTTTAGACAGCTGATTCAAACACATATTCTACATGCATTCCAAATAATCCCTCATGTTTAGACAGCTGATTCAAACACATATTCAACATGCATTCCAAATAATCCCTCATGTTTAGACAGCTGATTCAAACATATATTCAACATGCATTCCAAATAATCCCTCATGTCTAGATAACTGATCCAAACACATATTCAACATGCATTCCAAATAATCCCTCATGTTTAGACAGCTGATCCAAACACATATTCAACATGTACTCCAAATAATCCCTCATGATCAGGCAACTGATCTAAACACATATTCAACATGCATTCCAAATAATCCCTCATGCTTAGACAGCTGATCCAAACACATATTCAACATGCATTCCAAATAATCCCTCATGTTTATTCAGCTGATCCAAACACACATCCAGCATGCATTCCAAATAATCCCTCATGTTTAGACAGTTGATCCAAACACATATTCAACACACATTCCAAAAAATCCCTCGTGTTTAAACAGTGATTCTAACACATATCCAACACACAGTCCAAACAATCACTTATGTTTACGATTCAGACAACTTCCTTGTTATATCTATGAGACTATCAATTCAAGTCCTGATGGTGCCAATTTGTCCACAGCACTGTTACAGTATGATTGTTGCGTTTTTCAAAGTGGTCCATTAGCTCAGTTGGTTACAGCACCATGCTGATATTGCAGGTTTAAACAGAGGGAGCCAGCCTGCTGAAGTGAATTTAAATAATGATAATATTCATAAGGTGCTTAATCTTGATGCACAAAGCAAATCTAAATCAAATTGACTGTCTGTGTTCCAGCAGACATGAGGAAGGAACCTCGTAGGAACCAGAAAAACAACAGTAGAATCAGAACATGTATTTGATATAACAAAACACAACAATAGAATCAGAACATGTATTTACTATAAACAAACACAAATTGAATCAGAACATGTATTTACTATAACAAAACACAACAATAGAATCAGAACATGTATTTACTATAACAAAACACAACAATAGAATCAGAACATGTATTTACTATAACAAAACACAATAATGTAATCAGAACATGTATTTACTATAACAAAACACAACAATAGAATCAGAACATGTATCTTGATATAACAAAACACAATAATATAATCAGAACATGTATTTGATATAACAAAACACAATAATAGAATCAGAACATGTATTTGATATAACAAAACACAATAATATAATCAGAACATGTATTTGATATAACAAAACACAATAATGATAATCAGAACATGTATTTGATATAACAAAACACAATAATATAATCAGAACATGTATTTGATATAACAAAACACATAATGTAATCAGAACATGTATTTGATATAACAAACAAACATAAATAGAACATGTATTTGATATAACAAACACAATAGTAACATGAACATGTATTTGATATAACAAAACACAATAATGTAATCAGAACATGTATTTGATATAACAAAACACAACAATATAATCAGAACATGTATTTGATATAACAAAACACACAATAATAATCAGAACATGTATTTGATATAAAAAACACAATAATGTAATCAGAACATGTATTTGATATAACAAAACACAATAATAAAATCAGAACATGTATTTGATATAACAAAACACAATAATGTAATCAGAACATGTATTTGATATAACAAAACACACATAAAATCAGAACATGTATTTGATATAACAAAACACAATAATAAAATCAGAACATGTATTTGATATAACAAAACACAATAATGTAATCAGAACATGTATTTGATATAACAAAACACAATAATATAATCAGAACATGTATTTGATATAACAAAACACAATAATAAAATCAGAACATGTATTTGATATAACAAAACACAATAATGTAATCAGAACATGTATTTGATATAACAAAACACAACAATAGAATCAGAACATGTATTTGATATAACAAAACACAATAAAATCAGAACATGTATTTGATATAACAAAACACAACAATAAATCAGAACATGTATTTGATATAACAAAACACAATAATAAAATCAGAACATGTATTTGATATAACAAAACACAATAATATAATCAGAACATGTATTTGATATGACAAAACACAATAAAATCAGAACATGTATTTGATATAACAAAACACAATAATGTAATCAGAACATGTATTTGATATGACAAAACACGACAATAAAATCAGAACATGTATTTGATATAACAAAACACAACAATAGAATCAGAACATGTATTTGATATGACAAAACACGACAATAAAATCAGAACATGTATTTGATATAACAAAACAATAATAAAATCAGAACATGTATTTGATATAACAAAACACAATAATATAATCAGAACATGTATTTGATACCACAAAACACAATAAAATCAGAACATGTATTTGATATAACAAAACACAACAATAGAATCAGAACATGTATTTAATATAACAAAACACAATAATAAAATCAGAACATGTATTTAATATAACAAAACACTACATTAGAATCAAAACATGTATTTAATATAACAAAACACTACAATAGAATCAAAACATGTATTTAGTATAACAAAACACAATAATAAAATCAGAACATGTGTCCAATATAGGAAAACACAACAATAGAACCAGAACATGTATTTGATATAACAAAAAAGTCTAGGAACCAGAAAAACAACAATAGAATCAGAACATGTATTTAATATAACATAACAAAACACAACAATAGAATCAGAACATGTATTTGATATAACAAAACACATTAGACTCGGAACATGTATTTGACATAACAAAACACAACAATGGAATCAGAACATGTATTTGATATAATAAAACACAACAATAGAATCAGAACATGTATTTGCCATAACAAAACACAATAGAATCAGAAATTGTATTTGATATAACAAAACACAACAATAGAATCAAAACTTGTATTTGATATAACAAAACACAACAATGGAATCAGAACAGGTATTTGATATAACAAAACACAACAATGGAATCGGAACAGGTATTTGACATAACAAAACGCAACAATGGAATCAGAACAGGTATTTGACATAACAAAACACAACAATAGAATCAGAACATGTATTTGACATAACAAAACACAATAGAATCAGAAATTGTATTTGATATAACAAAACACAACAATTGAATCAGAACATGTATTTGATATAACAAAACACAACAATAGAATCAGAACATGTATTTGATACAACAAAACACAACAATAGAATCAGAACAGGTATTTGACATAACAAAACACAACAATAGAATCAGAACAGGTATTTGATATAACAAAACACAACAGTGGAATCAGAACAGGTATTTGATATAACAAAACACAGCAATGGAATCAGAACATGTATTTGACATAACAAAACACAACAGTAGAATCAGAACACGTATTTGACATAACAAAACACAACAATAGAATCAGAAATTGTATTTGATATAACAAAACACAACAATAGAATCAGAACATTAGTTGATATAACAAAACACAACAATAGAATAAGAAATTGTATTTGATATAACAAAGCACAACAATGGAATCAGAACAGGTATTTGACATTACAAAACACAACAATAGAATCAGAACATTAGTTGATGTAACAAAACAAGTTGGGCACAAACAGCAGTTGTTTTTGCCCGGAATCTTGTGTGTTTGTCCTATGCTGTCTTTTGTGTACACTTAACACAGAGGCCAGTTGGCTGAAAATGTGTGCCTGTCTTGTTTTTGTCATGTCGGATGCGTGTTCTGGTTCTGTTCGTGTGTTTTCCAGGTATAAATCAAATCAAAGCACACAGTCGCTGTTCACCCAAGCATTCACTGACAATGACAGAAACAATATAAGAGTACAAAGCACATGGATGCAAAGAGGAGGAGAGCAGGAAGGGGTGGGGGGGGGGGGGGTGAGTGAAGAGGAAAATCCACTACAGGACAAAAAGATACATCTTCAAATTAGACTTGGAAGATACTTAATGGTTTCTTTGTCACCTTCAGCAATGCAGCATTGAAAAATAACCTAAGTCCCTCTTTGCGAACAAGGGTTGGCACTTGTGTTCCGAAGTGTTTCCCATCAAGCTGGACGAGGATTTCAAACGTCTTGTCAGGCGTTGTTCAGCGTATCTGGCTCGTCTCTACGCCATCTTGCAACAGTCGTCTGTACAGCTCAGCTGCTTTGCTGGCAAACGTGGCAAGAAATATAGACAGTGGATTGAAGAGGTGAGAAATCTTTGAAATTTGATGTGTTCCTCTTTTACTCTGTGTGTGTGTGTATGTGTGGTGTGTGTGTGTGTGTGTGTGTGTGTGTGTGTGTGTGTGTGTGTGTGTGTGTGTGTGTGCGTATGTGTATATGTGTGCATGCGTGAGTGTGTGTGTCTGTGTTCATGTGTTTGTGTGAGTTTTTTTTGTGTTTGTATGTATGTGTGCATGTATTTGAGTCAGTTTATGTCTGTATGCGTGCATGTTTTTGTAAGGGGATATGTGTGTTTGTGTGTGTGTGTGTGTATGCACAGATTTATGTGAGTAGTATTTGTGTGTTTGCATATGTTTGTGTTTGTGATGTGTGTGTATTTTGTGTGTGAATGTGTTTGTGTGTATATGCACATGTTTGTGTGAGTAGTATTTGTGTGTGCATATATTTGTGTTTGTGTGTGTGTATTTTTGTATGTGTTTGCATACTTGCGTGTCACTGTGCTTGTGTTTGCATATGAGTTTGTATATGTATGCTTTGTGTGTGTGTGTGTGTGTTTTCACTCATGTGTGTTTACATGTCATGTGTGTGTGTTCATTCCTATGTGTTTACATGTACATGGGCTTGTGTCTGCGTGTGCACGTATACAGGGGGGTGCAAAAGTAGGTATACAGTAAGTATCACCTCATTATTATAATGATTAATTCCGCTGTCGATTAGAAGAGTGTGTGAATACCGACGGCAAGCAGTTTGAGTATCTGAGGGATTAAGGCTGAGCTTGTTTTTACATGTATATGCAATATTCATTTGTTTGTATAATAAATGCAATGAGTATTGTACGTGTTTTCTTTTTCCATACCTGTATACCTACTTTTGCACCCCCCCCCCCCCCCCCCGTATACATTTCTGTGATTGCATTATATGTTCGTATCTGCAGAGATATGTTTGTATACATATATGTACACATGTGTTTGCATCTGCATGCATTTGTGTTTGTGTATGCTTACGTACGTGTGTGTGTGTATGTGTGTGTGTGTGTGTGTGTGTGTGTGTGTGTGTGTGTGTGTGTGTGTGTGTGTGCATATAATTATTTGACTGAGTCAGTGTTATGCAGAAGGAGAGAAGATAATACTGACTGACTAAAAGTTGTACTTAACGACGACAGTTATAATGATAAAATTGTTGTTTAGGTATGATAATTATTGATTAATTACATGACAGGATAATTATTGATTAATTACATGACAGGATAATTATTGATTGATTATATAACTAGATTAATGATAACTTTAGTCCAGTGTGGTAGGACAGAATTGAGAACAGTTAACGTTGAATTGATTGACTGTTTTTGTGGCAGAATGCAGTGGAGAATCCAAATTTCACTGCATTGTTCAGCACTTTACGCCTACAGCTGTCTGAAAACCAGGAGGCTGACAAGTTCTTGAAGCAACTCTGCAGGTCAGTTCTCCCTTCTCTCTGTCTGTCTCTTCTCTCTCTCTCTTAACAATCTCTGTTCAGTATACTCATCTTACCCTCAAAAATATAGAAATTTTTTTTTTAATTTTCATATATGCATGTCTGTGACCGTAGGTATGTGTATGCGTCGTTAGATCCTATGAGTGTGTAGTCATTTGGGTATATGCGTGTGATATTAGTACTTATGTATGTATTGCATTCCGTGTCTTGTTTATGTAAAATGTACAGTGAGTCCAAATTAGTTTTGAGTGTAGCACTGTACAGAAATGATTTATTATTGTTGTCTCCTTTCCTACCGTGGGAATGGTGGGGACTCTTTCAGTATAAACAGTATCCCCATCTTCTAGAAATTCTGCACTAGAAATTTTCTCTTTTTTGTCACTCTTTTTGTTTCTGCCTTGCTTCTTTCCTTTCTGTCATCTCTCTCTTTCTGGTTTTCTGCCCTGCTGATTCATTCACCTACATATTTTCATATTAGGATTGATATTTAGGTACATGTACTAATTGCATTTTAGCTCTAAAGAAATGTGAACTGCTTAGTTTCAATTTTACATAATATGAGCTGTTTTGTGTATATGATTTTTGTGTTCTTTGTTATGTTTATGCAATTGATTCATGTTTGTTTTTCTAGTTCAATGATGATAAATTTGGTGGAATGGCAAATGCCAGGGGCGTATGTTTAAATTATGTAAATGCAGTAATTGTGTAGTCGTTCTTTTCCATGTTTTCTTTTTACCAGGGCCATCAGTGTGTTTGGATGTGTGTGTTTTGTTTTAGATGGTTTGTAGTCCTGTTAGGAATGGTAGAGTGGTCTTTAAGCACTATTGATAATAACAATGATTGCCTCTTTTTTCTATAGATGTCACTTACCCAGTGACAAGACTTACTGGCTGTGTACTGTAATAATGATTGTCTCCTTTTTCTGTAGATGTCATTTATCCAGTGGCAAGACTTACTGGCTGTGTACTGTAATAATGATTGTCTCCTTTTTCTGTCGATGTCATTTATCCAGTGGCAAGACTTACTGGCTGTGTACTGTAATAATGATTGTTTCCTTTTTCTGTCGATGTCATTTACCTAGTGGCAAGACTTACTGGCTGTGTACTGTAATAATGATTGTCTCCTTTTTCTGTAGATGTCATTTATCCAGTGGCAAGACTTACTGGCTGTGTACTGTAATAATGATTGTTTCCTTTTTCTGTAGATGTCATTTACCCAGTGGCAAGACTTACTGGCTGTGTACTGTAATAATGATTGTCTCCTTTTTCTGTCGATGTCATTTACCCAGTGGCAAGACTTACTGGCTGTGTACTGTAATAATGATTGTTTCCTTTTTCTGTCGATGTCATTTACCCAGTGGCAAGACTTACTGGCTGTGTACTGTAATAATGATTGTTTCCTTTTTCTGTCGATGTCATTTACCCAGTGGCAAGACTTACTGGCTGTGTACTGTAATAATGATTGTTTCCTTTTTCTGTAGATGTCATTTACCCAGTGGCAAGACCTACTGGCTGTGTACTGTAATAATGATTGTTTCCTTTTTCTGTAGATGTCATTTACCCAGTGGCAAGACTTACTGGCTGTGTACTGTAATAATGATTGTTTCCTTTTTCTGTAGATGTCATTTACCCAGTGGCAAGACTTACTGGCTGTGTACTGTAATAATGATTGTTTCCTTTTTCTGTAGATGTCATTTACCCAGTGGCAAGACTTACTGGCTGTGTACTGTAATAATGATTGTTTCCTTTTTCTGTAGATGTCATTTACCCAGTGGCAAGACCTACTGGCTGTGTACCGAACATCAGAAGGGACATCATATCACCAAACTGTCCACAGAGTCAGCATCGCGAGAAGAAGTGCTCAAGGTGCTTTTTGATGAAGACATTCGACTGAAGGAGCTGATGGAGAACTGTCCTATCTACCGCTCTCACAAAGCCAAGGCCTTCAACGAACAATCTGTGCTGCTGCCTGCTAGAGGTTGGTAGGGGTGTGGGGTGGATTGGATTGGGGAAAAAGGGACACAGAGAGAGACAGACAGAGAAAGAGACAGACAGAAAGAGAAAGACGGAGAGACAGAGAGAGAGAGAAAGACAGAGAGAGGGAGAGAACTTCAAACTTCAAAACATTTTGTCTATCAAGAATAGTGCATTATATCCTATTGGACCTGTCTTACAGCTAGTCTGTGCTACTCTACATTTGCAAGTGTATAAGAGAAGAGAGCGATAAAGACAGAGAGAGAGAGAAAGGGAGAGAGAGAGAGAGAGAGAGAGAACTTCTAACTCCAAAATACTTTATTGAAAATACTCAGTGATATTAGCATTACTTCCCATTGGACCTGTCTTAAAGAACACATGCAAGTATATAAACATAAAAAACGGACGAAATATAAAACAATGTCAAAGTTGTTATGAAAATGAATTGTAATAAACAATATCAGAGAAATTGTAAAAAAATAAATTGTAATAACATTTGGACTTTTACATGTCAATTGGTCAGTGACTTTACAAAAGCAAAAGCAAACTTATGTAAAGTGAACTCTTATCAACCCTTAACAATAACAACAGAAACAACAACAATATAACAGTAGTAGTTGTCATTGGAGCTGATTTTGATAGTGATCACTACTTTAATCCAGGACTGGACATTAAATGACCAGTGTCCAGAAGAAATTTGGGCAGACATGAACAAGACCTACAGAGAAGTAGCAGAAGAAGTGTTCGGCAGGAAAAAAAGAAAACCAACTAAGCCCTACATAAGGGGGGGCGGGAAGTTATAGATCTAGCCAAACAGAAAAGCCAAGCTCACAAATCTGGAAGAAAAGAAGAATGAAGAAAAAGTGAAAAGAGAAATTAAGAGCAAACTTAGAAGAGATAAGAAAAATTGGCTGGAGGAAGAATGTGCAAAAATAAATGAGCATAGTGAATGCAAAAAATCTGGGGATCTATTCCAACAGATAAAGAAAGTTCGATCAACTAAATTCCAACCCAGCACAACACTGACTGAACCTGACCATATTATGAACAGATGAAATGAATATGGAACATTCCTTTTTAGCGACAGTAGCCCTCAAGACACTCAATACCCTGACCGGAAGTGTCCGGAATCAGAACCAGAGCTACTTTTAGGTGAAATTGAAACAGCCGCCAAGCAGTTAAAACCAAGAAAATCACCAGGAATTGATAATGTTCCAGGAGAATTATTAAAACATCCTGGAAAAGAAGGTCTAAAAGCAATGCACCATCTTTGTTTTAAAACCAGGAATACTCATCAGTGGCCAACAGATTGGAAACTTCAAGAATTTGTGATGCTTCACAAGAGTGACAATGTCAAAGATTGCAACAACTACAGAACAATTGTCCTAATCAGCCATGCCAGTAAGATTTTGCTCATAATTATTCTGAACAGATTGGAGCCCAAGATAGGAGAAGAACTATCTGACTGCCAGGCAGGCTACAGATCAAACAAAGACACAACTGACATGTTATTTGTGTTACAAATACTCATGGAGAAAATAAAAAACACTGATAAAGAAGATTTTGTCACTTTCATAGACTACACACAGTGTGTGTAAAACAACATACTGATTACACACTGATTACAGTGTGTGTTAAACCACATGCTAATTATACAGTGTGTGTAAAACCACATGCTGCTTACACAGTGTGGGTAAAACAACATGCTGATTACATAGTGTATGTAAACTAACACTGATTACACAGTGTGTGTAAAACAATATGCTGATTACACAATGTGTGTAAAACAACACTCTGATTACACAGTGAGTGTAAAACAACATGCTGATTACACAATGTATGTAAAAAAAACTAAATATGCTGATTGTACAGTGTGTGTAAAACATCCTGTTTACACTGTGTGTATAAAAAAACATTCTGATTACACAGTGTGTATAAAACAACATTCTGATTACACAGTGTGTGTAAAACAACATACTGATCACACAGTGTGTGTAAAACAACATGCTGATTACACAGTGTGTGTAAAACAAAATGCTGATCACACAGTGTGTGTAAAACAACATACTGATCACACAGTGTGTAAAACAACATGACTGATTACACAGTGTGTGTAAAACAACATACTGATCACACAGTGTGTGTAAAACAACATGCTGATAACACATGTAGTGTAAAACAACATACTGATCACACAGTGTGTGAAAACAACATGTGATCACACAATGTTGTAAAACAACATACTGATAACAGTGTGTGTAAAAACAACATATGATGCACACAGTGTGTGTAAAACAACATACTGCTTATACAGTGTGTGTTAAAACAACATGCTGATCACCCGTGTGTGTAAAACAACATACTGTACACAGTGTGTGTTAAACAACATGCTGATCAACAGTGTATGTAAAACAACATACTGATTGCACAGTGTGTGTAAAACAACATACTGATAACAGTGTTGTAAAACAACATACTGATTGAAGTGTTTAAGACAACATGTGATACAGTGTATGTAAAACAACATACTGATTCACAGTGTGTGTAAAACAACATGCTGATGTACACTGTGTGTGTAAAACAACATTCTGATTACACAGTGTTGTAAAACAACATGCTGATTACACAGTGTGTGTAAAACAACATGCTGATTACACTGTGTGTGTAAAACAACATTCTGATTACACAGTGTGTGTAAAACAACATGCTGATTACACAGTGTGTGTAAAACAACATCTGATTACACTTGTGTGTAAAACAACATCTGATTACATCGTGTGTGTAAAACAACATGCTGATTACACAGTGTTGTTAAAACAACATACTGATTAACACTGTATGTAAAACAACATGCTGATTACACAGTGTATGTAAAACAACATGCTGATTACACAGTGTATGTAAAACAACATGCTGATTATACACTGTATGTAAAACAACATGCTGATTACACAGTGTATGTAAAACAACATGCTGATTACACAGTGTAGTGTAAAACAACATGCTGATTATACAGTGTATGTAAAACAACATGCTGATTACACAGTGTATGTAAAACAACATTCTGATTACACAGTGTATGTAAAACAACATGCTGATTACACAGTGTATGTAAAACAACATGCTGATTACACAGTGTATGTAAAACAACATGCTGATTACACAGTGTATGTAAAACAACATGCTGATTACACAGTGTGTGTAAAACAACATGCTGATTACACAGTGTGTGTAAAACAACATGCTGATTACACAGTGTCAGGTCAGACAAATAGGTCTGCTACTGGCAAGCTGTAGCCCAGTACTACCTGTCACAGCAGGAGACTTGGAGAGGGGATTGGCGCCACCAAGGATTAACCTAAGCCCACAGAAAAGATATGAGAGACACTATAGCCAACAACATACCGGATCGGTCGGGGCCCGGGTTACAAACGACCGCGCTTACCACTGACAAGCACCAGGGTGGAAGTGAAAAGTCAGCTACTGGGGCAAAGACATCATTCAAACTGCCAACGGAAAAAGCTACCATTGGAACCTGGAATGTCCGTACACTTCATCAGTGCGGCAAAGTAAAAGAACTAGAACACGAGCTGAGACGCTACCAATGGGACATTGTGGGTATATCGGAAGTAAGATGGACAGGCTTCGGAGAAGCAATCACAGAGGAAGGACACAAGATGTGGTACAGTGGCGAAGAGTCACTACATGAAAATGGCGTAGCTTTCATCGTACGCAAAGAAGTCATTGGATGCATCATGAGCTGCACGCCTGTCAACAGCAGAATCATCAGCATTCGGGTGTCAGCCAAACCAAAGAACATCACCATCATACAAGTGTATGCTCCAACTACCAGCCACGAAGACCAGGTGGTTGAAGAATTCTATGAGAAAATAGAAGACACCATCGGAAAAGCCCCCAGGAAAGACATCATCATAGTTCAGGGGGACTTCAACGCCAAAGTCGGCCCAGATGCCTACAAAAACTGGGCTGGAACAGTGGGTCAATTTGGCACAGGGGAAACTAATGACAGGGGACTTCGCCTTCTGGAGTTTGCCTGCACCCAACGGCTCACCATTGCCAACACCCTCTACCCCCACAAACTGTCAAGAAGAACAACCTGGCATGCGCCGAACGGAAAGACTCACAACCAGATCGACTTTGTCCTCACACTGCGGCGCTTCAAATCAAGCATTAATAAAGCAAAGACGAGGACATACCCTGGAGCTGATATAGGCAGCGACCACGACCTCGTGCTGCTCACAATGAAGATCAAATTGAAAAAGAAGTACCAAGCTGCGCAGCCACGCATCAAGTTTGACCTGGAAAAGCTAAAAGATCCAGAGATAGAAGAGGCATTCCAGGCACAGCTCGGGGGGCGGTTCGCGGCACTCAACTTCCTGGACAGCGACATCAACGACCTCACAAACAACTTTGGTGAGGCAGTCCGCGAAACAGCAGAGGAGGTACTGGGGCGACAGAGGAAGAAACACCAAGCATGGATCTCAAATGACATCCTTGACCTCTGCGACAACAGAAGATCACTGAAGAAGACGAAAAACTCCAGCCCTGAAGAAGCCGCACAGTATCGTAAAACCAACAACCTTGTAAAGAAGAAAATGATTGAAGCCAAAGAACAATGGATCAACAACCAGTGTGAGAACATCGAGAAAGGCATGAAAAAAGGAAACAGCAAACATGCCTTCACCACACTGAAAAACCTTACCAAGACGCAGCAAAACAGATCGTCAGTCATCGAGGATACCTCAGGCGAGCTGCTGACAGAAAGCTCCGCTGTTCTGAACAGATGGACGCAGTACTGCCAAGAACTATACAACTACCCAATACAGCCAGATAACAGTTTGTTTCAGGGGGACTCAACACCATTGAGGGAATCCTCACCGCTACCAGTGATGAGAGAAGAAGTGGAAGAAGCCATCCGCAGCCTACCAGCAGGGAAATCACCTGGAGCAGACAATATCCCAGCAGAGCTGCTCAAACATGGAGGGAATGATTTGGTCACTCGTGTAACATCGATTTGTCAGAAGATCTGGGAGACAAAACAGTGGCCCACAGAATGGACTCAATCACTCATCATCCCCCTGCCCAAAAAGGGAAATATGCGCCAATGCCAGAACTACAGAACAATAAGTCTCATTAGCCACACCAGCAAGATCATGCTCAGAGTCATATTGAATCGACTGAAGAAAGAAGCGGAAGAACACCTTGCGGAAGAACAAGCTGGATTTAGGGCGGGCAGAAGCACAGTAGAACAGATCTTCACCTGCCGGATAATGATGGAGAAACATCTGCAGCATCAGAGAGACCTGTTCCACAACTTCATAGACTTTAAAAAAGCATTCGACAGGGTGTGGCATAAGGGTTTGTGGCAGGTGCTAAGAAAGTTTGGCATAGAGGAAGGTCTCGTCCAAACCATCCAGGCGCTGTATAACACTGCCAGCAGCGCAGTTCTCCTCAACAACCAGATAGGGGACTACTTCAAGACCACAGTTGGAGTCCGTCAAGGCTGCCTACTCTCTCCCGTGCTGTTCAATCTCTTCCTGGAGAACATCATGCGTGAAGCCCTCCATGACTTCCACTCCACTGTCTCCATCGGAGGAAGAACCATCAACAACCTGAGGTTCGCAGATGACATCGACCTGATGGGAGGCAGCAACGAAGAACTACAAGACCTGACCATGAGACTGGAAGAAAGTGCAGGTGCACACGGAATGGAAGTGAGCACAGAAAAAAGCAAAGTCCTGGTCAACAGCACAACCAACACCCATGCTGAAATCTACATGAACGGGCAACAGCTTGAAGAAGTGGACGCTTTCAAATACCTTGGCGCCACTCTCACCAAAGACGGTCGCTCTACAACAGAAATCAAGACCAGACTAGCGATCGCAACAGCAGCAATGGTAAAGCTAAACAAGATCTGGAAGAGCAGAGAGATCGGCTTTCCATCGAAGATGAAGCTGTACAAGTCCCTGGTGCTCCCCATCCTGCTGTATGGATGCGAGAGCTGGACCATGACAGCAGAGACCACCAAGAGAATCCAGACGTTTGAAACTAAATGCTTCAGGCGCTTGCTCGGGATCTCTTGGCAAGATCGGAAGACAAACGACTTTGTGTGGAGCCAAATAACAACACTCGCAGGCCCACAAGAACCCCTCCTGGCAACAGTCAAGAACAGGAAGCTGTCGTGGTTCGGGCATGTCACACGCCACAACTCACTGCCCAAAACGGTCCTCCAGGGTACACTGGGAGGCGGCAGACGAAGGGGACGACAAGCCAAATGCTGGATGGACAACATCAAAGAATGGACCAGGTTGGATGGCCCCACGCTGGTGCGACAGGCGGAGGACAGGACCGGTTGGCGACGGCTGGCTTCAAGAGTGTCTCTCATCTCTCCTCTACGCCCATCACGGGCAGGAGAATGATGATGATGATGATGATGTAAAACAACATGCTGATTATACAGTGTGTGTAAAACAACATGCTGATTACACAGTGTGTGTAAAACAACATGCTGATTACACTGTGTGTGTAAAACAACATACTGATTACACAGTGTGTGTAAAACAACATACTGATTGTACAGTGTGTGTAAGACAACATGCTGATAACAGTGTATGTAAAACAACATGCTGATTGCACTGTGTGTGTAAAACAACATGCTGATTACACAGTGTGTGTAAAACAACATGCTGATTACACTGTG
This sequence comes from Monoplex corrugatus, assembly GCA_030674185.1. Lineage (NCBI taxonomy): Eukaryota > Metazoa > Mollusca > Gastropoda > Littorinimorpha > Ranellidae > Monoplex > Monoplex corrugatus. The sequence continues at coordinate 87,605,795 of CM060310.1, read as the reverse complement.
TGTGTAAAACAACATTCTGATTACACAGTGTGTGTAAAACAACATGCTGATTACACTGTGTGTGTAAAACAACATACTGATTACACAGTGTGTGTAAAACAACATGCTGATTACACAGTGTGTGTAAAACAACATGCTGATTACACAGTGTGTGTAAAACAACATGCTGATTACACAGTGTGTGTAAAACAATATGCTGATTACACAGTGTATGTAAAACAACATGTTGATTATACAGTGTGTGTAAAACAACATGCTGATTATACAGTGTGTGTAAAACAATATACTGATTACACTGTGTGTGTAAAACAGGATGCTGATAACACTGTGTGTGTAAAGCAACATGCTGATTACACAATGTGTGTAAAACAACATACTGATTACACTGTGTGTGTAAAACAACATACTGATTACACAATGTGTGTAAAACAACATACTGATTACACTGTGTGTGTAAAACAACATACTGATTCACAATGTGTGTAAACAACATACTGATTACACAATGTGTGTAAAACAACATACTGATTACACTGTGTGTAAACAACATGCTGATTACACAGTGTATGTAAAACACATGCTGATTAACAGTGTATGTAAACAACATGCTGATTACACAGTGTATGTAAAACAACATGTGATTATACAGTGTATGTAAAACAACATGCTGATTAACAGTGTATGTAAAACAACATGCTTGATTAACAGTGTATGTAAAACAACATACTGATCACACAGTGTGTGTAAAACAACATGCTGATTACACAGTGTGTGTAAAACAAAATGCTGATTACACAGTGTATGTAAAACAACATGCTGATTAACGTGTGTGTAAAACAACAAAGCTGATTACACAGTGTTGTAAAACAGATGCTGATTATACAGTGTGGGTAAAACAACATGCTGATCACACAGTGTATGTAAAACAACATGCTGATTATACAGTGTTGTAAAAAATGCTATTTACATGCTGATCTACACAGTGTGTGTAAAACAGATGCTGATTATACAGTGTGGTAAAACAACATGCTGATATATTTAAAACAACATGCTGATTACATAGTGTGTGTAAAGAATACTCTGATTACTCAGTGTGTGTAAAAAACCATGCTGATTACAATGTGTGAAAACAACATGCTGATTACAGTGTGTGTAAAACAACATATTGATTACCAGTATGAGTAAAAAAAATGCTGATTACACATGTGTGTAAAACAACATACTGATTACACAGTGTGTGTAAAACAATATCTGATTACACAGTGTGGTAAAACAAAATGCTGATTACACAGTGTGTGTAAAACAACATACTGATTACACTGTGTGTGTATAACAATATGCTGATTACACAGTGTGTGTAAAAGAACATGCTGATTACACTGTGTGTGTAAAACAACATATTGATTACACAGTGTATGTAAAACAACATGCTGATTACACTCTGTGTGTAAAACAACATGCTGATTACACAGTGTGTGTAAAACAGCATGCTGATTACACAGTGTGTGTAAAACAACATGCTGATTACATAGTGTGTGTAAAGCAACATGCTGATTACACAGTGTATGTAAAACAACATGCTGATTACACAGTATGTGTAAAACATGTTGTTTACATAGTTTGTATAAAATAACATGCTGATTACACAGTGTGTGTAAAACGTGTGTAAAACAACATGCTCATTACACAGTGTGTGTATATCAACATGCTGATTACACAGTGTGTGTAAAAGAACCTATTGATTACACAGTGTTTGTAAAACAACATGCTGATTACACAGTGTGTATAAATCAACATGCTGATTACACAGTGTGTGTAAAACGTGTGTAAAACAACATGCTCATTACACAATGTTTGTATATCAACATGCTGATTACACAGTGTGTGTGAAAGATCATATTGATTACACAGTGTGTGTAAAAGATAATATTGATTACACAGTGTGTGTAAAACTACATGCTGATTACACATGTGTGTAAAACAACATGCTGATTACATGGTGTGTGTAAAGCAATACACTGATTACTCAGTGTGTGTAAAATGCCTATCAATTAACATCAGAAAGAGAGTCATTGAATGTTATATAGAACCAATACTCTTGTACGGATGCGAGGCGTGGACAGTCAGCAAACAAAGCCAGAGCAAGATTGAAGCAGCCAAGATGTGGTTTCTCAGAAGAATGTTGAGAGTTTCATGGACAGCAAAGAAAACAAACGAGACAGTCTTGATGGAGGCAGACACAAGTAGATCACTCATAAGGAAGATTAGGAAAAGACAAGCAACATTCATAGGCCATTTTATGAGGAACTCCTCCGAAGGGGGATTTGGAGCACCTGGTCACAACGGGAAAGCTGGAGGGAAAGAGAGCACCAGGTAGACCCAGGGAGAGAATACTGGACGGACTTGCAGAGAGGCAGGGGATGAGGAGGGTGCGGGAGATGCTAGGGGCAACGAGAGATAGAGATGGTTGGAAGTCCATGGTCGCCAACGCCATGCGGCAGGGTACCTGATGAAGATAATGATGTGTAAAACAACATGCTGATTACATAGTGTGAGTAAAACAACATGCTGATTACATAGTGTGAGTAAAACAACATGCTGATTACATAGTGAGTGTAAAACAACATGCTGATTACATAGTGTGTGTAAAACAATATGCTGATTACACAGTGTGTGTCAAAAAACATGCTGATTACATAGTGTGTGTAAAACAACATGCTGATTACACATTGTGTGTAAAAATATACTGATTACAAAGTGTGTGTAAAACAACATATTGATTACACAGTGTGTGTAAAACAACATGCTGATTACAGTGTGTGTAGACATGCTGATTACAGTGTGTGTAAAACAACACGCTGATTAGACAGTGTGTGTAAAACAACATGCTGATTACAGTATGTGTAAAACAACATGCTGATTACAGAGTGTGTGTAAAATACAAATTAATCTGATTATACAATGTCTGTTAAACAACGTATTGATTAAACGGTGTGTGTAAAACAACATTCTGATTACACACCGTCGGTAAAACAACATGCTGATTGCACAGTGTGTGTAAAACAACATGCTGATTACACAGTGTGTGTAAAACAACATTCTGATTACACACCGTCGGTAAAACAACATGCTGATTGCACAGTGTGTGTAAAACAACATGCTGATTACACAATGTATGTAAAAAAACTAAATATGCTGATTGTACAGTGTGTGAAAAAGAACATATGATTACACAGTGAGAAAAACAACATGCTGATTACACAGTGTGTGTAAAACAACATATTGATTACACAGTGTATGTAAAACAACATTCTGATTGCACAGTGTGTGTAAAACAGCATGCTGATTACAGTGTGTGTAAAACAACATTCTGATTGCACAGTGTGTGTAAAACAACATGCTGATAACAGTGTGTGTAAACCAACAAGCTGATAACAGTGTGTGTAAAACAACATATTGATTACACAGTGTATGTAAAACAACATGCTGATTACACTCTGTGTGTAAAACAACATGCTGATTACACAGTGTGTGTAAAACAGCATGCTGATTACACAGTGTGTGTAAAACAGCATGCTGATTACACAGTGTGTGTAAAACAACATGCTGATTACACAGTGTGTGTAAAACAATATGCTGATTACACAGTGTGTGCTAAACAAGATACTGATTACACAGTGTGTGTAAAACAACATGCCGATTACAGTGTGTGTAAAACAACATACTGATTACACAGTGTGTGTAAAACAAGATGCTGATTACACAGTGTGTGTAAAACAACATGCTGATTACACAGTGTGTGTAAAACAACATGCTGATTACACAGTGTGTGTAAAACAACATGCTGATTACACAGTGTGTGTGGAAAACAACATGCTGATTACACAGTGTGTGTAAAACAACATACTGATTACACAGTGTGTGTAAAACAACATGCTGATCACACAGTGTGTGTAAAACAACATGCTGATTACACAGTGTGTGTAAAACAACATGCTGATTACACAGTGTATGTAAAACAACATGCTGATTGCACAGTGTGTGTAAAACAACATGCTGATTACACTGTGTGATAGAACAACATGCTAATTATACAGTGTGTGTAAGACAACATGCTGATTACACGGTGTGTGTAAAACAACATACTGATTACACTGTGGGTAAAACAACACTCCTCCAAGAAAAATCAGAACACTAGAAAGAAAAAAAAAGAAAAAAAATTAAATTCAGATCCTATTGGATAAATATCCCACAGCAGACTATGCACACACAGACACACACGCACCACACACACACACTCATGCGCACATGCACACAGACGCACGTACGCATGTACACACACACACACTCTCTCACTCACTCGCTTGCTCTGTCTGTCACTCTCTCTTGCTTTCTGTCTTTCTCACTCACTCACTTGCTTGATCTGTTTGTTTTTGTTTGTTTTTTGTTTGTTTTTTTGACAGCTGATGACACGAAATCCACAGACGCTGACTCAGCCTCCTCCAGCGTCTCTGCGGCCACTTTTACCCCGTCCAACTCGGCGTGGTCAGGCAAAAAACAGAACAGGAACAAGTCGTTGAAGTCGGTGGCAGACGTCAAAACATCCAGGACCATGAGGAGAGCGAATGCCAAGATAAACGGCAACTTCAGTGGCAACAGTACGGCGTGCTCTTTGCAGTGAGAAGGGGGGCAGGCTGAGAGTCTTGTATGTGAAGAAACGATAGAAGAGGTTGGAGCTGATTCCTTGACTTTAGTGATAGTGTATAAAAAGAGTACAAATGTGGGAAGGTGGTCCTCTGCCACAAGAGAGGTAAGCAAGGTGTCTGCCTTGCGATGGTTAGCACAGAAAACAACAAAGAGCAAAACAAACAAACAAGCAAATGCTTCTTCTTCTTGAAAGTACATGTACAGCTCCTGGCTATAATTTCTACTTCATAACTAGAAAAGAAGTGTTTAAAATAATGGGGACTGTACAAAGGAGAAGGGTTTGTTTGTCTGTTTTTCTTTGGTATCAATTCAAGTTGATTCTGTGTAAAACAAGTGTTTAATGTAATACAGTGGGGAGTGCACAAGGGATGCTTTTTACAGGTGGAGTGTTAGGTACAAAGAGGATGTTGGATATAAAGAAGACATTTTGGTTAACAGGGCTGATGTGTACAAAGGGAGCATTATTGATTTAAATGATTTGAAAATGAATACGATAATAAATGTGCAAAAATGATTGTATGTCTGCACCCAACTGAGGTAAAATTATTTAGGATGGAAATATGGTCCAGCTGAAAAGTTTCATTTTCAGTTTTGTGGTAGAATACTCACCTGCCACGTGGATGATCTGGGTTTGATACCTGGTCAACGCACATTTTGACAATTGTGTGCAACATGTACAGGTACCTAGGTGCACAGTGTGAGCAACATCGATTACACATACCCTTAAACCAGCTGGAAAAAAACCTGCTACATCATGTACACCATGATATGATATATGATATATGATATGATATGATATGATATGATATGATATGATATGATATGATATGATATGATATGATGATATGATATGATATGATATATATGATGTGATATATATGATATGATGTGATGTGATGTATGATATGATATGATATGATATGATATGATATGATATGATATGATATGATATGATATGATATGATGTATGTGATGTGATGTGATGTATGATATGATATATATGATATGATATAATATATTTCTTATTATTCTATTATATTCTAATCTATTCTATTCCATTCATTCTAATCTATCGATAGATGATATGAGATGATATGATGTTATGAGATATGAGAGGTGATACGATATGATATATGATGTTGTGTGATACATGATATAATATGATGTGGTATGATATACACAAAGATGTACTGTGGGACAAAATGTTAAATACGAAAAAATCCTTCATTAAACAGGACATAGAATACTACACTGATTGTGTATAATATTATGAAATTTAATTTGTTTTAACAAAAATTTAAGAAAGAAGGTCCAGGACTTCATTCAGGGCGACAGATATGTGAAATCATTAAAGTAGTGAAACTGTCCACACAAACAGGCATCAGCTTGGAACAGCATGTCATTTTGTTGCTCATACAGCATAGCACATCATCCAATGAGAGCAGGATAAAATCACCTGGACTGCCCTACACTGGACACCAAAAAGATGACACAGAAGAGGAAGATCCAAGAATACATGCAATGAACAATAGGAGACATGAAGTTGTTGGGGTAGGCCTATGCACAAAGGCTGTCCCAGAACAGACAAGAGTGGACAACTTTTGTTGCGGCATTGTATACCAATGGCATAATAGACAGTAAGTGCCCATTTACGCTGAAAGAAAGTTAAAAGACTTTATACTGCTGTCATAATTGAAGTGTGGTGCCTGGCCCTTCCTCTCCTTCCAATACCACCACCACCATGACCACTGTGTCTTTGAGAAGGAAACAGAACTAATGTCAGTTGTGTTTGACCTGATTATAATTTTATGATAATGATATGCACATTTCAGTGGCAGATGAACGTGTACATGGGTAATGGTTTGTAAAGCTTTCTGTGATATTGTCATTTTTTTTTTCTTTGTTCTATTAATTGGTATCGTTTGATGTTATGTAACAGTTCATTTTAAATTTAATAGATTAATGTTCTTTTTTTTTAATTGATGATATATATATGTGTGCGTGTTTTGTCTCAAAAGCTGACATGTGTTTTTTTCCCAGGGATTTTGAGAACATTGAATAAATCTTTTGAAATTACTTATTTGATAATTGTACATATCAGTATAAAGACAATTCTAATTTTTATGAAGTATTATTTGTTTTAAACTATGCTCACAAGTGTTCACCGTCCTACGAAAAGGATGTGTGTGTGTTTTTGAGGGTTGAGAAAAATGTATACTTTGAAAATTTTTAGAGTTGTTGAATAATATTTAGAGTTGTTTAATTTCATGAGTGTATACTATTTTCTGTTGTCGTGACTTTATTTTTCATGCACAGATGTTATCGTTCTTTTCCTCCCCACATTTTGCTTTAAATTAGTAATTTTATGTCATAGTATGATTGCGTATGTTTTTCACTGCATCAAACAATCAGACTGTGATAATGATACCAGTTTTCCAGAAAAGTGACTAATCATGATTATGTTATGCCTGATCCAAAACAAGTGCGACTGCCCGCTTCCAAACAAACAGGAACCAGTAGTAGTAGGCCTCCTTCGGTCATGACTGACCATGGACAAAGTACATCCGTTCTAACGTCTAGATGGGCTGTCTGCTTGGTCCAAGCAGCGTCGCCTGTGACTGTACAGACCAATGCGAGAGAGGCAGTCTCTGTCGCAGCGGTCGCATGTGTATGCTGATGCTGGTCTGTTGGCTGTCATCCCTTTTCTGCGAACTCGCTTTTCTGCTGCAGCAGCTGACAGTTTGTCCTCACCAATCCGCAGCTGTTTCTTGAGAGTAGTTCTCCAGCTGTTGCGGTCGTCTGCGAGGTCCTCCCAGGACTCAGTGTTGATCTCAAGCGCCTTCATGTCACGCTTGCAAACGTCTTTGTATCTCAGCTGTGGGCGGCCAATGTTTCTCTGCCCTGTGGCAAGCTCACCATAAAGGATGTCTTTTGGGATGCGACCATCTTCCATGCGGCGAACGTGGCCCAACCAGCGCAGCCGACGCTGTCTCAGCATGGTATGCATGGTTGGGAGGCCAGCGCAGGTTAGGACTTCGGTGTTGGTCACCTTGTCTTGCCAGGAAATGCCAAGTATGCGCCGTAGGCTTCTCAGGTGGAAGGTATTGAGCCTTTTCTCCTGATGAGCATGCGTGGTCCACGCCTCGCTGCCATACAGCAAGGTGCTGAGGACACAGGAGTTGTATACAGCCATCTTTGTCTTTGTGGTCAGCTTGGGATTTGTCCACACCCTTTGTGTGAGGCGGGCTAGTGTTGTGGCTGCCTTCCCGATCCTCTTGTCGACCTCTGTGTCAAGGGAGAGGTTATCGGTGATGGTGGACCCAAGATATGTGAATTGATGGATGGCTTCAAGCTCGTAGTCATCAATGGTGATGGCTGGTGGAGATGGCGTGTCTTGGCCCAGGACGTTTGTCTTCTTAATGCTGATGGTCAGAGCAAAATCTTTGCAGGCCTGGGAGAAGCGGTCCATTAGTGACTGCAAGTCCCGCTGAGTATGGGTCACAACTGCGGCATCATCGGCAAATAGCATGTCTCTGATGAGGGCTTCACGGACCTTTGTCCTTACTCTGAGGCGGGCGAGGTGGATCCCTTCTTGCGCTGTGCTGAACGCATGCCTCAGGAGGAGAGCGAAGAAGATTCCAAAGAGGGTTGGGGCCAGGACGCAGCCTTGTTTCACACCGCTGCGTACGTCGAAGGGCTTGGAGAGGTTTCCGTTGAACTGCACCATCCCTTTCATGTTTGAGTGGAAGGACTCAATTAAGCTGTGCAGTTTGGGGGGGCAGCCGATTTTTCGGAGAGCCCTGAAAAGGCCATGTCTGCTGACTAAGTCAAAGGCCTTGGTGAGGTCAATGAATGCCACATACAGGGGCATCCGCTGCTCTCTGCACTTCTCCTGGATTTGGCGAAGGGAGAAGACCATGTCTACCGTGGATCTCTCTGCTCGAAAACCACACTGTGATTCCGGGTAGACGCGTTCAGCCAGTTTCTGCAGGCGGATTAGGAGGACCCGAGCATAGACTTTGCCAACAATGCTGAGGAGCGAGATACCTCTGTAGTTGTTGCAGTCGCTCCTTTCGCCCTTGTTTTTGTACAAGGTGACGATCTTGACGTCCCTCATGTCCTGTGGTACAGCTCCCTCATTCCAACACTGACAGAGAACTGCGTGCAAAGGGTGCAGAAGAGAAGTCTTGCAGTGCTTGATGAGGTCTGGGGGAATTCCGTCGTTGCCAGGTGCCTTCCCTGATGCCAGGCTATCAATGGCCTTGCTGAGTTCGTCCGCAGTTGGCTCTGCGTCAAGTTCTTCCATTACCGGCATGCACTTGATGGCATCGAGGGCTAAGGGGGACACCATGTTCTGTGTGGAGTAGAGGTCGGAGTAGTGTTCCGCCCATCTTTCCATCTGTTGGCTAGGATTGTTGATTACTTCCCCAGTGGAGGATTTGAGGGGGGCGATCTTGCTCTGTGTTGGTCCCAGTGCCTTCTTGATGCCATCATACATTCCTCGGATGTTGCCTCTTTCAGCAGCACTCTGTATCTCCTCGCTGAGCTCTGTCCAGTACTCGTTTGCGCAGCGCCTGGCGTTAAGCTGAACCTTGCTTCTGGCAGCCCTGAGGATTTGCAGGTTCTTCTCACTGGGTGATCGCTTATACTTGGTGAGTGCGGCACGCTTGGCCTCTACAGTGGGAGTCATCTCTGATGATTTGGCCTCAAACCAGTCGTGGGACTTCACAGTTTTCTTCCCAAAGGTGGCCATAGCAATGCGGTGCATGGTGTCTCGTAGCGTTTCCCATCTCTCAGTGGCAGAGTCTCTGGCCTGCAATGCATCGTATTCTCTCTGAAAGGCCTCTGCGAACTGTTCTACAAGATCTGGCTGAGACATCTTGCTGACGTCAATGCGAGGGTTCCCTTGTTTCTTTGAGCAGTGGAACTTCTTTGGTTGTAGCCTGATCTTGCAACATACCAGAGAGTGGTCTGTGTCGCAGTCTGCGCTGTGATAAGAGCGAGTGTGGAGAACGTTTTTGATAGCGGCACATCTTACTAGGATCAATGTTTTGAGCGGGGATGCCTCCAGGAGACTTTGTGCTGAGGCTTCGTCTTGAAGAAGGAGTTGGCGATGCACAGTTCATGGCAGGCGCAAAACTCAAGCAGTCGCTGTCCATTCTCATTCATTTTCCCCACTCCAAAGGAACCGAGGCAGAAGGGCCATGAGTCATTGTCTGCACCCACTCTGGCGTTGAAGTCGCCCAGAAGAACAAGTAAACCAAAATGAACGCGTATTCAATACAACAAGACAAGACAAGCGCAAATTTTCGGCCAACCGGCCTTTGTCAAGCGCAAATGCATGATCACAAACAGAAACCAAACAACGGATAATAACAAAAAGAACAAAACTTCCCTGCCGCGTCAGTACAGTTCATTGTTGGTTAGTGTCTGTCACCTTTACCTTGACTCGGATTTGGTTGTTGGGGCACCAGGGATGATTTTTTGATGATTTTTCTCAACTTCTCTTCTATGAACTATAGTGTGTGTGTGTGTGTGTGTGTGTGTGTGTGTGTAAAATTGAGAGCAGCTTGAAAAATTGAGGAGTACTGAATGACTATGTGGTAATCTCCTGTGTAAGTGTAGCTGTGTTTCCAGAAGTTGTCATGCTTTTTAGTATTGTCTTAAGGATCACACAAATACCTGGAGAGGCAGAGTTTTCATCTTTCAAACTGAAACTGTGAACTGTGTCCCCAACTTTCACATCTTCTTTGCTTTTCTTTGTTCCTCTAACGTTGTAATGACGAAGAAGATAAATGGATATCTTTGTTCAGAGATTGATAAAGATTAGTGGCTATCTTTGTTCAAAGAATAATCAAGTGGGTATCTTTGTTCAAAAATTAATCAAGATCAATGGCTTTGTTTAAAGATGTTATAAAGTTGGTATTTCAAATAACTATGGATGTAGCGTTATTGAGCTCGATTGTATATTGTCATGCAGGGATGATGCTGTTACTAGAAACTCCACAGTTTTATTGATACATGTGTACATCGATATATATCTGTCAATCTATATATCTGTCCATCTATCTATCTATCTATCTATCTACCTATATGTCTGTCTGTCTGTCTGTCTATCTATATTTGTCTATAGTTTCTTGTACATATCTTAATTGTGCTTGACTCGTTGCTTAATATTGGGTTTGAAATTTGACCACCTAATTATCATAATAGCTGACATGTTCTTTGTTGTTCCAATCAAAAAATGTGTAATGTCATTCGTTGTAAATCAAAATTGTTGAGTCAGTGTTTTTGCATACTTTCTCCCTTCTCTCTTCTTATTTTGCTTTTAAATGCCTTTTGTACAGAAAATGATGAAAACAACATAAAAGAAGGAAAATATGACTGTCTTTCATTTCACACTTCTGGTATGCTTGCTGAAAGAAATCATGACAAAATATTGTATGAATAATCTGATATTCTCAGACAGATGTTTATCATGATTTGTGTGTGTGTGTGTGTGTGTGTGTGTGTGTGTGTGTGTGTGTGTGTGTGTGTGTGTGTGTGGTGTGTATGTGTGTGTTATTTTGGGTTGTTGTACTAAGGCTTATTTTTTTCAATTTAGTATTAATGATCCACATTACATTGTTTCTAAATACAACATCCAGATCCAGTATTGCTCCTATTATTGTTCTGTCTTCTCTTTTACAACCATGTGATGAACACTGGCATTGAGCCAGACTGGTGTATACTGAAGCATTGTTTCTCATTGGCTTTCATGTCTGTTTTTAGTTTTTGGCGCTGGTCAGTCTTGAGAGACTGAGAATTGGCACTCTTGTTATAACATGTTTGTTTTCAGTTTGGCACTTTTGGCTTCTAACAGGGTTTCATGCGCAGGCTTATGGCTTACGTCATGATCACTGTGGATCTTGTCAGTCACACGGCATCAGTGTACATGTATATGCAATTTGTTTTGTTTTGAAGTGAGAGACGCTGTCTTGAGAAACTGATGCTGTAAACATGTCTCTGTGTAAGTCATATTGCACATTTAGTAAACTGAGTCTTGCTGTTTTCGTGTTTTATACACCAGCGTATCGTCCCATGAAAAGCTTGTTTCCATGTCAGATGATTGCCTCACACTAGTTGGTATCTACGTTTGGCTGTGGCTGGCTTTTCCTTGCGAGTGGGAATTCCTTTGAAGCACAACTGAAAGCATTCACAGGGTATTTTGCTCAAAGCAGACTTGCCATGAATCAGGTTTTAGAGGTTCTTCCACCATTCATTCAGTTAGTGAATATGGCCAGGCGTGCAGTGCCTGCTCTATGTGAGTAAGCTGTTTGAATACAGCCAGTAGTTCAGACTTTGACGTCCGCTCTCAAGCAATTGCTCAATATTGTCTGTGTCACAGTATGCGTAACGTCCTCACAGAGCATTCACCTCATGGCCTGACACAAAAATCACAAGCATGTATTTCTGACAACCTGTCACATTAGTGCTCATCTGATGGCTCAAGCGTTTTGTTGGTTTGTATATCCAGTGATGTGATAGGCATTACTATGCTCTTCGTGTAATTATGCATACTTGGTAATGTGATGTGCATATCCATGGATTGACATAACTGCAAGTGGGTGCATATTCATTCACCATGTATACAGGATATTGCATACTCTCCCACAGCTGTCCATGAGAGTTGATTTAAAAAATATATATATAATTCACTTTTTGACCAATTTGATTTGTTGTACAATATCTGGTAAGTAGTGCCAGAGGCTTATCTGTTGTGTTGTGCTGGATTAAAAAAAAAAATTGGCATGTATGTACAGTTAGTATGTATGCCGATGTTTCATTGGGCTCAGCCCAGTTTGGGAGGGAAGAAGGGCTAGTCACAATGACTAAATATATTGAATATATGATTATGTACAATGATAGACGGAAACCTGCTTGTTAGAAAGGAAAAGCGATAACAGCCTGCAGGAAATCAGTACAAGCCATAATAATCCATGAAATTTCTCTGCAGATTTGTGGGTTCTTGTGATGGAACTCCTAACTCAAGATCTCATATCTCAAATTCACTCCTCCTCCTCCCCCCCCCCCTCCTCCCAAACTTCAAATTTGTCTTCTTCGCTGATCATGCTTTTGTTTTATAGGGCCCTCTCCGTCTCCCTATCAGAAGATCTTGCCGGTTCATAGGATTTTGTGCAGACTTAAGGAGTCTGCTGGATGACTGCTGGCAGATTGGGGTAGATTGTGTGTATGGGGTTATCCGAGCGTGATAATCCCTCTTGGAAAAATTGCAAATACCAAACATGAAATATCACAAAGTTAGTTCCATTCTTTCAAGACTTTTCTGTTTTGTGTTTCATCAGATGAAAGGACAGTTGTTGGTTTTTCTCTTTTTCTTCCTGTTTTTCAGTGCATTGTTCTCTGTACAGTTTGGGTTTGACTATAACATAATAAGTGAATCTTGGTATAATATTCATTATAATTAATAAACCATAACATGAAATCAGTCAAAGGTTAGAAGAATATTCCCAGATACTTGTTACTTTTTGAAACATGGTATCATATCAGAATTTTCTGTGCTCATGCTTTTGTTGATACGACTTAAGTTTATTTTTTGTTTTTTTATGAAATGTTTTCAGACTGCTGTTGTTATTTTTGGCTGGTATTTACTGTGTTTCAAAGGATTCTTTACAAAATTGTTTCAGTGATAAGTTTATATTCTAAGAGAAGCATGTTTGCTTTTGCATCAGTTCTGTAGGTTGAAGACGTTTTTCTTGGAAATTCGAGTAATTTTGTAAATAGAAAAAAAAATTAGTTAAACTGTCTCTGTATGCAGTACATTTCTGTGACTTGTACCCAGTTTTAACTGCCTGCTGTACATATACACTTAATAAAATAACTTGTTGAATGCTTTTGTTTTGTTATTGTTGTTTTGTAAAAGGAATAGCAAGGCTATCTTTGATATTATTCTTTATCATTATTTGTCATTTCTTTTTGTCACAATAGATTTTATCATGTAAAACTCATGCTGCTCTCCCTTTGAGAGCGTATCACCGTAGTGCATTGCCACTTTTTTTTTTACAGAGACTTCAGAAAGACAAGAAGGCTAATTGAATTGGTCTTTAAGGGGAGGGACCTGGGAAGTCAACCTATCTCTCCAATGTTTTATACCAAGGCAGTCAGGCGAATGCCCTGCTCTTCATGATTTTCAGCTGCTGTGGGATCTTTAACATGCAAATGCAAAAGGCACATGGGTTTGACTCAATTTTCATCCCCTGCCAAGAAAGTAGACATTAAGTTTGATTTTCCAGTCAAACTGAGGAGAAAAGTAGAAGCCTCAATGAGAAACAAACCCTGGAACCTCGTGTTTAGTTATTGGCAGACGAACATCTGAACCAAGCTTCCACTCTTCAAATTTCATCTGCAGTCCTTGCTAAGAGCAAAGAATACTTTTAACAAAAAAAGTCAATATTTTCCCCTAAATGGATCTCTTCCCCTAACCCCCCCCCCCCTTCTTCATCACTCTATCCTATGGCGTTCCTGATGTTCCACACAGCCACACACTCCACAACAGGAGTATAGATAATACAGGCCAGGCACACACTATTCATTTCTTCACTGTATATATGTAGAATAAAATGACAGGCATAGCGATGTACAATTCTGATTTGCTATACAAACATAGCATCGGATAAGAAATGTTTACATCCATAGTTTTATACAGGATAAAAAGATATACATGTACATGCCCATGATTTTTCTGAACAATGTGCTGCATAAATACACATGTCTAATGCATTCAGTTTTTTCTGTTACTGTTTAATATTATTACTCTGGTATTTAACCTTTTGATTTCCTCACCCCATTCTTTCTTTCTTCTGCTCTTTTGTCTGCCTGCTTGTACTATCCTTGTTCATGTTCATATTGCTTATAGTCCAGCAGAGTACTAGAGCCATATACTATTCTTGTTCATGTTCATATTGCTTATAGTCCAGCAGAGTACTAGAGCCATATACTATCCTTGTTCATGTTCATATTGCTTATAGTCCAGCAGAGTACTAGAGCCATATACTATTCTTGTTCATGTTCATATTGCTTATAGTCCAGCAGAGTACTAGAGCCATATACTATTCTTGTTCATGTTCATATTGCTTATAGTCCAGCAGAGTACTAGAGCCATATACTATTCTTGTTCATGTTCATATTGCTTATAGTCCAGCAGAGTACTAGAGCCATATACTATTCTTGTTCATGTTCATATTGCTTATAGTCCAGCAGAGTACTAGAGCCATATACTATTCTTGTTCATGTTCATATTGCTTATAGTCCAGCAGAGTACTAGAGCCATATACTATTCTTGTTCATGTTCATATTGCTTATAGTCCAGCAGAGTACTAGAGCCATATACTATTCTTGTTCATGTTCATATTGCTTATAGTCCAGCAGAGTACTAGAGCCATATACTATCCTTGTTCATGTTCATATTGCTTATAGTCCAGCAGAGTACTAGAGCCATATCAGGGATAACACCATGTCCAAAACGACATCCTTGGTATTACAGTGAGAAAGAGCTGATTGTCAGCCACAAGCTGAAAAGATTAAGTAGAAAATTTCCATGTGATGGCACATGCCATATCCACCAGCTACAAATTCTAAACCCTTTCACTCTCTCACCCTATCCACCAGTTTTCTGCATGGTGGATGGAGTGAAGAAGTGAAAGTGTCAAGTTCCATATCTGCCGTCATGACAGACAATGCAGGAAGCTGTTAGGTAGGGTCAGAGAATAAAAGGTTGAATCACATGATAAAATCATTTGTTGTTCCGGCATAGACAACACAGATGAGACACATCTTAACTTTTACAACATAAATATGGAGTGAGTAATACACAAGGCCACAATACAGTGAAACAATAAACAAAGTAAGCTCATCCTTTAAATTCATGCAATAATCTTTTTGCTTGTAAAATGTAAAGTGAAAGTGAAATCAAATATCCGACTGAAGTCGGAAATATTGCTACACCGTTTTGTACAGTAATATCGGGCAAGCTTCATGTACAAATCTTTCACAGCAAAAGATTGCTTCCCTTTCAATGCATTCAACCTTCCTGTTATAATACAGCGGGATTTGTATGAATATCCTATTATCTTATTTTTTTCAGTGGCCAGTAAGCTCAATTGGTTAGAGCGCTGTAGTGATAACACAGAGGTAGTGGGTTCGATCCTCGAACAGGCCTAACTTTAAGGGTGCAGTGGTTAAATCCCCAGTGTGGGAAGGGGAATCTTGAACCATCTTATGAAACACATCTGTGTTCAGAAAACAACTTTTTTCTGTCAGTCTGGTTGACTCAATTGATAATGCCATAGACTCAATCTTAAGAAGTTATAAGTTCGATCCCCGCCAACAGCAGAAAAGTCGGGGTGTTTTTCACCCCCACCCCCCACCCCCACTGTCAACCAGTCATTCCAGTAGTTTCAGTGTTTAACAGTTCCTGTCCCCCTCTACATTTCAAGACCTTGCCAGCGCATAGGGTTTTCCACAAGCTCGAGGAATATGTCAGACAACTGCTGGCAAATTTGGGTGGAGCACATATGGGATTGTCCGAATGCAATGAATCCCTCTTGAACAAACTCCAAACTGCTAACATGGACAATTTTATCATACATGCAAATGGACTCAGCAAAGAAGAAAAAAGAGCTGAAAAATAAAAACCAATGCCACTGTCTCAGAATAATGAAATGAAACATACTGGCTGTTCAGACATCTATCTGATTTAAAATCGTGGTCTTTTGATGCAATAACAAACAGCTGCTGTAAGAGGTAGTACACATGATCCCTCTATTTCAAGGCTACATACAGATTTGATGGAATAACCCAAAACATTAAAAAAGATAATCCTGACTGCTCGTCCTGTATAAAGATACAACAAGAAATGGTCTAAACCATGTAGAGAATAAGTGTACATGTGAAGACAGGTATTCCTTGAAAGAGGCATGTGAACGTGAAAGAAAAGTATGTATCTGACAGAAATACCTAAATGTGATGTACAAATATCAAATGATATATACACAAGTGAAAGAAAAGTAGACATACAAGATAGAAAAAAATTACAGACAAAATAATCACATCGGTCACAGAGCAAAGTAGGTCTACAACATTAAACGTATAGCATTTGTATTTTAATTTGCTGTGGACAAATTCCAAGATAACTTCAAGTAGCAATACATCACTCTGTGCCAAATCACAAATCCAAAACTTCATCATTATCATTTATTTCTTAATCCACGTTTATCAAATTAATTCCCCTTAAATCCTTATTCTTGCACCCTATCCACCAGCATCCTGCATTACCAACCATGCTAGCAAAGCAAAAATAAACCATTTCATTCCCTCACTCTATTGGCCAGTTTCCTACAGGAAGCTGGTGGATAGGGTGAAGGAGTCAAAAGGTTATTTTTGCAGATGGTGGATAGGGTATGAAAGTCGAAGGGTTAAGTTTCCTGTGTGAATTGTGTATGGCAGTGTGGATTTTCGTGTTGAAACAGTCAGAACATCGTGGTATATGTTGGAAGAAATAGGCAGTCTCAAGAAGGCATTTGCTGGTCTCAGGCATTACCCTAATGTCCAGAATGGGCTAAAACTAACTTTCAAAAACTGGTGGTTCAGATTCATTCTGAATCTCACTACTCTGCTACAGTTTAGTTTTCCATCACGATCACATCACAGTGCAGGAGTCTAAAAAATCTTGCTTACTGTGTATTTCAAATTTATTTAATAATGACAGGTAATAATTTCTGTTAAGTGCTCTTCTTCGATTGATTTATTAAGTGCAGAAAATCATAACTGTACCCATTCTCCTCTTCAGCACCGATCTGAGATAAACATTAATAGCTGTATGAAAACAAACATAATTTCATTAAAAAAAGACAACCGTTACAAAACTGATAAAAAACAAATTAAGAAAATCATTTAAGAAAATGAGCATAAAAATATCATAAAGCATTACTTTTTTTTAAAGATGGTTATCATTCATAATATCAACTGGAAATCATTTCCTGTCCCCAATCAAAGAGACCAATGTACAGTCACATTCACAACTAGAGTACATGTATATAAATATTTTGTACTGCCAAAAATAAAAACAATTTTACCTGATTACATTTCTTCAACCGTCTTGCCCAGTTTTATCCAAAGTGAAGATAAAGACAGAGAAACAGCAAAAAATAACACTGCACAGCACCAAGACATCTGACCCAAGATGGCACACTAGAAGTAAGTCTGTATAACTCTTGCAAAAGTTGAACAGGTCACCAGATCATGACCTCTTCTTACCACTTTGGGAACTATTTTGTGCTGATAGACCTTCACTTAACTATTGTGAGACACAAGTATAACATAAGTACAATATCTGCCATTACACTTTAATCCCAAAGGAATCAGGCACACAGACAGACGAACCACTATTTTATTTACCTTCATCGTCAGGTGCACTTTTCATGAGCTTGACACATGCCACTTTAACTATTGTGAGACATAAGTACAACATAAGTACATATCTGCCATTACGCTTTAATCCCAAAGGCATCAGGCACACAGAAAGATGGACCACTATTTTATTTACCTCCACTGTCAGGTGCACTTTTCATGAGCTTGACACATGGCCATGTTTACTGTCGAAGGCTGACCGTGTGCCTTGTGCTGCTCTGTCTTTTATGTCACCAACGACGTAAGCAACCGCTGACCTAAATTTGTAGCTTCTACCACTATGAGAACAACGGATAGACAGTATCAAGGCCATGATGTCTGAAGGGTTAATTCACGCTGGCTCACTTGACAGAAGGGTTAATTTGAGGTCTGATGTTTTGACAACAACCCAACAACCCTCTCCCTATCTCTGCCCACTGTCCCCCTCTCACATACCTTTTCCCTATGCACATCAGCACAAACACATGGTTCATATTTATGTCTGAGTAACACATCTGGATAGTGTACACATACTATACATCTTTCCTTCACAAAGCCTATGGAAACATTTTTTCTCAATTAAATAACTTTTAATTATGATCTCAAAGGAAAACATACTCTGCCCCACTTGCACAGCTGAATTTCTTCCATTTCAAAACTTTTTTCAGAACTGGCTTAAAACCCCTCTAAACAGAGAAATACATCCTAATTTTACTCTTTTCGTACCGCTGAATTGATGAGTGATACCAATCTGAATGTCACCCTTTTACTCCCTCAACATATTCACAAGCTGCAAAACCTTAACCCTTTACACTCCCTCACCATATTCACAAGCTGCAAAACCTTAACCCTTTCACTCCCTCACCATATTCACAAGCTGCAAAACCTTAACCCTTTCACTCCTCACCATATTCACAAGCTGCAAAACCTTAACCCTTTCACTCCCTCACCATATTCACAAGCTGCAAAACCATAACCCTTTCATTCCCTCACTGTATTCACAAGCTGCAAAACCTTACCCTTTCACTCCCTCACGATATTCACAAGCTGCAAAACCTTAACCTTTTACTCACCCAGGAAGCTGATGAACAAAGCGAAAGAGTGAAAGGGATAAATTTTTGCTTTGCTTACATGACTGATAACTCGGGCAGCTGATAAACAGGATGAGGAAGCCACAGGTTTGAACATTATCAACTTGGCACTGGGCGATGGCCAACAAAACTCTCCCAGTGACATCTGTGAAATCTTTGCCAACTGCGGTCATGCGCTCTCAAAGTGGAGAGCAGCATGAGTTTCACACGATAAAATCTATTATGACAAAAAGAAATGACAAATAATAACAAAGAATAATATCAAAGATAGCCTTGCCATTCCATGTACAAAACAACAATAACAAAACAAAAGCATTCAACAAGTTATTTTATTAAGTGTATAATCATTAAATCAGGATGCTTTCCTGTTGTACAACATAAAAAAAAAAAAAGATCAAATGTGTAAAACTAATGCACTACTAAATCAAACAAACAAAACTGATTTTTTAACATGCCAACCATTTTTTGTTCAACCATAGATTGTTAACCATACGAAATAATATCATTCATGAGGCTAACTCTTTCTATCCTGGTCCTTTCTCTTTCCTTTGGGAAAGAATCATTCCCTCTGCACTGTGCATGTAGTCATCTGTTGTCACATTGGCGTAACTGCCACAGACTTTAGTCCACTACATGGAAATCCATTGTGTTTTCCTGTGTCCATCACTCATTCACTAGTACAAGGAAGGCTGTCATAAAACGGATGGTACTCTTTTGGAATGACTTGTTTGAGTTCCTGAAGGTGTTTCCATTTGACCTTTTTGATCGGTCTTTGCTTGTGGTAGAGCTGAGGCATGACAACTTGGGAACAGCGATTGGCTCTGCGTGGAAGAGTGGTCCAGCCATCGGAGTGGTTTAGCTTGAACATAATGATGCCCTCAGGTAGGTAAAGCAGAGCTCTTACGTCAACTACCTAGGGATCACCTGGCCCTTTGCCTGGCCTGATGCTTGAGTAGTAATTGATCTTTGAATGATCTTTGAAGAATGTGTACTCAAGGTTCTTCACATCGTACGGACAAGGGTTCTGTCGAGCTGAGCTGATGACTTCGACGTAGTCCGCTGGCCAGTATATCTGGTGCTTTCTCAGTCTCCGTTCAATTGTTGAGTGGACACTATCCACCTCCATCCAAGTGTGGCCTCGTTCTAAGAATTTCTGTGTGATTGTGATCTTGGACTGACTGCTAAATGCAGAAGAGCGTTTGACAGCGTAGCATTCCGATTTTGGTAACCACATCCGTCCGAAAATATGAAGACTGACTTGATGTTTTGTTTGGAGAGAACAGTCTTGATGTAGTCCGTGATACAAGAAGCAAACTCGTTGCTTGTAACATCGCCGTTGACCTCGTGCCAGAAGTAGCACTGGCACTGACGGGTGCTCAGGTTGTAGATTGTGAAATTGTGGCAACACAGCTTGGTCTTATAGTAATTGGCGTTGGCAAAGACTTTCGGAGCCAACAAAACAACTTGCAGATCCATAGTGATGACTAGAGTGGTTGGGTCAGTCTCTGCTGCTTCCTTGTCTTTGGTTTTTTCCGCTTGACCCACCTCTTTGCGTTTCAGGTGAAGCTGGAATTCATCCTCTGGAATTTGCCCATAATCATGTGACAAACAGATGTTGCATTGATCTTTTCTTGGGGAAAAGATGGAAATGTTCATCTCCTTCATTTTCTTCATGAGAATTGGTCTTGAAATTCGCTGAAGGCCTTTTGTATCACAATAATTTTGAAACAGATTGTAAAGTTGTGACTGTGAAACGACCGACGTCTCAAGGTAGAGCCTGGAAGAGTTGTCCTGCAGTAATGTGAAGGCAGCTTTGGAAGACTCTCCAGAAAAGAATGTGCTATTTGACTTTTGTGGTTGTCCGCTTTTTGACGTGGACTTTGCTCTTTGCATGTCTGCATGCCATGGGAAGACTTTAGGGTCCAATTTCGGACACACCATTCTCCCAAATCAAATGTGGCGAGGAAAAATGTTTTGCACACAGGTAGTCTTTTTTCTCCACAGGGCACATGGTAACAAAAGGACCCACCTCTGCGACTGTTGCCAGGTCTGCTTCTTTTTCTTTGCCTGTATTCAACTAAGGAAGCAACATACGTTCTCCACTGGTCCCAGTTGAATTTAGACCAGAACTGGTCGAAAAGTTCCCTTCGCTGTTCTTCTGTTATTTCATTGCAGTGACGATGTTTCGAAGTTTGACAGTGCTTCGATGAACATCTTGGTCCTATCTGTCTAGCTCTTCTCTCTACTCTGTGACTCTCTTCTGACTTGGTCGGTCTATATCCAGTGTAGGCATCGCCGTTCATTCTCCTTTTCTTGTTTTCAGTACGGGAGATGTTTGACTTTCGTTTCCTGCAAGTAGGCTCTGATCAATCACTCTGATCAGATCCGAGGCTGAGTGTGAATCTGGATGCCATGAATCCTCACTGTCTTGTACATCAGACAAATGTATTTCTTCATTATTATCTGGCCCGCCACTAACCACTTCAGTACTGCTTGAATTATTTTCAGTTTGATCATTACCAAAGAAACACTTTCTGATGTCGGTTTCATGACAGTTTTCAACTTCATTAGACACAAAACAATCAGTGACCTTATCAGCGTGAGAACTGTCTAAAGTTTCATCGCAGAACAAAGAAGGTTCACTTTGTGTTAGTGTACGGGTTAGTCTTTGGCCAACAATACGGAAATTATCCATACCGTGGCTCAGATATGTGATACAAACACACACACAAAAAGTCAGTATGTTTTACAATTAGAACAATATAGCAAGGGATCAGGGGTTATATCCCCAGCGTCTTGCAGTGTCCTTTCCGAGGCAATGATAGCAGAGATATCGTGTCAGGTGGAAAATGAAAAACTGCCATGTAAAGGCTGGCACACATCGAACGTGAAAGTTTTTCTGGCAGCATACACAAAACACCCATGGGGTATCGTCACTATCAAACAAAATGTCACCGTGCGTCCATGACCAAGTCAGAAAAAAGTTTGCAACTGTCTTTAGCTTCTCTCTGACAATTTCCACAAAACCAGCGGTCAATTATAGACTCGTCATATGAGGATGCTGGAGTAATGTTGCCTGCCATCCCAGTCCTGTGAGTCCCATATCACTGAGGCAGAAAAAACAACAACAGATCTATACATACAGGCGCAAAAATAAGAAGCTTGAATTTGACATAGCAAGTGAAAGAACACAGACGGAACAAAACTTCATTATAGTCATTATCTTCCCCAATAGCGGCGCGGTTCATTCGTGTTTTTCGTCTTTTGTTTGATAAAAATCAGTGACGGCAAATTTATGTAACCACACATAGAAATAAAGCTACGGACAGACAGACAAACACACAGACGGATTGACTGATCAAGAGACTAACGGACGCATGCGACCCACCCACAAAGCTTTTGCACTTTACCCTTCTAAACTAGCCTATTCCGTCGGGAAATGAATGCTCTGACCTCTGCACTACTCAACCCTACACACACACTCACACACACACATCAAAGAAAAAAAAACTCAAGGTTTAGAATGAGGAATGGAAAGTGCTCACTTATAAGCTTTACTTTTGGTCTAATAGAGACAGAAAGACAGTGCACACACAGATGAAATCAATTGGTATCTATAAAATTAGACACAATAACGATTAAAACATACTCACCCGAGATGTAGCATTATCAGGAAAGCTGCTCCAGTATCATGGATAGATCCCGCCAACCTCGTATCTACGTAATTTCCTCAAGTTTTTGCGCCGCAAAACCACATAGGCTATCAGCTGATACGAGGATTTGAAGGATCAAACCAATGCCTCCTTACGAGTTTTTACTTTTCATGTTTTTTTCGACTGTTCACATACGAGGTTTTGACATAGAAGCACATCTTTGTAACGGTGACAGATCAGGGTTTCTACGTATTACCAAAAGATGCGGGAAATTTTTAGGGAGTTAACAATACAATAAACGTGTTCCCGCCAAAATGTCAGATACGAGGTTTTGCATTTACAGCGACGATAATACAGCAGGCAGTTAAAACTGAATGCGTCACTGAGGGTGTTGCTTAAATCTTCTGACCAGCACTGCAGGTGTCTGTATCTCTTGGGCCTGGTTGAGCCAGGATCTATTATGATAGTAAGCGTAAAGTACAGCCCTGTCACATAGAGAGAGGGGGGGGGAGAGAGAGGGGGGGGGGAGAAAGCATGAGAGGCTGGTGGCTGTTCCTGCTTACACTTTCTTCACACCAGTGGACAAGAATAATAAAAAGAAGATAATCAAAGATATGCACAATGACAGTACGGCGGATAACTTCATTACCATGATCTCATCTATCAACAACAACAGAGCATCGAAAATCTTTAACTGTCATACTGAACAATACAGAGACGCGCTTTTCGTAAGAAACAATAACAGACTGAAACCATCTGGAAGAACAAGCAGCCACAGCACCTATCAACTGACTGCTTCAACCCGCACACAGATCAATACCATGACCTGCTGATTACACCAAGCGGTTTGTTGTTGTTGTTTTTGTTTTAGTTGTTGTTAGCATTCATAACCTTTATACCAATCGTGGATTCTGCAACGTACATATTAAGATTAAAGGAGATCAATATTGCAGTGACCTTGCAAATTATACCAGTCGCCGTGGTGTAGTGGTTAACGCAACGGACTGCCGACTAGAAGATTGTGGGTCCGAATCCCTATCAGTCCTTTCAACAATATATCATTGTGGGATTTTTCCGCTCTAACCGGCTCTTACCCATAGTTGGGCGTGCTATGGGCTCACTGGGAAGGATGGGACCACACAGTCGAGTCTCATCCATTTCACCGATGCGTCATTGAGGGTGTTGCTCAAATCTTCTGGCCAGTGCCGCAGGTGTCAGCATCTCTCGGGCCTGGTTGATGCCAGGATGTTGTGATAGTAAGCGTAGAGTGCAGCCCTGTCATGCAGTCTCAATCCTAGATTGAACTCCATAGCGTCATGATTATCATCCTCATCGACATCATCATGATCGAAATGAAAATAAAAACTGTGCCAGCTTCTGTGGCCACTAAGATGGCGTAGAAAATGGGACAAAGGAAAAAAAGGTGAGCACAAAGGTAACCTCCCTGAGTCCAATGATCCTAAAAAAAAATTAAAAAAAGAAAAAAAAGAAAGAAAAAAAAGAAAGAGAGATAAAAGAAAAAAAGAAAGAGAGATAAAAGAAAAAAAAGAAAGAGAGATAAAAGAAAAAAAAAAGAGAGATAAAAGAAAAAAGAAGAGAAATAAAAAAAAAAAAGAGAGATAAAAGAAAAAAAAGAGATAAAAGAAAAAAAAAGAGATAAAAAAAAAGAGATAAAAGAAAAAAAAGAGAGATAAAAAAAAAAGAGAGAGAGATAAAAGAAAAAAAAAGAGAGATAAAAAAAAAAGAGAGATAAAAGAAAAAAAAAGAGATAAAAGAAAAAAAAGAGAGATAAAAGAAAAAAAAAGAGAGATAAAAGAAAAAAAGAAAGAGATAAAAGAAAAAAAAGAAAGAGAGATAAAAGAAAAAAAAAGAGAGATAAAAGAGAAAAAAAAGAGAGATAAAAGAAAAAAAAAGAGAGATAAAAGAAAAAAAAGAGATAAAAGAAAGAAAAAAAAGAGATAAAGAAAAAAAAAAGAGATAAAAAAAAAGAGAGATAAAAAAGAAAAGAAAAAGAAAAAAGGAAAAAAAAAGAGATAAAAAAAAAAAAGAGAGATAAAAAAAAAAAGAGATAAAAGAAAAAAAAAGAGATAAAAAAAAAAAAGAGATAAAAAAAAAAGAGAGATAAAAGAAAAAAAGACAGAGAGATAAAAGAAAAAAAAAGAGATAAAAGAAAAAAAAGAGAGATAAAAAAAAAAAAGATAAAAGAAAAAAAAGAGAGATAAAAGAAAAAAAAAGAGAGATAAAAAAAAAAGAGAGATAAAAGAAAAAAAGAAAGAGAGATAAAAGAAAAAAGAAAGAGAGATAAAAGAAAAAAAGAAAAGAAAAAAAGAAAGAGAGTAAGAGATAAAGAAAAAAGAAAGAGAGATAAAAGAAAAAAAGAAAGAGAGATAAAAGAAAAAAAGAAATTCTTGTCAATAGAGTACTTTACAATCAAAAGTGTCCAAGACTGAAAGAAAACGAAAATGTCTTGGAGAAAAAGCGCCCTTCATGCTCTATGATATTGACAGAAAAGCAAAATATTAACACATTTATGCAATGCTATACACAAGACAACAATCTTCGGCTTATGTCAGCGTTGTTTCGACATATAAAGGCGATAATAAACTGGGGAGGGGGGGGGGGATAGGAATCGATGTTGCACCCAACGCACACTTATGCTTTGTAATCAGTCTATGCTCCTGTTTATGGCTGTGTTCCTCGCGAACCCAGAATCACGGCTGATTCATACCAGCACGAATTCCATTTTGCCGTCAGTTTGCCTGTTATGACAACGTTATGACTTGATTTTTGTCACAAAATAATTGACAGCCATTTTTTTGTTTGTTAACTCTTTGAATTCCGAACCCTGTCCACCAGCACTCTGCATTGTCAATCTTGTTAGTGTGACAAATACACCGTTATCATTTTCACATCGTTTTACTGTAAGAAGGTGTTTTAGTTCATTCTATATCCTATAGCCTTTATACATAGAATAGGTCTATAGCCATGTATAACTCAGCCCTGCAAGTCTCTTGTCTGAATTGTGGAATGATCACCTTGTTCTTTCGCTGGCACGTCATTGATGAGGCATTCTCCTGAACGTCATCGTCATGACGAAAAAAAACATCTAAAATGGATGTAATAACGAATGCTGGTGACTGTGCGGGCTTCAGATTTGGGGAGCTGTCTGGTCTGTTTGGTTCACGAGGGAGCCACATCTGTATAAAAGTCCGGTTTGAGGGGTGGATGCCTGATCCAGCCCCTGGCCCTGAGCTGTTAGGACTCTACTGCGTACCTGGGCGTGTCTGGTTAATGATGCCTCTATCATCTATGATTTGTCCTGCTCCGTGGGATTTGTGGTAACGGAGAGTTAGCTGATGAAGATAAACTGAAATCGTCTGTGCAGCAGGGAAATTGTGTCGTCGGAGAAAACATATGTTTATATAGTATTATATAGTATATACACTACAGTGATGAACTGACTGCATAACAAGGATATCGATGCCGTGAAACTTAGATTGTGAGAGCTGTCCAGGAAGTGTTTGTGCAGTGAAGGATTCCTTGTGAGGGGACTGTTTGGGAAGGAAGGGTGGCTTTAACTGAATAACTGATTACCTGTCTTCCATTGCACGGTGGACGTTGAACAGTTATCTCTTTATTTTCTTGTGTTTGTTGATCTGGCTGGACAGAGATGAACTGAGGGTTCCTGATTGATTATAAAACATTGAAATCTCAGCTTACTGTTCTGTTTAATGATGAACATGGTGAAATGTGACTGGATTGTTATATATTATAAGTGTTCATTGGTCTTTGCCCGGTAAGCCCAAGATTGTCAGTCTGCTGTCTTGTTTACAGAGGTGGATGAGATGACTGAATGGATGGTTGTGTGTGATTGGGGAAAACACATAGAACACGCACCTACACACACACAGAGTTTACATCATATCTCTAGTCTTCTGTCTTTGATTCTCTTTCTGTCAGTCACTCATAAACCGACCTCTGTAACAGAACTTTAGCAAAGCAAAATCTTAACCCTATGAATCCCTCACCCTATCTGCCAGTTTCCTGCAGGATGCTGGTGGATTGGGTGAGGGAGTCAAAGGGTTAAGTTTTTGCAGTTAGTGGAAAGGGTGCAGGAGTCAAAGGAGCTGTGGACTTGTCGAGTTCAGTCCTAATTTGCAGCATTAAAAACTGGCCCGTTTGCAGCCCATAATCATGTTTATTTATTTATTTATGTGATGATGTGGTGGTAAGGGTGAAGGTGAAGACAGGAGCAGAAGAGCAGAAGAGCGCAGATGGTAATGCGTCCTGACGAAGAAGACCCAGGGAAGACAGAGATGATGTTTCTCTCTTTATTCTGACCCAACCGTTCAAGACCAGACCAGAGGAGAAAGGCATACATGGCACTTCTTCTTCTTCGGTGGTATTAACGTCCCAGCGTGATAACGATTAGGGACTGTCTTGAGGATGAACCGTGTCATATAATTAAGGAAGGAGAATGATGTCTTATAGTTTCCATGTCTAAGATAGGCAGTGGTTTCAGGAAGTTAGAGATGAAGATGAGTCTGGAGGTGGCTCTACATGGCACTTCTTCTTCTTCTTCGGTGGTATTAACGTCCCAGCGTGATAACGATTAGGGACTGTCTTGAGGATGAACCGTGTCATATAATTAAGGAAGGAGAATGATGTCTTATAGTTTCCATGTCTAAGATAGGCGGTGGTTTCAGGAAGTTAGAGATGAAGGTGAGTCTGGAGGTGGCTGGGGGTCTTTAGAGATATGGTCCAACTGCTGATGAGTGAGAAAGATTGGCTGCCAGGACTAGAGGTGCCCATCGCACTCATCCGCTTATATACTCCGCATGTGAACCGCATTGACCGCACCGCGAGCCCGCAGGCAAAACGACTCTCTGGAACCCCTTAGGGGCCAGATTTGTATTTCTTCGAGCAAGCTCAGCCGTGCTTATCTTGCGGTCCACATAACAAATACCAACATATCATATATCAGAAAATTCTACACAGCATACAGACTGTTGTATTCTACATCATTTTGCACAACATTCACATAGATCGAAACTATAAGTGATTAAAGTCAATGTTTACATTTTGCTGAAAGGGATTTTAGCCGTATTTTAATGATTTAATCAATCAATATTAGTCCATGAAAAATATCAAACGAATGAGTGAATACACGATAATCGATAAGTTTATGTGGACATAATTTGAGTAGGTAAATCAATCTCTCAGTGCAGAAATTGATCGGCGAACAGGCAATAGAAAACACAAATGATCCTAATTTGGACACGCATAGTTCGACCACAATACGGAATGCCAAGATCTCTTCTAATACTTTACTGCTTAGCAATATTTTATTGCAATATCATTTCTATTTATAAGAGGAGCAAAAATGTAAATGTAAATATGTATAAATTTTTAAGTCAGATTTTAAATATTAAGAATTCGATTCTACATCCCGGCAAGATGGTGGTCATTTTGGCGGTTTGTCGCACTTTGACTTGGCCTGAACTTTCTTTAAAGCAAGCTTAATATCATATGATTAAAGGTGTGATGTGGTCCAAATGAAAGATTAGAATACCAACATTCTAATCGTGATCTTAAAATTTCCACAATTTATTTCATTATTATACAAATTTCCGATCATCATCACGGCTCACTGGTCGGAAATTTGAATAGTACCGAACGATCGGACAACAAAATTATTGATTTCAGGCAAAAGAGGGGAAGTTTCACCTCGAGGACATTTCCTACAAGACATACATACTTTTCTGCTGAATTAGAGTGCACAAGTTACTCACTTCTTAGCTTTTAAGGGTTTAAATAATAGAATTTCCTAATATTTTTGAGAATCGCTGAACCAGGGGAGTTAACTGTACTCAAAATCGTTTGAGAAGAAAAGACGTCTGCTACACGCCGTTGGGTGTGCACGGCTACATTTATTTTATCATTCTGGTGGTGTCAGCTTAGTATTTCATAGGTCTTTTCTTACTCCCTGCCTGTTTCAAGGCTATCTGTCAGCACATGAGATTATGCGCAGGTATAGGACTCTGCCAGATGATTACTGGAACATTTGGGTGGAGCGCATAAGGAGTTGTTCGAGTGCGATGAATCCCTCTTGATAAACGCCAATATCCAAACTAATTTCACTTTGGCATGCAGGTATGCTCAAATTAAATTTCACACGTTGACACACACTGTCGGCGCAGGTCGTTGACCCGTTTATATATTAGAATAAGATTCAAAACAGGCATCAGTTGAATGGCATATCTATATAGCCGACAAAAGGCAGCAGTCTATCGATTCCCATTACTGCAAGAAGATTAACAAAAGGGACCAAGTTGGCTTGTCATTGTTTTCGTTATCGAAGCAAGTGCTTATTCGTAGTCAAGGACGTTACTAAGGAAGTGATGGCAGGAGCGTACTAGTAGAACTACACGCGCGCAGAAGGCCGCGGTTTTGGGTCGAGTGCTGCTGAAACGGCAAAAAAGGTAGGTGTAAAGTTGACTGCAACTTTTGCTTTTGAGAAATTGATAATGACAGTTCCCCCGAATGTATCTGGGAACCTTTGTCAGTCCACTTTTACGCGCATTTGTGAAGAGAAGAACAAAAGACAAAGAGACGTTTAGCTGTGTCGATCAGTTCGCGTAGCTGCAGACAGTCACAGTGCGGGACCTATGACTAGTAAACGTGTTTTCGGGCAGAGAATCAAGTGTTAGATTAAATGTTCTCATGAATTTTATTTTAAAACAAGATCAGTTTATGATGTTTTCGCTGTCTGTTGCAGTATTGCTATCGTGGTGTATATTTCTGTGTGTAGCCTGCTTTCGGTTTTTCTTGTGCAGCGCCATGGTCGGGTGACCACAAGCATTCCATTCCCACAGCGACCCCCTAACACGGGTCAAGTAAGGCCAACAAGTGTGTTGAGTGTGACGTGGATTTATTAGCCTGCGATTCCAACACCTGTCGTGATGTCTGTGAGGAAAAAATCGGTTTTCACAGGTAAACTACCGTTTTACTTGTTATTTAAATTGATAATTCATGTCACCGACCACTCCCATTCCTCCTTCCACTCTCCCTCCCATCCACATCTCTTCCTCCACGCACTCAGCATGTTTTTAGTAAGAATGGCAATATCAACGTGGCCAAGTGCCATCAACACATCTACTGTTAGTGGCAGCGGTCTTGATATGATAATGACAGCACATTTCTACAAGACTGACCTCACTACATGTATACTGATTTTGGTGTCTTGCAGCAACTCTACATGCATGCATTAAGATCATTGCTAAATATAGCCCCTTAGTAATTTCTTTGCTTAGATATGCCTGTACATTTTTTTTTAAATAAGAAAAGTTAAACGATTAGGAAAATCATTGACTGTTTGATGCTATTGAATCAAATTGTTAAAGTTGTACAGTACATGTTGTTCTTAAATTTGCATATGAGCCCTGTGTAAATTCCCCTGTACTGTATTTAATTATATACACCGGTGTAAGTTCTAACTCATGCAACAAGTTTAGGACAGTTGACAGTAAGTGATAATATTTAGTTACCTCTGGACATGTACATGTGTGGAAAAATGGTGTGTTAATTTGTGTGATTGGCGAATGACCAAGGATTGCATTGTACTTCAACATGGTTTCTTTCTTCCTTTCTTTATACATTTGTTGTTTATTCATAATTAGTTCTGTGTAGTTGATTAGTCATATTTGGTATGTTATTTGGGATTTGATTACTTTGTGTCCCAGATTGACCTGTGCTATGATGTATACACTTGTTTTAATCCCTTGTTTTTTTTTAGAAGACTAATTGTCAACACATACACTTGCACACACATACACACAAGTACACACATGCACACACAGACAGACACGCATACTCACACATGCACACATCACACATACACATACATGCACACTCACACACACATACACATGCATACATACACACACACATGCACACATCACATATGCACACACACATGCACACACACACACACACACACACACACACGCACACACATACACACACACACACACGCACACGCACACGCACGCATGTGTGCACACAGTGATAAACATACACACACCCACATGTAATACATGCACAGACATGTTACATCATAGTATATTCTTGCATATTTGGTGTGTGCTTTCCTTCATTTATGCACTCATCTCTATGTGTGTGTATGTGTGTGTATGTATGTATTTTGAATGTATACATGTATGTGTGTGTATGTATGTATGTACGTACTTAGAAGTAAGATATTTTAATTATGTATGTACATAACTACATGTGCATACACTCACACATGCACGCACGCACATGCGCGTACACATATGGCTGCCAGCACACACACACACACACACATACACCACACAACACACACACATACACGCGCAGCGCATGCACACACACACACACACACACACATACCACACACACACACACACACACACACACACACACACACACACACACACACACACACACACACACACACACACAACACACACACACACACACAGTTGACTGATCGAAGCTTCCTTTGGAGAAATGTGGTTTTAGGAGAAGAGAGGAGAGAGAGGAGAGGGTGAAGATGGGGGGAAGGAGAAGTAATACTGATGTGGGAGATTGGGCATTAGGTGAATGGACATGGTTATAACTAATTTATATTGATGGTTACTGTATGATTAGAATTAACTTGTTGACATTGTGTGTTTGTATGTGATGTTGATGTGTAATGTATGTGTGTGACGCGCATGTGTGTGTGTGTGTATGTGTGAGTGTGGTGTGTGTGTGTGTGCTTTGCGTGCTGCATGTGTGTGTGTGTATGTCCTGTGGTGTGTGTGTGATGCGTGCATGCTGGTGTGTGTGTGTGGTGTGTGGGGTGTGTTGCAATGTGTGTGTGTGTGTGTGTGTGGTGTGTGTGTGTGTGTGTTTGTGTTGTATGTATATGAAGTAGAGAGAGAGAGCGAGAGAGAGAGAGAGAGAGATTACACTGACTGCTTATTTTCATTAATTGTATACCTTAAACTTGGTATTTCCCATTGAATTGGACATTTATGCCCTCTTAACAGCAGGATGAATGCATATATATATCTATAGCTATATCTATATCTGTATTATATATATTATATACATTATATCTATACATATATATATATATATATATATATATATATATATATATATATATATATATATCCTGCCTGTTAAGAGGGCATAAATGTCCAATTCAATCAGAAATACCATGTTTAATGTAAACAATGAAAACAAGCAGTCATTATGATCTCTCTCTCTCTCTCTCTCTCTCTACAAACACATATGCACATGCACACACACACACATATATATATATATATGTGTGTGTGTGTGTGTGTGTGTGTGTGTGTGTGTGTGTGTGTGTGTGTGTGTGTGTGTGTGTGTGTGTGCAACCCAAATCTGGTTCTGTTACCTATATTACATCATGAATAACTAGTTGGAAGTTTCTGTTAGGATTTGTGATTTCATTGTGTGTCATAGTAGATTGCTACTACATGTATAGTCAGATTGGTGGCTGCATTAGCTCAGTTGGTTGGAACACCATCCTACTAATGCAGGGGTTGTGAGTTTGATCTTTAGGCTTACATGATTTTTATGTAGCTTAGATTATTTCGGTGACAGATTGATACAAGTATGGACACAAGACTCATATATGCCTGTCAATTAACATCAGGAAGAGAATTCTTGAGTGTTGTATAGAACTGATACTGTTGTACGGTTGTGAGGCATGGACAGCCAACATGCAAAGTCAGACCAAAATTGAGGCAACTGAAATGTGTTTTTTAAAAAGAATGTTGCGAGTTCCATAGGCAGGAAAGAAAGCAAATAAGACAATCTTGAAGGAGGCAGACACAAGAAGAGAAAAGATTAGGAAAAGACAAGAAACATTTTTAGGGCAATTTTTGAGGAAAGAAAAATAGGAGTGTCTGGTCATAACATGAAAGCTGGGTGGAAAGAGAGCACCAGGTAGACCTAGGGAGAAAATATTGGATGGACTTGCAGGGTGGCTGAGAACAGACAGGATGGGAGATGTACTTGCAGTGTCAGGGGATAGATTTGTATGGAGGGCCATGATCACCAATGCCACGTGATCACCAGGGCACATGATAATGATAATGTTCAGTAGAATTTCAAGATCTGATCATAAGGCTTATGCACTGGCTAAAGGCTTTTGCTATGATCATTTTGAAGCTTTTCCATCACATGGCATAGGTAGTAGCCTACCAGTGGATGTGGAATTTATTCTGAACGCAGAGGTGCTGTCGTTAGAAACTGAAACTGAACCAGATAGTTCAGTGGTCAGGATACACATATATTTGAGTGTATGTTGGGCTTGTAACCCGCAAAATACTTGGAATTTTTTTTTGTATATTGGGGATGGGGGTTGGGAGTAAGTCCTAGAGATTGTGAATAGGAATGATGATATTATGAACATTTGTGATCTTGAACATGGATGTGATTCTTCATATTAAGCCTTCATGATTTGGATACAATTGACAAAGATAAGTAGCTTTAATTGACATTAATAATTTTAAAAGTGTTTTATTTTTCTATCATTTGTTTTAATATGCTGAACAAAATTTAAGTATGTGTAAATTTACAACAGAGCGGACATAAATTACATATATATCACTTTGGGCAGCTCCCCCTGGCAGCATAGAGGTGACGTTTGATGCAGAAGAAGCTTTCACGTTAGGTTACATTCCCTTGGACAAGCTTCAAGCCCAGCTGAAGGTAAGTTTTTCTCAGTACTAAACTGTTATTGTTAACACCACTGAACTTTGAGTTTCTTTTTTAGCCATTTCACTCCTGTATGCTATCCATTAGCAGCAAAAAAATTAACCCTTTCATTCCTTCACCATATCACCCAGCTTCCTGCATCATAGAGTGCAGGAGTGAAAGGGTTAAGATGGACAGTAAAGCAAAGTTTTATGTTGTGGAGCAGGATTGAACCTGAGACATAAGATATTGAGTCTCTGGGTCTGTCAGAAGAACCAACTGCGCCTTACTGGTTAGAACATAAGATACTGAGTCTGTGGGTCTATAAGAAGAACCAGCTGCGCCTTACTGGTTAGAGACATAAGATACTGAGTCTGTGGGTCTATCAGAAGAACCAGCTGCGCCTACTGGTTAGAGACATAAGATACTGAGTCTGTGGGTCTATCAGAAGAATCTGCTGCGCCTTACTGGTTAGAGACATAAGATACTGAGTCTGTGGGTCTATCAGAAGAATCTGCTGCGCCTTACTGGTTAGAGACATAAGATACTGAGTCTGTGGGTCTATCAGAAGAACCAGCTGGCACGCCTTACTGGTTAGAGACATAGATACTGAGTCTGTGGGTCTATCAGAAGAACCAGCTGCGCCTTACTGGTTAGAGACATAAGATATTGAGTCTGTGGGTCTATCAGAAGAACCAGCTGGCCCGCCTTATTGGTAAGAGACATTAGATAAAAGAGACTTTAGCAGTTTTCCAACCAGGGCAGTAAAGTTGTTTTGAACTGAACTCAGTCAATGTGTGTGTGTTTGTGTGTGTGTGTGTGTGTGTGTTGTGTGTGTGTGTGTGTGTGTGTGTGTGTGTGGTGTGGTGTTTGTTGTGTGTATGTGTGTATGTGTGTTGGCTGGTGTGTGTGGTGTGTGTGTGCATGTGTGTGTGTGTGCATGTGTGTGTGTGTGCATGTGTGTGTGTGTATGTGTGTTGGTGTGTGTGTGTGTGTGTATGTGTGTGTGTGTGTGTGTGTGTGTGTGTGTGTGTGTGTGTGTGTGTGTGTGTGTTGACCAAAATATATTAACAAAATTTTCTGAGTTCTTGAGATACCTTTACAAAACTTATCAAAGATGTGGATAAATAAGGTTGTCATGAATGCATATATTTGTAAGACAAGTTACAGAGGTCAAGATCACACAGAGCAAAATACAAAAAACAGCATGAAATCAGAAGTTTTTGAGGACAGTATGTAAACAACACTTTTTCAAGAGCATGTGACAATATTTAAAATGTTTTTACTATTGTAACAGTCTGCCATTGTTCTTGATGAACATGAGGTTTTATTTCAACTCAAGCTTCTTCACAATCACTGTGATCTTGACAAGGACAAAGTCTGGATTTTCTGTTAATAATCTTTGTATAAAAAATGTTTGATGGCCACACAGTGTCTTATTTATTTATTTACTTCTTTATTTATTTTGTGTTTGTTGTGTGCTGTTTTGTATCATGGCCCTGATTTATGTAGTAAGTTAGGGACACACATTTATGGGATGCATCGTGATTTCAAGCAACATGTTTGAAAACCACATTCTTTATGTAGACCACCAAACTGACTGTTTGAAGCATAATCATACGTGAAAGCAAAAACAAAAACAACAAATGGACAGTCAGTCTGAGGATAAAGTGAATCATAGTATATCATACTAAATGACAGATGCATTTTTTTTCATCTTCTCACCAGCTTCACAACCTGCCTACTTTATCTAGCCCTTTGACTCCTACACCTTGTCCACCAACATCTAGCATTGTCAATCATGCTAGCAAAGCTAAAACTTAACCCTACAGGAAACTGGTGGATAGAGTGGGGGAGTCAAAGGGTTAATAGCCATTACAGAAAAGCAAAAACTTTAACGTTTCACTCCATTACCCTGTCAACCAGCTTCCTGCATTGTCAGCCCTGATAGCAAAGCAAAACCTTAACCCTTTCACTTCCTCAATCTGTCCATCAGCTTTCCACAGGAAGCTGGTCAGTAGAGTGAAGAAGTGAAAGGGTTAATTTTT
Source organism: Monoplex corrugatus (assembly GCA_030674185.1). Taxonomy (NCBI): domain Eukaryota; kingdom Metazoa; phylum Mollusca; class Gastropoda; order Littorinimorpha; family Ranellidae; genus Monoplex; species Monoplex corrugatus. The sequence goes on along the minus strand of CM060310.1, from coordinate 87,570,092 downwards.
TGCAGCTTTTGGATAAGGTGAGGGAGTGAAGAGGTTAAGCTTTTGTAGCTTTTGGATAGGGATAGGTAGTGAACTGGTCAAGTTTTTGCAGCCACTGGATAGGGTGGGGGAATGAAAGAATTAAGTTTTTGCAGCTGGTGGATAGGGTGAGGGAGTGAAAGGGTTTCCATATTGTTTCAATCAGATACCAGTATTTTTGAGGGTGTATATTGAAATTTGTTGCCTTCTGGAAATATTTCTCTAGTGATTGATTTGAATTTGCTGGTGTACAGAAAGGTTTTTGAGAAGATTAATCAGAATTTGTTGCATTGCAGATGTCTTTCTGAAGAGAGTATGATTGGAATGGATTGCCTATCAGAAATATTTGTCAGGGTGGTAATTCAAATATGTTGAATAGCCAGGCGCCCATATGTATTTCAAAAAAGTATTTCAATTGGAATTGATTACATTGCAGACTTACGCAGCTGGTAAAGGAGAAAGCAAGATCCATTCCATTAACTTCCATGCCAATGGCTACTGTACTGATGCTGTCCTCAAGTGCGTCTCTACTTCTCTGAGAAATGTGCAGGTAAAAGATGTTTGAGTGATTATTGATTTTACGTTTTGACTGAGAAATGGGAGAGACAGATATTTTTCTTGGCATGGGGCTTGGTGTAAGAGTGTGGAATCTGGAAATATGTTCATGAGTGATTCGCCATGCTTGGACAGTGCCATCTGTGCTCCACCCCTATATGCCAGCAGTTATCTGGTGGATTCTTTGAACCTGTGAAAAACGCTATGCACTGGCAAATCCATGAAATGGGGAGAGGAGGGGAGCACTCGCACCTTCAGAATGATTGGAGCATTATCATTAGTATGGTGAATATTGATTTGTAGTCAAAACAGCCCTAGTCTTATACAAAACCAATTCATACAGTATATTAATTAAAGTACAAATCACAGTACAAAATTGGACAAAATCAAAGAACAGACTATATACTCAATCATTATGACGGGCAGCGAACAAACCAGAAACTCAACAACATTTGGAAAGACAAAGGCATACCAAATGGCCTGAATGTTAGACTTTTTAAAAATGTTTGATCTGGCCAGTCATGATCTATGGCTGCTAAACCTGGACTCTGAGAAAAACTGATTGCAGAAGAATTGAGGCAGCAGAGACTGCTACGTGTCAAATGAACAGATAGAAGAACTAATGAAGGTATCTTGAAGAACTTGATACCACCAGAAAACTACAAGCAAACAGCAACAAGAGAAGACTGAAATACATTGGCCATGCGTCACACAACAAGAACACAGACCTCATGGCAACCATCTTTCAAGGAAAAACAGTGGCAAAAAGGAAGAAAGGCAGACCTCCAATCTCATACATCG
>CM060310.1:87406218-87563718 GCA_030674185.1 Monoplex corrugatus | reverse complement strand
TCTGCCTTGCTGGTCCAGTCACCTGTATGTTTTCCATAACACCTGTCTATTAGGATTGATAATTGGGTGCAATGTTTATTACATGTTTAATGTTACACATCAACGGTAGGCAGCCACCTCCTTGATGTTAGTATGTGATGTGATCCTTACGCAAATGATAAGCTGGGGGATTACTGGGTCTAAGTAAATGAATTCATTTCAACAGCCTTCACTGGAAATGCCCAGTGGTCACGTTTCAGGGATAAGCTGGGGGATTACTGGGTCTAAGTAAATGAATTCATTTTAACAGCCTTCACTGGAAATGCCCAGTGGTCACGTTTCGGGTCTAAGTAAAGCTGGGGGGGGGGGGGGGGGGGGGTTTACTATCAGCCGATAAGGGTCATCGAATATTCTGATAACTTTGAATTCATTCTAACAGCCTTCACTGGAAATGCCCAGTGGTCACGTTTCATTTTTATAGCCTGCCTCGGAGCCAGCATAAAGGCAGGTGAAGACGGAGGGCAAGGAGGAGGAGCCAGGTAGACAGAGACAGAGTCAGAGAGAGACAGAGACAGGACTCCACAACACAACGCGATTCTCTCTGATTCCTTACTCTTTGGCGAATAGCGCTGGGGAGTTGCTCTTTGGCAAATAGCGCTGGGGAGCAGTTAGCCTTTCATATGTGTTTTTAATGTATTGAAATTATAAAGGAAATAAAGTTCTACCACCACGCCTTTTGAGGCATGCTTTGAAAAAAAAATACAGTGGTAGACAAAAAGGAATATTAAGTCAGTATTCACTGTGTTTTCTATTGAGAGGCTGTAGTGCAACATTAAGCTCCAAGAAAATGTGGACTATTTAGTGGCAGTTTTAGGTACTGTAGGCCAGTTTTTATGTATATTTTTGTTTACTTCATCATGTTTGTTTTTGTTTTTTTTTTTTTAATCCCTTCAGTGAAAAGTTTGGCAGAATGGCCAATGCTGAGGGCCTATCTTTAGATCGCTTGCGTGAATGCAGTGATATCTTTATTTAATTTTCTTTTACATATTTTTGTTTTTCCACGGTAATTGATGTGTTTAGATGTGTGTTTTGATTTGTCTTTAGGGTTTTGAAATGTTTTATAGTTTTAGACACTGCTTTAAGCTGTTGGCTGGGCTTTAAACTCTAATAACAGTGATAATCATTATCATTATCATTATCATTATGTACCTTTGTCAAAAAGAGGAGTTGAGTTTGTGTGGTGTTTGGTGGTATGATTTCTCATCTTCCTCTCCCAGCACAAGTTCTATCATGGAGATAAAAAGCATATTAGAGGAAAAAAGCATATTAGAGGAGGATTTGAGAAACAGAGTTCATCAGCATCAGCAGAACAGTCCACAGTCCTTTTGAAGCTTCATTGGTCTTTCTTTTTTTACTCTGTCTTACATGTCTTCATCATGGTGGTACAGTGGTAACATCACAGATACTTTGACCATAGCTAAACAGTAAAATTTCCCTTAAAATGATATCAATCATATTTTCAAATGAAAACGGCTGACTTATGCTGTTTACATGTTTATATCCAAACCACCCAAGACTTAATTAGTCAACTAGTATAGACCCATGTAAACTCCAGGCATGTTTTTATCAAAAGTGTCTTTCACACCACATGCCTGGCTTTTTACTCAGGAAAGGACAAAGAAACTCAAGACACAAAGAGAGCTGGGAGGCATCAGTTTGTGGCTTAAGACAAAGACTTAGTACAAAGAGTTAACTGAAGTTACATTATGTATCTGCCCTGTGGTGTGGTGTCAGTGCAAGTTCAGTACATGTGCACCATACAACAGAGTACCTCTCCAAGTTCAGTACACATGTACCAATACACTGGCTGACTCAGACAGTCTTGCAAACAAACTGGAACAAAATTTAAAAAATGCATAACTATGTTAATGAGAGAGTTTCAACCTTTCACAATTATTATATCGTCATTGATAACATCATCAGTAGTAGTGGAAGTTAGAAGTGATGATAGAAATGTTGACTATAATGTATCAATATGTGTCAGAATCATTTTGATGATTAACTTGATGAAATTTTCATCTCGTGCAGATTAAGCTGGATGGATGCAGCAAGGTAACAGACAGCGGGGTGGCCATGTTGAAGGCGGCATGCCCAGACTGCCAGTTGAGCGCCATGGCAACCTCCATTGTCCACCTGCGTTACCTGGCCAACTCCAGTGGCTGTCCTCTCCTCATTGATCCCTCCAGTCAGTATTCTGCCCTTCCACTAGCATGAGTATTCTCCTGTCATTGAGGAGCTGGTATTTCTTTATTGTATTGTTTGGAATATGTAGTTTATTCATGACAGATTCGTCACATTTGGACAATTTCATATGTGTTCCACCAGATTTACGATCTCTTATTTGGCAGACTCCTTCAGTTTCAGTTTCAGTTTCAGTTTTAATTTGTCAAGATGACATATCTGTGCTCGTAGTGAATTTCATATGCACTAATGTCACAGGTGTCATGTGATGGAGAAGATACAGAATGATCACTGCACAAGCCTTAAGCCTGCACATAAACCCACGAGCTGGCCAGGTCCTGATGTTCTACCTAGATTGTTACATAACCCAAGGGTCATAGGGGAATGAGGTGGGAGAGACCTCAACTTTTCCTGGGGCCAGCAATGCAAAGGCGGCACCCATACCCTCTCCCTCAATTCTAATTCATATTCATATTCACTTTTTTTTTTTACCAAGACTCTAGAAAGGCAAGAAAGTTAATTGGTCTTCAAGGGATGGGACCTGGGAAATCGATCTATCTCTCCAATGTTTTATGCCAAGGCAGCCAGGCAACGCCCTGATCTTCACGATTTTCAACTGCCATGGGATCTTTAGCGTGCGCATCCAGAAGGCAGATGGGTCCGACTCGTTTTTTCATCCCCTACCAAAGGTCTAGATGTTCAGTTCAATTTTCCAGTCAAACAGAGGAGAAAAGTCAAGGCCTCTACGGGGATCAAACCCTGGAACCTCGAGTTTAGATATTGGCAGTGAACGTCTGACCCATTCTGCCACTCTTCTCCCTGAAGTCCTTCAGCTTGCTCAGTGCCTTATGGGCTAGCACCAGAATGATTGCAGCATTAAAATGGGCAGTGGCCAGGCCAGTTTTAAGGTTGTGGGCTAAGGTTGAACTCAAGACGTCAGAGTTTGAATCCACTGCCGTGTTACAAGAGCCAGCCAGACCACTAGGATAAAACCATAAGAAACAAAAAAAATCTGTAGCCTTCCTGAGATTCAAACCCAAGTTCTCGGTGTCAGCAATGTGGTGCTGTGACCAAGTGAGCTAACGGAGCCTCCTTGGTACATTGTTATAGTCAGCATTTTTGGGTTTATGTCTTTCTTTTTGCTGTTCATTTATACATTTTATTTATTTGTTTGTTTTTGTTCATGATTTATGCTTTGTCAAACAAGTTCATGCTCTTTCTGTAAAACGATTACAGGCCTGAAAAAAACATCCAGAGTGTATGTTGCTGTTGAGCTGTTGTCCTTCAAGCTTTCCTTTTTGAGGATCATCGCTCTTAGACAGTTTTGCTTGTGCTCGCCTTTTTGTTGTTGTTGTTTTCTTATGTTTTCCTTATTTTGTTTTCACCTTATTGGCCACAACATCGAGGACAGATTTTACAATGCTATTATGATAATGATGAAGTGGAGGATGGTAATCATGATGCTGTCGAGTTCCATCCATAACTAAGACTACGTGACAGGGCTGTACTCTACGTTTATTATATTGAGACTGTATGACAGGGCTGAGAGAATGAGGGGAGTGGGGTGGGAGGGGAGAGAGAGAGAGATGTGTGAGTGTATGCATCTTTCCACATGATTACTTGAAGCACTTCAGGTTGTGCACAGGATTATGGGATATTATGGGATATGTCACGAGTGTTGCTTTTCTAAAGCATATGTGGTGTTGGTGCATATGAAATTTTCTTTTGAAGAAACTGAAAGCGGAATGCTTATATGCATGTATGTATGCATGTGATTGGGTGCATGTATATGTTTATGTATGTGTATATAGATAGATTGATAGATAGATAGATAGATGAATAGATAGATAGATAGATAGATAGATAGGTAGATAGATATTTGGAGAGAGAGAGAGAGAGAGAGAGAGAGAGAGAGAGAGAGAGAGAGAGAGAGAGAGATCCTCTGCACATAGCATCACTGTATTTCCCTTTGTACACAAACAACCTGTGCATTTGTAAGAAAAATCCATACTTGTACTGCAGGTCACTGCGCAGAGAAGGAGAAGAAAGCTCAGGTGTTGATTGTGCCTCTGAAGACCAAAGACAGTCTGGCACAGTATCTGCCTCACAAAAAGTGCACCTCCAGACAACCTCTGCACTACAGCAAAGAAACCCCGCTTAGAGATTGGACACTTAACCTGCTGGAGGTTGACCCCCAAACGGTAATTTGTTTATTGTGTGTGTGCGTGTGTGTGTGCGCGCCCGTGCGTGCGTGTGTGTGTGCGTGCGCGCGCGCGCGTGTGTGGGTGTGGGTGTGTGTGCGCGCGCGTGGGTGGGTGAGCGGGTGCTTGTGTGTGTGTGTGTGGGGTGGTGGTGGTGGTGGTTGAGAGTTTTTGTGTGTGTGTGTGAGGGGGGGGGGACTTGTGTGTGTGTATGTGCATGTGTGTGTGTGTGTGTGTGAGGGGCTAGTGTGATGGGTGTGTGTGTTTGTGCGTGTATATGTATGTGGGTGGATGGGTGCTTGTGTGTATGTGTGCATGTTTGTGTGTGTGTGTCTGTGAGGAATGTGTGTGAAATTAAATCATTCAGGTATGTGCATGTGTTTGTGTGTGTGTGTGTGTGTGTGTGTGTGTGTGTGTGTGTGTGTGTGTTTATGCGAGCATGTGGGCTATTTCACTTTTGTACCTATTTCTGTACTAATTCTCATTCATAGTTTTACATTATCCTTGTCATATTCAAAGTTATTTTTTAACCCTCTGACTCCCGTACCCTGTCCACCAGCATCCTGCATTGCCAACCATGCTGACAAAGCAAAAACTTAACCCTTTGACTGCCTTCACCCTATCCACCAGCTTCCTGGATAGGGTGAGTGAATTAGAGGGTTAAGTTTTTGCAGGTGGTGGATGGGGTGCGGAAGTCAAAAGGTTAATCCTCTGATTCCCGCAACCTGTCCAGCATTTACCCTCTTGACAACTGCATCTGTCAAGACATATTTGGTGATTGTCAGTGATTTCTCATTGGGCTTTTCATTGGACTTAAATCCGCTAAATACTGCTGCTTTGATATGTCAGTAATGTAGTGAGAAGTAACTGTTTTTTTTATGATAGAGACATTTTCTGTTGATGTGCAGCCTCCGTTTGAATACCTTGTGTCTCCCAACCTGACTCAAGTAGTCATTCCTTTCAACGCCACCCTGGAGCCTGCAGAGGTCCGCAGCCACATTGCTGACACCATCTCTCTTGTCCTTAGTAAAGTGAGTCCTGTTTTAGTTAATCTGTATTGCATTTTTTGTGTGTCTGTCTTGTCCTTAGTAAAGTGAGTCCTGTTTGAGTTAATCTGTTTGTTGTTGTTGTTGTTGTTGTCTCTCTTGTCCTGAGTAAAGTGAGTCTTGTTTTAGTTAATCTGTACTTTTTGTTTCTCTTGTCCTTAGTAAAGTGAGTACTGTTTTAGTTAATCTGTACTTTTTTGTTTCTCTTGTCCTTAGTAAAATGAGTCCTGTTTTAGTTAATCTGTACTTTTTGTTTCTCTTGTCCTTAGTAAAGTGAGTCCTGTTTCAGTTAATCTGTACTTTTTGTTTCTCTTGTCCTTAGTAAAGTGAGTCCTGTTTTAGTTAATCTGTACTTTTTGTTTCTCTTGTCCTTAGTAAAATGAGCCCTGTTTTAGTTATTCTGTACTTTTTGTTTCTCTTGTCCTTAGTAAAGTGAGTCCTGTTTCAGTTAATCTGTACTTTTTGTTTCTCTTGTCCTTAGTAAAATGAGTCCTGTTTTAGTTAATCTGTACTTTTTTGTTTCTCTTGTCCTTAGTAAAATGAGTCCTGTTTTAGTTAATCTGTACTTTTTTGTTTCTCTTGTCCTTAGTAAAGTGAATCCTGTTTTAGTTAATCTGTACTTTTTTGTTTCTCTTGTCCTTAGTAAAGTGAGTACTGTTTTAGTTAATCTGTACTTTTTTGTTTCTCTTGTCCTTAGTAAAGTGAGTCCTGTTTTAGTTAACCCTTTCAGTGCCAGAGAAAAACGTAAACATGTGCTTCCCCATTGCCGGGGAATTTTGAGGATTCGAGGGTAATAATTAACAAAAAATTCTAGTGCAAAAACTGTAAGAGATACAACAAAGAAACATAAGTGTTTTTTGAAGGAAAATGAACGAGGATTCTGAATCTGGGCTTATTTTTCTCTTAGCTTGATTGCAAAGACCTGTCCAGGCATTCCAAAGTGGAAATAATTTTTTTGTGTTGTCTAAAAAGTAAGTTTCCATCTCTACAGATTGATACCCAACACACTCACAAACAAAAAAAACAGCTGAAAATGACTTGTTTGTTGTCAGTTTACATACATAAATGAAAACAAAACATATGACATCATAAAATGTTCATGAAACGATACTAAACCCATGCAGACAAATAAGTAAGTAACCATCCCATCAATGATAGACCTGGTTTCGGTAAACATAAAAGTGATTGTACTAGACACTGAACAGTCAAACTACATGACAGTCAGTGTACTCAGACACTGAACAGTCAAACTACATGACACTCATGAATTGGTTCTCTCTGTTCTTCAGGTTCTGCAATCAAAACAAGAGAAAATAAGCCCAGAATCAGAATCCTTATTCAAATAAGTCAATCAGCTCATGCTCATCAGTCAGAAACAGCTTGAAAAAGCATAGCACACGTCACCAGTTCCCACTTTCAATCCTGGATTTCATAAAAATTGAGGAATGTCTGACTGTTGTCCATTTGGAGGCCAACAGATTTTCTGTGAGCGAAACACTTCGCTGATCGCCACGCCCCCTGCCATGCCGTCTAACTGGGCCACAGCTCCTCTGCACCTCTCCTGTCCCTCTCCCCCTTCTCATCTTCCCCCCTTCCCACACCACGAACACGTGCGTGACCCATCTCACCATGTACCATCACGTTCACTGCTGTTGGGTCCAAAGTCCGAAGTGTCACGGCCTGCGCGCTCGCCACTCGCACTGACCACGGCAGTCGCGGTCTGACTCGTACTTGTTATCGTCTGCTTGCATCGATTCAGCCAGCAAGCGTTGAATGTCGGCGTGGTCATTGTTACTTTCTCCACCCTCATGTTGAAGCGAATCATCAGATAACAAATTCTCTCAATCGTCATCATGCTGTAAAATCATTTGAACGGCGTCTAGAGTCGTGAAAGTCCGCTGACGTGAGACACTGTTCGGCTTGTCGAAGGTTGCGTCGCCATTGTGCTCCACTTCACGTGATCCAGTTACCAAATCATTAGCGACAATAAAGGTGTCTTCCCTATGACGTATCCTAATTTACATCCTATTTTTATATTGTAGACACATATAGCTCACTGTGCAGCGTTCCTGTGTGCTTACTGGCTCACACAGTTGTGAACGAAAAATCGGAAAACTCCTGCAACGTCAGCGGACGGCTCTTAGGCAATATAGCAACACCTTTTGTGCAACGTCAGCTGACGGCTTATAGGCACTGAACTGGTTAATCTGTACTTTTTTGTTTCTCTTGTCCTTAGTAAAGTGAGTCCTGTTTTAGTTAATCTGTACTTTTTTGTTTCTCTTGTCCTTGGTAAAGTGAGTCCTGTTTTAGTTAATCTGTACTTTTTTGTTTCTCTTGTCCTTGGTAAAGTGAGTCCTGTTTCAGTTAATCTGTACTTTTTTGTTTCTCTTGTCCTTAGTAAAGTGAGTCCTGTTTCAGTTAATCTGTACTTTTTTGTTTCTCTTGTCCTTAGTAAAGTGAGTCCTGTTTTAGTTAATCTGTACTTTTTTGTTTCTCTTGTCCTTAGTAAAGTGAGTCCTGTTTTAGTTAATCTGTACTTTTTTGTTTCTCTTGTCCTTGGTAAAGTGAGTCCTGTTTTAGTTAATCTGTACTTTTTTGTTTCTCTTGTCCTTGGTAAAGTGAGTCCTGTTTTAGTTAATCTGTACTTTTTTGTTTCTCTTGTCCTTGGTAAAGTGAGTCCTGTTTCAGTTAATCTGTACTTTTTTGTTTCTCTTGTCCTTAGTAAAGTGAGTCCTGTTTCAGTTAATCTGTACTTTTTTGTTTCTCTTGTCCTTAGTAAAGTGAGTCCTGTTTCAGTTAATCTGTACTTTTTTGTTTCTCTTGTCCTTAGTAAAGTGAGTCCTGTTTCAGTTAATCTGTACTTTTTGTTTCTCTTGTCCTTAGTAAAGTAAGTCCAGTTTTAGTTAATCTGTACTTTTTTGTTTCTTTTGTCCTGAATAAAGTGAGTCCTGTTTCAGTTAATCTGTACTTTTTTGTCTCTCTTATCCTGAGTAAGGTAAGTTCTGTTTTAGTTAATCTGTACTTTTTTGTCTCTCTTGTCTTTAATAAAGTGAGTCTTGTTTTGGTTAATCTGTACTTTTTTGTCTCGCTTGTCCTTAATAAAGTGAGCCTTTTTCAATTAATCTGTACTTTTTTGTCACCATGTAAGTATGTATTTCTTAATGACTGTATCAGTCTTTGTGTCTTTTCATGTCTTTTTCAGTGCCTTGTAAACAAAACATTCTTTTATTGCTGTTCTATCTATGCGTCATTTCATTGTGACAGAGTCGTGGACAATTGTGACCCACCACGAAATCAATCTGAACTTGCATTTTGGACATTTTGAGATATACATATCACTGGAAAGTGTACATTCTGCTGATTATTTTGGTACTTGAATAAAGCTTGTACTCAAAAAAATGTAAAAGTTATGTATTTTTAAAGTCATTAAGTTGTATGACGGCCGTTTTGAGAAAACGGCCTCTAAAGTTTTTGTGTGCTCTCCTACACATTTTCCTTAAATTTCTTTATTTGGTGGCTTTGACCCAGTTTGTTTCTAATTTTTGCTGTCATTATCTGAAAGGTGCACCAAAGAGCTTTCCATCAGTATATTACATGTGCGGGTACTGTACAGGTAACGGTTCATAATAAGAGACAAAAAGGTACTTTTGGTAGGAAATTGCATACTTTCTGCTGCGATCAGTGCATTAAAATACCATTTTAAGAAAATAATTTCTGTGGAGGATAGATTATAGTCTACAGAAATCAAATTTGAGAAAAAGTCAAAACACCCTAGAAAGACCCTCAGTCACCTTTTCAGCTCCTAGTGCTGTTCGACTGACTGCGAGTTAAGACTGATTTCGTGGTGGGAGGTCACAATTTTTTATAGAGTGTTGATGATGCATGATGGTGGAGATAATGATCATGATGCTATGGATTTGCATTCCGAATGGAGTCTACATAACAAAGCTGTACCCTGCGCTTCCTTTTATAACATATCCTGGTATCCACCAGGTCTGATATGTACAGATGCTTGTGATGGTGTCAAGTAATTTGAGCAGTATCCTGAATGATGCGTCCGTGAAGTGGATGACACTTGACTGTGTGGTTCCAGTTCTTCCAATGAACATATAGCACTCTTAATTCTGAGTAGGAACAAGTTGGGGCAGAAAAATCCCATGATTTTGTGTGTGTGTGTGTGTGTGACAGGACCGATGGGATTTGAACCCACAACCTTCCAGTTGTTGGTCTGTTGTGTAAACCACTGGATCATAGTGACTGCTCTGTTTCTGAGTGTCTGTGTGTATTTTTGTGTTAGTTTCGTTTTGTGTGTTTTTGCATTTATTTCTTTGTGTGTTTTTGTGTTCGTTTCTTTTGTGTTATTGTGTTTGTTTCTTTGTGTGTTTTTGTGTTTGTTGCTTTTTTTACTGTGTTTCTGAGTCTTTCTATGTTTGTGTTTGTTGCTTTCTTACTGTGTTTCTGAGTCTTTCTATGTTTTTTGTTTGTTGCTTTCTTACTGTGTTTCTGAGTCTTTCTATGTTTGTGTTTGTTGCTTTCTTACTGTGTTTCTGAGTCTTTCTATGTTTGTGTTTGTTGCTTTCTTACTGTGTTTCTGAGTCTTTCTATGTTTGTGTTTGTTGCTTTCTTACTGTGTTTCTGAGTCTTTCTATGTTTGTGTTTGTTGCTTTCTTACTGTGTTTCTGAGTCTTCTATGTTTGTGTTTGTTGCTTTCTTACTGAGTTTTTCTGAGTCTTTCTATGTTTGTGTTTGTTGCTTTCTTACTGTGTTTCTGAGTCTTTCTATGTTTGTGTTTGTTGCTTCTTACTGTGTTTCTGAGTCTTTCTATGTTTGTGTTTGTTTTCTTTCTTACTGTGTTTCTGAGTCTTTCTATTGTTTGTGTTTTTGCTTTCTTACTGTGTTTCTGAGTCTTTCATGTTTGTGTTTGTTGCTTTCTTACTGTTTTCTGAGTCTTTCTATGTTTTTGTGTGTGTTTGTGTTTGTTTTCTTTCTCACTGTCTGTCTGTGTCTTTGTGAGTGTCTTTGTGTGTTTTGTGTTTGTTTTTTCTCATGGTCTTTCTGAGTGTCTTTTGTGTGTTTTAGTGTTTGTTTCTTTCTTTCTCACAGTCTTCTGAGTATTTTTGTGAGTGTCTTTGTGTGTTTTGTGTTTGTTTCTTTCTTTCTCACAGTCTTTCTGAGTATTTTTGTGAGTGTCTTTGTGTGTTTTAGTGTTTGTTTCTTTCTTTCTCACAGTCTTTCTAGTATTTTTGTGAGTGTCTTTGTGTGTTTTAGTGTTTGTTTCTTTCTTTCTCACAGTCTTTCTGAGTATTTTTGTGAGTGTCTTTGTGTGTTTTAGTGTTTGTTTCTTTCTTTCTCACAGTCTTTCTGAGTATTTTTGTGAGTGTCTTTGTGTGTTTTAGTGTTTGTTTCCTTCTTTCTCACGTCTTTCTGAGTATTTTTGTGATGTCTTTGTGTGTTTTGTGTTTGTTTCTTTCTCATGGTCTTTCTGAGTATTTTTGTGTGTTTTTGTATTTGTGTCTTTCTCACTATCTTTCTGAGTGTCTTGTGTTTTTTTTTGTGTTTGTTTTATCATAGTCTTTCTGAGTGTCTTTGTGTGTTTTTGTGTTTGTTTATCATAGTCTTTCTGAGTGTCTTTGTGTGTTTTTGTGTTTGTTTATCATAGTCTTTCTGAGTGTCTTTGTGTGTTTTTGTGTTTGTTTATCATAGTCTTTCTGAGTGTCTTTGTGTGTTTTTGTGTTTGTTTATCATAGTCTTTCTGAGTGTCTTTGTGTGTTTTTGTGTTTGTTTATCATAGTCTTTCTGAGTGTCTTTGTGTGTTTTTGTGTTTGTTTATCATAGTCTTTCTGAGTGTCTTTGTGTGTTTTTGTGTTTGTTTATCATAGTCTTTCTGAGTGTCTTTGTGTGTTTTTGTGTTTGTTTATCATAGTCTTTCTGAGTGTCTTTGTGTTTTTGTGTGTTGTCATAGTCTTTCTGAGTGTCTTTGTGTTTTTGTGTTTGTTTATCATAGTCTTTCTGAGTGTCTTCGTGTTTTTGTGTTTGTTTGTCATAGTCTTTCTGAGTGTCTTTGTGTGTTTTTGTGTTTGTTTATCATAGTCTTTCTGAGTGTCTTTGTGTGTTTTTGTGTTTGTTTGTCATAGTCTTTCTGAGTGTCTTTGTGTGTTTTTGTGTTTGTTTATCATAGTCTTTCTGAGTGTCTTTGTGTGTTTTTGTTTGTTTATCTAGTCTTTCTGAGTGTTTGTTTTGTGTTTGTCATAGTCTTTCTGAGTGTCTTGTGTGTTTTTGTGTTTGTTTCATAGTCTTTCTGAGTGTCTTTGTGTGTTTTGTGTTTGTTCATAGTCTTTTGAGTGCTTTGTGTGTTTTTGTGTTTGTTTTCATAGTCTTTCTGAGTGTCTTTGTGTTTTTGTGTTTGTTTCTAGTCTTTTCTGGTGTCTTTGAGTTTTTGTGTTTGTCATCAGTCTTTGAGTGTCTTGTGTGTGTTTTTGTGTTTGTCATAGTCTTTCTGAGTGTCTTTGTGTTTTTGTGTTTGTCATAGTCTTTCTGAGTGTCTTTGTGTGTTTTTGTGTTTGTCATAGTCTTTCTGAGTGTCTTTGTGTGTTTTTGTGTTTGTCATAGTCTTTCTGAGTGTCTTTGTGTTTTTGTGTTTGTCATAGTCTTTCTGAGTGTCTTTGTGTTTTTGTGTTTGTCATAGTCTTTCTGAGTGTCTTCGTATGTTTTTGTGTTTGTCATAGTCTTTCTGAGTGTCTTTGTGTTTTTGTGTTTGTCATAGTCTTTTCTGAGTGTCTTTGTGTTTTTGTGTTTGTCATAGTCTTTCTGAGTGTCTTTGTGTGTTTTTTGTGTCCTTTTCTTTGTGTTTGTCATGGTCTTTCTAAGTGTCTTTGTGTGTTTTTGTGTTTTTTGGTGTGTGTGTTTTGTGTTTGTTTGTCATGGTCTTTCTGACATGGCTGTTCCTGAGCAAGATTTTAGTTTGAGAGCAGGAGCGGTGGAGGGGAGGGGGATGGGAGGGGAGAGATAAACGATAACCAGATGTGGACTCTCAAGTGGCAGCTAGCCAGTTGAGCGCTCTGCACAGAGCAGTGTGTGAGTGCAACGCGCTGAGCTGTCAAAAGGGAACCGCAGGTGTCAGTGATACGAGACTCGTAGCAAGGCCAGTTAACTTTTTATAGCATTGCAGTACATGGGTAGGTTGCAAAAACATCAAATTACAAAGTCTGAGTTTCACCAAGAGAAATATGAACAATATAACCAAACGCAGGAATGACTTATGTAGAAACTGATATCAGGCATGCAGAAAAAAATTAGATATAACAGCTGTCTTAGTTGCAAAGATCAGATGACTGACAGAAGAAAACCACATATCTAAAATAAAAAATCCAATTTAAATGACAAACTGTTCATGTACCTGCACTTTTACAACATTCATATTTTCAGAGATGTTAGCTGCATGTGTGTGGACAACACCAAACTTACCGAATAAGTATTTAGTTGTCCGCAAGGATCGTTATCAGCTTGTTTAGTAAGTATCCCATCACTCTGATATGGCACAGATTTCTTTCACTGTACTAGGCAGCAGCCTTCTTTCATACGATGCAGAGGCTGACTATACAGGCTTACATAGCCTCAACACTGTCTTTTAATACAGAACCAGCAGACATCCATTTGCCACTACTAAAATACGGCAAACAACAACAACAGGAAAAAAAACAGTTTCAGTATAAAAAAATCTAAATACGACGAAACTGAGTCTCACACACACACAACACACACACAAAACACACACACACACACACCACACACACACACACACACACACACACACACACACACACACACACACACACACACAACAATAAAACCAAACAAACAAAAAGAAAAACAAAACAAAAACATAACAAAAACAAAAGTGACAAAAGAAATTAAACAAAACAGCAACAAAAACAAAAGAGACAACAGGAAAACAACAACTTAAAAATGTTTTCACTCATGTACTGTCTCCCGTTTCACATGAAATAAGTCCAGTATGTACTGTCTCCCATTTCACATGAAATTGAAATAAGTCCAGTATAGAAAGGTAGATGAAATACACCAAAACACACACACACACACACCCACACCCACAGTGAGAAATGATGACACTCACTCACATTTTTATAAGTGAAGCACAAACTCAAACTACATAACAGATAACTGAATTAATAATTTATAGCTGCACTCGGTCAAATGATAAATAAACAGGATTCCAAAAAATAAATTGACAAATAGTGCACAATTTTGTTCTACACAACGCCAAAGTTGATGATAAAATGGCTTAATCACTGTACAGCGCAGTATTAATCCTCAGTTTCCCTTGCCACTAGACTAAGGAATGCGGAAACACAGCTATGGGGCAAGGATGGACGTCTGATATCTGACATCTGGTGCTAGGCTGGCTGACCAACTAAAAGGCGAAAAAGGGAGCTACTGAAACAGCCGTGCTGAGTGTCTTTATGTGGTTTTGTGTTTGTTTCTTTCTCGCTTTCTTTTTGAGTGTCTTTGTTTTTGTGTTTGTTTCTTTGCGTTTTGTGTTTGTTTCTTTGCGTTTTGTGTTTGTTTCTTTCTCGTGGTCTCTTTGTTCCTTTCTCGTGGTCTCTTTGTTCCTTTCTGAGTGTCCTTGTGTTTATTTCTTTCTGTGCATCTTTCTATGTTGCCTGTGTCAATACACGTCTTTCTCACTGCCTGTGTATGTGTGTTGGTGGGATGTGTGTGTCAGTTTATTGCGTTTTTTGCTCTATGGTTGAAACACCTGCCTGGGTTCTTAGTTTGGCTCTGTTGACAGAACTCTGGACTCCAGATTTGGCTGTCTTGAGGTCAAAACAAGTATGACTGCCCGTGTTCAAGCAAACAGGAACCAGAAAAAACACAAAAGAAGAATACGAATGCGAATGCGTATTTAATACAGCAAGACAAGACAGGCGCAAATTTTTGGCCAACTGGCCTTTGTCAAGCATAAGATTACAAACAAACAAACACCAGATACAAAAATTATGAGAAAAAGACTGAAACTTCCCTGCTGCTGTGTCCAATGTGAGAAAAGGAATAAACTGACTAAGATGACATCATTATGTTTTTGAGTAAATATGATGTCAGAGCGGAAATGAGAACTATGACACACTAGCGAAGAGTAGTGTTTGGAATGTAAAGGATACCAGTAGTGAATAATGCATAAGAGAAAATATAGGCATATGTTCAACAGAATGGGAAAATATTTAATCAAAGCACAAAAACACATTATGATGTCATCTCAGTCAGTTTATTCCTTTTCTCACATTGGACACAGCAGCAGTGGGAAGTTTCAGTCTCTCTTCTTCATAATTTTTGTATCTGGTGTTTGTTTGTTTGTAATCTTACGCTTGACAAAGGCCAGTTGGCTGAAAATTTGCGCCTGTTTTGTCTTGTTGTATTAAATACACGTTCGTATTCTTCTTTTGTGTTTTTTCTGGTTCCTGAGTTCAGTCACAGCCCTCAACATTAAAACCATACTGTTTGCTGCCCATCTTAATGCTCTGTTCATTTTTGTGCTGTGAGCTTACTGCTTCACAAGCCCCTCTCCCCGTCTGCCTGCTTCTGGTTCAGGTTTCAAGATGTTGCCATCTGATAGAGTTTTGAGCCTACAGTTTTGTATGGGCTCAATGAGTCTGCGAGATTATCATTGGTTCAGTTGGGTGGAGCGCATATGGAGTTGTCTGAATGTTTTGAGTCCCACTTGAAGGAACTTGAACTCTCAGTTTTCTCTGTCAGTTTGAACAAAACAGATACAGTAAAGGACTTTTCTTTCTTTTTCTTTTCTTTTTTGTTTTGTGTGTGTGCCACAATTGACTGCTGCCCAGAGTTGAATGGGCTATGGGCGTATTGGAAAGACTGGGACTATACGGTCCAGTCTCATTAATTTAACATGTGTTGTTGAGGGTATTGCTCAGTATATATAGTATACTGACCAATACCACAAGTGTCTGCGTCTCTTAGGCCTGGTTGACGCTGGCCATTCAGAAAGTAAGAGTAGAGTACAACCCAATTGTGCAATCTTAATCCCGAATGAAACTTCATGGCATCATGATTATCGTCTCCATGTCATTATCATAGTGTTGTGAAAACTTGTCCTAGATTCTGTTGCCATTAATGTTGCATAGGAAAGGAAAAAAAGAAAAGAAAGTGTGCAGTTGTGTGACGTATTTCCATGTTTGTGATACCCAACAGGAAACAGTTAATCCGGAACATCCGTCACGCTCCATGACGACAACCTCAGGGTCAGGGTTCTTCTTTCCTTACAATTCACACCTGTGTCGGATCTCAAACGATGGAGTCTTTCAGTGAGTGTTCTGAGTGTGTGTGTGTGTGTATGTGTGTGTGTGTGTGTGTGTGTGTGTGTTTGGGTGTGTGTTTGTTTTTTTTGTGTGTGTGTGTTTATATGTTTACATGTGTGTGTTTGTGTTTATGTGTGTGCTTGTGTGTGTGTTTGTGCTTGTGTGTGTGTGTGTGTGTGTGTGTGTGTGTGTGTAGTGTGTGTGGTGTGTGTGTGTGTGTGTGTGTGTGTGTGTGTGTGTGTTGAGCATGCATTTGTGTGTTCAATTTCATTTAATGTCTATCCACATAATGTGATATTAGACGAAAAGCATTTGTGTGTGTGTGTATGTGTGTGTGTGTGTGTGTGTGTGTGTGTGTGTGTGTGTGTGTGTGTGTGTGTGTGTGTGTGTGTGTGTGTTTGTGTGTGTTTGAGTGCATGTATTTGTGTGTGTGTGTGTGTGTGCATCTCTGTGCATGTGTTTGTATGTGTGTTTGTGTGTGTGTGCGTGTGTGTGTGTGTGTGTGTGTGTTTGCATGTATGTACGTGCATGTGTGTGTGTGTGTTTTCCCCACAACACGCACTTGTATCAGCTTTCCACTGACAGGGACCAGTAAATTTTGGATTAACAAGAGTATTAAAGAAGTGTATGAACGGATCAATGAGGTGGTGTTTGTGTTTTAAGATGGCTATAGTTCTGATATGGCTCTGCACAATCAGCTGGGCTTTAAACATTAATAATATTCATGATGATGCTGCTGATGATGATAATGATGATGATGATGATGATAAGAGTGATAACAACAACAATATACTACTACTACTGCTGCTGCTTCTGCTGCTGTGCTGCTACGCTACTGCTGCTGCTGCTACTACTACTGCTACTACTTCTAATGATGATGTTAATAATGATAACCTATGATGATGTTAATAATTATGCTGATAATGATGAGAACAAGAATCAAGTATATTAGAGACTTGGATAACAGTCAAACACTCCTGTTACAGGAGTTTGTCAGACTCAGAAAACATCCTGGGCATGGTGGTGTCACGGCAACCGTTGAGTCGCAGTAACCCCTTCTTTGAGATGGAGTGCCTGGGGGAGACCAAGGCTGTGGAGACGGGCTTCGTGTTGGGCTGCATGCATGACGTACTGATGAGCGACCGGTTCCCCATGGAGTCTAAGGAACGCAGTGGTGGAGCTGTGGAAGGGTTTGTAGAGAACAGTTTTTGTTGTTTTTCTTTCTGTCTTACAGTCAGGTTGAGTACTGTTTGTCCCACACTGCTCATTCCGTCTTCCTCAACATGCTACCAAACTGAAGTTCGTTCAGTTGAAGTCCCAGTACCTAGAATTCCATGGGAGCCATCGATGTCAAGTGGTCATGGGCCACTCTGTAGTGGAGATTCTGCACTTCTGCATGATCACTTTGTTGGAGTTGAATGAAGTCAGATATGATTCATCTTATTTAGGAGAATGCCTACTAACCCCTCTCCCCATTATCAAAAATAAACACTGTGTCACAATAGAAAGCAAATTTTTAGTTGTAGTTTTTAGTTTGCTTTGCTGTTGGTGGGTTAGTGTGTGATTAATTCCACCCCCACCCCCCACCATGGGAAAGCTGGATGTTCTTTCAGTATGAATAGTGTCTCCACCTTCTGAAAATTCTGTGCTAGGAATTTTCCCTTTTCTGTCACTCTCTTTGTTTCTACCTTGGTACTTTGCTTTACGTCATTTCTTCTTGTCATTTTCTGCTTTGCCAGTCCATTCATCTTTATGTGTTCTGTGCAGCCTTACAAACCTTTTCTTAGAATTGATTATTGGGTACATGTCTTAAGTACATTTTTGGCTCTGAGGACATGTGATGTGCAGAGGCAAATTTTAGATAAGTCTAGGCCTGTTTTGATGTATGTTTTTGGTGTTCTTAGTTATGTTTATGTTTGCAGTCAGGTTTGTTTTTTTGAAGTCCATTGATGATAAATTGGATGGAGTGGTAAGCACCAGGGACATATCCTTAGATTTTGTGCTCAAATGCATTGATATGTGTAGTTAATTTTCTTTTCCAGTTTTTTTTTTTTATTCTTCAGTGAGATTTGGTGTACTTTTCGAGATGCTTATCACCCTGATATGGCTCTGGGCAGTCAGCTGGTCTTTAAACACCAATTACGATCTAATGGAGTAGGGGATTGAGACGTTTAAATGTTAACAATGGAAAAAAAATGTCACATCTGCAAGAATGATTGGTGGATGCCATGTGAAATGTCATCTTCTTTGTGAGGCTTTCATCATGGTGGTCTGAATAGTTTTCATGTGGATGTTTAGACAATAGACAGTCAGGCTGGACTAAACTGAACACTCACTTGAATTCTTAAATTATTGTAATCCACACGCTTTGATAGTATTAGCCATTCCAGCCACAGTTTTTAAATTTTTTGTTTGTTTTAGGATTATTGTACCTAAGGAGATCACCTTTGTGTTCACTTTTATATTCTTTGTCCCTTTTTTTCTGCCATCTGAATGGCCACAGAAGCTGGCATACTCTTTGCAGTGCGATGATGACAATGACAGTGAGGATGATAATCATGATGATATGATGTGGAGTTCCATCTAGGATTGAGATAGCGTGACAAAGCTGTACTGTGATGATAATGTCAGTAAGGCTGATAATCATGATGCTATGGAATTCCATCTAGGATTGAGATTGCAAGACAAGGCTGCACTCTACACTTGCTATCATAATATATCGTTGTGTCAACCAGACCCAAGAAATAGACATCTGCAGTGTTAGTCAGAAAATTTGAGCAACACCCTCAATAATGCATCTGGGAAGTGGATGAAACTTGACTGTCTGGTCCCAATCTTGTCAATGAGCCCATTGCACACTCAAATCTAGGTGGGACCTGGTTGGAGCCGAAAAATCCCACAGTGATTTTTGAAGGGATGTTGGGCATTCGAACTCGCAACCTTCCAGTCTATTAATCCATTGGGCTAACCACTGTATCATGGCGGCTGGTGGTCTGCCCACATTTAGTGCAAGTGTGCATTATCAATATGTAACCACTACTCTTTATTTACACAGTTTTACACAACATACCAACATTGTTAACATTAAGCACAATAATTGAACTTCTTTATTCAGACTGTTTTTATATCCCTAACCTTATTTTAAAAAAGTTTTCTGTCCAAACGAAAATTATTATAGTAATTTATAACACTGAAAATTTGGAAGTATTAAAATGATATAAAAACATCTTATCCCTGTAATCATTTTTTCCACTGATTTTTAATTACAGTATGATTGTTTCACCTGACATGCACGTTCCTTAACTGACTCTGACCCTTCCAGTGACGTTTTTCAAGTGACAAACATAGCTCATTGAGCTTATTAAGACTACACATAATGAATACGATAGATTAAGAGACAATTATACCACAGTTTCAGATTGTAATAAAACGTTTTGTTACCACTGCCTTACAGTACTGTCATTTAGCTGGCTGGCCCAAAGTGCATGACCCCGTGATTAATGAGGGGGGTCAAGGCGCTGCCAGCGAAGATAAACAGACTCCCCTCACTGACAGCGCTGCCACGCTCTGGAAGATCTGTCAGCGGGGAAATGTACACACTTGTTTTACCAGCTTACAGAAGTCGTCGCTGTTAAGTAGGGACAGTAAAAACATAAGGAACGAGAGGAGCTTAAAACACACTTTAAAATGATACCAAGAACATAAGGTTTGTCTTATAAAGCTTTTTTGAAATGTGTCTTAAATATAGCCCGAAATTTAGTTGATGTGTGTTAACATTCAACGAAGACCCAAAAATCGACCTTTTCCATCAATGATTACTCAGTCTAACAGTTATAACAGGCAAAAGAGCATGCTTGGGAATAAGTTGGGTATGTCCGCATGCAATAGCACTAACCAGTTTGTCCGTTATATTTTGCTGCTGCCGATGCGGTGAAGATAAAGTAGTCCAGTGTAGGGGCTTGCTTCAGGCGGTAGACGGTAAAGGAGTCTCTGATTACACATTCACAGTTGCATATGGGGGCTGCATACACACGGGAAGTATTTTTGAACACCATGCCTACACTGTCTGATTCAGGTCAGATGGGGAGAGGGGAGTGGGGGAGGGGATGGGCTAGATAAAAGTATTAGGGCCTACAAAGTACACCAATGTGGATGGTTCCTGTCCATTATTTTAATAACACCGTCACTTAGTAACACTGTACATAATCAGGTCATTTATGGAAACAACCTCTTTCTCTTTTGAAGAAAATCGATACAGTTCTAGGAAAACACAGCATCTGTCCCGACAGAAGTAACACTGAGGCAAAACAAGGAACAATTTAAGTGGTGATTCCATTTCATACCCACTGGACGAGGCGGCAGGGAAGTTTTTAGTCCGTTTTTATTATCCATTGTTTGGTGTCTGTGATCTGTCTGTGACCATGCGTTCGCGCTTGACAAAGGCTAGTTGGCCGAAAATTTGCGCTTGTTTTGTTTTGTCTCGGATACGCGCTTACATTGGTTTTCTTGTTCTTCTGGTTTGTGTTTGCTTGGGTGCGGGCAGTCAAACTTGTTTTGGATCTGGTGATTTCTTACTGTTTCTTCCCAGAACCTGGCAAGACAGCTTTGATTTGCGGGGAAACAATGGTCAGTTGCTCCTTCATCAGCACCATGATTTTTTGCATTGGGTCATTGATGCCTCTCACTCTCACTTTCAACTCATTCACAAAAGCATGTGTTTCCTCTCCTCCCTGTTCACCCAGAAACCCCAGTCCAAACTTCCATCCTTTCACAAAGTCTATACAGTGACTTTCCAGTATGTGTTGTTTGGGTATTACCGGTGTGTTACAAAACTCTGACCTGAAGTACTGCATGTATCTCTCTATGTCTGTCTAAAGGTAACAGATGTCTGTGTCTGTGACAGCACGTGCATGTGATATACGTGTGTGAACAGCAGCATACAATTCATTTAAAGTTTGAAACTTTTCTGCCAGGTCGTATGCTTTGTTGTGGACTTCGTGACAGTCAGTGCATTCGAACGTTTTGTGAACAACACTCTGACAGATGTTTGCAAGAACTGGTGACTGCAGGTATTTGTGACAATGATTGCCGACAAACGACCTGCCATGATAGGCTTGCACTGTGATTTTGTTCTCTTTAAAACACTTTGTCCAAATTCATGGTGACCGGCCCTGACCTGAACGGTAGATCTTTCTGTTGAAGTTGTGTTTTCTTCTCTTCTACACTGTCATACAGATGGTTGATTTCCAGCTGAGTGCTTTCCTGTTTCTTTCTCAGTCCATGTTTTCTCCCTTCCTCGATATCTCATCAAAGATTTCACTCATCCTGGTTTCAGCTTTATAGAGTTCTTTTTCTTCTTTGTTGATGCTTTGTAGCTGGCTAACATATTGGTCAAACGATGTGGGGTTTTCTTTCATTTCACCTACTTCTCCCACCAAGGACTCAGCAATGCTTTTATCTAGAAGATGACATTCCCGTTCCAGTAGATCGTGATGTTTCTTCACGACACCCAGTAAGATGTGGAGGTAGGGCGGAGCCACATGAGAAAGCGGGATGTTGAACAGTGGAGTGTGGACAACATTGTTATAGGCCTTTGCTTTCTTCTTCTGACTGCCATGAAGCTTGTACTGTCGAAAATCACGCTTGATGTTGATAAAATTGCGTTTTGGAACTTCAGGCTGTTCTTTTGGTGCCTTTTGCATCTGTGTTTTGGATATTTTACACCACAAACATGGATGAACGGACTGTGTACCAGGAATGCCAAAACTCTTCAAAAGAAAATCATAGTCCCCAAAAAGAACAACTCCTATCTTCTTTCCCCTCCACTGCATTTTATCCAGCCTTGAAAGCTCTTCCTTGTAAGGCCCTAGCAATTTTGCAAGATTTTGGTGAGAATCTTTGCAGTTGACAAATGTTATCAAACAAGTGTTCTTTCTTTTTGGAGTTTGCTTCGGTAACATTGCCAATCTGTAGCATAAACTTGAAACTTTCACCACCATAGTCCCCTCCGACTTTCACCCATACCTGGTCATGTGGAATGTTATTGTCGTGCCATGTGAGTAGCTTTTCTTCTTCGTACTGATCTAGTAGATTTGAGACAAAAGTACACAAATCCTCAATACAGCCTACCGGTGTTGAAACTCTCTCGCCTTCATTGCACAACAGCTGCTCTGTGACAGTGATTTTTCCGCACAAGGCATCGTCCTGAAACGACCTCTCCGCTCTCTCACCTTCCATTTTCACACCTATCGCTTTCAGGAACTGCCTTTGTTTTCTGTATTTTGACCAGCTGAGTCCCAGACCTGTTCTAAGAGCTGAACCTTGTCTCCGCGAAATCATGGGTTGCTTATATCCAGCAGCTGACATAACTTTTTCTCTTTTGCTTTGCTTGCTTTGATAATTTCAGAGCTCTGCTGTTTTATTTCATTTTCAGTTGTATTTCCAGACACATGCAGTCGTATGCGTTCTATAAGCTTGACTCTCTTTTTACGGGTAGGTGAAGAGGCCAAAGCTGATGTTTTTTCTGGGAATCGTCACCTTCTTCAGTACAAGTGGCTGTCCTTTGGTCTTGCATTTCACAGTGACTCTGTCACCTGAACTGTTCATCTTCAATTTGGTCACCTGGGTGTGAAATTCTTCTTCTTCTCTTGTGAGGGGAAGGGATAGATCTGAAGTTGCAAGAAGTTGTTTTGATTTTGAATGAAATGGAGATGTGGCTGTGTCAACTAGCACTCTTTTCCGTGGTGACACTCTTTTCTGTGGTGATGGTGTTTTTGTTTGCGTGCTTGTCACAATCTTTTGTGGAGTTTTCTCTTTGCGAGCAGAGGGTGATGTCTGGCTATGCACAGCCATGGTGGTTTTCTTTGGGGTTGATGCAGATACGGGCACAAAGTCCGAAGCATCACTTGCAGTAAATGTTGTTTCACAAGTTGTATTTTCTGGTGTGACTTTGGGCCGCCCTCTTTTCTTTCATTTCGGCCTTCCTCCTTTGCATTGTTGCAGAAACTTGGAACAAATACTACAGTCTTCTTCACATGTTGATGAATCAAACTCTTTCCACAGAACGGAAGCTTCGTCTATTTCATATTTAGCATTTTGGATGGTTGTTGATGATGGATTTTGTACAGTTGTCTTATCCTAGCATGACACTTTACACACAGAGTTTCAGAGTGAACGTCATTTCTATCAAATAGAATGTTTATACCATGAAATTTGTCTAACTCTGGGGCAACATGCTTACAAAGTCTTACGTAGTCGTCTTCAGAAACGCGCTTCTTTGATCTACCACCACATACTCGGCACAGTGCATGCAGTCTTTCACAGTGCTTTCTTTCACTGTGTTTCTCTGCACTATCCATTGCAGTAAAAACGAGAAATACTTCCTGAATCAAAATCCCAACACACAGATGACACAGAAATTAACGTATATGAAATTTACACAGGTGTCAAGAAGAAGAAACAAACTTTAAGCAGAACAAAACAGCACATCTGTAGAAACTGGTTAAACTTTGCAAAACACTGTTGAACACAGACAACAAAGCACCACTTCTAATAGAGCAGAAAGAAGCTGGCACTGACATGAGTCAGCGTGACCCACGCGGGAGGGGGAAAGGAATGCGGGGTCAGGCGAGGGGCAGCTGGGAGGGCAGTGCCAGGCCAGCAGGCTAAGTGCTAAGATTTTGCCTCAGCTGTAAGGCAGTGTTACAGATGTAAAGGAGAACCAAGTCACATAATATGGTATCAGTATGTGGTTTAATACAAAGACTTAGCACTAAGGCTTTAACATGAGCCACATGATATATCTGCCATGTCGTGTATTGGTACCTGTTCAGTATATATGTACCATACATCACAGTATATGTACAAATTCAGTACATGTGTACCAATAGGTTGGTTGACTGTCTGTCTATCAAGCAAAACGGAATAACATTTAATAGATACTTGAACAATTTTAGAGAGAAATTTTCGTTCTCTCACAGTTGTTTCTAGGTGCTTTTTGTGTTTAGGTGTTTGTGTGTGTCCCATCCCTTGTGCTGTCTGTAGGTCCTCATCCCCAGTACACTCATTTCAGCTGACCAACACTCCACACCTCCAAACCCACCAACAATGAGAGTTGGACACAAAGGGCCACAGAATCTGGTACAGTTACAGTTGTTGTTTTCACAATTCTTCATCTTTTTCTTAACCCTTTGACTCCTGTGCCCTGTCTACCAGCGTCCTGCATTGTCAAGCATGCTAACAAAGCAAAAACTTAACCCTTTGGTTCCCTCACCCTATCCACCAGCTTCCTTCAGCGAATCAAAGGGTTTAGTGGTGGATAGAGTGTGGGAGTCAAAGGGTTAAATGAGGCACCGTTACAAGTGCCATAGTTGTCCACAAAGCCAACCTTCTTAGTGCATGTTGGCATCTTATGTGATGTCCGTCATTTGGTTTCTTGTCTGTTGCAACAGGTTTGAGCTTGATCCTGGGGCAAAGTATGGGTTTGGAGTGGAAGGAGAATGGCTGTCAGAGTATGTGCCCAGTGACAAGGCTGTGTTCTACTTCACCAAAAATGGAACCAAGGTATGTGATTGATTGTTTGACGCTTTGTATTTGCCCTAAATCATTGTTTGCTTACCCAAAGAAGTTAAAACTAAAAACTTATGTGATTGATTGTTTGACACTTTCTATTTGCCCTAAATCATTGTTTGCTTACCCAAAGAAGTTAAAACTAAAAACTTATGTGATTGATTGTCTGACACTTTTATTTGCCCTAAATCATTGTTTGCTTACCCAAAGAAGGTAAAACTAAAAACTTATGTGATTGATTGTTTGACACTTTTATTTGCCCTAAAGCATTGTTTGCTTACCCAAAAAGTTAAAACTAAAAACTTATGTGATTGGTTGTTTGACATTTTTATTTGCCCTAAATCATTGTTTGCTTACCCAAAAAAGGTAAAACTAAAAACTTATGTGATTGATTGTTTGACACTTTTATTTGCCCTAAATCATTGTTTGCTTACCCAAAGAAGGTTAAAACTAAAAACTTATGTGATTGATTGTTTGACGCTTTGTATTTGCCCTAAATCATTGTTTGCTTACCCAAAGAAGTTAAAACTAAAAACTTATGTGATTGATTGTTTGACACTTTTATTTGCCCTAAATCATTGTTTGCTTACCCAAAGAAGGTAAAACTAAAAACTTATGTGATTGATTGTTTGACGCTTTGTATTTGCCCTAAATCATTGTTTGCTTACCCAAAGAAGTTAAAACTAAAAACTTATGTGATTGATTGTTTGACGCTTTTATTTGCCCTAAATCATTGTTTGCTTACCCAAAGAAGGTAAAACTAAAAACTTATGTGATTGATTGTTTGACACTTTTATTTGCCCTAAATCATTGTTTGCTTACCCAAAGAAGGTAAAACTAAAAACTTATGTGATTGATTGTTTGACACTTTTATTTGCCCTAAATCATTGTTTGCTTACCCAAAGAAGTTAAAACTAAAAACTTATGTGATTGATTGTTTGACACTTTTATTTGCCCTAAATCATTGTTTGCTTACCTCAAGAAGTTAAAACTAAAAACTTATGTGATTGATTGTTTGACACTTTTATTTGCACTAAATCATTGTTTGCTTACCCAAAGAAGGTAAAACTAAAAACTTATGTGATTGATTGTTTGACACTTTTATTTGCCCTAAATCATTGTTTGCTTACCCAAAGAAGGTAAAACTAAAAACTTATGTGATTGATTGTTTGACACTTTTATTTGCCCTAAATCATTGTTTGCTTACCCAAAGAAGTTAAAACTAAAAACTTATGTGATTGATTGTTTGACACTTTTATTTGCCCTAAATCATTGTTTGCTTACCTCAAGAAGTTAAAACTAAAAACTTATGTGATTGATTGTTTGACACTTTCTATTTGCCCTAAATCATTGTTTGCTTACCCAAAGAAGTTAAAACTAAAAACTTATGTGATTGATTGTTTGACACTTTTATTTGCCCTAAATCATTGTTTGCTTACCCAAAGAAGGTAAAACTAAAAACTTATGTGATTGATTGTTTGACACTTTTATTTGCCCTAAATCATTGTTTGCTTACCCAAAGAAGGTAAAACTAAAAACTTATGTGATTGATTGTTTGACACTTTTATTTGCCCTAAATCATTGTTTGCTTACCCAAAGAAAGTAAGACTAAAAATTTATGTGATTGATTGTTTGACACTTTTATTTGCCCTAAATCATTGTTTGCTTACCCAAAGAAGGTAAAACTAAAAACTTATGTGATTAATTGACACTTTCTATTTGCCCTAAATCATTGTTTGCTTACCCAAAGAAGTTAAAACTAAAAACTTATGTGATTGATTATTTGAACTTTTATTTGCCCTAAATCATTGTTTGCTTACCCAAAGAAGTTAAAACTAAAAACTTATGATTGATTGTTTGACACTTTTATTTGCCCTAGATCATTGTTTGCTTATGTGATGGTGTGGTGGTAAGGGTGAAGGTGAAGACAGGAGGCAGACGAGCAGAAGAGCTCAAATGGTAAGGCAGCCTGACAAAGATGACCCAGGGAAGGCAGAGCTGGTGTTTCTGTCTTTATTCCAACCCAACCGTTCACGACCAGACCAGAGGAGAAAGGCATACATGGCACGCGCACACATCCGCTTATATACTCGGCATGTGAACCGCATTGATGGCACTGCAAGCCCGCAGGCGAATCGACTCTCTGGGGCCCCTTTGGGGCCAGATTTGTGTTCTTCATGCAAGCTCAGCGGTGTTTATCTTGAGGTCCACATAACAACAAATATCAACATATATATCAGAAAATTCTAGACAGCACACAGATTGTTGTATTTTATCCATGAAAATTATCAAACAAATGAGTAAACACACAATAACTGATAAGTTTATGTGGACATACTTTGAATAGGTAAATCAACCTCTCAATGCAGAAATTGATCGGTGAACAGGCAATAGAAAACACAAATGATCCTAATTTGGACACGCACAGTTGGACCACAATACGGAATGCCAAGACCTCTTCTAATACTTTATTGCAATATCAGTTCTGTTTATAAAAGGAGCAAAAATGTAAATGTAATTATGTATTCCAAGTCAGGTTTTAAATATTAAGAATTCAATTCTACATCCTGGCAAGATGGCAGTCATTTTGGCGGTTTGTCGCACTTTGACTTGGCCTGAACTTTCTTTAATGCAAGCTTAATATCTAATGATTAAAGGTGTGATGTGGTCCAAATGAAAGATTAAAATCCAACATTCTAATCGTGATCTTAAAATTTCCACAATTTGTTTCATTGTTTTACAAATTTCCAATTGTCGTCACGGCTCACTGGTTGGAAATTTGAATGGTACCAAACGATCGGATAACAAAATTATTGATTTCAGGAAAAGGAGGGGAATTTCGCCTCAAGGACGTTTCCTATAAGAAATACATACTTTTCTGCTAAATTAGAATGCACAAGTTACTCATATCTTAGCTTTTAAGGATTTAAATAATATTTCCTAATATTTTTGAGAATCGCTGAAGCAGGGGTTAAATAATAGAATTTCCTCATATTTTTGAGAATCGCTGAACCAGGGGAGTTAATTGTACTCAAAATCGTTTGAGAAGAAATGACGTCTGCTACAGGCCGTTGGGTGTACACGGCTACACTTACCCAAAAGAAGGTAAAACTAAAGACTGAGTTAAACAACTGGAGACTACTCACATTACTGATTGTGGTGTACAATCAGGGGTCGGTATGCATCACTGACAGCATAAAATGAGTTCTTCCAGATTCAGTCAATAAAGATCAAACAGGATTTGAGCCTGGCAAGTATGATCACAGGAGATAATATTAGAATACTAGATTAATATATAATCTGATGAAGTCTTTAGACAAACATATTCCTGGGTTACTTATGTGTAGTGACTTTTGACTCTATTAACTGGACATGTTGAAAATTCTTAAAGCATTTGAATTTGGAAGTAACACGCGACTGAATTGCTATATTCACAAGAATATCAAAGCCATGATAGTAGTAAATGGAAAAAACTTCTGATTTGTTCCAGATAGATTCATTGGGGATATGGAAGTTCCATAGTCCGAATTTATCAGTTCTGTGTGTAGAATTATATGTCATTATGGTAAGAAGAAGTAAAAACATTTAAGGCCTTTCTGCAAAAGATACCGTACATAAGGAGAGTGGCAAAATAGTTAAGATGTTCATTTGCCAGTAACTAAACTCAAAGTTCCAAGGTTCATTCTCCATTGGCGCCCGGACTTTTCTCCTCAGTTTGACCGGTAGGGGACAAAAAATGAGTTGGACCTGTGTGCCTTCTGGCCCACACATGCTAAAATTCCCACTACAATTGAAAATCGTGAAAAGAGATCAAGTGCATTTGCCCATCTGACCTGGTGAAAAGCATTGGAGAGATCAGCCGATTTCCCAGGTCCTTCCCCTTAAAGGCCAGTTAGCCTTGGTGAAAAGCACTGGAGAGATGGGCTGACTTTCCAGGTCCCTCCTCTTGAAGACCAGTTAGCCTTTGTAAAAAGCATTGGAGAGATGGGCTGATTTCCCTGGTCCCTCCCATTGAAGACCAGTCAGCCTTGGTGAAAAGCATTGGAGAGATGGGCTGATTTCCTGGTCCCTCCCATTGAAGGCCAGTCAGTCTTCTTGTCTTTCTGAAATCTTGGTCAAAAAAGAAAAAAGAAAATAGTTGGTGCTGCACTGTGGTGATTTGCTCATAAGGGGGAGAACAGCCCAGGTTTCACATTGTAAGTCCACTGTTACAAAAGAAATGAATCTGAATATGACTGAATATGAATATGAATATGAATAGATAAAATAGCAGAGGCCAAAGTATTTGTAGTCTGCAGCACATTGGTCAGTGATGTTCTAGATATTCACATAAAGGTGTGCAGTCAGTCAGTGTGTAGTCATCCACAGAGAAAAATTCCTGCAGGCCAGCTGTGAACACTGTGGTCTTGGCTTGGAGTGTCTGTAGATTGAAGAGTTTTTATTTGTGGTGATTGAATGCATGTTCTGACTTGCCTGTCTGTCTGACTGGCACAAGGAAGTTTTAAGATGTGTGGGGTGTGTGCAGTCCTCTACCCACTCTCTCGTCTACTGACACACACGTAGTTCCACAGGTGCAGTGACTGCCATTTGTAGAAAGGCCTCAACAGGGCAGTTCTGTCGTTCAGATCATCTGTCTCATAACCTCTGGGTCAAGAACCTTCAGAGGCATTCACTATTAATAAACTGGAATATAAGGCATATCATCCAGTCATGTCCTTACTGTCATGGCATTCAGTGAATTGTTTATTACAGTTTGTGTCATGCAAAATAACAGCGAACAGCGCAACCTTGAGACATGTTGATAAGTTTAAATATCTGGGAATGATTACCTCCCCAGACGGCAGATGCACATCAGAAATAGCCAGCAGATTCGGCCAAGCCAAATCAGCATTCAAGAAGATGAAAACATTCTTACCAACAAATGCCTATGAATTAACATCAGGAGAGAGTTCTTGAATGTTATGTAGAACCGATAATGTTGTATGGTTGTGAGGTGTGGACAGTCAACACACAAAGCCAGAACAAGATTGAGGCAGCCAAAATGTGGTTTCTAAGAAGAATGTTGAGAATTCCATGGACAGCAAAGAAAACAAACAAGACACTCTTGATGGAGGCAGACACAAGAAGATCATTCATAAGGAAGATTAGGAAAAGATA
Organism: Monoplex corrugatus; assembly: GCA_030674185.1. Taxonomy (NCBI): domain Eukaryota; kingdom Metazoa; phylum Mollusca; class Gastropoda; order Littorinimorpha; family Ranellidae; genus Monoplex; species Monoplex corrugatus. Next base: position 87,534,192 of record CM060310.1, on the reverse strand, counting down.
GGCAACATTTATAGGCCATTTTATGAGGAAAGAGGAATTAGAGCACCTGGTCACAACAGGAAAGCTGGATGGAAAGAGAGCACCAGGTAGACCCAGGGAGAAAATATTGGATGGACTTTCAGGGTGGCTAAGGACAGAGAGGGTGGAAGAAGTGCTTGCGGCAACAAGGGATAGAAACGTATGGAGAGCCATGATCGCCAATGCCATGTGGCAAGGAACATCATGATGATGATGATGATGATGATGATGATGTCATAGTGATTTTTGTTTTGTTTTTTCCAGATGACAGAGAAGACTACAACAGAGAAGCCTCACATTGGCATGTACCCAATCTTGTCTGTATTGGGCCGCACACAGGCTTCTGTGAAAATCTGCTCCTTTGACTCTTTGACTGAGGTAAGCTGTGACTTTGTCAGGATTTGCAAGCAGAATGAAACAGTTCATGAACATTGTAAATCATGTTTGTATGGCCAGTATGGGAAAGAAACCAGTGGCAAAAAAGAGTCTTTTTCCATGGGCATGATAAACTCATTACTTTGCATTTATGTTTGTTTTTGTCTTTAACTCGATGGCGACGATCCGCAGCTATAGCTGTGGATCTCCTTGTCTCGACTGTGACACTTCACAGCTATAGCTGCGGAGATGTTATTGTTTTTTTTACAGAGACTACTTGCATACTATAATAAGGGAGATTGTACTGACAGCAGAGTTTAACCATTTTTCTAAGTAGATTTCTTTCCCTTTGACCGTAGGAGACTGTTGCAACTCTATTTTTGGCTTGTTTTCGCGGTACCTGAAACAAAGGAATTTCGAAGAGTCAAAAGACTCTACGCCTGTATTCAATCATTTTTGGGACAAAATATTCATAAAAGCAGAACTCATAGTGACTTCCAGTGAAGAATGTATATCCTGTGACATGTTAAGTGCAGTTTTGTGACATGGATATTTAATGGATTACAAGCAGCAGTTTGATAAGTCATGTGTGTGTACATCCGGAACTTTTCTTTTTTTGCTATTTGCATGCCTTTTTCAATGCTAAACCAGAAAAAAATGAAAGCATGCATAAACAAGCAGTCTGCACAGTTACAAAGTAGACATAATAGACCTTGTAAAACATATATAACAGGACAGGTTTATTGTCGTTGGATATTCTCCGTAATTTTTTTAAAATGTACCAAAAACTGTGCGTCTCGAGAGTTTCAGCGGCCATTTTAGGGGCGTCTCCAAAGAGTTAAAGACAAACAGAAAAAGACCTATAGACAGATGGTTCCTTACTTAACTGATATGTACTGGTTCTGTCCCCCCCACCCCCACCCCACCTTCCCCCACTGCCATTGGGGAACTGTGTCTTATAGCAGTTTACCAGATGACTCAATTCCTGGTTGTAGTAGGCAAGTGCCAGAACTGCCACAGAACTCTTTCGGATCCACTCAGCAGTGTTGTCTGTCAAGTTACCTCTGCCCTGCCTTTGCCTTTCTTGCCCTGTTCCTTGGAAGATGGGTTAGAAAGACTCCACTTGCTCTTACCATAGTAGTCTCCTCTTCAAGTATGATCAGCATATCATTATGATGATTTCTTGGGATCAGTACAAAGGAATGCTTGAAAAATGTGTATTAAAAGTAGAAGAGTTTCATTAAGTCAGTGCTCTGGAAATAAACACAAGTAAGTTAAGCAAAGAAAGAATGCAATATAAATATATCTTGTAAGCAAAGATAGAATTACCATGTTTAGCAGAAGTAGTTGCGTTTTTTTGCTGTGCAAGATATCCTGTCAGAAACAGTCAGAAATTTGGAACAAGCAGAGACATGGGTATACTGTGAGAATGGCAGCCTGAAAAATTTTTGTTCTTCTAAAACTGCATTAACCCCTTCCCTGCCACAGTATTTGTGGCCTTTTTGCATTGCTGTCTGCCGCGACAAAATCTTGCTTTTTTTGGTATGTTCACTAATTTGTTATCTGCTCATTCATTTCGTAAGATGTCTTTTCAGTTTTTGGCATGTTTATTTTCCTTATACCCGTGGCTGTGGTTTGATGTCATAATTATTTGATTTGGTTGAAAAATAGTATGATTAGAGCTGATGTAATGAGCCTTTTTATAGAAAAAAAATGCTTTCAGAACATACAAACACACACAGTAGCACATAAAACAACACAAAACCGAGCAAAATTTGGGTTTTGTATGTAATAAACATCAAGTGAAAAGGTTTTCTTACTATTATTACTCTCTATGAATGTTTTCTATGCAACAGTCAATAAGTTCTTGGGTGTAGCACAGTGCAGGAAGAGACAGAATAGGCAGTTGTTCCACCATCTTGAAACGCTTTATCAGGTTCGTTACTTTCCGATGCTAATTTGACTAATATTCAATTCTCTGAACGGTCAAAAAAAACACTGCACTTTGACATCTCCACAAGAGGTTGGCCAAGTCTCTAGTGTTATCTCTCATCTTTTCACCCCGAAATTTCGATAACAAAAATCCCCCATGGCAAACACGGTTACAGGCGTACGGACATGTCAAAACGGCCCCATAATAGACATGGTGTAAGCAGGGAAGAGGTTAACAGGAAAAACAAGAACAAGAACTGTATTCAATCAAGTACCAGCACAAAGAGTTCATTTTGGTTGTGATTTAAAACATACAATAATACACATCAAAACTGATCTCATGTCACATAGTGTATGCAGACACAAAAAAAACATGGGTATGTTGTATTTACCATATATCATAACAGAATCACTATTTCCACAGGATGATCCTTTGTTCTCGGAGGAAGAAAAGGTTTGCTTTTCCTAAAATCAGTGTTCTCGAGTGATGGACTGATGGGATCATGTGTGGTGGCTGGGAACAATGATGGTGGCTCTGATGATCTTGCTCATGCTTGAATTAACTCTTTGTCACTTTGGGGCACTTAAGTTGACCATGGGAGCTCACAGATGTAGTTGAGTCCTGATGGTATGTTGATGGAATGATGTAGATGACTGTACTCATCCTGGATGATGTCACTTTTTGTTGTGCTCCTTTCTGTGTGAGGCAAGAGCAAGGTTAATAGTGATCTTCCAGAATTATGACAGTGTAGGTGTAGCTTCAGTTACCATGCTTTGTTCTGCTTGCAAAAGCAGTGTGCAGCTTTGCACTGGCTGTCTGAGGACAGTGCATGATGATGTTGTCTGTTTGCAAAAGCTGTAGAAAAAGATTAAATATATACTGCAGGGTGTAAAGAATTGATGGTAGTCTCAGGTGTGTAGGTGTGGTTTATCTTTTGTTCACTAACTTGCAGAGGCTCTCTACTTAACCCTTTGACTCCTGCACCCTGTCCACCAGCATCCTGCAATGCCAACCTTGTTAGCAAAGCAAAAACTTATCCCTTTGATTCCTTCACCCTATCCGCCAGCTTCCTGCAAGAAGCTGCTGGATAGGTTGAGGGAGTCAAAGGGTTATGTTTTTGCAGTTGGTGGACAGGGTGCAGGAGTCAAAGGGTTATCTGCTTTGTGTATTCACTTTTCAGGAAGGAGAACACCTGAAGTTTTAAAATCACTCACTGTTTTATCACCATGAGAGAAGAAACATTAATGAGGAAACTTGTAGTTGCACTCACACTCATTCACTGAAAAAAAACACCTGACAATATCTGACATATTTTTCCCAGTTCATTTGTTTGAACCAGTGTGCAACAGGTAACTTCTGGATGTTACTGCCAAATCCTTTTCTTTTCCTGGGCTGCCTAAAACCGGTAACATTCTTAAAGTTTCCTGCCATCCTCAACAGATGATATAACTAACTTTGTGGTTACGCACTGTAACATTTCTTAGTGCAGTTAGCAAAGAAAATGAACCACTTTAAAAATTCAAGTTTCTTGTTTCAAATCACACATATAGGACTGAACAAACCACGTCTTGCACAAGAACATTCACGCTGTGTCATTTTCAAGAACACTGGGGTAGCATATTCATATCCTGCAATCCAAACAATATCTAAAGACATCCTGTGACCACTGTCCACAGAGGTACCTACTGTTATGTTCTTATCGTAGTCCACGATCGACATGATATTCTCTCTGAGGCAGCTGCAAGAGAAGTGCCGCGATCAGAGATGCCCTTTGTGCATTGCCTTCATAGACCTGACCAAGGCGTTCGATTTGGTCAGCAGGACAGGCCTGTTTACTCTCCTGCAGAGAATTGGATGCCCTCCCAAGCTCCTGAGAATGATCATATCCTTTCATGAGGACATGAAAGGCACCGTCCAGTATGTTGGCTACTCCTCGGACCCCTTCCCCATCAAAAGTGGAGTCAAACAGGCATGTGTCCTTGCCCTGAAACTTTTCGGCATCCTGTTCTCCCTGCTGCTGCGCTACGCCTTCAGTCAATCCGAAGAAGGCTCTACCTTCACACCGGGAACAGTGGCAGCCTGTTCAGCCTTGCATGCCTCGTTGCAAAGACGAAAGTGCGAAAAGTCTTCATTCAAGAGATGCTGTTTGCTGATGATGCTGCCTTGACGGCACACACCAAGGCTGCCCTCCAAGAGCTCATTAGCTGTTTCACTCATGCCTGTAAAGAATTTGGCCTCACGATCAGCATAAAGAAGACCAATGTCCTGGGTCAAGATGTCAGCTCGGCTCCCTGCATTTCCATCGGTGACTGCACTCTCGACGTAGTGGAACACTTCACATAACTTAGTTCCACCATCTCCAGCAGTCTCAACCTGGACACCGTGCTGAACTCAAGGATTGGCAAGGCATCAGCAGCAATGGCCCGCCTGTCAAAGAGTGTGTGGAAACTCCATGCTGACCATCAAGACAAAGACTAAAGTGTACCAAGCCTGCGTGCTGAGCACACTGTTGTATGGATGCGAGACATGGACTCTCTATACTCCCGTCAGGAACGCAGGCTCAACACCTTTCACCTATGCTGCCTCAGAAGGATTCTTGGCATTTCATGGCAGGACCACATCCCCAACAAGGATGTCCTAGTACGTGCAGCATGTTTGCCCTGCTCTCAAAGAGATGCTTGCGCTGCCTTGGCCATGTTACTCGCATGCAAGATGGCAGAATACCCAAAGACATTTTGTATGGTGAGCTTGCTACTGGCTTCAGACCCATGGGAAGGCCCATACTCCTCTACAAAGATGTGTGCAAGTTGGACCTCAAGGCGGGTGGCATTGCACCAGCAGGCTTCGAAGTGGTAGCAGCAGACCACAGCTGCTGGAAACTTGCCATCAATTTGGCCATCAAGACATCCGAGCAGAGGAGAGAGGAGCAGTGGGAAGTAAGAAGAGCATACAGACGCCAGAGAACAGGGTCAGCGCCTTTGGACGACACTGTCTTCACGTGCAGCAACTGCAACAGGACCTTCCTTTCGAGAATCGGGCTCTACAACCACAGCCGGCTCTGCAGTTCCACTGCAGAATGACTTCCAAGGTGCAATCTCCATTGTCTCCCGAGACAGACGGATGCCAATACAAGTCCATGTTCTTGTTGTTTCATCAGTGTTATTTTTGTGATGCTCATTACAAAAAATATCATGACAGAGCATTACATAAGATGCAAAGAGTACTTTTGGTTGTGCAAAAAGATTGCTCACTCCAGCTGATGAATGTTTCATGAGGACATTGAAAGCTTAAACTAGTCACAACTGAGCCAGTCACACCCTACAGTATATATTAAAGCTGGCTTGTACATTGCCCATCTTAGTGCACCAGTCAGTCTGATGATGTCAGTATTAGATAGGTCATATAAAAAATGGATCAATTGTGTGCATCCCCGGAAAAAAAAACAATCAAAAAGAAACAGAGAGGAAAAAAGAACCAAAAAGATGCTCAGGGCACCTCTATGGGTCTGATGTCTAAGAAAAAGAAAAAAAAGCCCCATACTTTTCCTTACATCCCCCCCCCCCACCCCCAATCCCCATTTCAAGACCTTGCCAATGCATAGATTTTTTTTTTTAGCAAGATCAGCATGTTTGCTGGATAATTCCTGGCAGATGTGGATGGAGCACATATGGAATTGCCGGAGTGCAGTGAATCGGTTTTGAACAAGATCTGACTTGTAATCATTTTTGATCTTGAAGGTGATTTTTGCACATGTTGCTTTTATTGGCAAAATTAGGAATCTATGTGTATGCTTGGAAAATATGACATTATTGATCAACTGATGCTAGCAATAGCAGTGACTTTTATTCCCTATGATTTAGTCATCATTTTCATTAATTCTACAGGAAATTTTGCAAGAATTTGAGCAGAAGCAGCAGCGACACACTCAGCTGTACACATACAACATGCTTTGTGATGAAGACGGAGTTATTAGGTGGGTTATTTGTTGTTGTTTTGTGGTGTGGGGGAGAAGGGACTTTGTGTGTGAATGTGTGTGTGTTTGTGTGTATGTGTGTGTGTGTGTTTGTGTTTGTGTGTGTGTGTGTGTGTGTATGTGTGTGTGTGTGTGTGTGTGTGTGTGTGTTTGTCTGTATGTGTGTGTGTGTGTGTGTGTGTGTGTGTGTGTTTGTTGTAGTGTGTGTTTATGTGGTGTGTGTGTGTGTTTGTCTGTAACTGTGTGTGTGTGTGTGTTTGTCTGTATGTGTATGTGTGTGTGTAGTTGAAATGGAGAGAAGATGAGAAGTGGGTCATATGCTGAACAGACTGAAAATGTCGAGCTCCCCTCTATATGTGCGTGTGTATATATGTTTATGTGATGTGTATGTGTGAAAACGTCCCCCTGTGAGGATGCTGTGGGCTCTTTCAGTATAAATAGTATCCCCGCCTTCTGGAAATTCTGTGCTAGAAATTTCCTCTTTTCTGTCCCTCTCTTTGTTTCTGCCTTGTGCCTTTGCTTTCTGTCATTTCTTCCTGTCATTTTTCTGCCTTACTGGTCCATTCACCTGTATGTGTTCAAAAAAGTCTTACATACTATGATACTTTCTCTTAGGATTGATAAATGGGTACCTATATGAAGTGCAATTTTGGCTCTAGGGAAATGAGATATGTGGAAGCAATTTTAGATAATTTAGGCCCATTTTTATATATGTTTCAGTGTCCTTAGGTATGTTTAAATCTACTTTCAGGTATATTTTTTAAATCCCCTGTGTGATAAATTGGATGGAGTGGTCAGCGCCAGCGGCATTTTCTTAGATTATGTGCATGAATGCGTTGATGTATGTGCTTAATTTTCTGTTCCTTTTTGTTTCCTGTTGAAGTACTGCGTGTGTATTGAAATGGTTATAGCTCAGATGTGGCTTTAAGCAACAGTAAGAATGTGTGGAAACTTGAATTTATCTATGTGATTTTGATCTTGTTCATTCTTTGTGATCAGTGGTTCCTAGTACTTATTTTTATTTTTTTGTTATATTGTGTGTGGTTACATGTGAAGTTTGACAGTGTTCTGGCTCTGTGAAGTTCAACAAACATGCTTTTGCCATTGACAGTTCGCACTATACAAATGAAATCGTTATTATTACTATTATTATTACTATTATCATGTGCTTTTGTCATTCACAGTTTGCACTATATAAATGAAATTATTATTAGTAGTAGTAGTAGTAGTAGTGGTAGTAGTAGTAGTGGTAGTAGTAGTATTGTTATTATTATGTTCTTTTGCCATTCACAGTTTGCACTATATAAATGAAATTATTAGTATTATTATTGTTATTATTGTTATTATTATTATTATTATTATGTGCTTTTGCCATTCACAGTTTGCACTACATAAAATTCTTCTTCTCCTTCTTCTTTTTCTTCTTCTTCTTCTTATGTGCTTTTGCCATTCACAGTTTGCACTATATTAGTGAAATTTTTATTATTATTATTATAATTAGTAGTAGTAGTAGTAGTAGTAGTAGTAGTTGTAGTATTATCATTATGTGCTTTTGCCATTCACAGTTTGCATTATATTATTATTATTATTGTCATGATGATGATGATGATTAGTTATTATTATTATTATCATTAGTAGTAGTATTATAATACTTGTGTAATTTCTTCTTCTTCTTCTTCTTTTTCTTCTATTTCTTGTTCTTGTGTATTGTTATTGTTTCTTGTTTTTGGCGTTGTGTTTGACCGAAAGTGAAATGAGTAATAAGTAAATGTAAGTGAATGTTAATAAGTAAATGTTAATAAAATAGGACTGTGGTTTGTCTGGTCACAGTTACATGGACAACTACCAGACTTCAGGCTCAGTGGGGTTGTTCGTGATGGGCGATGAAATCTCCAAGTGGAACAACACTTGCTCCTTCAAAGTACTGGATCTGGGCAACAGTGGAACCATCACATTTGGTGTGGGCCCGGAGAAATATCCTGCTGGTCGACAACCTGGGTGGAATGAAAATTCTATCGCCCTTCATGGGGATGATGGGAAGTGAGTTGGGTTTTTTGTTTTTGTTTTTGTTTTCTGTTTTGGTTTTGGTTTTGGTTGTAAATATTGACTGATTTTTTATTATTTGTTCTGAGCAGTGTTTTTGTCCATTGTGTGTATGCATTTGTTTAGGTTGTTTGGTCCAATGCTGTGCAGGCATTAACATTGCTACGCAGCCTGCGTGATCTGACTTCAGTGTGGGTATCTCATCAGTCAAGTCATGCATATATTAGAGGTATTTGCATGCCATTTTCATAAGCCACCAAACATTGACATAGCTTATAGGATCATTTAACTCCTTGACTTCTGCATCCTGTCCATGAGCATCCTGCTTTGTCAACCATGCTAGCAAATAAAAAACTTAACCCTTTGACTCCCTCACCCTATCCTGCAGGAAGCTGGTGGATAGGGTGAAGGAGTCAGAAGGTTAAGTTTTTACTGTTGGTGGATAGGGTGTTGGAGTCAAAGAGCTAACATGATCTTTTATCTATTCTTCATGTGTAAACATAGCAAAGAGGTTTATAGTTGCAAGCAGGTCTACTGGGAGATACGGAAAACATCCCACCGTGGGCATGCTGGGGGCTCTGTCAGTATAAATAGTATTCCCACCTTCTGGAAATTCTGTGCTAGAAATTTCTTCTTTTTTGTCACTCTCTTTGTTTCTGCCTTGTTCCCTTGTCGTTTCTACCTATCATTTTCTGCCTTACTGGTCCATTCACCTGTATGTGTTCTATAAAGTCTTACCTACGTTTTCTTAGGATTGATAATTGGATACATGTATTAAGTGCATTTTTGGCTCTAGGAAGGTGAGATATGCGAAAACAATTTTAGGTAATTTATTTGTTTTTATATATGTTTTGGTGTCCTTAGGTATGCTTAAATTTTTATAGTTGTTTTTTTTTAAAATCCCCAGTGCGATAAATTGGATGGAGTGGTCAATGTCAGGAGCATGTCCTTAGATTATGTGCGTGAATGTGTTGATATGTGTACTTAATAGTCTTTCCTTTCATGTTTCCTGTTGGAAGTTTTGAATGTTTTGAAGCAGGTGTAGCCCTGATATGGCTCTACGCAGTCGGCTGGGCTTTAATTTAAACAACAATAACAATGACAACACCCCTTCACCACCTGGTGTTACCTAAGCAGCACTGAACTCAGGCCTTCCTGTAGGAAATCTGTTGTCCTGAACCAACTTGCTATTGTACCTGTTGTTGATTGATCGATTTGTGAGAGGATGAAAGTATCCAGCTACATGTGATTTGGGCAGTAGTAGTTACAAACCTGTGTTTTGATTTGTCTTGCACTACGTATCAATGACTGGTTGGTCGGTAGATGGATGGAGGTGAATTGATTGGTTGATTGATTGGTAGTATTTGGCTGGTTGATTGATTAATTAGTTGATTGATGAGGTTTGGTTGGTTGGTAGATGGATGGATGTGAATTGATTGGTTGATTGATTGATTGGTGGTACGTTGGCTGGTTGATTGATTAATTAGTTGATGGATGAGGTTTGGATGGTTGGTAGATGGATGGATGTGAATTGATTGGTTGATTGATTGATTGGTTTGTCAGTTTGTGGATTGATTAGTTGATGTATGAGGAGTATGGAAACCCGAAATGAAAGAGAGTTCTTGCGTTTCAGCAAATATTAACCAGAAAAACACAAAAATAGAACCAGAACTTGCTTTTGATGTAACAAAACAGGACAGGCACAAATGTTTGGCCAGTTGGCCTTTGTCAAGAGAGGTTTTCCTTTCCTTTCATCATCATCATCATCATGTGTCCTGCAGCGTGGCATTGGCGGTCATGGCCCTCCATACGAATCTATCCCTTGTCGCTGCAAGTACATCTCCTACCCTCTCTGTCCTCAGCCACTTTGCAGGTCCATCCATTATTTTCTCCCTGAGTCTACCTGGTGTTCTCCTTCCCTCCAGCTTTCTTGTTGTGACCGGGTGCTCTATTTCCCCTTTCCTCATAAAATGTCCTAGGAATAAATGTTGCTTTTCCTTTCCTAATCTTCTTTATTAATGTTCTTCTTGTGTCTGCCTCCTTCAAGTTCAATTTCTACCTTCTTGTGTCCGCTTCCTTTAAGTTCAAGACTTTGTTTTCTTTGCTGTTGATGAAACTCTCATCATTCTTAGAAACCACATTTCAGTTGCCTCAGTTTTGTTCTAACTTTGCGTGTTGACTGTTTGGTTTGTAAATATTGATATATTGTTGATGGGTTGGTTTTGTTTGTTGTTGTTTGGTTCATGTGTGCATGTATGGTTTGATTGATGGATTGATTGTTTGTGGGTTGGTTGGTTAGTTGATTGATTTATTAATTGATGGCTTGTGGGTTGGTTGGTTAGTTGATTGATTGATTAATGGATGGATTGTGGGTTGGTTGATTAGTTGATTGATGATCAGTTGGTTGATTGATGGATTGTGGGTTGGTTAGTTGATTGATTGATTAATGGATGGATTGTGGGTTGGTTGATTAATTGATTGATGGATTGCGGGTTGGTTAGTTGATTGATTGATGAATTGTGGGTTGGTTGATTAGTTGGTTGGTTGGTTGATTGATTGATTGATTGATTGATGGATGGATTGTGGGTTGGTTGGTTGGTTAGTTAGTAGATTGATTGGCTTGTTTGTTTGTTGATTGACTGATTGATTGATTGGTTGATTGATCCAAAAGACTAGCACCCAGATTTTCATCAGGGTGTACAGGTGGACTGTATGTGGTGTGAAATTGAATCAAGGATTATTCATGTTCTACATGGGTGCTCTACTCACCAGGCCGCTTCTCTAGTAGAGCAAAACCAAGTACCACACTGTGGCCTAAGATTTCTTGAAACATTGTTCCGCTGTTCGAACCAATTTTCTCTTCTGCTCTCACCAGAGTGTACCAGAGTCAGTCTAGCGCTGGTAGTGCCATTAACGCTTCAGACAAGTTCAAGGTCGGTGATGAGGTCAAGGTCACAGTGGGAGGATTCCCGGGTGACTATGTCAAAAAGGGAGATGAAATCATGGTCTCCTTCCATGTCAATGGAAAACTGGTATGTTTTATGGTGTGTGTGTGTGTGTGTGTGTGTGTGTGTGTGTGTGTGTGTGTGTGTTGTGTGTGTGTGTGTGCGCGTGTGTGCGTGCATACGTGTGTGTGTGTGTGTGTGTGTGTGTGTGTAAGAGTGAGAATTTTTGCTTGTTTGAAAAAAATGTGTGTGTGTGTGTGTGTCTGTGTGTGTGTTTGTGTACATTTGTGTGTGTAAGAGTTTTGGTCACATTCAAAATGTGACTGTGTGTTTGTGCCTGTGCATTTATGTGCGTTTGTGTGTGTGTGTGTGTGTGTGTGTGTGTGTGTGTGTGTGTGTGTGTGTGTGTGTGTGTGTGTGTGTGAGTGAATTTCAGCAATGCAAAAAAAAGAATGTGTGTGTGTGTGTGTGTGTGTGTGTGTGTGTGTGTGTGTGTGTGTGTGTGTGTGTGTGTGGTGTGTGTGTGTGTTTACAGCAACACTTCGACTAAGGTCAGCCAATATCCCTCATCAAGTGATAAGACTAAACAACCCACCATGGTTAAATTTCGAGCTAGCTGTTGTGAGAGTGTGGTTGTGTGTTTGGTGATGTGGTGATCACACACACATTTCACTGGAGACTTCCGTAATACGATAATCTTGTTTTCATATACTAAAATGCATACAAAGCATTCAAAGATCAAACACGATGCTAGCATATACAAGCCGGTCTCTACAGTAATGGTGTGAGCTTAACACTTGCGTCAATTCTGGTAGCATGCATAGGGTAGTATTCCGGTATATGATTACTGATACTGTTGTCAGCAAGGCCAAACTCTCGACAGCTATAGTATTCAATTACCATTAGTTTCAACTCTCAACAGCTGTTGTCTTCAATTACCATTAGGCCAAACACTGGACAGCTATAATCTTCAATTACCATTAGGTTAAACTCTCAACAGCTATTGTCTTCAAGTACCATTAGGTCAAACTCTCAGCAGCTATAGTCTACAAGTACTATTAGGTCAAATGTTTGACAGCTATAGTCTTCAATTACTATTAGGTCAAACTTTTGACAGCTATAGTCTTCAATTACCATTAGGTCAAACTCTCAACAGCTATAGTCTTCAGTTACCATTAGGTCAAACTCTCAACAGCTGTAGTCTTCAGTTACCATTAGGTCAAACTCTCAACAGCTGTAGTCTTCAGTTACCATTAGGTCAAACTTTCGACAGCTATAGTCTTCAGTTACCATTAGGTCAAACTCTCAACAGCTGTAGTCTTCAGTTACCATTAGGTCAAACTTTCGACAGCTATAGTCTTCAGTTACCATTAGGTCAAACTCTCAACAGCTGTAGTCTTCAGTTACCATTAGGTCAAACTCTCAACAGCTATAGTCTTCAGTTACCATTAGGTCAAACTTTCGACAGCTATAGTCTTCAATTACCATTAGGTCAAACTTTCAACAGCTATAGTCTTCAGTTACCATTAGGTCAAACTCTCAACAGCTATAGTCTTCAATTACCATTAGGTCAAACTCTCAACAGCTATAGTCTTCAGTTATCATTAGATCAAACTCTCAACAGCTATAGTCTGCAGTTACCATTAGATCAATTTCTCAACAGATCTAGTCTTCAATTACCATTAGGTCAAACTTTCAACTGCTATAGTCTTCAGTTACCATTAGGTCAAACTTTCGACAGCTATAGTCTTCAGTTACCATTAGGTCAAACTCTCAACAGCTACAGTCTTCAATTACCATTAGGTCAAACTTTCGACAGCTGTAGTCTTCAGTTACCATTACATCAAACTCTTGACACCTATAGTCTTCAGTTACCATTATGTCAAACTCTCGACACCTATAGTTTTCAATTACCATTAGTTCGATCTCTTGACAGCTATAGTCTTCAATTACCATTAGGTCAAACTCTTGACAGCTGTAGTCTTCAGTTACCATGCTCTCCAGTGGTTAAGTAGGCTTACACATAATGGTTGAGTGGCCCTCTGAGTTCATTCCAATACAGAACACGTAGGCTTTGTTCTTGTTCAGCTGTCACTACATGTTTACCAAGTTTCCCTAGACTAGCAGTGATGTCTGGGAAAATACTCAGACAAGGAAAAACCACTACATATTTGTGTAGCCTACTACACACAAGGGTTGTCATGACTGGCTCATGCAGCTGGTCAACAGTTGCATAAATGAAATCCAGAACAAGTGTGACTGCCTGCATTCAAGCAAATAGGAACCAGAAAAAACATGAAAAAAGAATAAGAATGCGTATTTAATACAACAAGACAAGACTGGCACAAATTTTTGGCCAACTAGCATTTGTCAAGCATAAGATCACAAACAAACAAACAAACAAACACCAGATACAAAAATTAGGAGAGAACGACTGAAACTTCCCTGCTGCTCTGTCCAGTGTGTATTTGGTGTTTGTTTGTTTGTGATCTTACACTTGACAAAGGCCAGTTGGCTGAAAATTTGTGCCCCCTGTCTTGTCTTGTATTAAATATGCATTCTTATTCTTTTTTTCATATATTTTTCTGGTTCCTAGTTGCATAAATTATTAGTATATCATTATCATGATGATGATAATGATGATAATGGCAGTGATGATAATGATGATGATGATGATGAAGTTTCAGTATTTAGTGATTTTTTTTTATTCTGTGGGGGTGGGGGGGGGGGGGGTAGGGGGTGGAGGGTCTGTTTAGCTGATAGTATTTGTTTATATGCCATGTTAAAAGAAACAGAAAAATGATGAAGAGGGGAAAAAAGTTACTTTCATTACCGATTACTATATGTTATTGTTACTTTTACTTTTAGGCCTCGAAGCCGTTCCCATTGAAGTACAATGCTGCAAATGGCATACGTTGTGTCTTTCTGGTCGGCATGCATTCAGCAAGGGAGAAAGCTCAGCTGTTGAACTACCGGCCCTTGCACTTACCTGTGGTACGTACAATGGGAAGGGGAGTGCAGTGGAGAAAGGGAAGGATCGATGGGTGTGTATGTCTGTGTGTATGTCGACATGAGAGTGTATTTTACTGATCAATGTGGTTTTGGAAGAGAAGAAATTTCAGCATTTGAACCAGTGACCCATGTGTTTACCTGTAGAGGAATGGTCTGGTGTGAATTAATCTCTGTTCATTATAGTAAAGTGATTTTAGACAACAACAACAGCAGCAACAACACAAAGCCAAGATATTCAAGCCGTGCTGTAATATCCCGTTCTAGACAAAAATGAACAAATACTCTGAAACACACACATTTCTTATTGCAAATCTCCATGCAGGTGAGAAACTGAAACAGTATTGCTAAAACTGTTATTTAGACATGGATATATTTTGTCTTATTTACATCAGTAAAAAGAAAAGAGATAATTTAAATAGAGAAAAACAGCGAGGAAAAGTTAGATACACATGATAAATATTGTCGATGTTTTCAGGCAATGAATCTGCCATTGTGATGTTATCATAGGTCATAAACGTCAGTGTTGTTGTTTAACTTGCTTTTTACTTATTTTAAACATAAAAAAAGTATACAATTCATACGTATTATATGTAATAAATATACATTCACTGCAATCTCTCTCTCTCTCTCTCTCTCTCTCTCTCTCTCTCTCTCTCTCTCTCTCTCTCTCTCTCTCTCTCTCCTCTCTCTCTCTCTATATATATATATATATATATAGTATATATATATATATATATTATATATATATATTTAAGCTATATCTTTGTATTTGTATATAAGAGTCTATGTGTATCTATATATAGGTACCAGCAACCAAAAATTAAACTTCTGAAGAGGTTATTAACAGTATATTTCTGAAAAGTACAAGAAAAAATAAGTACAATGCAAAAAAAAGTAAGTCTCTAGCTGTATTAGGTCCAGAGATAACACACTTTTGAAACAGCAGTTTATGTACGTTTTCGCCAATTGTGAAATGTAGCAAGTTTGCAGGAACCTAAATTTTCCAGAAGTCCTCAGACAGAGAATGTCATTCCTCATTTTAATTCTTAACAACATAAACTACATAAAAAAAGCAAACATACAAGCAGATCTGTTCATACATTTACACAGCAGTGCTGCAAACTTCATAAATATACCATTTTGTCAATGTTCAAAATTGCATGACAAGCCATGTTTGCACTCCCATTACACAAAAATAAGAAGACAGATTTGGCTTTTTCTCAAAAACAATGTTATTGTATGAAGCTTAAATTTTTTGGGACAGCGTAAAGTGACAAAGTCATGAGTTATATGGCTCCAAAAATGGCAAAATATCTCATTTGAATGATGGAAAAAGCACGGTTCACGTACCAGACCAAATTAAAACACACATATTTCGCTTATTTTGTGATAGATTTCCTTTAAATTTTGCATGTGAATCAAACAGACAGAAAGCTACCAGTAAATTATTTACAAGCTTAGTTATATTCAAGATATAAGATATTTTGTATGCATTTGCACCCAAATAATGTGAGGGTCCATGTGTCACATTATGTCTTGATGGAATCTCCTGAAATTTTGCATGTGAATCAAATAAAAGCTACAGCTTCACTCTTTACAGGCAAATGTTGCTAATATACGAGATTTTAAGATTTTGTTTGCATGCACTGATTTAGTCTGAAGCAATGTGATCCACAGGTGACTTTGTATCATACTAGCACAGAAAGACATCTTTCTCAGTAACATAATGAAACTGAAATGTGTAACAGCAGAAGATACATGCCTGGCAGTGCAGTATATGACTTACAGCCATTTCTACACTCATTCCTAATGTTTATCAATACGTTATTTTCATCAGTTATTTTGCAGTAACATGCATCTTCCCATATCCACAGACAAAAGAAATCTTCAATGTCTGGTCTGTCTACTGAAAATCTCTTTGCTTCTTTTAAAACTGTCTCAGTTTTTGTCTTCAGATTCAGCCCCTGAGGTGATGATTAATCAGTGTTACTAATTTTTTAAACAAAAGCCGCATTCTCGTCCCGCAACTTATCACACTCAGTTCTCAACAGTTTTAACTGTAGAAGTAGTTTATTAGTGAGTGTCTGCTGTTGAAGTTTTGGTGGCAGTGATGGTTAATTTCATCCACAAAAAATCATCATTGCCTGAAAACAAATAAAAATAAAATCCGAATTTTTTCTCAAGTGTTTTCTTTAATTTGTGCCAGCTATTACTTTTGAGAGTAAAGTATTCTTATATTGTGTCATTAGAAAGGCTCATTGGACTTTGTTGAGCTATGTGTCCATGTTTGCCTGATGCTGTACAGTGTTCTGATAATGTGTGCATATCTGCGTGCACGCGTGCACACATGTGTGACTGTGCAAAACCTCTATTTGCTGTTTCATTGCGATGATAAACATTGTCGAATCTAATCCAATAGACGACATGCACTCGCCGACCAACTTCCGGTTTGAATTTCTGGCCGAGTACTCGCACAAATATGATTTTGATGCATTATAAACAAAATTCCATCGTATTCATTAAATACTAGCAATATAAACACCTTTGGAAAGCAGTCACTTCACACAGTTTTACTTCTAATAGTTCCAGGTCGCTTAAAAAAAATCCCTTGGCAATAAAACATCAAACCGGAGATCGTACTTTCTATTCTTTGCTTATGCAGGCTATACCTGCCGCAGATTTCTTTTAAAATCTTTCTAAATATAGAGAAACATTAAAAACAATACACTGAATCAAACTTCTAAGTCAGTTTTCATGAAAAATCAGTCGATGTTTATAACGTTTGTCCTTCAGCTTGACGATCACAGTAGAAATTCGTTGACTGGACTTTCAGCGATCGCTTCGAAGGCCGCCATGATTTGAGGTTCCGATATACTAAAATGGCAGATCACGGGTACTCGTCCTTTCGGAGGCTCACGCACATCCGGTACAGGTCAAATCTTATAGTTCCGTAAACGGTTAAATTCAGCAAAAAATAAGCTGTTTGTGCATCCGCGGACGCAATCTGATATATCAAAAAGGTCATCCGATATTCTTCTTCAAAGTTTGCCAATATTCCGACCTTTAGAAGACTAACAAACTAATAATCTTATAAAATAATATTATATGGGAATGAAGGACAGGGTTTCGACCTGTCAGCTGTACTAATTTGCATGAAGGTAGTCCTGTGTGACCCGTATAATTTAAGTTACCGTTAACCCTTTCGCTGCTATCATGTTTTGCTAAGACACATGCTAAGATTTGTTTCAGAAACAGACAAAAATCACGCTTATTATTTTCAATTGCTTATAATTCAGAAGGCATTGAAGATAGATACATAAAAGTATATATCAAATGAAAGGAAATTGAATGAAGATTGTGTTTATGACAATTTCAAAATGAAATAATGTACCAGAGTGTCACATGTACTCTTTGAAATGCAATAAAAAAAAATGTTAAAGTCAATGATGATGTAATCAAGTGATGCAGGAGCTCACAAGCAGTTTATAGCACACTTTGATTTGAAGATATAGACTGTACAAAGGTCAGAAAGCAGTGTCCAGCCACAATATAAGCACAGCCTAGCCACACATAAAATGAAAGGGTTTTATCTCCCAGTGTCTATCCCAGTAAAAACGCTTCTGAGTGTGGTAGTTCTGGAAGCAGTCTTCTAAACACAGTCCTCTCCTTCCCCCTCTTGCTCCCCTTCCCCTTCTAGCAGGCCCAGCAACAGCAGGTCCAGCAACAGCAGGTCCAGGCCGAACATCATCACCATGCTGCATTACCATACCTGTAGCACAGTGAAAGCAAGGATTCAAATTTCCACATATTTTATGAAATAAAAAAAGTCACACACACACACACACACATACACACACACACACACACACACACACACACACACACACACACACACACACATACATACATACACACACACACACACACACACTGACATAGGTAGCATGCTACTCCCCCATGCCACGCCCCCTTTCATTTTCCTCAAGCAAACACTGCAAAGAAACCCAGTGAGTACTGCTTCTACCAAAGTGACTTCATTACAACATTGTTTCTGTCAGTATTATCACTGAATGCTTTCAATTTCCTATAAAAAGTCACACCAACAGTCTCTCTCTCTCTCTCTGTCTCTCTTTCTCTCTCTCTCACACACACACGCACACCCCTCTGCTCCCACCCTACCCCTCACATAAACACACACAGGCCATGGAGATAGTAGCCTACTCCTCACACAAACACACAAAGGCCAGGGAGATAGCACAGGGCAGAGGCCGACCAGAAAAACAAATCATCAACACGACACACACAGCGTGTAACGAGCGAGCGACGAGTGACACGCCCACAGATCGAACACACTGCCCACTCGGTCACTGGCTCGCTCGCTGACCAGGCCCAAACAAAGGGCTCAGCCATCAATACACACACTTAGCTGTTCTATTTATAAATATACTGAGAAGAAAGCAATACAATCGTGTTATAAAATGAATAAAGCTCTCAAATACACCTACCTGCATCTGGAACAATCGGATCTCCATAGGCCTACTTTGATTCAGACGATCAGTCACCCAAAGATTCTTCCACATCAAAATCTGGGTCGTTGGCATCAACTTCACGAAGTTCGAAGCCAGCTGGCTTGAAGTCTTCATCTCCACTGTCTTGATCTCGAAAAATCGCTTCAATAACTTCTGCAACTGTGTAGGTTCGTTGTGGGGCAGCCATAGCGCTTCAAAAACTGAAAGCTCAACTTCGTAGCACCTTGCCAATCGATCGTGATAAATTATGCAAATGATCTAAATAACTTGAACAAATGGCACTCAAAGAGCGAAGATTGTCAAGGGACCTAATCAAATCATAAATAGAACGATTCTGTCATGTGCTAGACGAAAAGAGAAAGAGTGTTTGATACGGGACGATCCGCGATCGTCAACAGAGCATTGCAGACGACGGTTTCTATGACGATCGTCACTCGTCAACAGCGCAGTGAAGAGGTTAACCGGTCACCCAGGCACTGCCGTGAGCCAGTCGCCATTACGTGACACGCGGTAAAACTTCGTCGGTTGGCATGTTTTTTTTGGTTTTTTTTGCACAGATTTTCATATGGGTGCATTTATAACAAAAACAAACAGCACAGATCGATAGAGGAAAGACCAATCGTTATCTTCATGATAACAACTTCGTCATTCATGTTCATCTGCAAGAATATTTGACTGATAAACATGCGCAATTTTTCCACTGACTGACACAATTCCCGCATTACAGAAGAGAGGCTGCCTTTACCTACTATATATCTATATTTATATCTGTCTATCTGTCTGTCTTTCTGCCTGTGTATGTATGTATGTATGTATGTATAATATGTATGCATACATTTATATATATGTATATGTGTGTGTATATTATATATATATATATATATATATATATATATGTATATATATATATATATATATATATATATATATATATATATACATACCTCTATATCTACATACATATTGATAGATAGATAGATAGATAGATAGATAGATAGATATAGATATAGATATGTATATATGTATAGAGTCTCTGTGTGTGTGTGTGTGTGTGTGTATGTGTGTGTGTATGTGTGTTCAGTTATATGACCTACCTCCCAGCACGAAATCGGTCTTAACTAGCATTTTGGATATTTTGAGATATACATATCACTGGAAAGTGTACATTCTGCTGATTATTTTTGGTACTTAAATACAGCTTGTACTCAACAAAATGTAGACATTATGTATGTTTAAAGTCATTAAGTTGTATGACGGCCATTTTGAGAAAATTACCTCAAAAGTTTTTATGTACTCTCCTACACATTTTTCTTAAATTTCTTTATTTGGTGGCTTTGACCCAGTTTGTTTCTAATTTAGCTGTCATTATGAGAAAGGTGCACCAAAGAGCTTTCTGTGAGTATGTTACATGTGGGGGTTCTGTACAGGTTTCGGTTCACAATATGAGACAAAAATAGATACTTTCGGTTAGAAATTGCGTTCTTTCTGCTACAGTAAATATCATTTCAATTGATTAGTGATGTTTTCTCAAGAAAGAAAATTCTGTGGGGTATAGATTATAGTCCACAGAAGTCTGTTTTGAGAAAAAGTCAGATAGACCCTCAGTCACCTTTTCAGCTCCTAGTGCTGTTTGACTGACTGTGAGTTAAGACTGATTTGGTGGTGGGAGGTCACGTGTGTATTTTCTTTTACAGTCTCCAAATCAAACGATGTTGACGATGGGTCGCTCCCACTACATGAATATCATGGATGATGGGACGATGTCTTACAGGTAAACAGTAATATTTTGTAGTTGTTGACTTGACTTTCAGGATCCTTACTGTGCATATTTGTGTGTGTGTGTGTGTGTGTGTGTGTGTGTGTGTGTGTGTGTGTGTGTGTGTGTGTGTGTGTGTGTGTGTGTGTGTGTGTGTGTGTGTGTGTGTGTGTGTGTGTGTGTTTGTGTACTGTTATTGTTGCACTGTAATGTACTACATTGTGTTGTATTACATTGCTGTTTGTTTTTCCAAACATATTGATTTCATTATCATCATCATTATTATTCCACAAAGAATTTCTGTTAATATTCTTGATCCATCAGTCCCTTTGTTTGAATTTGTGACCTTTCAGCACAGAATGAGTCTTTCACCCTTTGACTCCCACACCCTGTCCACCACATCCTGCATTGTCAGCTGTGCTAGCAAAATAACAACCTGTTGACTGCCTCACCCTATCCATCAGCTTCCTGCAAGAAGCTGATGGATAGGGAGAAGGAGTCAAAGGGTTAAGTTTTTGCAGTTGAGAGGGTGCAGGAGTCAAAGGGTTGAGGTCCCAGTTGTTAAATCTCTATTTTTCTGTTTCCCGAAGCATTTCTTTTTTCTGCTTTTTCATGTGATGCATATGTCTTTTGAAATCTGACTGATAATTGCTGAATTACAAGGATGTATGTGCAGTACTTCACTAAACTGCTGTTTTGAAAATATCAAGTGCTACTGAAGTTTCTTTTATCAACTAAAGTTTCTTTTATCAACTGTACATCAATCTGAAAACTCAATGGAGTCGCTGAAGTACAGGGATTTACACACAATACTTCACAGGTTCAGTTAAGCCTGATGTTTCACTGTGAAAGCTTACAGTGACATTTTCCCCATATAACACAAAACAAACACAAAAAGCTTACCCCTCTTTCTAAGCATACAGTACTACACAGAAATTCACGTACTCAATTATACATATATGTACACCCAGTATGCACGCTCATGAAAGACTAGAGTATGCAGACTGTGCAACAGCATACTATCTGCATAATGTGGGTACAAAGTGTGCATATAGGCATCCAAAAAATTACAGTGCTGAAAACAAGAAAATAAATAATCAGCGTCACAACAAAAGCAACACCGTGTTGAAAGTTTGAAGTTGAGATCAAAAGTTTGATATCCTGATATATGTCTGTTGCAATTTCATGCTTTTGATCTTGGCTTGTGTGTTTGTAAACATGTGTATTATGTTTTCATCAGTATGTGTGTGTAGTTTGAAATCATTGTAAGCACTCTGTATGTTTTTGTTTATGTGATATATTAAAATCACTGTAAAGTGCATAGAACTATGATAGATTAAGTGCATTAGCAGTGTATATAAATCATTGTAAGCACTCTGTATGTTGTGTGTGTGTGTGTGTGTGTGTGTGGTGTGTGTGTGTGTGTGTATTTTAAAATCACTGTAAAGTGCAAAGAACTATGACAGATTAAGTGCATTAGCAGTGTACACTTTTGTTATTGTTTGTTAAACAGAGGGTATTCTATAATCATTATCATTAGATTCTACAAATTTTTATGTGTATAATATGTGGTGTTTTTTTTGTTCACTTGTTGTCTATCCCACATCATGCATTGGCAGAATCAGAGATCAGTATACTTTTCCAGAATACTTGTATTTGTTTTTCTTTTTGGACACTTTTCATTTCCCCCGTGGGGATGCTGGGGGCTCTTTCTGTATAAATAGTATCCCCACCTTGTGGAAATTCTGTGCTAGAAATTTCCTCTTTTCTGTCACTCTCTTTGTTTCTTTCTTCTTCCTTTGCTTTCTGTCATTTTTGTCCTATCATTTTTCTGCCTTGTAGGTCCATTCACCTGTATGTGTTCAATAAAGTCTGTCTTATTTTTTGTTAGGATTGATAATTATTATTACATGTATTTTTGGCTCTAGGAAGGTGAGATAAGCGGAAGCAGTTTTAGGTAATTTATGCCCATTTTTATATATGTTTTGGTGTCCTTAGATATGCTTAAATTTGTAAACAGTTGTGTTTTTTTAAATCTCCTGTGCAATAAATTGGACGAAATGGCCAATGCCAGGGGCATGTCCTTAGAATATGTGTGTGAATGCATTGATATGTGTTCTTAATTTTTTTTTTCCTGTTGACGTTTTGTATGTTTTGAAGTTGTTATAGCCCTGATATGATTCTACGCAGTTGGCTGGGCTTTAAATAACAAATATCATCAACAACAGACACTTTTCATCCTTTACAGGAAGTTTGACAAGCGGGAGTTTTACGGGTTGTACGTGTCCAAGACACCTTTCTCCAGGTACCTGTCATACTTTGAACTGGAGGTGATAAAGCTGAATGAGAGACGACACCTGGGTGTAGGCCTGTGCCACCCACATTACCCCTGTAACCAGATGCTTGGCTGGAGGCAGGGATCACTTGGCTTCCATGCTGATAATGGACAGTGAGTACTGTTTTTGATTTGATATTTCACCAGCCAACAGAGTCAAGCTTGTGCATACTATGCAGCAGTGTTACCTTGCAGACTGCGGACAGCCCACCAGAACTATGTACATACATGTCAGACTATGTAATAATTGTTACCTGCAGACTATAGACAACCCACCAGAACTACATGCATTCATGTCACACTGTATAGTAATTGTTACCTGCAGACTATAGACAGTCTACCAGAACTGAATGCATTCACGTCAGGCTACGAGGATACTTTCCAGTAGAATGAGACCACGTCTGTATAGCTTGAAAACGCTTTTACAGAAAATGGAAAATTACTTCACAGAAAACGTCTGTCTATGATGTAATTCTGTGCCAAATTTCATTATTCATCTTTGATCCCTCTTACTGTTCTGACAGTGTATGTCAAGGCTCTGTCAGACACTTATTTGAAAAATGGCAAAGAAAATGGCGTTTTCAACAGCAGATTATCACAGCTACATCAAGGTAAGTGTCACCCTCGGAAAGAATGCATCCGAAATACTTGTGGACATGAGAGCTTTGGGACAACCTTCTACTCCTTCGAAAGCAACTGTGTTCAGATAGGTAAAGCATTTTGCAAGTGGCCAGACCAGCACTGAAGACAACAGGGGGAAAATGCGAAAAAGCAAAAAGTGCAATGAAAAGTTAGTGGCTAGTGTGAAGGCAATGGTTGATGCTGATTCAAGAGTCAGCCTTGAAGAGATCGCTGATTGTCTCGACATTCATTCGTCGACTGCATCGAGGATCCTAAGAAATCAGCTTGGCTACAGGAAAGAGTGTAATCAAGATGGATCCCTCATATTTTGACACCAGAAAATAAGGGGGGTAGGTTACGTTTCTGCCAAGATATGCTGAAAATTTACAAGAACTGCGACCCTAAGTGGCTGGATGAAATTGTGACAGGTGACGAAACCTGGGTGCACATGTATGAACCTTGGAGAAAGTCACAGAACAAGGCCTGGATTCCTAAAGGTGGGATTCCTCCTCAAATCGCTCGTTGTCAATGTTTGCAAAAGAGAGTGGTATACACCATCTTTTTCAACACAAAGGGGATCGTGCTACAGAAACCATGCAAACAAGGAGAGACCATCACCGGAAAGTTCTACAGAGACTCAGTACTGTCTGACATCAAGAAGTTTTATGCAACTTCCTGACCAACTGCAGGCATGAGAGGAATCAAGATTCTTCATGATAACGCACCTGCTCACAAGTCAAGAATCGTACAAGAATACCTTGCAACCGAGAACATCCATACTTTGCCACACCCTGCTTACTCCCCAGACCTTGCACTCTGTGACTTTTACCTGTTTCCACATCTGAAGAAATCACTGGCATGAAGAAGTTTCAAGAGCCGAGCAGCCTTGGGAACATCGGTTTTCCAGTGTCTGTCCATCGTATAAGCCTGATCAGGAAGTATCTCTCTGTAGAAACAACTGCAAAACTCGTTCTCTCCTTCATAATGTCTCGCATTGACTATTGCAATTCACTCCTGTCCGGTCTTCCTGCCTCCACCATTCACATCCTACAGCGCATTCAAAACAATGCTGCACGCCTTGTACTCAAAAAGAAAAAAGCTGACCACATATCTCCTCTTCTGGCACAACTTCACTGGCTCCCTGTATCAAAGCGCATACAATACAAATTAAACACCATGTGCTACAAAAGCCTCAATAATGCAGCCCCCGATTACCTGTCAAGCCTACTTGAGATCTATGTTCCCTCATGTACCCTCCGCTCTGCCTCCGATCCTCTGACTTTTCGCTTTCCACGCACTAAGCTCAGTACCTATGGTCCACGAGCCTTCACTGTTTCTGGTCCGCTCTCCTGGAACAAACTTCCTCTCTCAGTCCGTCAGCAACCTACTTTTGTCTCCTTCAAGCCCGCTCTCAAAACTCACCTTTTCTCCTCTGCATAAAATCCTGACCTCACTCAATCCCCTCTGCAGCCTGTCTCCGCTTGGAGGGGAATCACATTGTAATATATAATTGTATATAATATGCTCTCTATAATTTTCCGTTGCTTTTATTCTTTCTCCCCATTTATAGCTGTGTGCGTGTGCGTGTGTGTGCGCGCGCGTGCGCGTGTGTGTGTGTGTGTGTTTGTGTGTGTGCGTGCGTGTGTGTGTGTGCGTGCGTGCGTGTGTGTGTGTCTGTTTCAGCGCTTAGATTTGATTTTATCAAGATTTTGCGCTATATAAATATTGTAATTATTATTATTATTATATACCCAAAGAAGCCTACAGAGCGGCATTTCTACAGTGGATCGAGCGAATGCAGAAGTCGAGCGAATGCAGAAGTGTGTGGCAGCAGGAGGTGAATATTTCGAACAGATGAAATGAATAATTTTTTTGCCGGTGAGTCGTGGACGTATAAGTTTGTTGGTCTCATTCTACTGGAAAGTACCCTCTGTATATAGTAATTGTTATCTGCAGACTATGGGCAGCCTGCCAGAACATTGTACGTACAAGTCAGACTATGTAGTAATGTTATCTGCAGACTATAGACAGCCACCAGAACAGTTTATGTATCTTTCAGACTATATAGTAATGTTTCCTGCAGACTGTAGACAGCCCGCCGGCACATCATCATGGCTTTGTCTGTCTAACTAGACAATGGATGTGCCCGGTTGAAGACTTGTTTAGATGTGGAACAATGTCTGTTTTCGATGAAGAAGCCAGTTCTTGAATGGCAGTCCTTGGCACAGCTGCTGCACATGAAGGCTGATGGCTGTGGCTGGGTTGTTGCTGCTGTATCTTCCCTTCTGTCTTTTCTGTCTGATGATAGTCGAGTTTGTTTCTCCAACAGAACAGTGTGAATACATATTCCAGTCCAGTGTGAATGTGTCTCTGGTGGATGTAATTATATTGACACATTCAGCCTTGCATGGGCACTGCTGAACAACCTTGCCAACCTGTGCTTGTGCAGTGCATAGGCATCAAACAGTTTTTATCAAATTCATTTTCCGAGCTCATACGCATGCATGAACTATACATGCATAAACTACACTTAAAGAGAATACATGCTCACAAAAGCTCTTTATACTTTGACAGACCCCAATTTTGCTGAAAAATTGAAAAGAAAACTTTTTGCTCTGTTTCTTTTTTTTTTTTTTTCGTTTTCATCAGACTGACCATTATCTGGGATTGACTGCACAGTGACTTCTGAACAAAATCATAATGGACCCTGAAAATGATTTCTATTCAGAAATGAAGATTTTATTCAAGATTCTTCGCAAAATGCCTCAGGCTGGTTGCTGATGAAAATGGCAACATTGGCCAAACTATATAGTTACAGTAGAAAGTATGTGTACAAAAGCATAAATCTGAGTTCTATAGAAGTACAAAAAAATCTGAAAAAGTATTGCATTCCCTGAAAATTTATTGCATTGTAGAATGATGTCATTGGGCTCATTTCTCGAAAGCTGGTGGGCAGGTAGAGGGAATCAGAGGATTCATTTTTTGCTTTGCTAAATGCTGGTGGACAGGATGATCCAGGAGTCAAATGATTAAAGAAATCATGGCAGCAAAGTTGTCCTTGGGAAAACTGGAGAAAAATATTTTGATTAAAAAAAAATTGTGGTGGCTTCTTCTCTGGTTTCCCATCTGCATGGTCATGGTGGTAGGTGCAGCCATTTTTTTCCACTTCCATCTTGCTGCCCTGTTGGGATGCAGGACCTGGTCTGCACAGACATTGGAGCTTAATGACGAGCACCATTCTTTGTGTAGGCGTGTGCATTGTATTGCATGGTATTGTGATTAGCTAAAGTTACTTCTGACTTCAGTGTTGCTTGATAATTAACAAAAAGATACACAGCATACACAATAAACTGCAAACCTGGTACCTTTTGACTTCAGCCTTACTTTATAGTTGATAAAAGATACACAGTCATACACAGTAACCTGCAAACCTGGTACCTCTGACTTCAGCCTTACTTTATAGTTGATAAAAGATACACAGTCATACACAATAACTGCAAACCTGGTACCTCTTGACTTCAGCCTTACTTTATAGTTGATAAAAGATACACAGTCATACACAATAACCTGCAAACCTGGTACCTCTGACTTCAGCCTTACTTTATAGTTGATAAAAGATACACAGTCATACACAATAACTGCAAACCTGGTACCTCTGACTTCAGCCTTACTTTATAGTTGATAAAAGATACACAGTCATACACAATAACTGCAAACCTGGTACCTCTTGACTTCAGCCTTACTTTATAGTTGATAAAAGATACACAGTCATACACAATAACCTGCAAACCTGGCATCTCTGACTTCAGCCTTACTTTATAGTTTGATAAAAGATACACAGTAGTATGCAGTAATCTGCAAACCTGGCATCTCTGACTTCAGCCTTACTTAACAGTTGATAAAAGATACACAGTCGTATGCAGTAATCTGCAAACCTGGCATCTCTGACTTCAGCCTTATAATTGATTAAAGATAAACAGTCCTACGCAGTAATCTGCAAACCTGGCATCTCTGACTTCAGCCTTACTTAACAGTTGATAAAAGATACACAATCGTATGCAGTAATCTGCAAACCTGGCATCTCTGACTTCAGCCTTATAGTTGATTAAAGATAAACAGTCCTACGCAGTAATCTGCAAACCTGGCATCTCTGACTTCAGCCTTACTTTAGAGTTGATTAAAGATAAACAGTCCTACGCAGTAATCTGCAAACCTGGCATCTCTGACTTCAGCCTTACTTCATAATTAACAAAAAATACACAACAGTTATATGCAGCAATGATGAGTTCAAAAAGTTAGTCATGGTTGCCTGTTAGTCTTCTAAAGGTTGGAATATTGGCAAACTTTGAAGAAGAATATCTGAGGACCTCCTTAATATATCAGATCATGTCTGCGGATGTGCACACAGCTTATTTTTTGCTAAATTTAACCGTAGACGAAACTGTGAGATGTGACGTATACCGGATGTGCGCGAGTCTCGGAAGAGCGAGTATCCATATCTGCCATTTTAGCATATGGGAACCTCGAATCATGGCGGCCTTCGAAGCGATCGCTGAAAGTCCAGTCAACGAATTTCTACTTGTGATCGTCAAGCTGAAGGACAAACGTAAACATCGACATATTTTTCATGAAAATTGACTTGGAAGTTTGATTGTTTTTGATGTTTCTCTTTATTTAGAAAGATTTTAAAAGAAATCCATGGCAGGTATAGCCTGCACAAGCAAAGAATAGAAAGTATGATCTCTGGTTTGATGTTTTATCGCCAAAGGATTTTTTTTAAGCGACCTGGAACTATTAGAAGTAAAACTGTGTGAAGCGACTGCTTTCCAAAGGTGTTTATATTGCTAGTATTTAATGAATACGATGGAATTTTGTTTTTAATATATCGAAATCATAATATTTGTGCTAGTACTCGGCCAGAAATTCAAACCGGAAGTTGGTCGGCGAGTGCATGTCGTCTATCGGATCAGATTCGACAATGTTTATCATCGCAAAGAAACAGCAAATAGCAGTTTTGCACAGTCATACACACGCGCACGCATGCACGCAGGCACGCACACATTATCAGAACACTATATAGCATCAGGCAAACACGGACACATAGCTCCACAAAGTCCAATGAGCCTTTCTAATGGCACAATATAAGAATACTTTAGGCCTACTCTCAAAAGTAATAGCTGGCACATATTAAAGAAAACACTTGAGAAAAAATTCGGATTTTATTTCTGTTTGTTTTCAAGGCAATGATGATTTTTTGTGGATGAAATTAACCATCACTGCCATTAAAACTTCAAGAGCAGACACTCACTAATAGTAATAAACTACTTCTACAGTTAAAACTGTTGAGAACTGAGTGTGATAAGTCGCGGGACGAGAACAGGGCTTTTGTTTAAAAAATTAGTAACACTGATTAATCACCACCTCAGGGGCTAAATCTGAAGACAAAAATTGAGAGTTTTAAAAGAAGCGGAGAGATTTTCAGTAGATAGACCAGACATTGAATGATAGACCAGACATTGAAAATTTCTGTCTGTGGATATGGGAAGATGCATGTTACTGCGAAATAACTGATGAAAAACAATTTATTGATAAACATTAGGAATGAGAATAGAAATGGCTGTAAGTCATATACTGTATTGCCAGGCATGTATCTTCTGCTGTTACACATTTTAGTTTCATTATGTTATTGAGAAGGATGTCTTTCTGTGCTAGTATGATACAAAGTCATCTGTGGATCACATTGTTTCAGACTAAATCAGTACATGCATACAAAATCTTAAAATCTCATATATTAGCAACATTTGCTTGTAAAGAATGAAGCTGTAGCTTTGTATTTGATTCACATGCAAAATTTCAGGAGATTCCATCAATACATAATGTGAGTTATGTCTGTTTTAAGTTGGCCCGACACATGGTCACTCACATTATTTGGGTGCAAATGCATACAAAATATCTTACATCTTGACTATAACTAAGCTTGTAAATAATTTACTTGTAGCTTTCTGTCTATTTGATTCACACACAAAATTTCAAGGAAATCCATCAAAACTAAGCGAAATATGTGCGTTTAAATTTGTCTGGTACATGAACCGTGCTTTTTCCATCGTTCAAATGAGATATTTTGCCATTTTTGGAGCCATATAACTCATGACTTTGTCACTTTACGCTGCCCCCCAAAATTTAAGTTTCATACAATAACATTGTTTCTGAGAAAAAGTAAACTCTAGCCAATTCTGTCTTCTTATTTTTGTGTAATGGGGTTGCAAAAATGGCTTGTCATGTAATTTCAAACAATGACAAAATGGTGTATTTATGAAGTTTGCAGCACTGCTGTGTAAATGTATGAACAGATCTGCTTGTATGCTTGCTTTTTTATGTAGTTTGTGTTGTTAGATTTGATTTTATCAAGATTTTGCGCTATATAAATATTGTAATTATTATTATTATTATTAAAATGAGGAATGACATTCTCTGTCTGAGGACTTCCGTAAAATTTAGGTTCCTGCAAACTTGCTACATTTCACAATTGGCGAAAACGTACATAAACTGCCGTTTTCAAAGTGTATCTCTGGACCTAATACAGCTAGAGACTTACTTTTTTTGCATTGTGCTTATTTTTTCTTGTACTTTTCAGAAATATGTGTTAATAACCTTTTCAGATGTTTATTTTTTTGGCTGCCAGTACCCACTAGTATGATACAATTACAAAGTCATCTGTGGATCACATTGTTTCAGACTAAATCAGTACATGCATACAAAATCTACTTTATACAGAATGTACAGTAATATCATTGTGCCTGTATGTATGAGTGTTACTAACCTTTTCAGACGTTTATTTTTTGGCTGCCAGTACCTAATTATACAGACTGTGCGGTAATATCATTGTGCCTGTATGGTGTGGGCTGGAACAAACCTTATAGTTATACAGACTGTGTGGTAATATTGTGCCTCTATATATGGTGTGGGTCAGAACAGACTTCAGCCCACCCTCCAATCATGATTAAAAATAGCAAAACAGAACTGAACAAAAACAACTTGGCACCACAGCAACAACACCTTATAGTCTGTTCACTAAATTCCTGTACACTATCCTTCCATTTTTGTCTTTATCAATTCTGTAAATGTCCTTGATCTCTGAATCAAGAAAAGCCATGAAACTTTCTGTTCTACGCTGCTGCAGGAGTCTGCACAGCGTTACTTTAATCTACAAGTAGTGCCATTGTTTGTCTGATTGGTCACAGACTAGTCCTATTTTTCCTTTCATGGTAGATTTTCAGCCACTTCCCCAAACTGTTCCTTTCTGAGTAAGATGATTGATGATCAAGATTGTTCTATTTTTCAGGGTGTATCACAACACGTCATCAGGACTTGTGTCAAAGATTAGTGAGGGCGATCACACCTTAAAAGACGGTGATGTGGTGGGTTGTGGTATCGACATGACCAGAGCCAAGCTGATGTCCAACGGCTTATTTGAACCACAGCAAACTCTGGTGGTCTACTTCACAAAGAACGGAAAAAGGGTGAGGGACATAACTGCATTTCTTCTTCTTCTTCTGTGTGACGTCTGCTTGGTCAGGCACATCTGGTGCATAGCTACATGTATGTGCATGTATTTGAGTATGCAAATGGATGTTCATTTGCACATTAATGTATAACATAGACAGTGGTTTTCTATTTGCATGTGTATTATTACAGGGTGGTCTTCCATTTGCACATGTATGTATAATTACATAGACAATGGTGTTTTAACTGACGACGATGACAATGATGATGATGATGATTGATCCATCATCATCGTCATCATCATCATCATCATCATCATTGCTGTCGTCATCATCACCATCATCATCATGGTAATCATTTTCGTCATCATTCATCATCATCATCATCAATTGGATCTGCCAGGTTAGGTGTTTGACGAATCAAACTTAGGACCTTCTGACTGGAAGTCTGACATTTACCCACTGAACAGCCCCTCCCAGCAAGATATATTTATCATGACAATTATCATACAGGTGTTGTATGCACACCTGGATCCCAAATTGTCTGACAGGCTTTCAGTTTTTAAAGTTATTGTGTGTGTGTAAATATGTATGTGTACCAGGACCAATGTTTGTGTAGATGTTTGTGTATGTGTGTGGGAAAGTGGGCTTACACAAGTGTGTGTGAGAGAGTGCATACACATACAAATGTGTATATGTATATGCATGTGTATATGTATATGTGTATGTATGTGTGTGTGAGTGTATGTCGTCATGTGTGTATACATGCACAGTGTAATTGTTTATTTTCGATATGTATGCATACACATGCAAGCATGCTTGTGTGTAAAATCACTATTGTAAACAGACACTAAATAAAAGTAAAAAAAAAGATTGTATGTAAATTTCATTTTGCTTATGTACATCTTCATTTGACAGGTACATGAGCGTGAGTTTGTATACCAGACAGAAGGCGTGTACCCAGCTGTCAACTTGCATTTTGAAGGAGATTCAGTGAAATTGCGCAACTACTACAGCGGGCCTGAATCAGTGCATGAGTGGACACTGTCAAAAGAGGAAAAGGTAATAAAAATGATAGTAATCATTGTTTCATTCCTACAAGTAAAAGTCCATGTCAAGGGGGTACGAGGTTTACATATTAGTCATCATCATCATCATCATGCGCCCTGCCGCATGGCGTTGGCGATCATGGCCCTCCATATGCATCTATCCCTTGTCTCCGCAAGCACATCTTCCACCCTCTCTGTCCTCAGCCACCCTGCAAATTCGTCCAATATTTTCTCCCTGGGTCTACCTGGTGTTTTCTTGTTCCCTAGCTTTCCTGTTGTGACCAGGTGCTCTAATTCCCCTCTCCTCATAAAATGGCCTGTAAATGTTACTTGTCTTTTTGTAATCTTCCTTATCAATGATCTTCTTGTGTCTGCCTCCATCAAGACTGTTTGTTTTCCATTGAACTCTCAACATTCATACATATTAGCACAATATGACTATTGTCAGTACATACATTGGCCCTTTGACTCCTGCACCTTATCCACCAATGCAAAAACTTAACCCTTTGACTCCCTTACCCTTTCCACTAGCTTCCTTCCTGCAGGAAGCTGATGGGTAGGATGAGGGAGTCACAGGGTTAAGTTTTTGCTTTGCTGGCATGGTTGACAGAGCAGGATGCTGGTGGACAGGGTGCAGGAGTCAGAGGCTTAGTGCAGCATAAACACAAATCATCAAGAATAACAATGACTATAACATGAAATCAGAAATAGGTAATAGTACAACTAGTCCACAATGAATCGAAAAAGAGATTAGCCATCATGCACGATAAACAGACCATCAGGAATAACAATGACAATAATCCATCCATCCATCTCCATCGCCGTGGACAACAGTGGGAGCTCCACTCTTGGTCATGAAGGATCGCCAGGCGACATGGTCTCTGCTCCTGTGTATGTCCTGGAGCCCCAATTTGCAGGCATCAGTGATGTTGTCCATGAAGGATTTTGCTGGCCTTCCTTGTTTTCTCTTTGCCTGGACTCTCCTCTGCAGGACTGATGTCATCAAATTGGTTCTTGTACTTCTGTTCATGTGCCTGATATACTTCAGTTTTCTTTTGTTGATCTCTGGGAGCATTTTACGTTGGACAGCTAATTCAATGACAATAATATGAAATCAGGAATAGGTAATAGTACAACTTGTCCATAAAGAATCTAAAAAGAGATTAGTCATTATAATGCAGAAGTCAACACAGTAGACTACAGACTGGAAGGTTGTGGGCTCGAATCCCTGTCAACATTATTGTGAGAGTTTTTAGCTTTGTCCAGCTTGTACCCAGACTTGAGTATGCTGTGGGCTCATTAGGTGAGTCTCATTGTCTCCACTGATGTGTCATTTAGGGTGTTTCTACAATTTCCTTACCAGCACTGCAGATATCTGTATCTCTTAGGCTTGGATGACACGAGGATATATTATCATCTATCGCACAGTCTTTATATTAGATGGAAGTCCATAACATCATGATCATAATCCCCATCATCATCATCATCATCATAACATTGTGAAAAAATTCTTCCAGATTCTGTGGCCATTGATTTGAGGTAGGAATGGAACAGCAACAACACACACACACACACACACACACACACACACACACACACACACACTCACACACAAAGGACACACACACACACACACACACACACAAAGGACCACACACACACACACACACACACACACAAGAGACACACATTCATGCACATACAGAAATGAATGTGTACCAACAAAGACTAACCACACATACACATAGTCCTATTGTCATAAATGCATGCATACATGAATGATTGCACATTATATCATCACAGATTATGTGGCCCTTCTAGGTGGGTGGAGAACTGATATGAGCTGCTTGGGGGTATTGACACAGAAATGGTGAGAAGATGAAGCAGCCAGAAAAAAGAAAGAAGCAAAGAAAAAAAGAATAGAAGAAAGAAAGAAGCAAAGAAAGAATGGAAGAAAGAAAGAAGCAAAGAAAGAAAGGAAGAAAGAAAGAAAGAAGCAAAGAAAGAAAGAAAAAGAAAGAAAGAGAAAGAAAGAAACAAACAAAGCCAACAACCAATACCTTACCTAGACACATTCATTCCTACTAGTTAGTCTGTCAGCCACAAATGAAAGTAAGTCATTGAGAGTTACATCATCATCATCATCATCTTTATCATGTGCCCTGCCGCTCTCCATATGAATCTATCCCTTGTTGCTGCAAGTACATCTCCCACCCTCTCTGTCCTTAGCCACTCTGCAAGTCCATCCAATATTTTCCTCTGGGTCTATCTGGTGTTCAAGAGTGACATAGACACTGTAAAGCTACACCCTCAAAAACGCATCAGTAAAGTGAATGAGAGCCGGTCAGGATAAAAAATCCCGCACTAAATTTTTGTATTGGTGGAGGTTGGAATCCATGACTATTCAGTCAGTGCTCTGTTATGCTGACCACTTTACCACTTACTCAAAAATTATTTCCTTTTACATTGCAGAAGACATCAACGGATGAGAAGAAGTGTACATTCACGGAAGGATGTAACTTTCTCATCGTGGGAATGGGGTCTGATGGCACGGATCCTTCTGGAAAGACGCAGTTGGTGCAGCAGATGTTTGACCCTGCATCTGACCTCTCTGCACTCGGACACATAAAGGACGAGATTTCCAGGATTGAAAGGTATGGAGTGACCCCCCCCCCCCCCCCCCTTGCTAGGTTTCCTCAGAGACTCAGAGTAAGATATTTGTATTTATATTTCTTTCTTTTTTTGTCATTGTGGATTTACCATGTAAAATTTGTGCAATATTTACATTTCTTTCTGTTTTGTCACTATGGACTTAACATGTAAAATTTGTGCTGCTCTTCTTGAGGAGAGCTTGATACAGTACAAAATATTTTTTCTCTCTACTTTTTCTGTATCTATGTATTTCTTTTTACCAAGAAAAGTGGGCTTTTCTTCAGAAATCTGCCTTGAACAAGTTTTTTGTTGTTGTTATTGGGTCTTTAACACTCACTGAATGCATTCCATGTGTGGGACCTCATTTATCATTTCATCCAAAAGACTGTCATGTAGATCTCCTTTAATTTCTATTAGAGGGGGCAGAAAAGTCCATGTCCAGTCTGTGGTTGGAACCCAGCTTTGTCACATGCTAGGCAGGTGCTTTGACCACAAGGCCACACAATCCACTAATAGGTAACTTTCTCAGCAGTGCTATGCTGATGCCTTCAAAAATCAAATAATACATAACAAGCTTTGCAAAATTCTTGTATGTAGCATTTGAAAGATAAGGTTTGCAAAGTTCTTGTATCTAGGATTTAAAAGACAAAGGAAGAACATTGCAAAATTCTTTTAGCTAGGATTTAAAAAACAACTGAAATGTCTAAGTGCAAAGAAACTTTAAAGTGATAAGTGATACCTGCTGTGTTTAATTGCTTGAATTGTTTTGTTCTGCTTTGTGAAACTGTTTCTTTCTTCATTGATGTGCATTCACCAGTGTAAAGGTTTTTTTGTAAAAGCCACTGACTGTTGTTATGTTACAAGAAGTTTTTCCGACTGTTCACTGTCTGATGACATGTATGGAATTGCTGTTGGCAGGAACCTCGGTACTCTGGATCTGCAGTCCCAGCAGCGCTATGGTCAGTTACTGTGGCAAGAAGAATGCATCAAACGGTTCATTCAGAACAAACAGCGCATTAGTTTCCACTCTCTGGACACTAAAAGTGGGAAGGTGAGATTGTATGTATGTGTGCGTGTGTGCGCATGTGTGTGTGTGTGCGCGTGTGTGTGTGTGTGTGTGTGTGTGTGTGTGTGTGTGTGTGTGTGCGTGTGTGTTTGTGGTTTGTGTGTGTGTGCGTTTTTGGTTTGTGTGTGGTGTGTGTGTGTGTGTGTGTGTGTGTGTGTGTGTGTGTGTGTGTTGTGTGTGTGTGTGTGTGTGTGTGTGTGTGTGTATGTATGTTTGCATGGATGCATGCATGCATGAAGGCACCTGTGAATAATTGTAAACATTTCTTTGGAAGCAGTAGTGTTCTTACTTTTGAGTTGTATTTCATTACTAATCTTGCTTATGCAGATATTTTTCTGGTATTGAAATATGGTTAGCTTTGTTTTTGTTTTTTTGTTTACAGATTTATCATTTGATTGATTGATTGATTATATTGAATGGTATGTTTATTGATTTATACTGTACAGATTTATCATTTGATTGATTGATTGATTTTATTGAATGGTATGTTTATAGATTATACAATTGCCCTTTATTGATGTAATCCATTCTACAGTAAGCTTATTTATTTATCAGAAGAGAGACAGGAGAGTTATCTTGTTTTTTGCATTTTGATATGCGATTTGCCTTTTTTTTTCAATTTTAGGGACATGATGCGGTAGTCGACAAGATCCTGGAAACCTTGGAGATGGACCTAGAGTTCCATTCCAAAGCATATGAGTTCCACAGCAGTGTGACACAGTATCTCACCAGAGTTCTCAGTGTCATGGAAAAACAAGAAATCCTTCTGTCTGAAGATCTGTTCTCTCATGTCGACCATACTCTTTTTGACTGCAACGGGCGAATCTGCGAGCAGGCCGTGCGATTCTTGCAGAAAAAGGTATGGAGGGGCAGGCAACATTCACAAAAAATGCCAGTCACAGATTTTAGTTTTTATGCAACCTTACAAATGGTAACTTTCTATTCACAAAAAATGCCAGCCACAAATTTCAGTTTTTATACAATCTTAGAAATGTTAACTTTCAGTCAAAATAAGAAAACAGCTGAATGTCTAGTCTTTTGGAAGGGGACAAAAAATGATTCAGATCCATGTACCTTCTGGCTTGCACATGCTAAAGGATCCCATAGCAGTTGAAAATCTTGAAGAGCAGGACATTTGTCCGGCCGCTCTGACAAAAATATTTGAGAGATAGATTGATTTCCCAGGTCTGTCCCTTGAAGTCCAATCAGCCTTCTTGTCTTTCTGAAGTCTTGGTCAAAAAAAAAAAAGTGGGTGGCGCTGCCTTGCTGTGATACGCGTTCAGTAGGAAGAGCAGCCCTGAGTTTCACATGGTAAAATCTATTGTGACGAAAAAAGGAAATGAAAATGAATGAATATGAATATGAAAATTATGCATGTAGGCCTATTTGTCAAAGTTTTATTTAATCTGATCTGGACATTTTATGTGTTGGTGATTTGATGGTCTATCGGTTAAAATGAGACAAATTGTGAATAATGTTGTGAATATGTGTTGCGGGTGAGAAGTAAGAGACCGTGGTTGTCGTGTGAAAGGCAAATGGTACACAAAGAAAGCAATGACTTTTTGACAGCAGTCACATCCATGTATGATTCTACAACCTCCTTCCATCAGGCCATGTATTTTGTGCAATGAAGGTGATGTGAACAGAAGGTAGCTTTGCGCTGAAGTTGACCGTGCCACTCAGCAGTGAGTCAGTCAGTCAACATGGAGGTGCTGTAGGTAAGGTTCAGTGTGTGTAATTTTGACTGGCCCTGCTGCAGATGTTTTACTATTGTATGGCATCTGCAGCATTGATACGTATTGAATTTACTTTGAGCTGGAAGACGCTGTCTCGAGAAAACTGAAATGGACACTGTAGCAGGTGTTGTTTTTTAATTTCTCCTTTACACATCATAAACCATTTTGAATTGAATTGAAATGAACTGTTGCTCACCCATTTCCCCTTTGTCTGTTTTGCAGCTTCTTCGCCATTGCTGTCTTTCCTTTTTACTTTTCTGCGCACTGGTTCCACACCATTTGTCTTTCCTCTTTCCTTTTCTGCGCCTTGTCTAGTTCTTCGCTATTCCTGTCTTTCCTCTTTCCTTTTCTGCACACCCTCTGGTTCTTCACCATTCTTGTCTTTCCTCTTTCCTTTTCTGCATATCCTCTAGTTCTTCACCATTCTTGTCTTTG
The DNA here is from genome assembly GCA_030674185.1 of Monoplex corrugatus. Lineage (NCBI taxonomy): Eukaryota > Metazoa > Mollusca > Gastropoda > Littorinimorpha > Ranellidae > Monoplex > Monoplex corrugatus. The sequence goes on along the minus strand of CM060310.1, from coordinate 87,496,212 downwards.
CTCTTTTCTTCACACCCTCTGGTTCTTCACCATTCCCGTCTTTCCTCTTTTCTGTGCACCCTCTGGTTCTTCAGCATTCTTATCTTTCCTCTTTCCTTTTCTGTACACTGTCTGGTTCTTCACCATTCCCGTCTTTCCTCTTTTCTGCGCACCCTCTGGTTCTTCAGCATTCTTATCTTTCCTCTTTCCTTTTCTGTACACTGTCTGGTTCTTCTCCATTCCTGTCTTTCCTCTTTCCTTTTCTGTACACCCTCTGGAACATTTCTTTATTTTCTTGGGCACTTGAACTCTTGGGTCAATTAGCAAAAAAACTCCAGGACAGAAAGATTCACAGTGAATCCAAGGTTTCAAATGGACACAGTGATTTGTATGAAGTTGTGATTACAGGTGGATGCTGCTGGTTATGTCATAATATGGATCCATACAACATGAGACTTGTCAAACATTCAAGTTACAGATACAGTCATAATCTGGTTTTTATATCTCTTTTTTTCAGACCATGCCAGCATGTAGAGGGGGTTGCTCAGGCTCAAGCAGTTCTGCCTTGCCAATACATAGGACTTATGCACAGACTTACGGTTATGCCTGATCAGTTTGGGTCTTTTTATTTACATGGCATTTGCACCATCAATGCCTGTGGGTTTTATTTTAATGGATGGCACTGATGGTTGTGTGCCAAAGCATAGGTCTCTGCAATTTTTGGGGGTCCATTTTGCAAGCTTTTCAGTCTGCTGTTGTTGTTGTTGTTGTTGTTGTTGTTTTGTCTTTCCCATTATCTCCCCTCCTTCAAAAATTTCTTGGAGGATTGATTTGGTGAGGCCATTTGATCTGGTTATATAAACAGAGTGACTGTCTTAATGGTGGGGAAAATATGCCCATACCTGTAAAAGCCCACTTGAATATTTGAGTGCATGTTTGAGTTGTAGACCACAAACAAAGAAAAAAAGACAAACAAACAAATTAAAAAAAAAGCAGTCATCTAGCATAAAAACCCATCTGTTCTTTTAGTTTTAGCATTCCTCTGATACTTTTTTTTGTGTGGATTGAAAGCACAACCGGTCACTTTAGAGAAAAAGATATTCATGCTCGGAATTAACCAGTTAACAATACATATAGAAAGCAGCTTGCATGTTCAGTTTTGGATAGCGCCAGTCATCACCGTGTTGCAAATTTTGAAGTTTAGATCTTGATTTGTGGATGTCAGTATGAATCAGAAGTACATGATTTGTCAACATGAAGCGTGATGTCTCTTTTGTTTCGATAGTGTTTTTTCGTCTTGGTTATTTTTGAAAAGTGACATCTCTAATTCCTCACTTCTCACTGAAAAGAAATGTACAGGGCGACTTTCACCTTCACCTTCGCTCTTAAGCTTTTACCAGTCTTCATCTTTACCTTAACCTTTGACCTTGTCTTTAAGATACCTGACAAACTTCATCTTTATCTGATTTTCACCTTTGACTTTGTCCTAGAGCTACTTGATAAACTTTACATTTCACCTTGTCTCAAAGCTGACAGCCTTCATCTTCATCATGTGTCCTGCTGCATGGCGCTGGCGATCATAGCCCTCTATATGAATGTATTCTTTGTTGCTGCAAGTATATCTCCTTTGCCTCAGTTAACTTTTTACATTGTCTTAGGACTGTTTGACAGACTTCACCTCTAACCTTGTCTCAGGGCTACCTGACCACCTTACCGCTGAAGAACTCACTGGTGGCATTGGACATGGATTTTGTGGTGACTCTGACGGAGAGCGTGAGTTACTGTCCCAACAACCCCACAAAATCGGTGGTGCCGGCGCTGGGTGACATGGCACACGTGTGGGACAACGAGACTCAGATCTGCCCCCGAGCCGGGAATTATGATCCTCACAGGGTGGGTTTTGTTTGTTTGTTTTGTTCTGTGGATAAAACAAGACAGGCACAGTGTTTTCTTTCATCAACTTGCCTTTGTCAGGTGTACACCAAAAGCGACAAAGAAGCAAATCAAATACATAAAACTTAGGACACAAACAACAACAGAACTTTACCTGAGTTTTCATTGAGCTTGAGAACTCAGTGAGTCAGTTGCTCCTGCTTAGAACATCAGGAAAGTTCCTAACGTTTGTGTACTAATTTCTTTGTTGTCTTCATGTGTTTCTGACAAAGGCCAGATGATGATAGATTGGCACGTGCTTTATTATGTGAATGAAATACGCATTTTTATTCTGTTTTTCAAATACATATTTTTATTCTTTTCTTTTATGTGTTTCTCATTTATGCTTGCTTTGAATGTGGCAGTTACTTTGATTCAGATTTTGTTTTATTGTTGTTGTTGTTTTGTTGTTGCCCTGTTGATCTGTAAACAGATGCTACAGAATGCTCTGAATGGATCCCTTATCTTTGTGTTAAGAGACAGAAAAAGACAACATGAATGAATTGTGACTTTCATGGATCTGATGTTGCCCACCAGATAATGTTTTTCACCTCTTTATACTGTCATCTGTATCTGCATGTGTATGTGTGTGTGTGTGTGTGTGTGTGTGTGTGTGTGTGTGTGTGTGTGTGTGTGTGTGTGTGTGTTCATGTGTGTGTGTGTGTGTGTGTGTGTGTGTGTTCGTTATTTCTTTTAACGTCTATTCACATATGTGCTTTTAGACCAAAAAAAAGAAAAAAAAAAGAAAGAAAAAAAAAGATAGGACAAATAAATAGATAGATAAGTAAATAAATATTTGAATAAATAAATAAATAAATAAATAAATAAATATATGAATAAATAGATAAATAAAGAATATAGAGAGGTGTCTATGGGATGGATGTATGTGTGTGTATGTGTGCGTGTGTGTGTGTGTGAGTGTGTGTGTGTGTGTGTGTATGTGTGTGTGTGTGTGTGTGTAGTGTGTGTGTGTGTGTGTGTATCTGGATATGCACAAGTGTGGGTGTATATATGTCAGCGTCTGCATAATTGTGTATGCATGTGTTTAATTAAGCAAGTGTTTGTGTATATCTAAGCAGTGTGTGTGTGTGTGTACATGTGTGTGTATGTGGGCGTAAATGTTTTTTTTATTCCAGCTTGACATACGGAATGGATTTTTGATTGCATTTGTTTTTATTGCTTTGTCAACGCTGTGTCATCATAATTCCTCTGTTTTCATCACAACAATAGGGGTCGACATGCACTTGCTTGACATGCATCAGCCTTTGTCTCTCACGCTTTGTGAAGTGCTTAGGGCTCCTATGAGGTGCTTAACGAGTAATCATGATTATTAATATTTTTTCCTATTATGTATGGCAGGTGAACCTTTTACGCTGGGTAGTGCAGTATTTTGGAGTGATGCGTGTTCCCAACGTGCGGGCTGCGATCACTGACCACCAGTATCTGTTTGTTACTCTGGAGGCCCTTGGCAACACTCCTGTCACCTTGGTAATAGTCTAGTTTTGTTCTTTAGCCTATTTGTTTTTTAACCCTTTGACTCCTGCACCCAGTCCATTGTTAAAGATCTGGACTTCTTTGTTCTTTGATATGCACGTTAAAGATCTGGACTGCTTTGTTCTTTAATATGCACGTTAAAGATCTGGACTACTTTGATCTGGACTACTTTGTTCTTCAATATGCACGTTAACTCACTCCTTACTAACAGCCAGATATGCGGACAGGCTCGGCGAAGTGCTTCCTTACTAAGGTCCGGATATACGGATCTGACCTTCAAAAATTTCCACTGGTGACAAGAGTGCTGTGTAGTGGAAATTGAAGTGGGTCATGCTAAAGCCTCATTACCACAGAGTAACAATTGACCACTGCACGTGGCGAGTGACCTATGACCGGTCAGCCACAGAGCTATCTTTGTGCTGACCCCTTTCCTGTTTACAACGAGAGAGCAATGGCGTCTCAGCTGCAAACGAGTTGCGCTCACAGCGGTCGAACAAGACGTGTTTGCACTTTATGTCGGGCAAAAAAGTCATTCTTACCAAGGGGTCTGACTCTGAAGATGCAGAACAGTATGAAGAATGTGGTTTTAGCCCATCAGAAGGGATGGAATTGATGAAAATGTGTCTGACAGAGAAGGTGAAAGGAAGAGAAGGGTGGGTGTGGTGAGTGACACAGTGTGTACCTGTGGCCTTCGTAGCGCGGTACTTATGCAAATAGCCCACTAGCTGATCTGACAGAGGTTTTGTTGTTTCGTGATGAATGTCTGCTTGAAGATTTTATGTGTGTGTGTGTTTTCCTTTCAGTTATTCCTCCATACACAGACAGCAAAACACATAGGCTAAACTTGTATGGCATTATAGACCACGCCCCCATTCATTTTTTGACCAAATATTCAGTGACCTGATTATGAAGCACATGGGTGATGAAACAAAGAGATTCAGTGATCAAAGCCTTCAGGCATAAGGGGGACTAGCAAAATAGTTTGAAAATGGAACAGCAGTGAATGAAATGCATGTGTGTGTGTGTGTGTGTGTGTGTGTGTGGTGTGTGTGTGTGTGTGTGTGGTGTATGTGAGTGTGTGTGTATGTTTGTGTGTGTGTGTGTGTGTGATGTGAATAAGTATGTGAGTGTGTGTGTGTGTGTGTGTGTGTGTGTGTGTGTGTGTGTGTGTGTGTGTGTGTGTGTGTATACATCTGCACTTTTATATGCATGTGGATGTTTGTACTGTGTGTGGATGTTTGTACTGTGTGTGTGCACTCTGTGTATGTGTTGTGTGTGTGTGTGTGTGTGTGTGTGTGTGTGTGTGTGTTGTATATATGAATGTGTTTGTATGGTGTGTGTATGGATGTGGGTGTCTGGGTGTGTGTGTCTGGGTGTGTGTGTCTGTGTGTTGAGGTTATAGTTTTGAAACCTTGTGCTGTGCTTATTTAGTCAAACAATAATCATATGTTACTGTTTCAAGAATGTGTGCTTAATATTTTTCATGAATTTTCCAATTCCATTCAAGCACTTGGTATGCTGAAGCTGACTACAAATCGCCAAGTAGTCAGCAGCATTTTGCTGACTTTAGCTGAATTGTATAAAGTAGAAATCTGAGGTAGCCATTGTTCACTCTCTACTGGGATTTTCAATGTGACTTATGTGGAAAACTGTCCACTTTTCAGGAGCAGTGTGAACTTTACCACTATCCAATTGCAGCCACCCTCAATTTTGTTGTCACAAAAACATGTTTTCTCTCATCACCACCTACAAAAAGAGAACTATAAAATTACAACTTTGAAACTCTGTAATATGCTTATTCAATCAAACAATAATCATGTGTGGAAATTTCAAGAGTGTGTGTTTCCTCATTATTTTTTTATGATTTTTTTAAACACCTGTACAAACCGCCTGTATACAGGAGAATGTAAAATGACAAATCGACAAGTTATCAGTAGTAATTTATTGATTTTAGTTTATTTGTAGGGAGTAGAAACTCTCAATTAGTTATTGTTTACTCTCTACTGGTATTTCCAATGTGATTTATGTGAAAAACAGTCCTCTTTTCAAGAACAGTGAGAACTTCCCTTATATGCTCTTGTGATCACCCTCATTTTCATTACCATGAAAACATACCTTGTTTTACAACTGACAACAAAAAGAGTACCATAAAGGTTACAGCTTTGGAAAATGCTTGTTCCATATGATGATAATCATGTGTCAAAATTAAAAGAATATGTGTTTAGCCGTTATTTTTTAATGATTTTTTTAAAAAACCTATACAAACGTCCCAGTATACAGAGGAATGTTAAATTCCAAATCGCCTAGTAGGGAGTGAGTTAAAGATCTGGACTGCTTTGTTCTTCAATATGTACGTTAAAGATCTGGACTACTGTGTTCTTTAATATGCATGTTAAAGATCTGGACTACTTTGTTCTTTTATATGCATGTTAAAGATCCTGGACTACTTTGTGTTTTGATATGCACATCAAATATTAGGCCTACTTTGTTCTTTAATATGTATGTTAAAGATACTGGATGTTATATCAATGGCTGGGGTATGGAAACGTGAAAACACCCAGTATACAAACAATGGCAAATTTGAAAAGAAACAAGACTTTTAGTTGATGACTACTAGATAACTACTACCAGTGGAGAGTATAGTATCATTATCATTTAGTGGTGGAGCTTATACAACTTATTATAAGAAGATAGGTGAGTGTGTGTGCTCCCATATTTTATGAGGCAGGTGATATTTGAGCATCTAGTCACAGCTGAAAAGCTGGAGGGGAAAAGAGCACCAGGTAAACCCTGGCAGGAAATATTTGACAGCTTTGCAAAGTGGACGGAGACAAAAAGAGTAGGAGACAAAAGATAGATTGGAACGGAAAGCCATGATTGCCAGTGCCAAGCGGCAAGGCACATGATAATGATGATGTATGGAACGGTATGGCTACCATCTTTTGGATCAGTAAGAGAGTCCATTGTCACACATAGCATGCAGAGGTTTGCATGTACTTAAGTGTGCATCTGTTTGGTGACTGTTAGTGATACATGCAAATTGTATAGATGTATTGTTCTCAAGTCCTCTCTGTTTAGGTCTTGGGATAAAGTTATGTTGTTTTCTTTCAGAACTATTCACATGTATTGACAGAGTCTCACCTGTCTCACCTGTCGGCATCACTGGCTTTGATGTTGGCCGTTGCGCACTTACATGCCACCATCTCCCTCTAGGCCACTCTGTCTTGACTTTAGCGGACAATTTCTTGAATATTTAGGCCACTGATGTTGGTTGTGTTCTCGATGTATGAGGTTGGAGGTCTGCCTTTCAACCTTTTTTTGCCACTGTTTTTCCTTCAAATATGGCTGCCATGAGGTCCATGTTCTTGCTGCGTGACACAAGGCCAGCGTATTTCAGTCTTCTCCTGTTGATGTCTGTGAGTAGTTTTCTGGTGGTGTCAGGTTCTTCCAGGACACTTTCATTAGTTATTGATGGAATGAGTTATTCATTTAGTGTGTGTTGTGTGTGTGCGTGATTCTGTTTTTGTGTGTGTATGTGTGTGTGTGGTTTTGTGTGTGTGTGTGTGTGTGTATGTGTGTGTGTGTGTGTGTGTGCATTTACAAGTCAGAGCTTCGGGCTGAGAAGATTTCAAAATATAAACCAGAAATGGAAAAACATATCCGGTAAATCTACCCCTTAACGCCATTAACAGATTGTGTTGGTGACAGCAGTACATGCAAGGCACAGTCACATCTGAACAGCACAAAACAGCTGCTGTTGGACAGAAGAGGGACCGGCAGAAGCAGTACCCCAGGCTGCAAGACTCCTTTCCATGCAGCACCTGTGGAAGAACATGTGCCTCCACGATCGGTCTTGTATCCCATATGAAGACTCATACCAGTCCATAAAGGACCAGTATGCCTCTCATCTGTTGGATCGGCAGGAGAATCCATGTGTAGTTGTTGTAGCTGAAGTACTGTGACCATAATGATGATAATCATCAGCATCTTCATTGTCATCCTTGTTTCACAATGATGCAGGGCTCTGTTTATTGATATATCTCTCCTGCTAATGTTAACAGCTGTAGCAGAGAAGTAGTTATGATGATTTTGTGATAATCATCATTTTCATCATAATCGTCATTGTTTTTCTGTGATACGGGGCATTGTATACATATCAGCAGAGAAGTACCTTTGGTAATTTTGTGATAATCATCAATTCCATCACAATCGTCCTTGTTTTGTGATTTGGGGACTTTGTATATATCTTTCCAGATGGTATTAATAACCATTGCAGAGATGTAGTTGTGGTAATATTCTTGTAATAATAATCGTCATCTCTATATCCATCACCATTGTTCCACTGTGATGCAGGATGACTTCAGAAAGAGTGGCGACAATAGAAGCAATCTGGTGGTGATGCAGCGAACATATCACTTTCTCCATTCGCTGTCTGACAGCCTGTTGGCCTTCATACTGACTCGCATAGGTCGCTGCACGCATACCATCCTCCTGCGACAAAATGGTGGCGTTTTTCAGAGTGGAGCGGTGCAGACTGTTGTCTTGAAATGCAAGAAAGGAAGCGGTAAGAAAATGTGTCTGTATTATCCCTGCTTTTGATTGTTTGTCTGTGTGACTTTTGTTGATTCTCTGTTTGTGTGTGTGACTTTTGTTGATTCTGTATTTGTCTGTGTGTCTTTTGTTGATTCTGTGTTTGTGTGTGTGTCTTTTGTTGATTCTGTGTTTGTGTGTGTGTCTTTTGTTGATTCTGTGTTTGTGTGTGTGTCTTTTGTTGATTCTGTGTTTGTGTGTCTTTTGTTGATTCTGTATTTGTGTGTCTTTTGTTGATTCTGTGTTTGTGTGTCTTTTGTTGATTCTGTATTTGTGTGTCTTTTGTTGATTCTGTGTCTGTGTGACTTTTGTTGACTCTGTGTTTGTCTGTGTGTCTTTTGTTGATTCTGTATTTGTGTGTGTTTTGTTGATTCTGTGTTTGTGTGTGTGTGTTTTGTTGATTCTGTATTTGTGTGTGTTTTGTTGATTCTGTGTTTGTCTGTGTGTGTTTTGTTGATTCTTTGTTTGTCTGTGTGTGTTTTGTTGATTCTGTATTTGTGTGTGTGTGTTTTGTTGATTCTGTATTTGTGTGTGTTTTGTTGATTCTGTATTTGTGTGTGACTTTTGTTGATTCTGTGTTTGTGTGTGTGTCTTTTGTTGATTCTGTATTTGTGTGTGTGTCTTTTGTTGATTCTGTGTTTGTGTGTGTGTGTTTTGTTGATTCTATGTTTGTGTGTGTGTGTGTTTTGTTGATTCTATGTTTGTCTGTGTGTTTTGTTGATTCTGTGTTTGTGTGTGTGTGTTTTGTTGATTCTGTGTTTGTGTGTGTGTGTCTTTTGTTGATTCTGTGTTTGTGTGTGTGTGTTTTGTTGATTCTGTGTTTGTGTGTGTGTGTTTTGTTGATTCTGTGTTTGTGTGTGTGTGTTTTGTTGATTCTGTGTTTGTGTGTGTGTGTTTTGTTGATTCTGTGTTTGTCTGTGTGTGTTTTGTTGATTCTGTGTTTGTGTGTGTGTCTTTTGTTGATTCTGTGTTTGTGTGTGTGTGTTTGTTGATTCTGTGTTTGTCTGTGTGTGTTTTGTTGATTCTGTGTTTGTCTGTGTGTGTTTTGTTGATTCTGTGTTTGTGTGTGTGTGTTTTGTTGATTCTGTGTTTGTGTGTGTGTGTTTTGTTGATTCTGTGTTTGTCTGTGTGTCTTTTGTTGATTCCGTGTTTGTGTGTGTGTGTTTTGTTGATTCTGTGTTTGTGTGTGTGTGTCTTTTGTTGATTCTGTATTTGTGTGTGTGTGTTTTGTTGATTCTGTGTTTGTGTGTGTGTGTTTTGTTGATTCTGTGTTTGTGTGTGTGTGTTTTGTTGATTCTGTGTTTGTGTGTGTGTGTTTTGTTGATTCTGTGTTTGTGTGTGTGTGTTTTGTTGATTCTGTGTTTGTGTGTGTGTGTTTTGTTGATTCTGTGTTTTGTGTGTGTGTGTTTTGTTGATTCTGTGTTTGTGTGTGTGTGTTTTGTTGATTCTGTGTTTGTGTGTGTGTCTTTTGTTGATTCTGTGTTTGTGTGTGTGTGTTTTGTTGATTCTGTGTTTGTCTGTGTGTGTTTTGTTGATTCTGTGTTTGTCTGTGTGTGTTTTGTTGATTCTGTGTTTGTGTGTGTGTGTTTTGTTGATTCTGTGTTTGTCTGTGTGTGTTTTGTTGATTCTGTGTTTGTCTGTGTGTCTTTTGTTGATTCCGTGTTTGTGTGTGTGTGTTTTGTTGATTCTGTGTTTGTGTGTGTGTGTGTTTTGTTGATTCTGTGTTTGTGTGTGTGTGTTTTGTTGATTCTGTGTTTGTGTGTGTGTGTTTTGTTGATTCTGTGTTTGTCTGTGTGTGTTTTGTTGATTCTGTGTTTGTCTGTGTGTGTTTTGTTGATTCTGTGTTTGTGTGTGTGTGTTTATCTGTGTGACTTTTGTTGATTCTGTGTGTAGCTGTGCACACCCAACGGCGTGTAGCAGACGTCTTTTCTTCTCAAACGATTTTGAGTACAGTTAACTCCCCTGGTTCAGCAATTCTCAAAAATATTAGGAAATTGTATTATTTAAACCCTTAAAAGTTAAGAAATGAATAACTTGTGCACTCTAATTCAGCAGAAAAGTATGTATTTCTTGTAGGAAATGTCCTCGAGGCGAAATTTCCCCTCGTTTGCCTGAAATCAATAATTTTGTTGTCCGTTCGTTCGGTACTATTCAAATTTCCGACCAGTGAACCGTGATGATGATCGGAAATTTGTATAATAATGAAATGAATTGTGGAAATTTTAAGATCACGATTAAAATATTGGTATTCTAATCTTTCATTTGGACCACATCACACCTTTAATCATTAGATATTAAGCTTGCATTAAAGAAAGTTCAGGCCAAGTCAAAGTGTGACAAACCGCCAAAGTGACCGCCATCTTGCCGGGATGTAGAATCGAATTCTTCATATTTAAAATCTGACTTAGAATACATAATTACATTTACATTTTTGCTCCTTTTATAAACAGAAATGATATTGCAATAAAATATTGCTAAGCAGTAAAGTACTAGAAGAGATCTTGGCATTCTGTATTGTGGTCGAACTATGCGTGTCCAAATTAGGATCATTTGTGTGTTTTCTATTGCCTGTTCACTGATCAATTTCTGCACTGAGAGATTGATTTACCTATTCAAAGTATGTCCACATAAACTTATCGATTATCATGTATTCACTCATTCGTTTGATATTTTTCATGGTCTAATATTGATTGATTAAATCATAAAAATACGGCTAGAATCCCTTTCAGCAAAGTGTAAACATTGAGTTAAATCACTTATAGTTTCGATCTATGTGATTGTTGTGCAAAATGATGTAGAATACAACAATCTGTATGCTGTGTAGAATTTTCTGATGTATGATATGTTGGTATTTGTTATGTGGACCGCAAGATAAGCACCTCTGAGCTTGCTCGAAGAAACACAAATCTGGCACCTAAGGGGTTCCAGAGAGTCGTTTCACCTGCAGGCTCACGGTGCAGTCAATGCGGTTCACATGCGGAGTATATAAGCGGATAAAGAAGAAGTGCCATGTACGCCTTTCTCCTCTGGTCTGGTCTTGAACGGTTGGGTCAGAATAAAGAGAGAAACATCATCTCTGTCTTCCCTGGGTCTTCTTCGTCAGGTTGCATTATCATCTGCGCTCTTCTGCTCTTCTGCCTCCTGTCTTCACCTTCACCCTTACCACCTCACCATCACATGTGTTTGTGTGTGTGTGTGTGTGTTTTGTTGATTCTGTATTAGTGTGTGTGACTTTTGTTGATTCTGTGTTCCTGTGTGTATTTGTGTCTTTTGTTGATTCTGTATTTGTCTGTGTGACTTTTGTTGATTCCGCGTTTGTGTGTGTGTGTTTTGTTGATTCTGTGTTTGTGTATGTGTGTGTTTTGTTGATTCTGTGTTTGTCTGTGTGTCTTTTGTTGATTCTGTGTTTGTGTGTGTGTGTGTTTTGTTGATTCTGTGTTTGTCTCTGTGTGTTTTGTTGATTCTGTATTTGTCTGAGTGTATTTTGTTGATTCTGTATTTGTCTGTGTGTTTTGTTGATTCTGTGTTTGTGTGTGTGTGTTTTGTTGATTCTGTGTTTGTAAGTAAGTAAGTAAGTATGGAGATTTTTATAGCGCTTTCTATGGACTCAAAGCGCTTCACAAATTTGAAAAGGAGGAGTAAAGTGGTGAAATGGGAGGGGAGAACACATTTTCAACAAAATACATAATACAAGAAATACACATAAACACATACATGCAGGCATGCACGCGTGTGCAGCAACGAATGCAGACACACACACGCACACACAAACACACCCACACACAAACACCCACGCGCGCACCCACACGCACACACACCCACGCACGCATACAATAGAACAAGAAAATTCAGGTTTCAAAAGTACTGGCGGAATAAGTGAGTTTTCAGGTTGGATTTAAAGGAAGAGAGAGAGGGGCTGTGGCGGAGAGAGTGAGGCAGGGAATTCCACTCAACAGCAGCAGAGTATGAGAAGGAACGACCACCATGTTGCTTTCTATTGAATCCGGGGACACGGAATATTCTGTCGTCAGAAGCGGAACGTAAAGAACGAGAAGGAACATAGACTTGAAATAGATCAGATATATACGCTGGAGCAGTGCCCGAGATGACATGAAAAGAAATACAAGCAGATTTGTACTTAATTCTTTGTTCGATCGGAAGCCAGTGGAGTTGTTTAAAGAGAGGTGTGCAATGGTGTGATTTGCGAGCTTTGAAAATTAATTTGGCTGCAGAGTTTTGAACCTGTTGAAGGGGTTTGAGAAGAGTCTTGGGACAGCCGAGAAGTAAGGAGTTGCAATAATCTAATCTAGACAGAATACAAGCAGTTACAAGTGTTTTTGTTGCTTCATATGTGAGGTAATGACGTATGGAACTGATTTGTCGGAGTTGGATGTATGCGGCCTGACACGTTTTCATGATCTGATGTTTCATAGTTAGATGAGAATCAAGAAAGAATCCAAGATAGCGTGACTGTTCAGAGAAATCAACAATAGAATCTTCGAAACGAATGTTAGAGGGAAGGTCAGAAGAGATAGCAGGACTGGGAGAAAAGTGCATTGCTTCGGTTTTTCCTTGGTTTAGCTTGAGGCGACTATCGTCCATCCAGGTTTTTATGTCAGAAACAGAGTCTTGCAATGATTGAATAAGTGAAGAGTAATTTGAAGGGGATTCAGAGTTGTTTAACTGTGTATCATCAGCAAACATTTGATGATGAATAGAATGATCAGTGATAAGATTTGAAAGTGGAGTCGTGTATAGTGAGAAAAGAACAGGGCCCAGTACGGAGCCCTGCGGGACACCAAAATCCAGGGTTGTTTCGTGTGAACGGGAGTTGTTTACAACAACAAACTGTTTTCGATTTGATAGATAGGACGAGAACAAGTCGAGTGCACAGCCTTTGATACCAAAGACGTGTTCCAGACGGTGGAGGAGGATACTATGGTCAATAGTATCAAATGCGGCTGAAAGATCCAAAAGAAGAAGAACGGAAATTTTGTTTTCATCTAGAGATGTCAAAAGATCATTTACGACTCGCAGAAGGACAGTTTCGGTGCTATGGCCTGCTCTATAGGCTGATTGAAAAGGACTTAGCAGATTGTTAGCAGTGAGGTGAGAAGAAAGCTGATGAAGGATTAGACGTTCAATGATTTTGGACAGAAACGGAAGGTTTGAAATAGGTCTATAGTTCTTTAGCTCATTTGGGTCGAGATTATTCTTTTTCAGGAGTGGTTTCACAAGTGCAGTTTTAAATTCAGTAGGGAATGTACCGGTAGACAAGGAGTGATTGAAAATATTCGTGATGGTGGGCAAAAGAGTGTCTATATGTTTCACAAGGAGGGAAGTTGGCAACGGGTCCAACTCGCATGACTTGGGTGTTGCCTGTAAAATTACCTTGCGTACTTCGTCTTTGGAGACGGGACGGAAGTCAGAAAAAGGAATGCCAGAAAACGCAAAGTTTGCTGGGCCACTGTCTGTGTGAGCAGTCGGTGCAGGAAAAGTGTTGCGAATATCAACGATTTTCTTTTTGAAGAAATCTGCAAATAGATTTGGAAGAGAACAAATATCAGTTACGTTGTTCGGCAACAGCTTCGGTTTAGATTTTCCGAGCAGAAAAGAAGTGGTTTGGAACATTTGTTTACAAGATGTTGCAGTGGACACAAGAGAAGAATAGAAAGAGGTTTTTGCGCGTTGAACAAGGTCAATAACTTTTGCTTTGGCTACATCGTAGATTTGTTTGTGGACGGTCAAGTGCGATGCGCGCCACGCGCGCTCTGCCTTTCTGCGCTCTCTTTTTAGTTCACGCATCTCGGCAGCCACAGCGCTGTACCAGGGACTGGTTTTGTCGCCGCGGACGCGTCGCCGGCGAATAGGCGCATGAACATCTAGCGTATTTAACAAAGTTTCATTTAGATCAGAGAGGTCTTTTGTTGATTCTGTGTTTGTGTGTGTGCATTTTGTTGATTCTTGTTCGTGTGTGTGTGTTGTGTTGATCTGTATTTGTCTGTATGTGTTTTGTTTATTCTGTATTTGTGTGTCTTTTGTTGATTCTGTATTTGTGTGTGTGTGTTTTGTTGATTCTGTGTTTGTGTGTGTGTCTTTTGTTGATTCTGTGTTTGTGTGTGTCTTTTGTTGATTCTGTGTTGGTGTGTGTCTTTTGTTGATTCTGTGTTTGTGTGTGTCTTTTGTTGATTCTGTGTTGGTGTGTGTGTGTGACTTTTGTTGATTCTGTGTTTGTGTGTGTCTTTTGTTGATTCTGTGTTGGTGTGTGTCTTTTATTGATTCTGTGTTTGTGTGTGTCTTTTGTTGATTCTGTGTTGGTGTGTGTGTGTGACTTTTGTTGATTCTGTGTTTGTGTGTGTCTTTTGTTGATTCTGTGTTTGTGTGTGTTTTGTTGATTCTGTGTTGGTGTGTGTGTCTTTTGTTGATTCTGTATTTGTGTGTGTGTGTTTTGTTGATTCTGTGTTTGTGTGTCTTTTGTTGATTCTGTATTTGTGTGTGTGTGTCTTTTGTTGATTCTGTGTTTGTGTGTGTGTCTTTTGTTGATTCTGTATTTGTCTGTATGTCTTTTGTTGATTCTGTTTCTTCAAGACCTTGTCAGCACATGGGGGTTTCATGGGCTCTACCAGCAGATTTGGATGGAGGGCATACGAAATTGTCTGACTGAACAAACTCCAGAGTCTATGATGTTTTTCAGATTCAAGACTTAATTTTTTGCTAATTCTGTTCAGTCAAGTGATCTGTGTTGACGATGTTGTTCTTGTTGTGTATGTGGTTGGATGGAAGAGAGAAGTAAAGCTGCGGCAGTGACCAGCCTCAACCACCATCATGTGAAACAGCTGGGCTGGGACTACCACTCAAGAATTGCCTGTTCAGCCTTAGTTAACACTGTTCTACATCCAACTGAGTCCATAACTGGGCACATCCAATGTGAAATCAGATAGACGGAACCATCGTTAATATTGTTGTTGTTTGTGATGTGATTCTGTTTTAACCCTTTGACTTCTGCACCTTATCCATCAGCATCCTGCATTGTCAGTCATGCTGGCAAAGCAAAAACTTGACCCTTTGACTCTCTCACCCTATCCACTAGCTTCCTGCAGAAAGCCGATGGATAGGGTGAAGGAGTCATAGGGTTGAAGTTTTTGCAGCTGGTGGATAGGGTGCAGGAGTCAAAGGGTTAATATGATTTGTAAATTGATCAAATTGACTTACAGAAAAATTTTTTTAAAGAAGCAAAACCAACGAGAAAGGATTACTTTCAGGCTAGTTAGCATCAACTTTCCTTGTTGACCAAAGGCAGTACAGTGCTGGGAAGTTAGTTCCTGTCAATTAACATGCACATAGGTGATGACGATAAAACGCCAAACCAAGAGAAGTTCATATATACCTGTCTCTTTAATAGAAGTGATGTGTCATTTGAGACGTTTTTCTAACATCTTTCATCCATGGATATTTTCTCCTCCTCAGATGTTGATCAATGTAAGGTGCTGATCATTGATCAGTGCCCTGATTTGCTTGCCAAGTGTGTTCTAATGGTTATGTACATTATGTGAAATTTTGTCTTATGAAGTTGTTAAGTATCATATGTGAGCATCTGTATCTGTGTGTTTGTCTGTTTGTTGCTGTTGATTGTTTTTTGTTGTGTTTGTCAGTTTGTTTCTGTGTATTTGTATTTTGCTTTTGTATACTGTCAAGAAAGAAAGAAATTTGATTTGGTATCAGAATTGAGAGAACATGAACTGGATTTTATTTAAAATAGGCCATAGCCCAATTTGGAGGGGGTGGATTTAACTAGACTCGCGTCCATTCATATATGTGTGATAGGTACACTTATATTATGGCTTCTTTCAAAAGTTATTCAAGCATTAAACATTATCAAACAGCATGAAACCTTAGCAAACAGTATTTAAATATCATTCCATTAGTACCATAGTTGAGAGAGGACAGAAGAAGGGGAGAAAGTTTACTCAGGCACAAGTCTCATTTTTACCACCATTGTCCCTTCCGTTGACACTGCCATGAACCACTGACACCAAAGATCCCAAGATGACTTATCTCTGACACACATCTCATTTTTACCATCATGGTCACCTCCAGTGACATTCCCATGAACTACCAAAGCCAAAGACCCCAACGTGATTTATCTCAGGCACACATCTCATTTTTACCACCACGGTCACCTCCAGTGACATTCTCATGAACCTCTGACACCTAAGATCCCGACATGACTTATCTCAGACACACATCTCAGTTTTACCATCATGGTCACCCCCAGTGGCATTCCCATGAACCACTCACACCAATGACCCCAACATGACTTAGTCACGCATCTCATTCTTACCACCACGGTCACTTCTAGTGACACTACCATGAACCACTGACATCAAAGAGCCCAACATGACATCCCAGTCACATGTCTCATTTTTACCACCACGATCACCTCCAGTGACATTCTCATGAACCACTCACACCAACGACCCCAACATGACTTATCTTAGGCACATGTC
Organism: Monoplex corrugatus; assembly: GCA_030674185.1. Classification (NCBI taxonomy): domain Eukaryota; kingdom Metazoa; phylum Mollusca; class Gastropoda; order Littorinimorpha; family Ranellidae; genus Monoplex; species Monoplex corrugatus. Next base: position 87,479,710 of record CM060310.1, on the reverse strand, counting down.
TCATTTTTACCACCACGGTCACCTCCAGTGACACTGCCATGAACCACTCACACCAAAGATCCCAACATGACTTATCTTAGGCACATGTCTCATTTTTACCACCACGGTCACCTCCAGTGACACTGCCATGAACCACTCACACCAAAGACCCCAACATGACTTACCTCAGACACACGTCTCATTTTTACCACCATGGTCACCTCCATGATACTGCCATGAACCACTCATACCAAAAACCCCAACATGACATCTCGTACACACGTCTCATTTTTACCGTCATGGTCCCCTCCAGTGACATTCCCATGAACCGTTGACACCCAGATTGATCCCAGATCCCAACAGGCACATGTCTCATTTTCACCACCACAGTCACTTCCAGTGATACTGCCATGAACCACTGACACCAAAAACCCCAACATGACTTATCTCAGACACATGTCTCATTTTCACCACCTCAGTCACCTCCATTGACACTGCCATGAACCACTGACATCAAAGACTGCGACATCAAAGACCCCAACACGACATGTCGCAGGCATATGTCACATTTTCACCATCACAGTCACTTCCAGTGACACTGCCATTAACCACTGACACCAAAGACCCCACCATGATTTATCTTGGACACGTCTCATTTTCACCGCCAGTCACCTCCAGTGACATTCCCATGAACCACTGACACCAAAGATCTCAGATCCCAACATGACTTATCTCAGGCACACGTCTCATTTTCACCATCACAGTCACCTCCAGTGACATTGCCATGAATCACTTACATCAAAGATCCCAACATGACTTATCTCAGGCACACGTCTCATTTTCACCATCACAGTCACCTCCAGTGACATTGCCATGAATCACTGACATCAAAGATCCCAACATGACATCTCAGGCACACGTCTCATTTTCACCATCACAGTCACCTCCAGTGACATTGCCATGAATCACTGACATCAAAGATCCCAACATGACTTATCTTAGGCACACGTCTCATTTTTACCACCATGGTCACCTCCAGTGACATTCCCATGAATCACTGACACCAAAGACCCCAACATGACTTATGTCAGGCACATGTCTCATTTTACCACCACGGTCACCTCCAGTGACACTGCCATGAACCACAGATACCAAATATCACAACATGACAGCCCAGGCTTATCTTGTTTTTACCATCACAGTCACCTCTGTTGACACTGCTATGACCTGCTGACATTAAAGATCCCAACATGACTTACCTCAGGCACATGTCTCATTTTTTGTTCCCCAGGCTGTGGGTTGACTCTGGAGTCATTTTGCTACATGCCAAGCATGGAAGGGGAGAGCATCAACAAGGAAACGCGTTGCCATGTGACAGAATACACATGGAACATCTTCTGTCTTCTTTCGGACATCATCGACGTCGCTCTCATCAAGCTGGACATCCCGGTCATCATTTCTGATGATTGCCCTCCAGATCTGGGTCAGTTTGATTGCATTTCTTGTTTGTATCGGAGATAAGTATATTGTTATTTTTGTTCTATCATTTGTGCTGTTTGTGCTATAGCCATGTGCTACAATAAAATGGTGAAATGAAAGTGAGGTTGAAGCAGACAGCAATTTTTAGAACAACCTTGTCCATGAGAGTTACTTTCCCTTCCTATGTAAATCTGGAGAAAAAGGAAAATATTAAAAGAGAGCACTTATAAGCTCTGCCTGAGTAATTTATGCATTGCGATGTTTGTTGTAATATAAACATTTCTTAGTACAAATGTTAAGGTAAAATTGCTTGTGTTTCCTTTTAAGTTAATGAATTTCATCGTACAGTCATTCAACACTATTCATATTCACGACAAGGAAACTGTTATGATCATCGGAAATTTGCAAAATCAGGATATAATTTATGGACATTTTAACAGTATGATTGAAAATTTAGTATTGTAATCCTCCATTTAAAATAAAAAATTCTTGAATAATGATTAGTATTATGCTTGCATTGAAGCAAGTTTTAGTTATAGGGATCACCAAAGCTACTTGCCATTCGTCAGAAAAATAGATTAAAATTCTGACCATGCAAAGTTGGACTTAAATACACAAATTTTATTGATATTCTTATTTCTTATATAAGTAAACTTAATATTATAATGAATAGTTGTCAAGTAATCAGCTCCCCCAGGGGGTAGCCAGGGGCTCTGTCAGTGTAAACAGTATCCCCACCTTCTGGAAATTCTGTGAAATTCTGTGCTAGAAATTTCCTATTTTCTCTCACTCTCTTTGTTTCTGCCTTCTCCTTTACTTTCTGTCATTTCTTTTTGTCATTTTCTTCCTTGATGGTCCATTCATCTGCATGTGTTACATATTTTCTTTTAGTATTGATAACTGGATACATGTATTGAATGCATTTTTGGCTCCGAGGAAATGAGATGTGCAAAAGCAATTTTAGGTAATTTAGGCCCATTTATGTATATATATGTTTTGGTGTCCTTAGTTATGTTTACGTTTGTGTTCAGGTTTGTTTGTTTAATCCCCCTGGTGATAAATTGGATAGAGTGGTCATCGCCAGGGACATATCGTTAGATTAAATCTGCAAATGTGTACTTAATAATTTTCTTTTCTTTTGTTTTTTGTTTTTTCTGTAGTGAGATATGGTATACTTGTTAAGATGTTATAGTCCTGATAATGATGATGAATACTATCATTATCATAGAAGCAGTAGCAGTAGTATTAGTAGTAGCAGTAGTAGCAGTAGTAGTAGGAGTCATAGTAGTAGTAGTAGTAGATTCAGTATATAAACTCATCCACTGGATGCACATGTTGATAGTGATGGTTATTGTTCTTATATTTTGTTTATTTTTCTCATTTTTCAGTGAATTAATCTACTGGATGTATGTGATGATGATGATAATGATGATGGTGACAATATAATGATGATGATTATGATGATGATGATGGTGATTGTGATCGTTCTTATTTTTCATTATCCAGTGAATTGATCCTTTGGGTGTATGTGGTGATTATGATAATGATATTGATCATGATAGTTTTTAGTTATCATTGTTCAGTGAATTGATCCATTGGATGTATGTAATGATGCTTATGTTGATGATGATGATGAGGGATGATGATGATGGTGATGATGATATTGATGAATAAGATCATTCTTATCTATCATCATTCAGTGAGTTCATCCATTGGCTGTATGTGATGATGATGATGGTGGTGATGATGATGATGATGATGATGATATTGATAATCATAATCATTCTTATCTATCATCATTCAGTGAGTTTATCCATTGGCTGTATGTGATGATATTGATGATGATGGTACTTACGATCATTCTTATTTATGATTTTTCAGTGAACTCATCCATTGGCTGTATCCATGACTGGCACTCGCTGACAGATGAGGACGATCGTCAGACAATATGCACATTGTGCAATATGTGTTGTGAGCATGGCAGTCGCTGCCCATATAAGGGCATGGCATGTCAGAGGCTGCGTCAGTCCGGCTGTGACACCAAGGTCACTGGCTGTAAAGATTGTGGCATCTGCAAGTCGTGTGCCGATGAACTTTGGGTGAGTGTGAGATGTGAATTGAGGAGGAGATGGGTGTTTTAATTTAGCTTTTTCATAAAGTTAAGGTCTATATGTCATCATTTCCTATTGAAATCCTCTCATGGGAATGCCAGGGGCTCTTTCATTATTAATAGTATCCCCACCTTCTGGAAATTCTGTGCTAGAAATTTCCTTTTTTCTGTCACCCGATTTGTTTCTGCCTTGCTCTTTTGCTTTATGTCATTTCTTTCTATCATTTTCTGCCTTGCTGGTCCATTCACCTGTATGTGTTCTTTAAAGCCTCGCATACTTTGTCTTATTCTCTTAGGATTGGTAATTGGGTGCATGTATTAACTGCATTTTTGGCTCTAAGGAAGTGTGATGTGCAGAAGCAATTTCAGGTAATTCAGGCTCGTTTTTATTCATGTTTTAGTCTCCTTAAACATGTTTACATTTGTAGGCTGGTTTGTGTTTTTAAACCCTCTGCTGGTAAATTGAACAGAAGGGCTAGTGCCATGGACATACCTCAAATTATGAGTGAGAATGCATTTGATATTTGTAAATTTTCCTTTCTAGTATATTTTTTTCAGTGAGGTGTTGTGTATGTTTTGAAATGGTTATAGCTCCGATATGGGTCTGCACAGTTGGGCTTTAAACAGTGAGAATTTTCATGAGCAAAGAGTGACAGGGATGCTTTCATCTTTACTTTTGTTCTTGATATGGCTCCGCACCGGCCACAGGTGGTTGAATGTCCATATGAACTATGAGTTCAGACTGTCGCCTTCATCAACTGGTGCCTTTGGTCAAGAGGACCAGACAGTTGTATATCTGATGCGGCGATGTGCTGCTTCTGTAGGGTAGAGAGACAGGAGACACCACTCCATGGTAGTAAGCAGGAACTTAAAATAATGGTCACATTCATCGCCAGAAGTGACCTGACTATGTCCACAGTGAAGGAAAGAAGAAAAAGACTTTGCCTTTCACCTTATGTATGATTTTCCGAAATGTGCATGTGGCTTCTTGTGATATGGTTTTCTGTGTATTCTGTGAAGTTTCTGTGGTTTGATTTTCCAAAGTTATTATAGATAGACAGTTTGTTCTTCTTTTATATGTATATATGTTTTTTTCATTGTCAACAACAGAACGTAAAAGTATATGTATGCTGTTGGTATGAATATGTGTATCTGTGTATCTGGAATGTCTTCATGTTTTATTTTGTTTAAATTTTGTCCTTTAGAAACATAGTATTTCATTTCATGAACGTAGAATATTAATCTGACAACAATGATGTTAAGAATCTTTTCTGTATATGCATGCTTGTTTGATTTGTTCTTACAAAGTCACCCATAAGCTGCATTTTGTACATTTACTTTTTTTGCATGCCTGAAAAATGTACATGAACTGTTTATCAAAATATCTGAAAGATGTAAAATTTATCAAAATACCTGAAAAATATACAGACTGTACAGTTTATCTAATACCTGAAAGATGTACATGTCATTTTGAAATACCTGAATACATGTACAGTTTATTGAAATACCTGAAAGAGTACATGTACAGTTTATTGAAATACCTGAAAGATGTACATGTACAGTTTATTGAAATACCTGAAAGATGTACATGTACAGTTTATTGAAATACCTGAAAGAGTACATGTACAGTTTATCGAAATACCTGAAAGATGTACATGTACAGTTTTATTGAAATACCTGAAAGATGTACATGTACATTTATTGAAATACCTGAAAGATGTACATGTACATTTATTGAAATACCTGAAAGATGTACATGTACAGTTTATTGAAATACCTGAAAGATGTACATGTACAGTTTATTAATACCTGAAAGATGTACATTACAGTTTATTAATACCTGAAAGATGTACATGTACAGTTTATTGAAATACCTGAAAGACGTACATGTACAGTTTATTGAAATACCTGAAAGATGTACATGTACAGTTTATTGAAATACCTGAAAGACGTACATGTACAGTTTATTGAAATACCTGAAAGACGTACATGTACAGTTTATTGAAATACCTGAAAGATGTACATGTACAGTTTATTGAAATACCTGAAAGACGTACATGTACAGTTTATTGAAATACCTGAAAGACGTACATGTACAGTTTATTGAAATACCTGAAAGATGTACATGTACAGTTTATTGAAATACCTGAAAGACGTACATGTACAGTTTATTGAAATACCTGAAAGACGTACATGTACAGTTTATTGAAATACCTGAAAGACGTACATGTACAGTTTATTGAAATACCTGAAAGACGTACATGTACAGTTTATTGAAATACCTGAAAGATGTACATGTACAGTTTATTGAAATACCTGAAAGATGTACATGTACAGTTTATTGAAATACCTGAAAGATGTACATGTACAGTTTATTGAAATACCTGAAAGATGTACATGTACAGTTTATTGAAATACCTGAAAGACGTACATGTACAGTTTATCAAAATATCTGAAAGACCTACAGACTGCAAAATATGTTTTGTTTCTGTACTTTGAAGATTTCAGGAGATTCTGTGTTTTAAGATCTGTAAATGTGGGATTAGCCATTTTGAGAAAACAAGCTTGAAAGAATTTGATTACACATCTAACTGAAGTCTTTAACAACAAGTCAACAAAAATTGACTAAAACTTTTCAGTTAAACTAGAGTATAATTTGTAATTTCATGCATTGAGTCAGTTTTGGTGTCTTTTATTGGTCTATGTTTTACTGCCAGGATAGTATAATTGCCTGCATCAAAAATGGCAAAGTTAGCATTAAAATAATTTTTTGTGACATTTGAGTTTTTTTCTTATTAGAACATGTGAATGGAAAATGATAGAAAGGACTTCTGTGCATCTCATACTACACTACAAAAATCCCTCCTTCTGATACTTGGTCACTTTTCCAGGCCTGTAGTGTGATTAGGCTTGTATAACTTGTGGGTGGTCTTATGAGAGTGGGTCACATACAGTTTTATTTCGAGCTTTTTTGAACATTACTGTTGTTTACATGCTTAACCCTTTGACTTTTGCACCCTGTCCACCAAATGCAAAAACTTAATCCTTCGATTCCCTCACCCTATTCACCAGCCCTGCAGGAAGCTGGTGGATGTGGTGAGGAAATCAGAGGGTTAAGTTTTTGCTTTTGCTAGCATTGTTGGCAAAGCGAGATACTGGTGGACAGGGTGCGGGAGTCGATGGGTTAGGTATATAAACAAAAGGACAATTTTGACTGTGACTGTTTTGTTGTCAGACGATTCGATCATTCCTCCGTCCTTGCTGTGAAGTGTCGAGCAATGAGCTGACAAGAAACCAGCGGGCGGTGTCGCTCAACTCGACCACTTTTGATGAAGTGACCTGTATCAACTTTGACTCCCTGGTGACCCCAGTCTGCTTGCAGAAGACGTAAGAGCATCATTGTATTTTAAGTTCCAGTTTCTTTTAGGTTTCTGTTTGTTAGATTATTTTTTTAATTGATATTTGTTGAATATGTTTCTTAATTGATATTTGTTGGATACATTATAAGTTTTGTTTTTGGTTCAATTAAACTTATTTAGCATGTTTTGGTTAAATTAAAATTATTTCACATTTTCAAAAATTCACAAAAGCATATTAAGCACTTTGTATGAGGAAAGAGGAATTAGAACACCTGGTTACAACAGGAAAGCTGGAAGCAAAGAGAACACCAGGTAGACCCAGAGAGAAAATATTGGACTGACTTGCAGGGTGGCTGAAGATAGAGAGGATGGGTCATGTACTTGCAATGACAGGGGATAGATTCATGTGGAGGGCCATGATCACCAACACCAAGCAGCAGGGCATGATGATGATGATATTTGCATAGACACCTGGATTCCATTGGATGCAGTGTGCAGGTGGGTAATGTCAGACTTCCTGTTGGAAGGTCTGGGTTTGGGTGTACCTGGGTACCTCCCGCCTGATGAGTAAAGCGTGGAGGTTTTTCCAGACTCCGAGATCAAGATGTATGTAGACCTGCCATTCCATAAAGTCTCTTTGTTTGCTTATGCATGCAGAATGTCAAATATCATAGCACAATCCTTAAGTCTTGTCTGGTGGCTTATGGAAACATGAAAACACTCAGTAGGCGCACCCAGCTAAGGTAGAGTAAGCAGGCTGTGCAGCAATATTCTGCCTGCACAGTGGTGGTTAAAAACATGTATATACTCATTTCTTTAAAAAAAATTACCAACGTACATGAGGCTTCCAAGTGAACAGCCAGCATACAAAGCTTATACCACGAAAAGGCATGGATCCAAAAGAAGGGGGCATCCTAGAAAAAGATGGATAGAAAGTATGAAAGAAAAAACAAACTATGGCATATGCTACCCATCTGGCACACATCCAAAAGCTGCCTCTCCCCTTGCCACTTAATGACACAAGGAGACAGAAAAAGACAAAGAAAGAAGGAAGACCAGCATATGTACATACGCGAGACAAAATCTAAACCTAGTTTCACACATATACAACATAATGGGAAAAATCAGCAACAGAATTATGATAAAATGGATGATTTGGGATGAGAATAAAAGTACCGTAACATATTTGTGGTACACATTGTTGCGGTTCTAAGAATTATACAAGCAAGAACATACAACATCTTGATACATGTTATTTTTCATTGTGTATATTTGCATCTAAATATGCATAACAACGTGTGTGCGTGTACATGTACATATACTTGTGTTTGTCTGTGCATATATTTGTCTATGTTCATGTGTATGCATAAGTCCATGTGTATAATTTGTATAAAATCAATGGTCACATCATTATCATCATTATGTGTGCTGCTGCATGGTATTTGTGATCATGGCCCACCATATAAATCTATCTGTGTCGCTGCTAGTACATCTCCCTCTCTTTCTGTCTTCATCCACTTCGCTGATCCATCCAGCATTTTCTCCCTGGGTCTACCTGGTGCTCTTTTTCCCTCCAGCTTTCCTGTTGTGACTAGGTGCTCAAATTTCTCTTGCCTTATAAGATGTCCTATAAATGTTGCTTGTCTTTTCCTAATCTTTTTTATTAATGTTCTTTTTGTGGTCGCATATGTAGACGATACATTTCTGGGCAGGATGTAATTGAATAATTTGTGTTTTTATTGCACAAGTAAACATACTTCCATACAGGATCCAGAAAAAACATGAAAATAGAATCAGAACGCGTACTTAACACAACAAGACTAGACAGGTGCACATTTTTGGCCAACTGGTCTTTGTCAAGCGTAAATGTAAGATAACAAATGAACTCCAAATACAAAGTTAGGAGAAAAAGACTGAAACTTCCCTGCTGCTTCGTCCAGTGGGGGAAGACTCCCACCAGACGAAGCAGTAGGGAAGTTTCAGTCTTTTTCTCCTAATTTTGTATTTGTGTTTGTGATCTTACATTCACACTTGACAAAAGCCGGTTGGCCGAAAATTTGTGCCTGTCTTGTCTGGTTGTATTAAATACGCGTTCTGATTCTATTTTCATGTTTTTCTGGTTCCTGTTTGCTTGAACGCGGGCAGTCGCACTTGTTTTGGATTTTGTATACTTCTGTACAGTCAACATATGACAGAGTTGTGTAACTTGTTCCAATAGGGAGGGAGCCTCAGAATCCTACATTCAGGTGTTCCCTGGCCCTGCTGTGGAGATTCCCAACTACGACCGTCTGGAACAGTACAACAAGCAGACCAACTTTGGCAACAAGACCTTCAAACAGGGAGACTCTGTTATGGTCAAGCTGGAGTCGCTCAAGGTAATACTGCCTTCTAAGTGGGTGGGAATATGTCCTCACCTGCCCAGTGCTATGTTTTCAGCGTAACCTGCTGTGCCTGACCACAATCTGCTACATTCTCACTTTTATTTACGAATTATTGTTCTTAGAGAAAAATAATCAAATAGAGGTTTACCTATGTGTGTGTGTGTGTGTGTGTGTGTGTGTGTGTGTATGTGTGTGTGTGTGTGTGTGTGTGTGTGTGTGTGTGTGTGTGTGTGTATGTGTGTGTGTGTGTGTGTGTGTGTGTGTGTGTGTGTGCGCGCGCGCGTGCTCGTGCGCAGATGTGTAGAATATCTGGCCATGATGCCAACATGTAGAACTAAAATGTTTGCTTGTGAAGTCATGTTCAAAAACAGAATTGGCCAACTTCTATTCAAACTGGTCATGTTTCTTTTTTCCATGAATTTGGCTGCTTCAGTATGAGCCATTGAGAATCATGCTTTCAAACAAACCTGGCACTATTGTGAAGTTTGGTGGATTGATTTAAACTTCATCTTATCAGCACAAAAAGATGATGACGTTCCCTCCCTTGGGTTTAAAACAGCAGAAACTGATGCAGAAGTACATGTAGTTGGAGGACTATGCACAGAAGTATCCTTGCATCATCCACCCGTTTGTCAACATGCACTGTGCGTGACACACAATAAAATGTAAGTTTGAAAGTTGTATTTTCCTTCAGGTTTTACTGCTGTAATTTCTCTTCTGAGACTTTGGAAGCTTATCACAACAATAGTGTTAGTTTTTTCAGTTGCTGTTTTTCTAAAAATATATTTCAGGGACTGAATTCTTAGCACGCTGGGCATGATTGTTGGATGATTGTTTTGGTGAATGATGAGGTTGCATGCTTTGATTTGATTCTTGTATCAAGATTTGGTGTCTTGTAAATGTCAGTATTAATATCTTAGGGTGTCTGAAATGTGGTTTTTGGTAAGTATTTTCTTAAAGGGAGGAAATCAGTATAGATTTGCTTACCTTGTGAGTGTACATGTGCAAAGTTTGTCTTTTTTAAGTTTGCTTAGGCCTAAAGCATGTTGGTCCAACTCAACAACATGTGGAAGGACAGAGGCATACTAAGTGGCCTGAAAATTAGATTTTTAAAATATTTTATCTGGCCAATCATGATTTATAGATGCGTATCTTGGATTCTGAGAAAAGCTGATTGCAGAAGAATTGAGGCAGCAGAGATGTGGTTTTATCAGAGGCTACTACGTGTCAAATGGACAGACAGAAGAAGCAATGAAAGTGTCCTGGAAAAACTTGATACCACCAGAAAACTACTAGAAGATTTAAATATATTGGCCATGTGTCTTGCAGCAAGAATATGGACCTCATGGCAACCATCTTTTAAGGAAAAACAGTGGCAAAAAGGAAGAAAGGCAGACCTCCAATCTCATACATTGAGAACATAACCAAGATCATTGGCCTAAATATTCAAGAAATTGTCCACAAAAGTCAAGAGTAGCCTAGAGGAAGGTGGTGACAAAGTGTGTTGTGGCCAACACCGTACCCAGTGACTCCAATAGGTGAGACAGGTGAGACTAGTGGTGAAGCTTCAGCCGGCTTGGTTTGAGAGATCCCTGAGGCATACAAGCCACAAGCCCCCCTCCTCTCTGACCATGATTTTTGAGTTTGTTCAAGAGGGATTCAGTACACTTGGACAGACCTGTGTGTGCTTCCTCTCAGATCTGCCAGCTATTATCTGGCAAACAATCTGAGCCTGTGTAAAACCCTATTCTCTGGCAAGGTCTTGAAATGGTGATGGGGCAGAAAGACCTCTGTAACACTAAGCTGACATCCCCAGAATAATGGAAACATTAAGATGGGCAGCGAACAGACCAGTTTGTTTTTAGTTTTTTTCCCCATTAATATTGTGGTCTGGGATTGAACTCGACATATCATGTCTTGAGTCCCAAACCCCATCAAAAGAAACAGCCAGCTCGCAAATATGACTAGGTGTTGGATCAGTCATCTTGCTGGCAACATTTCTACCTTTCCTGTGGTCTTCGCCAGGCCGAGTGGTTGTTTTGTATGCCTAGTCCTGCCACTTCTGGTTGAGTATTCATTGTTGTATGATTAGTGGAAACAATCATGACATTTTAATTAACATAGTTCCATAGAAAATGTGAAAGATTTCAAATATCTTGCTTCTGTAAAAACTGATGATGGAACCTGCTCCAGAGACATCAAAATAAGAATTGGAGTGGCAAAACAAAAAATGGTCCAACTCAACAACATCTGGAAGACAGAGGCATACCAAATGGCCTGAAAGTTAGACTTCTAAAATGTTTGATCTGGCCAGTCATGATTTATGGCTGTGAAGCGTGGACTGAGAAAAAGTGATAGCGGAAGATTTGAGGCAGCAGACATGTGTTTTATGAGAGACTGCTATGCATCAGGTGAACAGATGGAAGAACTGATGAAAGTGTTCTGGAAGAACATGATACCACCAGAAAACTACTAGCAAACATCAACGAGAAGACTAAGATATATTGACCATGTGTCACACAGTGAGAACACGGATCTCATGGCAACCATCTTTCAAGGAAAAACAGTGGCAAAAAGGAAGAAAGGCAGACCTCCAATCTCCTACATCGAGAACATAACCAAAAACAATGGCCTAAATATTCAAGAAATTGTCCACAAAAGTCAAGACAGGGCAGACTGGATGGAGACGGTGGTGACAAAGTGTGCAGCAGCCAACACTGAACCCAATGACACCAACAGAGGAGACAGATATGATTCTGCATTCCCAGATTGTATTTTTCTATTTATTTGCTTGTGACAAAAATTCCTTTTTTTGCACATTTTGTCTGGTTGTGAAAAACTTCCTTTTTTACTGTTTAAATTTGAAAACAAAGAATTTTTATTTTAGTTTTTGAATTCAACAACTTCTTTAGGTTTTAGATTGTCATGTACAAAGCTGTGCTGTATCAGAAATAAATTCTATAGGGGAGCTAAGGGCTTGTTGGGTACTGTTCCTTAAGGGGTATGTTGATGTATAGATGATTCTAGTGAATGGATAGTGTAGATCTAATATAATAATAATAATATACAATATTTTATATAGCGCAAAATCTTGATAAAATCAAATCTAAGCGCTAAAACAGACACACACGCACGCACGCACACACACGCACGCATGCACGCACGAACGCACGCACACACACACACACACACACACGCACACGCACACGGCTATAAATGAGGAGAAAGAATAAAAGCAATGGAAAATTATAGAGAGCATATTATATACAATTTATATTACAATGTGATTCCCCTCCGAGTGGAGACAGGCTGCAGAGGGGATTGAGTGAGGTCAGGATTTTATGCAGAGGAGAAAAGGTGAGTTTTGAGAGCGGACTTGAAGGAGACAAAAGTAGGTTGCTGACGGACTGAGAGAGGAAGTTTTTCCAGGAAAGTGGACCAGAAACAGAGAAGGCTCGTGGACCATAGGTATTGAGCTTAGTGTGTGGAAAGCGAAAAGTCAGAGGATCGGAGGCAGAGCGGATGGTGCGTGAGGGAACATAGATCTAGTAGGCTTGATCTACTAATCTTTTGATGCATAGATGATTCTACTGACAGAATATGTAGATATACATCCTTTGATGCATCGATTCTACTGACAGAATACATGTAGATATACAACATCCTATAGTTATCTAGAGTGCCACATGTTTGAACTGTGACACATCTCCAGTGCAGTTTGTGTGCAGGCTGTGGTATTTTACCTTAAGTACTTACTTCAGATGTTTTGTTATATGCTGTTTTTGTATTCACATCTCTGTGCATATATATATAATATATATATATGTATATATATATATGTGTGTGTGCATGTGCATGTGCATACATGTGTGCTCATGTATATATGTGTGTGTGTGTATATGTGTGTGTGTGTGTGTGTGTGTGTGTGTGTGTGTGTGTGTGTGTGTGTGTGTGTATACAACAGATGACGAAAGAACAAGCAGAAGAGGAGGAGGAAGAAGCTCAACTAGAGATCAAACCTGTCTATCATACTGTCTTCTGCCGTGAGTCCAGGGTGTGGCATGACACAGGCATTTTGTGGTGAGTGTTGGTCATACACACACACACACACACACACACACACACACACACACACACACACACACACACACACACACACACACACACACACACACACACACACACACTCACTCACACACACACACACACACATACACACACACACACACACCAATTGGTGTAGTATAGTGAATAATGCAACAGACTACCGGCTGGAAGGTTGTGGATTCGATTCCCTTTCGGGCCTTTCAAAATCATTGTGGGATTTTTTGGCTTCAACCAGCTCCTTCCCAGAGTTGAATGTGCTATGGGCTCATTGGGAAGACTTGGACCACTTATTTCAGTCTCATCCACTTCACGGACACTCAGATCTATTGACCAACACCACAGGTGGTATTGGTATCTCTCAGGCCTGGTTGATGCTTGATGCCAGGATATATTATAATTGTAGGTGTAGAGTACAGCCCTTTTACGCTCTCTCAATCCTAGATGGAACTTTGTAGCACCATGTTTATCATCCTCATCCTCATTCTCATCCTCATCATTGCATTGTAAAAACTGTGCCACCTTTTTGTGGACATTACGGTGAGATGGGATAGAAAATTGGATGGGATGAAGGAGTGAAAGGGTTAATTTTTGCTTTGCTGTCATGGGTGACAGTGCAGGATGCTGGTAGGTAGGGTGAGGGAGTTAAAGGGTTAAGATCTTTTTTTAAGTTGATCTGAATGACTTGATTATTCTGAACGATTTGTGTTATTTTTACAGTTATGAGAGTTCTTCGACTGCCGTTCCTGTGTCCCAGTTTGTGGGTGCACGACCTCTTACCCGCGAATGCAACAAGTTTTCTTTGGGTGAGACATGGGCCCTTGATGGCTTTGTTTATTCTTTGTTTTCAAAAGTGCATTTTTGTTTGCTTGGTTGAATTATTTTAAACTACGTTCATGCACATACATGCTTACATGCATACACTGTGCACACATGCATGCTGTCACATGTTTGCTTCGGTGAAAAGGCAAGGTATAATGCACATGTGTATGCACACCCACACATGTATGTACATACATACATATGCATGCATGCATGCATGAATGCACAAGTTCACATGCACACACAAAGCCACAGACACACACACAGACACACACATGTAGCCGCAGACACACACAGACACACACACACACAGACATACACAGACACACACACACACACACACACACACACACACACACACACACACACACACACACACACACACATATATACACATCCATGTAGAGGGGGGGGGGGGGAGTGAATGAAAGAGACTGAGCACATGCTGGCCTAATTTTCTCTCTCTGCATCCTTTCCCTTACTATTTTTCTTAAACAAAAGCAGCATGGCATTTCAAAGGGATTTTGTGACCATCTGGTCCAGCATTTACAAACTGTATTGTTATGAAAGAATTGTTTTTAATTTCGTATTCATGTAGTATGTGTAGCGATGCACACCCAGAGGCGTGTAGCAGACGCCTTTTCTTCTCAAACGACCTTGAGTACAGTTACCTCCCCTGGTTCAGCGAGTCTCAAAAATATTAGGAAATTCTATCATTTAATCCCTTAAAAGTTAGAAAACGAGTAACTTGTGCATTCTAGTTTAGCAGAAAAGTATGTATTTCTTATGAGAAATGTCTTCGAGGTGAAATATCCCCTTATTTTCCTGAAATCAATAATTATGTTGTCCAATCGTTCGGTACTGTTCAAATTTCCGACCAATGAGCCATGACGATAATCAGAAATTTGTAAAGTAATGAAATAAATGATGGAAATTTTAAGATCACAATTAGAATGCTGGTATTCTAATCTTTCATTTGAACCACACTACACCTTTAATCATTAGATATTAAACTTGCACTAAAGAAAGTTCAGGCCAAGTCAAGGTGCGGCAAACTGCCAAAATGACCACCATCTTGCAGGGATGTAGAATTGAATTCTTAATGATTAAAATCTGACTTAGAGTATATAATTTTATTTACATTTTTGCTCTTTATGAATAGAACTGATACTGCAATAAAGTGTTGCTAAGCAGTAAGGTATTAGAAGAGATTCTGGCATTCTGCATTGTGGTCGAACTGCGCGTCCAAATTCAAATCATTTGTGTTTTCTATTGTCTATTCACTGATCGGTTTCTGCGCTGAGATGTTGATTTACCCATTCAAAATATGTCCACATAAACTTCTCGGGTACTCGGGTATTGTCTATTTACTCATTACTCATTTGTTTGATATTTTTCATGGATTAATATTGATTGATTAAATATGTCAAAATATGGCTGAAATCCCTTTCTGCAAGGTATGAACATTGACTTAAATGACTTCATAGTTTTGATCTAAGTGAATATCATGCAAAATGATGTAGACTACAACAATCTGTGTGCTGGGTAGATTTTTCTGATGTATAATGTGATGATATTTGTTGTGTGGACCGCAAGATAAACACCGCTGAGCTTGCATGAAGAAACACAAATCTGGCCCCTGAGGGGCCCCACAGAATTGATTCGCCTGCGGGCGCATGGTGCTGTCATTGCGGTCCACATGCTGAGAATATAAGCGGATGAGTGTGAGCGCTGTGTATGCCTTTCTCCTCTGGTCTGGTTGTGAATGGTTGGGACGGAGTAAAGAGAGAGAAACACCAGCTCTGCCTTCCCTGGGTCTTCTTTGTCAGGCTGCCTTACCACCTGGGCTCTTCTGCTCTTCTGCCTCCTGTCTTCACCCTCACCCTTACCACCCCACCATCACATATGTACTTTTACACTTTTGAAGAAAAAATGAAAAATGAATATTGGGTGTAACTTTTCAGTTTTTCTGGGAGTTTTTCCTCAGTTTTTATTGCAGTCAAAAGAAATAGCAGTTTTTATTGCAGTCAAAAGAAATAGCAGTGAAGGGATTAAAGATGATACATGTATCAAAGAAATCAGATGTATGGTATTTTCCTTACAGTATTCAAGTGGAATGAATGTATAGTGTTTTAGTCAAAGAAGTAAAGGCAGAATGTGTTGCTTGTGTACAGAAATCATCAATGAAGGCGCCTCCCGCTATATTGCAATCGGCGTGTGTCATCGACGTTACAATTCCGACCGTCAGCCTGGGTGGGATTCAGGATCTCTTGGTTACCATGCCGACGATGGAGGGTAAGTAATGTGTTTCTTCTGACACAGTCTTAATGTTTAGGGAGAGGAGTGGCAGAATGGTTCAGACGTTCGCCTGCCAATAACTAAACTTGAGGTTCCAGGGTTCGCTCCCTGCAGAGGCCTTGAATTTTCTCCTCAGTTTGACTGGAAAACCCGAACTGAATGTCCAGTCCTTCGGAAGGGGACGAAAAATGATTCAGACCCGTGTGCTATCTGGCTGCGCATGTTAAAGATCCCATGACAGTTGAAAATCGTGAAGAGAAGGGCGTTGCCCGGCTGCATCGAAAAAAAAAGACATTGAGGAGATAGGTTGATTTCCCAGGTCCCACCCCTTAAGGACCAATTAGCCACCTTGCCTTTCTAAAGTCTTGGTAAAAAAATGTGATTATGAATATGAACTTGAAGTGAGGGAGAGGAGATGGGCATTGCCCTTGCTGGTCCCAGGAAAAGTTGAGGTCTCTGCCACCTCACACCCTTATGACCTCAGGGTTATAGAACTATCTAGGTAGAGCCTCAGGACCTGGCCAGGTCGTGGGTTTATGTGCAGGCTTAAGGCTTGTGCTGTGATCATTCTGGATCTTCTCCGTTACATGGCGCCTGTGATGTTAGTGCATATGGAATTCATTCTGAGCGCGGAGGTGTCATCTTGAGAAACTGAAACTGAAACTAATACTTAATGGTCAGCTGTTCTGTCATAAGCAGCATGAACTGAAATTAAACTTCTGGAACTTCTGTACATGATTTTGCCTACTATTACATGATTTTGTCTGCTACCTTACTAGATATTTGTCACAAGACATATGAACAGCTAGTGTCATCATCATTATGTGCCATATCACATGACATTGGCAGTTGTTGTCTTCCATACAAAGCTGTCTTTTGTCTCGGCAACTATATTTCCTACTCTTTCTGTCCCCATCCATTCAGCAAAACTGTCTAATGTTTTCTCTCTGGTTCTACCTGTGCTCTTTTTCCCTCTAGCTTTCCTGTTGTGACTAAGTGCTCAAAAATCTTGTGCCTCATAAAATGTCCTGTAAATGTTGTTTCTCTTTAAAATGTCTGTAAGTGATGTTTGTCTTTTCCTAATCTTCATTGATGTTCTTGTTGTGTTTGCTTCTTTCAAGACTGCCTTATTTGTTTTCTTTGCTGCCCATGGAATTGTTAACATTGTTCATAGAAACCATATTTCAGCTGCCTCAATCTTTTTCTCACTGTACTAGTGCAGATTATCATAATCACACTATCGCTTTCTGCATGTGGATGCCAAGGACTCTTTCAGTATGAATAGTATCCCCACCTTCTGGAAGTTCTGAGCTAGAAATTTCCTCTTTTCTGTCATTCTCTTTGTTTCTGCCTTCCTCCTTTGCCTTCATTTATTTGTTCCCATCAGTTTTTGCCTTTTTTGCCTTGTTGGTCCATTCACCTGTATGTGTTCTATAAAGTCTTACATATTTTCTCTTGGGATTGATAATTGGGTACATGTATTAACTGTGTTTTTGGCTGTAAGGAAGTGTGATGTGCAGAAGTATTTGAGGTAATTTACTCTCGTTTGTATGTATGTTTTAGTGTCTTTAGTTATGGTCACGTTTGTATTGAGTTTTTTTAACCCCCTGGTGATAAATTGGACAGAATGGTCAATGCCAGGAGCATACCCTTAGATTATGTGCAAGGGTGCATTAATATGTGTACTTAGATTGGGTTGTTGTTGTTGTTGAAGTATTGTGTATATCTTGAGATGGTTGTAGCCCTGGTATTGCTCTGTGCAGTCAGCTGGACTTTGAACAACAACAGCAACAACAACAGCAACAACAACAACAACAATAATATTGTTATTGTCGTTTTATTAATATTGTTATTGTCATCATCACATTCTTATTATCATTATCATCATCATTATTGTATTAATAATAACTCTGAAGCTCTACCAACAAGTTACATATACATGTACAATGGTGTGTACAGGATCTTCTTGGGATCAGGATGGCCATCTACCCGGGTGGCCAAGTGTCTCAAAGGAGATACTATGACCTGTGAGCTGAACTTTGATGACTTCAAGATCAGGTTTTACAAGAATGACCAAGTGGTATGTCTGCCTGTTCATGTTGTGTGCCTGTTTGGTTGTAATGCTAGTCCCAACATCTCACCCATAAGTCTGAAATGTGGCCCTCCCGTATCAGTTTCTGTTTTTTTAATGACAGTGAGAACATGGTGAGTTCCAGTAGTTTGTGTGATTGTACAGTTTGTACCTCCTTGTGAGATCATGGTGAGTTGGAGTAGTTTTGTATGAATGTACAGTGTGTATTTTTTCTTGCTTTTGCTGGCCATACTTTGAGACAGGTTGATAAGTTTAAATATCTGGAAACGGTCATCTCACTAGATGGCAGATGCACATCAGAAATGGCCAGCAGAATCGGCCAAGCCAAAACAGCTTTCAAGAAGATGAAAAGTGTTCTTACCAACAAATGCCTATCAATTAACATCAGGAAGAGAGTTTTTGAAATTTATATAGAATTGATACTGTTATGAAGCGTGGACAGTGGACAGTCACTATGCGAAGCCAGAGCAAGATTGAGGCAGGCAAAAAGTGATTTCTAAGAAGATTGTTGAGAGTTCCATGGACAGCAAATAAAACAAACGAGACAGTTTTGATGGAGGCAGACACAAGAAGATTATTGATGAAGAAGATTAGCAAAAGACAAGCAACATTTATAAGCCATTTTATGAAGAAAGGGAATTATTGCACCTGGTCTCAACAAGAAAGCTGGAGGGAAAGAGAACACCAGGTAGACCCAGGGAGAAAAGATTGGACGGACTTGCAGAGTGGCTGAGGACAGAGAGGGTGGAAGATGTACTTGCAGCAACAAGGGATAGATTCATATGGATAATCATGATCGCCAACGCCATGCAGCAGGGCACAGGATGATAATGATGATGATGATGCTGATGATGATGATAGTTTGTATGATTGTACAGTGCATAGTTTGTATGATCTTGCAGTGCATATCTCCTTGTGAGAGCATGGTGAGTTCCAGTAATTTGTTTGATTGTACAACATACAACATACTGAGATCACCATGAGTTCCAGCAGTTTGTATGATTGTACAATATACTTCTGACATGCAGTCTGGCTCATTTGAAAGAACTGGGAACTTGAGATCTAATATCTTGAGTTCAGTCCCAGCCTGTATCATAACAACTGGTGTCTTTATGCGGTGATCATTCTGGAGATGTCAGCTTAGACTTTGATCCAAAACAAGTGTGACTGCCCACGCCCAAGCAAACAGGAACCAGAAGAACAATAAAACCAATGTAAGCGCGTATCCAACAAAACAAAACAAAACAAGCGCAAATTTTCGGCCAACCAGCCTTTGTCAAGCGCTAACGCACGGTCACAAACAGATCACAAACACCAAACAATGGATAATAAAAACAGGACTAAAAACTTCCCTGCCGCCTCGTCCAGTGGGTAAGAAGGGGACCAAATGGAATGCCCATGTCTTCATGAGCAGTAGTAAAAAGTGGGGAGAGGGGAGGCAACTATGATGTCAAAAGGGAAGTGAGATGAGTTCTGCAATTTTGAGAAGTGGCCATGCTATATCGGTATATCCCTGTTCTGAAGAAGGCACAGGGCAAGAGCCAAGAGGTAAGGGAGTAGATTGTGCCCAGTGCCATGAATCTGGTAGGCCTGGGAACAGGAAGAAACATGAAACGGCATGTCTGAATTCTGTTGTGCAATGGATTACTTATGGTTTGTCATTAAGACCATATGGTTTGCGTGTTCCAAGTTTATTTATGAGATGGGATTCTCTGTCTTTCCTGTCTATGGTGCTGTTATTGTATAGAAGCCACAGACCTTTCACTCGGATGTCATTGATTGAGTGGTCTGATTGGTTGAAGTGATTGGGGATAGTTTTATCCCTTTGATGGCGGATATCAGCCAAGTGTTCTTTGAAACGTGTATCAAGGGTGCGTCCAGTTTCACCAATATACAGTTGGGAACATCTAGAGCAGCTGATCAAGTAGACAATGTTATAAGTTTGACAGTTGAAATGTTTTGTAATTCTCATATGAGATTTGGGGCCTTTGACTGTGGTGGCTGTGCACAAGAAAGGACATGTCTTGCATTTAGGTTTGTTACATGGAGAGGTTCCTGGAGGTTGGCTGACTGGTTTGCTGAGATTTGAATGCACCAGCAAGTTGCGGAGATTTGTGTCTCTCTTGTAGACGATCAAAGGGCGCTGGTCAAAGGTTTCACCTGTAGTGGGACTGGATTGTTCAATTTTGAATATCTGATTTAACATTCCTTGGAAAGTATGTACGTTCGGAACACATGTGTCAACTTTGCGTTAATAGATAAAAGATTTTACAAGCACTACTATAAGATTGAATATTCTATCTGTTTTCATTTTTTAATCAACACTGAACAACGCTAGGTTTCGTGTGATTTTGATGTTGAAGGTTTTTTGCATTTTTCGTTGATCAGTTTCCGTAAGATATGACTGAAAAAGGAAGGATATGTGATTATTTAGATGACATTAAGTTTTGAACGAGGAATTTTATGAAATCCAGAACAAGATTGACTGCCTTCGGTCGAAATAGTTTTTTCTTTCTAACCAATGAGAGTTTGTTTGAGGGTGAAAAGGGACCTACAAAACCTTGTGAATATACTAGAAATAGAAAGCAAAGGTAAGGGGTTGGAACTAAACAGCAGGAAGACTGAAGTCTTGGTGATCAGTAAAAAACATGAAATCCCCTCATGCAAAATAACAGCAAATGGCACAACCTTGACACAGGTTAATAAGTTCAAATACCTGGAAACGGTCATTTCATCAGACGGCAGATGCACATCGGAAATAGCCGGCAGAATCGGCCAAGCCAAAACAGCATTCAAGAAGATGACAAGCATTCTTACTAACAAATGCCTATCGATTAACATCAGAAAGGTCCTTGAATGTTATATAGAACCAATACTGTTGTACGGATGCGAGGCGTGGACAGTCAGCAAGCAAAGCCAGAGCAAGACTGAGGCAGCCGAGATGTGGTTTCTCAGAAGAATGTTGAGAGTTCCATGGACAGCAAAGAAAACAAACGAGACAGTCTTGATGGAGGCAGACACAAGTAGATCACTCATAAGGAAGATTAGGAAAAGACAGGCAACATTTATAGGCCATTTTATGAGGAAGGGGGATTTGGATCACCAGGTCACAACGGGAAAGCTGGAGGGACAGAGAGCACCAGGTAGACTCAAGGAGAGAATCTGGACGGACTTGCAGAGTGGCTGGGGATGAGGAGGGTGGGGAAGATGCCAGGAGCAACGAGAGATAGACATGGTTGGAAGTCCATGGTCGCCAACGCCATGCAGCAGGTCACCTGATGATGATGATGATGAATCAATGATATGCCTTCTAAAATTGTAAGAAGAGAACTCCTTATAAATTTGCGTTATTTATGGCTGCCAACCACGAGTTTGTAGTGCTTGAAAATAAACAGCGTTGCATGAATGATTTTGCTGGAATTCTGATTAATGGGGTGAAATAGTGAACCATCTTCCAGGAATTTCATCATCTGTTTGTGATCCTGTCTTATAAATGGTTTACATACCATTGATAATGAGGCCTTGATAAAGGGAATGTTTCGCTTTTTTAAAATTCTGTTGGGAAGATTTTTTTAGCAATACATAAATTGAACACATATGTTTTCAGTGATGTGAAGCTTAGATAGTTTTAATGTTTTCCCACAGATTTTATCCAGGACAGAGGATTTCTTATTGCTCACATTGGAGATGTATTTTCTAAACTCAGGAATGGAGATAAAAAGAATTGTGAATAAATCATGAGTTTATTTTTCTCTTAACAGACCTGGATAAGTTGTTTGTTGTAATTATAATGCGGTTCATTTGATTCAGTTAGTGTTGAGTCTTCAGCGACAGTGAAGGAATGTTCGTGAAAGAAGTTGATGGTCAGTTGTTGTGGAATGTCAGAGCATTTCGAATACAACTCCTTTAGATCTCGTAGAATTGTTGATGTGTCTCTTTGGATTTTAACTGGTTTCCTGAAGTAAACTTCTTTGCATGCCGTGCGAGTTATTTTATATTCTGTATACACTTTGTGGGTTTTGAATGTGTCTCTGTATCTATGAGACATATCATTATCATCATCACCATGTGCCTTGATACATAGCGTTGGCGACAAGGGCTGTCCATAAGAATCTATCCTTTGTCACTGCAAGTGTATCTCGACTATATCTCTCCATAAGAATCTATTCTTTGTCAAGGCAAGTATATCTCCTAACCTTTTTTTGTCCCCTCTACTCTGCAAACTGTCTAATGTTTTCTGGCTCTATCTGGTGCTTTTTCCCCTCTACCTTTCCTGCTTTGACCAGGTGCTAAAATTTCTCTTGCCTCATAAAATGTCCTACACATGTTGCTTGTTTTATCATGATTTGCTTCATGAATTTTCGTCTTGTATTTGCTTTTTTCAAGACTATATCCTTTGTCATTTTTACTGTCCATGGAACTTTGAGCTTTCTTCTTAGAAACCATATTTTAGTTACCTCAATCATTTTCTGACTTTGCTTGTTGATTGTCCTGGCTTCTCATCCGTATACCAGTATTCGTTATGTGTAACACTGAAAATGTTCCTTCCTGGTGTCAATTGATAAGCATCTTTTGGTCAGTATGCTTTCCTTTTCTTGAATGCTGTTTTAGCTTGGCTATTTCTGCTGGACATTTCTAATTTGCATCCGCTGTCAAATGAAATGACTGTTCCCAGATATTTGAACTGACATCTTGCCATTTGTTCTTATTTTACATGAGGGAATTTCGCACGTGTGCGCAGTGTGTGCGTATATGTGTTTGTGTGCGCGTGTGCGCACGTGCGCGTATGTATGTATGCATGTATGTATGTATGTATGTATGTATGTATGTATGTATGTGTGCGTGTGTGTGTGTTTAGTGGTTACTGAGACTTCACTATTCTTATTATTCAGCTGTAGCCCATTATTTCTGCTTTTTACTCCGGTTATATTCATAAGATTTTGTAGGTCTTTTTCATTTTCTGCAGTTAGAACGGTGTCATCTGCGTAACAAATATTGGTCATCATCTATAGGGATTTTCCAGTGTTATGAATTTAATTCAGGAGGGCAGTCATGTTTTCAATACAAAATTTATCTAGAGCCTTTATCGTTTAATAGTGATACATGGTTCTCAGGCTTTTTCTTGTTTCATCTCTGGTACCAAATTTCTAGGGTTCGTTGGGATTTGTGCAGTTGGAAAGAATAAAATGATGTTTCTGATAAATCAGATAGATGTGCGTTTTGATCGAATATTTTCAACAAATCAAATGTGGCCTTTCGATTTTTGTTGTTGTTGTAATTTCAAAGAATTTGTGCAACTAATAACAATATGCGTAAGGTCACTCGTTGTGACGTGTGTTAACAGTAATCAGTTGATAGCAGCACGGGATGATATTTGTTTAAATGATAACTGATTGCTGTTCACTGTGAAATGTATATATAGTCAGTTGAGAATCAGACAGCGGGGAGTAAAGACGAAGAAGCATTGCTCTGTTTTCCGAGTCGACTGTTGAAAGAACGAACGATGATGTCAGAATCGTGAATACGAACTCTAACAAAAATCCAGAATATTGAAAACTAAAGTTCAACCATGGAAGATGAACAAGACGAGAAAGAGCCAGTCGACAACATGCCAAGATTCCCTTGTTTCCTAAACTAGTTTACCACCTCGAGTGGGTAATGTCTGCGTAGGAAAAATCTAGTCATTTCATCTGCTTTGTCCTGGAAATCGTCTTCGTCTGAGCAGAGGCGTCGTAGTTTCAAGAATTGCAGGTAGGGAATGCTGTTTCTGGTGTTGGAAGTGAGCTGCCAGACTACTCATCAAACAACTTCCAGTCCAATCACTTTTTTATTTACTTCCCAAAATACATAAAGCCAACAACCCTGGCTGTCCTATCGTGTCAGCTTGCAACTGCCCAACTGAAAATATTTCTCAGTTTCTTGACCACATTTTGCAACCTATAGTCCAGTCTTTGCCTACCTTCATCAAAGACACTAACCATACATTGAATCTCATTCAAATAATAAATGAAGACCACACCTTCAAACCCCAATACCTGTTCACTTTGGATGTGACCTCTTTGTATACCAGCATACCCCACTCCGACGGGTTAAAAGCTCTCCAGCATTTTCTAGACAAACAACGTGATCAAACATTGTCTACTTCAACCCTTGTCCGACTTGCGGAGCTGGTCTTGACAATGAATACATTTTCGTTTGGTGATGAGACGTTCTCGCAAGTTAGCGGAGTCGCTATGGGTACAAAGATGGGCCCCAGCTATGCCTGTCTGTTCATGGGATATTTGGAGGAACAAATCCTACAACAATACAAGAAACCCAAACCTGAAATTTACAAAAGATACATAGATGATTGCATTGGCATGACATCCCTCGATCATGACCAACTTTTGCAATTCATCCATTGCATCCAAACGTTTCACCCATTCATCGAGTTCACATATGAAATTTCAAACACATCCATATTCTTTCTTGATATCGAAGTTTCCCTTCAATCTGAACAACTAGTCACTACAGTCCACTACAAACCTACAGACTCACATTCCTACCTGGACTATCAATCATCTCACACTTCCAACACCAGAAACAGCATTCCCTACCTGCAGTTCTTGAGACTACGACGCCTCTGCTCAGACGAAGACGATTTCCAGGACAAAGCAGATGAAATGACTAGATTTTTCCTACGCAGACATTACCCACTCGAGGTCATCAATGAAGCCCGGAAAAAAGTCAACTCTGTCTCTCGGCCAAATGCCCTCCATTCGAAGCCCAAAGCTGCCACAGAGGATCGGCCAGTCCTCAGTCTAGTTTACCACCCGTCCATGTACCTCGTAAAAAGGATCATTTTGTCCAACTGGAACATTCTGCAATCCAGTCCCACTACAGGTGAAACCTTTGACCAGCGCCCTTTGATCGTCTACAAGAGAGACACAAATCTCCGCAACTTGCTGGTGCATTCAAATCTCAGCAAACCAGTCAGCCAACCTCCAGGAACCTCTCCATGTAACAAACCTAAATGCAAGACATGTCCTTTCTTGTGCACAGCCACCACAGTCAAAGGCCCCAAATCTCATATGAGAATTACAAAACATTTCAACTGTCAAACTTATAACATTGTCTACTTGATCAGCTGCTCTAGATGTTCCCAACTGTATATTGGTGAAACTGGACGCACTCTTGATACACGTTTCAAAGAACACTTGGCTGATATCCGCCATCAAAGGGATAAAACTATCCCCAATCACTTCAACCAATCAGACCACTCAATCAATGACATCCAAGTGAAAGGTCTGTGGCTTCTATACAATAACAGCACCATAGACAGGAAAGACAGAGAATCCCATCTCATAAATAAACTTGGAACACGCAAACCATATGGTCTTAATGACAAACCATAAGTAATCCATTGCACAACAGAATTCAGACATGCCGTTTCATGTTTCTTCCTGTTCCCAGGCCTACCAGATTCATGGCACTGGGCACAATCTACTCCCTTACCTCTTGGCTCTTGCCCTGTGCCTTCTTCAGAACAGGGATATACCGATATAGCATGGCCACTTCTCAAAATTGCAGAACTCATCTCACTTCCCTTTTGACATCATAGTTGCCTCCCCTCTCCCCACTTTTTACTACTGCTCATGAAGACATGGGCATTCCATTTGGTCCCCTTCTTACCCACTGGACGAGGCGGCAGGGAAGTTTTTAGTCCTGTTTTTATTATCCATTGTTTGGTGTTTGTGATCTGTTTGTGACCGTGCGTTCGCGCTTGACAAAGGCTGGTTGGCCGAAAATTTGCGCTTGTTTTGTTTTGTTTTGTTGGATACGCGCTTACATTGGTTTTATTGTTCTTCTGGTTCCAGCTTAGACTTTGCTATGTTCTGTTCCCTCCCCCACCATCCCCCCAGTGCAAGACATTAGTAATGCATGACATTTTGTGAAAACTTGAGAGTATGCCAGATAATTGCTTGCAGATCTGGTTGGAGCACATTTGGGACTGTCCCAGTGCAGTAAACCCCTCTTGAACAAATTTCAGATTCCTTGTGATGTCCTTAGAATACAAGTTTATTAACAGTCTTGATGTTGTCTGAATAACGTCCTGTTTTACACAAGAGGTTTCATATGTTGTATTAGTATTCATATTTCATGTTCATATTCATTACATTTTGTCACAGTGGATTTACCATGTGAACTCAGGCCGTTCTTCTTGTTAAGAGCTCTTTGCCACAGTGCAGCGCTACCCTTTTTTCTTTACCAAGACTTTAGAAAGGCAACAAGACTAATTGGTCTTCAAGGGGAGGGGCCTGGGAAATGCTTTAGAAAGACATGAAGAGTGATTGGTCTTCAAGAGGAGGGGCCTGGAAAATGAACCATTATCTCCAGTGTTTTTACACCAGGGCAGTCGGGTGAATGTCCTGCTCTTCATGATTTTCAGCTGCTGATGGGAGTAAACTGAAACTGGTTTGGTAAATTTGGTGAAACTTTTTTTTTATAAAAACACGTACAGCTTGTAACTTTTCTGTTCTCTTTCCTATTTACACGTTGGTGATGATAAAAATGAAATAATCACAGAAATCTGCTTCAGCGTCTTCTTTGTTTGTGACGGCAGGTTTACACAACCAACAGGGTGAGGATGCCTGCAGGAGGATTTCATCCATTTGTAGGTATGCACTCTGTGGGAGAGGCAGTCAAACTACAGGAGAAAGAACCGTGGCTTCCTACCAAGGACGACGATCAACCTCATCACCTTCCTGATGCCTTTGACTGCTACAAGTACGGCAACCTGTTGATCAGGTAAATGTACAGCTCAGCTATAATAATAACAGCAGTAATAATGATGATAATAATGAAGATAATGGTAATAATAGTAATAATGATAAATGACAGTGATAATGATAATATGATAATAATAATAATAGTAGGAGGCGGAGGAGCAATGATAATAATAACAATTAAAAAAATGATGATGATGACGATGATGATGATGATGAAATGATGATACTAGTTGTTTTTTTTACCATATCACCCTTAAAAAGATGTGTGTGGAAGGAAGGATAATTTGATAATTCTATGATAACCATTGTTTTCTACTAAGTTTTCATATTACGTAGTGAGGGCTGGATGGCATAGGGTTAGGGCTCCCACCTGCCAGTCTGACTGTGTAAGTTCGATCCT
Source organism: Monoplex corrugatus (assembly GCA_030674185.1). NCBI lineage: Eukaryota > Metazoa > Mollusca > Gastropoda > Littorinimorpha > Ranellidae > Monoplex > Monoplex corrugatus. Next base: position 87,451,918 of record CM060310.1, on the reverse strand, counting down.
GCCTGGGGAAACTTTGAGTTGCCTCCAGTCCACCCAGCTGTGAATGGGTAGCTGACCCTGATCAGGGTTGGGGATGGTAAGGCAGTGAGGGAGAGAAGATGGGCACAGTGCATGTGCACGCACATAATCTAAGGATATGCCCCTGGTGTTGACCGTTCCATCCAGTTTATTACCAGAGGATTTCAAAAAAGAATCCTGAATACAACTGTGAACATAACTAAGGACACTAAAGCATACATCAAAATGGTCAACATTACATAAAATTGCTCCTGCACTGTGCATTTCCTTAGAGCCATGCATGCATTCAACACATACACCCAGTTAGTTATTCTTTTGATGATATAAGGTTTCTGTCTACTCTCTTTGACAGATTGGGCCTATCATGTTGTTAACACATTCCGTACCGCGTCACGAGATCCTCGTGATTCAGCTTTCTCTGTCCGTTGATTGCATCACGAGGATTTCGTGCCCTGAACCGTAGTTTTAGTTTCGAATATATAAATAGAAAATGACTGCATTGCTGACGTGAATCCTTTTCCGGCAAAGGGAGTATACTCCTGTCATTTCCTTTCTGCGTTTACGCGACGTTTGAAGTGGCAAAAATGGAAAAAAACAGGCGTAATTTGAGTGTTTCTGAAGTCTCTCTGCTAACATTACTTGGTCAATAGTTAGTACAGTGACCTATTTTCTTGGTAGGAAAAGGGTTAACATGTAAAATGATGCAGCTGACCAGTTGCTTTATGTTTTGTCCCTTCATACGTTTCATTCTGTATTGCTTTGTTCTTTCTTTTGCACCTTTTGATTGTGCTTTAGATTGAAATTTGTTTCATATTATTGTGTAAATCAAATGACAATGTGCTTTTAAAAAACGTATATTAAAAAGAGTTAAAAAAAAAAAATACTCAGAATTTGCTTTGTTTGTATTCTGATTAACTTTTCAGGACTTTATGGTGTCAAAACAAAAGCTTTGCATAGAAGAGATTGTACGATAACCATTAGACAGGCAACATGGAATCTGAGTTGGTATCTTATGTTTATCACATGCAACAGAATCAGTTGTTTTTACACTTTTGTGTTTTTGTGTATCATTCTGGAAAATTCTAATTCCCTGTCTGAATGTACTGACAGCCCTGGGAACAAAGTGAACCTTGTGAAGAAAGGCAGCAAGCTGACAGGATGGGTCATGCTCTACAACCCTAGTCGCAATGTTGTTGGATACCAGGTACATCCTTTGTGTTAATTTTTGTCATTGCATTTTGTCTTTTTTTCCATTACGGTAGATTTTTTTTTCAGGATCATCACACTTTGTAAGATATCTTTTGTACTTAAAGCGTGGACAGTCAACATGCAAAGTCAGAACAAGATTGAGGCAGCTGAAATATGATTTCTAAGAAGAATGTTAAAAGTTCAATGGACAGCAAAGACAATAAATGAAACATTCTTGAAAGAGGCAAATGCAAAAAGAACATTAATGAAGAAGATTAGGAAAAGACAAGCAACATTTATAGGACGTATTATGAGGCAAAGAGAAATTTGAGCACCTAATCACAACAGGGCTACTAGAGGGAAAAAGAGCATCAGGTAGATCCATGGGGGAAATATTTGACTGTTTTGCAGAGTGGATGAGGATGGAAAGGGTGAGGGATATACTGGCAGTGACAAAAGATAGATTTGTATGGAGGGCCATGGTTGCCAGCACCATTCTGCATGGCACATGATGATAATGAATGGCATTAACAACATATGCACAAGCCAAGTGGTTAGAATTATTGACTCTTGTTCAGAAGATCTGCATTTAAACCTGCCTGGTAGGGTAAGATGGTTAAAGACAGAAGAAAAGTCAAGTGATAAGGAGCCAGGTGGGTACACACAGGAGAATAGCCAAGTGGTAAGGAACCAGGTGGGTAAAGGGAGGAGAATAGCCAGGTGGTTAGGAGCCAGGTGAGTAAAGACAGGAGAATAGCCAGGTGGTTAGGAACCAGGTGGGTACTGACAAGAGAGCAGCCAGGTGGAAAGGAGCCAGGTGGGTATGGATAAAAGAATAGGCAAGTCATGTGGAGCCAGGTGGGTACAGACAGAGCAGCCAGGTGGTTAGGAGCCAGGCGGGTAAAGACAGGAGAATAGCCAGGTGGTTAGGAGCCAGGTGGGTAAAGACAGGAGAATAGCCAGGTGGTTAGGAGCCAGGTGGGTAAAGACAGGAGAATAGCCAGGTAGTTAGGAGCCAGGTGGATACAGACAGGAGAACAGTCAGGTGGTTAGGGGTCAGATGAGTAAAGGGAGGAGAATAGCCAAGTGGTTAGGAGTTTGATTCCTGTAGAGAAGGACGGAGTTTAGCTGTGTCTGGTAGTGCAGGGAGAAGACAGGGATAGAGATTTTTTCCCAGTCTTCCATGTCCCATATGTGCTGACCTGTTGGTACCGGAACCTCCCTTGTGTGTGTGCATATACAGACTGACGATCAATTATGCATGTTGAAGCTCCTATAAGCCATGTCAGGATTCTGTGGCATATGGAAACATGAAAACGCCCAGTATGCACATCCTCAAAAGTAAGAGTATTACGGCATTCATTACACACTTGTATGAAAGCCTAAATGACATGGTTAGAAAAACAAAGCAAACAACTGTACATATTAAAGCCCACTTGTATAAGATGTATGTAGTAGTTGCCACCCACAAAGGACAGGATGTGGTAGTTGCCACCTACAAACAACAGGACATGGCAGTTGCTACCTTGAAAAGACTCCAGATGGTAATTGCCACCCACAAGACTCCACATGGATGTTGCTGCCTTGGAAAATAGAATAAGTGACATTAAGATTATTATCATGTTTTGAACATGTAGTTATGTAGTTGTCATGTGTTGAACTTTTGTTGAACATGTTGTTGCTTTTCATGTATTGAACTTGATGTTGTTGTCATGTATTGAACTTGGTGTTGTTGTCATGTATTGAACTTGATGTTGTTGTCATGTATTGAACTTGGTGTTGTTGTCATGTATTGAACTTGATGTTGTTGTCATGTATTGAATTTGGTGTTGTTGTCATGTGTTGAACTTGATGTTGTTGTCATGTATTGAACTTGATGTTGTTGTCATGTATTGAACTTGTTGGTGTTGTCATGTATTGAACTTGATGTTGTTCTCATGTATTGAACTTGGTGTTGTTGTCATGTATTGAACTTGGTGTTGTTGTCATGCATTGAACTTGGTGTTGTTGTCATGTATTGAACTTGGTGTTGTCGTCATGTATTGAACTTGGTGTTGTTGTCATGCATTGAACTTGGTGTTGTTGTCATGTATTGAACTTGGTGTTGTTGTCATGCATTGAACTTGGTGTTGTTGTCATGTATTGAATTTGGTGTTGTTGTCATGCATTGAACTTGGTGTTGTTGTCATGTATTGAACTTGGTGTTGTTGTCATGTATTGAATTTGGTGTTGTTGTCATGCATTGAACTTGGTGTTGTTGTCATGTATTGAACTTGGTGTTGTTGTCATGTATTGTATTGAACTTGGTGTTGTTGTCATGTATTGAACTTGTTGTCATGTATTGAACTTGGTGTTGTTGTCATGTGTTGAACTTGGTGTTGTTGTGATGTATTGAACTTGGTGTTGATGTCATGTATTGAAATTGGTGTTGTTTTTTCATGTATTGAACTTGATGTTGTTGTCATGTATTGCATTGAACTTGGTGTTGTTGTTATGTATTGAACTTGGTGTTGTTGTCATGTGTTGAACTTGGTGTTGTGTCATGTATTGAACTTGGTGGTGTTGTCATGTATTGTATTGAACTTGGTGTTGTTGTCATGTATTGAACTTGGTGTTGTTGTCATGTATTGCATTGAACTTGGTGTTGTTGTTATGTATTGCATTGAACTTGGTGTTGTTGTCATGTGTTGAATTTGGTGTTGTTGTCATGTATTGTATTGATCTTGGTGTTGTTGTCATGTGTTGAATTTGGTGTTGTTGTCATGTATTGTATTGAACTTGGTGTTGTTGTCATGTGTTGAATTTGGTGTTGTTGTCATGTATTGTATTGAACTTGGTGTTGTTGTCATGTGTTGAATTTGGTGTTGTTGTCATGTATTGTATTGATCTTGGTGTTGTTGTCATGTATTGAACAGGTTGAACCACTGAAAATGGCAGACAGCCAGGGAACTCTGAAGCCAGGAAAGAGCGTTCTGTTTTACATGGAGATCAACACAGATGAGAGTAATTGTTCTTTTGTTTTTTTGTGATCATCTCTTTGTCTCTGTCTGTCTGTCCGTCTGTCTTTCTCAGTCTCTCTCTCTCTCTCACCTGTGCAAACACATGTTCATATACAGGCAATTTTATGTGCACACTCACACACACAACCACCCTTATATATGTATGCATGCATATGTGAACATGCATACACATGCATGCATGCACACACTCAACAGTCTTTCTCTCTCACACACAGACACATGGACATGTCTGCACACACACAGGCCTGCACATACACACACATGCACATACACAAAACGTTCAGTCTCTTTGTCTCTCTCTCTCTCTGTCTCTCTTTCTCTCTCTCCCCCTGTCTCTCTTTCTCTCTTGCTCTCTCTCGTCTCTCTCTCTGTCTTTCTCTCTCCCTCTCCCTCTGTCAGTCTGTCTGTCTCTCTTTCACACACACACACACACACACACACACACACACACACACACACACACACACACACACACACACACACACACACACACACACACACACACACACACACACACACTCACACACCACACACACGTACATGTGTATATATATATATATATATATATATATATATATATATATATATATATATATATATATATATATATATATAAGAGAGAGAGAGAGAGAGAGAGAGAGAGAGAGAGAGAGAGCTACATGTAGATACATGTAGATAGATAGATGGATTATAGATAGATGTAGATAGACAGACAGATACCCATTCTGATTGAAAGTATCACCTTTGCCCATTCTGATTGGAAGTTTGACCTTTTCCCGTTCTGATTAAAATTCTGACCTTTACCCATTCTGATAGGAAGTCTGACCTTTACCCATTCTGATCGAAGCCTGACCTTTATCCATTCTGATAGGAAGTCTGACCTTTACCCATTCTGATAGGAAGTCTAACCTTTACCCATTCTGATAGGAAGTCTGACCTTTACCCATTCTGATAGGAAGTCTAACCTTTTCCCATTCTGATAGGAAGTCTGACCTTTACCCATTCTGATAGGAAGTCTGACCTTTACCCATTCAGATAGGAAATCTGACCTGTACCCATTCTGATTGGAATTATGATCTTTACCTATTCTGATTGGAAGTCTGACTTTTTCCCCATTCTGATAGGAAGTCTGACCTTTACCTGTTCTGACTGGAAGTCTGACTTTTCCCCATTCTGATAGGAAGTCTGACCTTTACCTGTTCTGACTGGAAGTTTCACCTATACCCACATGACTACCATGACCTAAAATCATTCACCACTTATAGTCCCTTGGCATGTAGAACAGCGATTGAAGTTTGTTTACTTTTTGAATCATTCTGGTATTTTTGTTGTTTTTTTTTTTTTTACTGATTTATGAGTAATTTTCTTATCCATTTCCTATTCATCAAGCATTTTCAATCAATTACATTTTTGTGATGATTTATATATTTACCTGTGTATTCATTTAGTGGTTTTTGTATTTGTTTATTTTTTTATTAATTCATTTATTTGTTTATAATTTTGCAGTGCCATCTGATGAAAAGCTGACTGTCAAATGGTTGCAGCTGGATTCTGGTCGGGAATACGCGGATGACGACCTCACTTTCATTTTGCAGAGTGCCACGTCAGAGAGTTTTCTGGTGCACAGGTGAGTGTCTGCACTGCATGTTTAATAATGATAATGATAACGATAATGATAATAAGTCCTGTGTGGCACTATGCTGCAAAAAATGAACCTAGAGTGCTTAAATTAACCCTTTCACTCCTGCAGCCTGTCATAAGCTGCAAAAACTTAACCCTTTTACTACCTCACCCTATCCACCAGCTTTCTGGTGGAAGCTGGTGGACAGAATGAGGGAGTGAAAAGGTTTTTGCTTTGCTGTGATTTCTGACAATGCAGGATGCTGACAGACAGAGTGAAGGAGTCAAAGGGTTAAAACAGAAAAGTGAAAAAGAAACAAAGCAAACATTACAAAATATGTAATGGATGGACTGTCCTCTTAGTGCAGCAGATAGGTAGATGTTGGTGCTTTATTGCCTGGGTAAGGAGTCTTCATGCAGGATACAAGACCCTGTATGTACATATTCTTCCACAGGTGCTGAATGGGAAGTACTGTGGTCTAGGGATTTGTTTCCTGCCATCCCCTCTTCTGTTGAATGGCAGTTATTCTGCCATGTTAAATGTGATTTGAAATATGTACATCAGTGCAAAATAGGTAACATGTAGCAAAGAAAACATATATACTAAAAAAAACAACTCACATGGTGGATAGGGTGAGGGAGTCAAAGGGTTAAGTTTTTGCAGTTGGTGGACAGTGTGTGGGAGTCAAAGGATTAAAAGTGGAAGGTACATTCACACATTCTTACACACACCCAGCAATATATAAACACAGTATGCCTCTTTATTCATATGAAAAATCTGTTAATCTTTCTTCATTACATAAGTCAGTGTTTAGATTTTAATATTCTGTGGTTTCTTATGTCTTCTTACTTGTATAGCTTTAATGTTAATTGTTATCTTATTGTGTATGTAATTGTGAACATTTTTTATCACCTTTTGCCTTTCTTGCGAAATGTAAAGCGCTGGTGAGCATGTTTTTATATGGAATATGCGCTATACAAATAAACATTATTATTATTTATAATGGCTGCCCGCCTGAACCTGGCTCTCAGTTACAAAAAAGGCTACTCACTGCGTAGCTTTCATCGGCGATCCAGCCGACTTCTTCAGCGCAACTGCTGGGTTGAGAACTGGCTTCAGTGTGCACCGCCGCAAGTGAACTCATGACAGTGCGACTGAATAAGTGAGGAGCACACCGATGGCAGGTTGTGTTGACCCCGGTCACGGTTGAGGGTGGGGTTCCTTGCGGAGATGTAAACTGCCTCCTTTACTCCCCTCTGGAACCATCTTGCTTCTTTGTCGAGAACTTGCACATTGTCCTTTTCAAAGTGGTTTTGGGTGTGGGTCAGATGTTCTCCCACTGGAGAGGACTCACGTTTATGTTCTTTTAATCTTTTGTGCAAGTTGAGCTCAGTTTCGCCAATATAACTATGGTCACAGTCCTGGCAGTCTATCTTGTATATCACCCCTGATGTGTCCAATTTGTCTGTTTTGTCTTTGGGGTGGATGAACTGGCTTCTGATGGTGTTGGTGGGCTTGGCGTGGACACTGACTCCCAACTTCCTGATCTTCCTGCTGAGAGTCTCAGTGACGCCGCTGACGTATGGCATGGAGACGTGCCCTCTCGAAGGGTTTGGCCGTTCAGTGGAGGGGTGGGGTATGGTTTTCTTGCCCCCCGGAATGTCCCAGGCCCACTTCTGGTATCCTGACACACTGAGTACTTTTTTGATGTACTGCACCTCTTCTTCTCTAGTGGTGTCGATAGAGCAGATGGTCTTCGCTCGGTGGGTGAGGGTGCGGATTACTCCAAGCTTGTGTTCCAGTGGCTGGTGATTGTCAAATTGTAAGTACTTGTCCGTGTGGGTCGGCTTTCTATAGACGGAGAAGGTGAGGCCTGTCTCCATGCGGGTGATGCGGGTATCCAACATCGCGATGCTGCTGTTCTCTTCTACCTCATTATTATTATTATTATTCACATTTGCTCACTCAATACTTTTCACTTCAAGTAAAGCATAAGGTGTGAGCTAGTCTTCTCCAGTATCATTTTTGCTTTGTTTGTTTGTTTTGTTGGTTTTCTTTTTTTGCTTGGTATCTTGGTTTTGTTAGAAGGCGCCTGCAGACCTGGTACCTCTGACTTTAAGCTTACCAAACAGGTTTTCTGTAGGGGTAGCCCCACTATCAACTCATGGCCAAAAGACCTTCCCTGTGAGTGCATGGTGCTGGGGCATTTTTGGCAGCCCTTATCCACCTGATGCCTCCATCAGAAGACATGCCACCCCTTTCTGTTCTAATGATAACTATCACCATCTGGTCTGGGAAAGCTTATTCATATAGATGAGCCTGGCTTATTTTGCAACTGACTTCCACATCTGCTTTCTGCTGTCTGTGATCTGCTGGGTTGGGCATTGTTGCCCCAAAACTAAGGTGGAGGCAGCCTTTCCCATCACATTTTCCAATCGCAATGGTCTTGAGTGATCCAGGATAGCTCATTCCATATTTCCTGGACTTCTTTGATCTCTTGCTGAATTGTACATCACCAGGTGCCTGTGCCTGTTGGACTGCCTCTATTACTGTAACAGGTGGTGCCATGACAGGGTGCTGTAAGAGTGTCTGATTTTGTTTATCCTAAGGATGTGGCCCAGCCACGCCCATCTCCTCTACTTCGCCTCATCGACAATACTGCTGATGCCAGATCATCTGGCCACCTCTTTGTTGGAGACATATCACTCCCATCTCATTTTCAGGATCTCTTGTAAATATTTTCCCTCAAAACCCTTCAGGCAACTGTCAATCTGGCAGTTACGTTGCCATCTTTTTGAAGTATAGAGCAACACTGGAGGAAAACAGAAGCTGTAGAATAACTGTTAATTTTTTTTTTCTGCTAATTGGCATGGTTTTGTTTTTGTTTTGCTGAAGGTCTGCATTATGTTTTGCAGGTTGACAATGAAAGTGTTTAACACACAGCTGACTGACATCACGGAACTGAAAAAGGCGTCAGTCTCTGAACCAGATTTTTCTGTGAGTCCCTTTATTGTTTGTTTGTTTGTTTATTTCTTTAACAGTTTCTGGTTATTTTGTTCTTTCGATTAGTTAATTTTTTTATTTGTTGTTTTTGAATGTATTAGTTGTTTATTTATTAATGAAATCCGGGATTAGCCCATTTTCATGACCTGGCCAGCTCATGGGTTTATGTGCAGGCTGAAGGCTTGTGCCATGATCACCATACACATGGCACCTGTGACGTTAGTGCATATGGAATTTGTTCCGAGTGCGGAGACGTCATCTTGAGAAACTGAAACTGAAACTAATGAAATAATTTGCTTGTGTGTGTGTGTGTGTGTGTGTGTGTGTGTGTGTGTGTGTGTGTGTGTGTGTGTGTGGTGTGTGTGTGTGTGTGTGTGTGTGTGTGTGTGTGTGTGTGTGTGTGTGTGTGTTGTGTGTGTGTGTGGTATTTTAAAAGAACATTAAAAGAACACACACACACACTTGCACATGGAACAACACGCACACACACACACACACACACACACACACACACACACACACACACACACACACACACACACACACACACATATTATACAACATCTACCATATTCTACAATATCTACCATATTAATGGATCCTGATTTAACACATAATGTTTTTAATCCCAACTACAAAGTCCAGTTGGCATTTGATTATACTTAATGTGTCTACCGTTATCTTTTTCCCTACATATATATTTATTTGCTTGTTATGCTACTACTATCTCATAACCATTTCGTTTGTTGCCCTCACCAGTGGTACCAGTAACTATAACAATGACAGAAGCATTGGAAGTGGTGGTAATGTAATTAGTCATTGGCCATCTTTGTAGACTGTATGTAATTTTGATTCTTTATAACTCTTGATTGGTTGTGATGCTGTGTTGATAATTTGTTTCATTGCAGATTTTCTGTGCAGTGTTTGAAGTAGTTATATTTCTTTGTTTTATTTTCTTGCTTGTGTTCTTTGTATGTTGTTTACAAAGACTGTCTTATTGTTTGTAGGTCATTGTTGTATGTGCAGGGGTAAACAAGAATAGAAACATTTTTTGAATTGACATGGATACACCTAGAAATCATATGCTAAATAGAACCCTGAGACATTGCCAGTGCATAGGGCTTTTATGCACAGGTATTTGGCTTAATGAAGAAGATTAGGAAAAGACAAGCAACATTTACAGGACATTTTATGAGACGAGAAATTTGAGCACCTAGTCACAACAGGAAAACTGTAGGGAGAAAGAGCACTAGTTAGACCCAGGGAGAAAATATTGGACGGATATGCGGAGTGGATGAGGACAGAAAGGGTGAGAGATATACTTGCAATGACAAAAGATAGATTGGCATGGAGGGCCATGATCATGAGCGCCATGCAGCAAGGCATATGATGAATGAAGGAATGCATGAATTTTGTTTATGCCATGCTCATTTTAGATCTTTACTATCACATGGCATCTGTGGCGTCAGTGCATATTAAAGACATTCTGAGTGTGGAAACGTCATCTTGAGAAGATGAAACTAAAACTGAATCTGTGTGTGCAGACTCGTTACCTGCTGGAGGTTTTCAAGAATGGGATTTTGGTGGACAAGTATTGGTTGAAGGGAGGCAACTACAGCTGTGTGCTGCCCTTCCATACCGCCGCTATGCTGACCTACCCCAAGTTTCCGGTCAGTTTGTGTTTGTGTGTGTATAGAAGAGAGTGAGTTTGTGTGTGTGTTTATATAGATGGTGTGTGTGTGATGTGATGTGTATGTGTGCTGGTGTGTGTGTGTGTGTGGATTGGCAAGGTGCACATGTTGGCACAGGTGGCTTGGATATTACATACAAGTATGTGTATCAACATATACAATGCCTGTATGTGATTATGCATTATGTGTGTGTGTATATGATGTTATGTGTGTCAGTGCATACGATGCATGTATGTGATTATGCAAGTTGTGTGCATCTGTGCTTACATACAACTGGTAGACTTTGTTAACTTATGGTATAATTCATCCTTCGTCTTTGTCTTGTTAACTGATACATTTGAAGTTTAGTCTTGAGGGTGAAATAGATCATCTTCTATAGCTAATCCACAGATACATACATCTTTTCCTGCAAGCATAAGGCTGAGTGTCATAGAGACTGTTTTCGTTACATGGTATCATGGTTTGTTAGAAGGCGCCTGCAGGCCTGGTACCTCTGACTTACAGATACATACATCTTTTCCTGCAAGCATAAGGCTGAGTGTCATAGAGACTGTTTTCGTTACATGGTATCATTGTTTGTTAGAAGGCGCCTGCAGGCCTGGTACCTCTGACTTACAGATACATACATCTTTTCCTGCAAGCATAAGGCTGAGTGTCATAGAGACTGTTTTCGTTACATGGTATCATTGTTTGTTAGAAGGCGCCTGCAGGCCTGGTACCTCTGACTTCAGCCTTCTAGGTTTTCTGTATGGGTTATCCCACCCTTAGCTTGTGGTCGGTGTAGCGCCTGACTTGCAGTCCATTTGTATTGGTTTACACGGTTGTAGATCTCCCCCAGGACATTTTTGTGCCTGCTGTCTCCAGTCCACCCAACTGTTAATGGATATCTGAGCCTCTGTACAGTTGGGGAAGGTAATGTAGCAAGAAAGGAAATGGGAACACCCTCGTAATTTTTGCTAATAAAAGTTGATTGTGTGCTTGTGTCCGTGTGTTGATTGTATCAGAATTAATTTGTTATGTGCATATGCCTGTGTTCGTATGTTGATTGCATTGGATTCTGTTGATTGTCTGCATGTGTCTATGTTCTTGTGTTGATTCTATTAGATTCTGTTGATTGTATGTACCTGTGTTTGTGTGTTGATCGTATTGGATTCTGTTGATTGTCTGTATGTGCCTGTGTTTCTGTGTTGATCGAATTGGATTCTGTTGATTGTCTGTATGTGCCTGTGTTTGTGTGTTGATTGTATTGGATTCTGTTGTTTGTCTGCATGTGCCTGTGTTTGTGCCTTATTGTACTGGATTCTGTTGTTTGTCTGCATGTGCCTGTGTTGTGTGTTGATTCCTTTGGATTCTTTTGATAGTCTGCATATGCCTGTGTTTGTGTGTTGATTGTATTGGATTCTGTTGTTTGTCTGCATGTGCCTGTGTTGTGTGTTGATTCCTTTGGATTCTGTTGATTGTCTGTATGTGCCTGTGTTTGCGTGTTGATTGTATTGGATTCTGTTGTTTGTCTGCATGTGCCTGTGTTGTGTGTTGATTCCTTTGGATTCTGTTGATTGTCTGTATGTGCCTGTGTTTGTGTGTTGATCGTATTGGATTCTTTTGATAGTCTGCATGTGCCTGTGTTTGTGTGTTGATTGTATTGGATTCTGTTGTTTGTCTGCATGTGCCTGTGTTGTGTGTTGATTCCTTTGGATTCTGTTGATTGTCTGTATGTGCCTGTGTTTGTGTGTTGATTGTATTGGATTCTGTTGATTGTCTGCATGTGCCTGTGTTTGTGCCTTGATTGTACTGGATTCTGTTGTTTGTCTGCATGTGCGCGTGCCTGTGTTGTGTGTTGATTCCTTTGGATTCTTTTGATAGTTTGCATGTGCCTGTGTTCATGTGTTGATTCCTTTTGGATGTCCATTCTGCAGACACTGGACACGGCCAATGTGATGCAGAGAGGCATGAGACTGGTGGCTGAAATTAGCAAGTGAGTCTCACTACATTTTTAAAATTTTTTTATTTTGCTCTCCCATTTTTTACACCACATCAATGGGACAATTTTTCACAATACTGTGATACAATGGAGACAATGGTCATAGTAATAAGGAGTTCCACTTAGGATTAAGACTACATGACAGGGCTGTACTCGATACTTATGCTATCATAATATATACACGTGTTAACCTGGCCTGAGAGATACACACACCTGCCATGTTGGTCAGAAGATTTAAGCAACACTTTTGATAATGCACCTGTAAAGTGAATGAAACTTGGATGTGTGGTCCCAGTCTTCACGAAGAGCCTATAGCACACTCAGCTCTGGGTTCCAAATCAGCTGTGAGGGTCCACGTCTTGTATGTATTCAAGAAAATGGAATAACCAAGAAAACCTTAACAAGTGTGACTGTCTGCGTTCAAGCAAAGAGGAACCAGAAAAAAAAACCGAAAAAAAAACAACCGAAAAAGGAGTAAGAATTTGTATGTAATACAACCAGACAAGATTTTTCTGGTTCAAGAAAACCTTGCTCAGTATGCAGAAGAAATAGATTGTGATAAAGATTTATTTTAAATAGCTACTATCAGATTCACATTTTCATCCTTTAAGATACAAAAACACTTTCTCAAATCCAGCTGAATCCTAAAATCTGTTTAGTTCTTGAATGCAAACAAGAAATAAATCAAACTCCTGGATGAAAATGTATGCTTATATGCATGTGTTTGTTTATGTGAATTCAGTGATTTCATATTTGGTGTGTGTGTAGGCGCATGATTGTGTGTGTGCTTTTAAGTGAAAATTACAGGTAGAGTGTGTGCATGTGTGTGTCTGTGTCTGTGTCTGTGTGTTTGTTAGAATAAAAATTATGCGAATGATCTAAATATTCAATAATTTAATGTAAAAAAATTATTGCCATTGAATTTCGTTTTGTGTCGTATTGTTTGTTGAATTTTTTCCCAAGTGTTTGAGTAATAACCATTGGATAATTTCTCACTGAAATATGAAATCTGCGTGTCTTGAAAGATGATCTAGACATGAGCAAATTGAAACAAAAACAGAAACTATGTACATGTAGTTCTAGATGTGCATGACGGTGTTCCAGAGATTTGTATGCAGAGTGTGTGGTGGTGAGCGTGTCTGCGGACGGAAAGACTGTCACGTTGGAGTACTCTCAGCCCAATGAGGAGGACAACTCACAGCTGGATCTGCCCATCAAGTAATTTGTGTATATGTTTATTTATCGTGTTTTTAAAAATTTTTTTTTACTTGTTCTTTATGTCATGTATTATCTTTCATGTTTTATTGATATTTTCCCTTGCAAGTCCTGACTTCTTCATCTTCCTCTGAACTGTCTCATACATACACACACACGCTCAAACTCTTAAACACACACCACACACACACCCAACACACACACACACACACACACACACACACACACACACACACACACACACACACACACACACACACACACACACACACAACATACAACACAACATCACACACACACACACACACACACACACACACACACACACACACTCAGTACACACACCTCAACACCACATACACACATGCACATGCACACACACACACACACACACACACACACACACACACACACACACAACAACACACACACACACACACACACACACACACACACACATAGATCCTTGTCTGTGTAGGTCTTGTCTGTGTAGGTTCTTGTCTGTGTAGGTCTTTGTATTCTTTCTCTGTGTAGGTTTTTGTCTGTGAAAGGTCCTTGTCTGTGTAGATCTTGTCTGTGTAGGTCCTTGTCTGTGTGGGTCCTTGTCTGTGTAGGTCTTGTCTGTATAGGACCTTGCCTGTGTGGGTCTTTGGTTGTGTAGGTCTTTGTCTGTGTAGGTCTTTGTCTGTGTGGGTCTTGTCTGTGTAGGTCTTTGACTGTGTGGGTCTTGTCTGTATGGGTCTTTGTCTGTGTGGGTCTTTGTCTGTGTGGGTCTTGTCTGTGTGGGTCTGTGTGGGTCTTTGTGTAGGTCTTGTCTGTGTGGGTCCTTGTCTGTGTAGATCTTGTCTGTATAGGACCTTGCCTGTGTGGGTCTTTGGCTGTGTAGGTCTTTGTCTGTGTAGGTCTTTGTCTGTGTGGGTCTTGTCTGTGTAGGTCTTTGACTGTGTGGGTCTTGTCTGTATGGGTCTTTGTCTGTGTGGGTCTTTGTCTGTATGGGTCTTGTCTGTGTGGGTCTTTGTGTAGGTCTTGTCTGTATGGGTCTTTGTCTGTGTAGGTCTTTGTCTGTGTGGGTCTTTGTCTGTGTGGGTCTTTGTGTAGGTCTTGTCTGTATGGGTCTTTGTGTAGGTCTTGTCTGTATAGGACCTTGCCTGTGTGGGTCTTTGTCTGTGTAGGTCCTTGTCTGTGTGGGTCTTTGTGTAAGTCCATGTCTGTATAGGTCCTTGTCTGTGCAAGTCCTTGTCTGTGTAGGTCTTTGTGTAGGTCCTTGTCTGTGTAGGTCCTTGTCTATGTGGGTCTTTGTGTGTAGGTCTTGACTGTGTAGGTCTTGTCTGTGTAGGTCTTTGTGTAAGTCCATGTCTGTATAGGTCCTTGTCTGTGCAAGTCCTTGTCTCTGTAGGTCTTTGTCTGTGTAGGTCCTTTTCTGTGTAGGTCTTTGTCTGTGTAGGTCCTTGTCTGTGTAGGTCTTGTCTGTGTAGGTCCATGTCTGTGTAGGTCTTTGTGGAAGTCCATGTCTATGTAGGTCCTTGTCTGTACAAGTCCTTGTCTGTGTAAGTCCTTGTCTGTGTAGGTCCTTTTCTGTGTAGATCCTTGTCTGTGTAGGTCTTTGTCTGTGTAGGTCCTTGTCTGTGTAGGTCTTGTTTGTGTAGGTCTTTGTGTAAGTCCATGTCTGTGTAGGTCTTGTTTGTGTAGGTCTTTGTGTAAGTCCATGTCTGTGTAGGCCCTTGTCTGTGTAGGTCTTTGTGTAATTCCATGTCTGTGTAGGTCCTTGTCTGTGTAGGTCTTGTCTGTGTAGGTTTGTCTGTGTTGGTCGTTGTCTGTGTGGGTCTTTGTGTAAGTTCATGTCTGTGTATGTCCATGTCTGTGCAAGTCCTTGTCTGTGTAAGTCCTTATCTGTGTAGGTCCTTGTCTGTGTCGGTTTTTGTCTGTGTAGGTCCTTGTTTGTGTAGATCATTGTCTAAGTCCGTGTCTGTATAGGTCTTGTCTGGGTAGGCCCTTGTCTAAGTCCTTGTCCGTGTGAGTCCTTGTCTGTGTCAGTCCTTGTCTGTGTCAGTCCTTGTCTGTGTCAGTCCTTGTCTGTTTACATCCATGTGTATGTGCATCTGTATCTGTATGTGTTTGTGTTTGTGTTTCGTTGAATGTATATTTGTTCATATAAGAAGACTTACTCATGTCGTATAAGAAGACTTAACTCATGTCGTCCATATGATACTGTTGTTGTTTTCTATAGTATGTCATATTATATTTAGTTATTGATTCATCATTGATTTACATCTTTACATATATATTTTCTGTAAAATGCTAAGCCCTTATAAAGTTGTGTCATGGGATATTCAGCTATATAGATCTTTCAGTAGTAATAGTAGTAATCGTAGTAGTAGTAGTTGTTGTAGTAGTGGTAGTAGTAGTAGTTGTTGTAGTAGTAGTAGTCATAGTAGTAGTAGTCATAGTAGTAGTAGTAGTAGCAGCAGCAGCAACAGAGGGGGAGGAGTAGCAGTAGTAGTAGCAGTAGTGATGGTAGTAGTTGTAGTAGTAAGTAGTAGCAGTAGCAGCAGCAGCAGTAATAGTAGTAGTAGTAGGACCATACAACATTACTACAGAGATGATTGAAGCCCTGCAGGAATTTGGTATTGAAAAAATAACAGTCCTCCTAAATGAAATTTATGACACTGGAAAAATCCCCAGAGATATGTCGAAATCAGTTTTCATTGCACTTCCAAAGAAAACAGGGGCTATAGAATGCAAACTCTATCACACAATCAGTTTGATGAATCATGTAACAAAAATCCTGTTAAGAATAATCATGATGAGGACAAGGAATAGAATCAAAAGAGAAATAGCAGATGAACAGTATGGATTTGTGGAAGGGAAAGGAACTATTAATGCCATATACATCCTAAGAACTATCATAGAGAGGTCAATTGAGATGAATAAGGATTTGTATTTATGCTTTGTTGACTATACCAAGGCTTTCAATTGGGTAAGACATGAAGAATTGATCAACCAACTGGAGAGACTCAATGTTGATGGAAAAGATCTACGAATAATCAGAAATATGTACTGGGAACAAACAGCTGCAATGAGAATAGAAAACAATATAAGCTCTTTCCAAAACATGAAAAGAGGAGTCAGACAGGGTTGTGTTTTGTCACCAGATATGTTTTCACTTTACAGCGAAAACATCATGAGAAACCTAGAAGAAGACCCTGGATTAAAGGTTGGAGGGAAGATGATAAACAACATTCGATATGCAGATGACACCGTACTAATTGCAGAAAATGAAAGGGACCTACAAAACCTTGTGAATATACTAGAAATAGAAAGCAAAGGTGATGGGTTGGAACTAAACTGCAGGAAGACTGAAGTCATGGTGATCAGTAAAAAACATGAAATCCCCTCATGCAAAATAACAGCAAACGGCATAACCTTGAGACAGGTTGATAAGTTTGAATACTTGGGAACGATCATTTCACCATATGGCAGATGCACATCAGAAATAGCCAGCAGACTCGGCCAAGCTGAAACAGCATTCAAGAAGATGAAAACCATTCTTACCAACAAATGCCTATCAATTAACATCAGGAAGAGAGTTCTTGAATGTTATATAGAACCAATACTGTTGTTCGGTTGTGAGGCGTGGACAGTCAACAAGCAAAGCCAGAACAAGATTGAGGCAGCTGAGATGTGGTTTCTCAGAAGAATGTTGAGAGTTCTATGGACAGCAAAGAAAGCAAACAAGACAGTCTTGATGGAGGCAGACACAATCATAAGGAAGATTAGGAAAAGACTGGCAACATTTATAAGCCATTTTATGAGGAAAGGGGAATTGGAGCACCTGGTCACAACAAGAAAGCTGGAGGAAAAGAGAGCACCTGGTAGACCCAGGGAGAAGATTTTGGACGGACTTGCAGAGTGACTGAAGACAAAGAAGGTGGAAGAGATGCTTGAGGCAACAAGAGATAGAGACAGATGGAAGGCCATGATCGCCAACGCCATATGGCAAGGCACCTGATGATGATGATGAGTAGTAGTAGTAGTAGTAGTAGTAGTAGTAGTAGTAGCAGCAGCAGCTGTAGAAGCAGCAGCAGCAGCAGTAACAGCAGCAGTAGTAGTAGTAGCAGAAGCAGCAGCAGCAGCAGTAACAGCAGCAATAGTAGTAGTAGTAGTAGCTGTAGCAGCAGCAGCAGCAGTAGTGGTAGTAGTAGCAGTAGCAGTAGTAGAAGCAGCAGTAGCAGCAGCAGCAATAGTAGTAGTTGTAGTAGTAGTAGTAGTTGTAGTTGTATCATTACTATTTTATTATTTTGTCAGGGCCTGAAACAACAGATTGACTACTCATTTTCCCATCTTTACATCACTGCTCTTACTGTTATCACTTTATTTTCTTCTTAGCTCCCCCATCATTCAACTGAAGGAGATTCCCTATGAGACAATCGTCCGTGCCAAGCCCCCTGAAGACAAGAAAGCCGAGGACTCTGTGGACGGGAAGTCGCCAGAGGACAAGTCTGGTGCCAAGGAAAGTGAGACCACGGTAGAGGCAGCACTGGAAATCCTTGGATACAGTGTCCGTGGTATGTCACCAGTTTTGTCTGTAATGTGGTCTTTTATCTCTTTAACCCTTTGACTCCTGCACCCTGTCTTCCAGTATCCTACATTGTCAACCATGCTAGCAAAGCAACTCAGCCCTTTGACTCCCTCACCCTATCCACCAGCTTCCTGTAGGAACCTGGTGGATAGGGTGAGGGAGTCAAAGAGTTAAGTTTGTAGGAAGCTGGTGGATAGGGTGAGGGAGTCGAAGGGTTAAGTTTTTACAGTTGGATAGGGTGAGGGAGTCAAAGGGTTAAGTTTTTGCAGTTGGTGGATAGAGTGCGAGAGACAAAGGGTTAAGGTACAAGTAGACTTACTGGAAATACTGGGATACAGTGTGTGCAAAGTGTCTGTAGTGTAGCGTTTATCTGTTTCAGATACAGAATAAGAGTACTTGTCCAAATTTCGGTAAAACAATGGAACTTTTATGTGGGGCCACTGGTATGCATGCATGTGTGCACACTCACACGCAATGTATGTGTACACATATGCAAACGCAAGCACACACACACATGCACGCACGCATGCATGCACGCACACACACCTCTACTCACTTGATTGCAGTGTTTCCTTTGTCACTTTTTTGTGAAAAGGAGAGAATGAAAGATCAAGATTTTTGATAGTCAAAATCATGTGATGGTTTTTCTTTTTGTTTTTGTTTTAATGATCTTAGAGAGGTGTGTGTCCATGACAAAAATGTGTGAGCAATATTTTCTCATCTGTGCCCAGATGGATCTCTAGCAAGTTTGGGTCAGAGATAAGGTGTTGCCTTGCTTGAGTTTGGAGGTCATGGTGTCAAGGTCAAGGTTATACAGACCAAAAATTGCCTGAAATAAGCACTTTTTGAGGAAAGCATGTGAACAAATTGTTCTCATGAATTCCTTGGAATATTCCATTTTGTGTTCACTGTTTTGACAGTCTACTATTGTTCTTATTTGGAGCACCTGGTCACAACGGGAAAGAGAGCACCAGGTAGACCCAGGGAGAGAATGCTGGACGGACTTCCAAAGTGACTGGGGATGAGGAGGGTGGGGGAGATGCTGGGGGCAACGAGAGATAGAGATAGTTGGAAGTCCATGGTCGCCAACGCCATGCGGCAGGGCACCTGATGATGATGATGACTTGTTCTTGCTTCACGTCAAGTTGTATTTCATCTGAAGCATATTTATCATCCTTTTACCCCTTTGCCTGTCCACCCAGTTCCTGCAGGAAGCTGGTGGATAGGCTAAGAAAGTCAGTAGGTTAAAATGCAAAATTTGTAATCTTTTTATATGGAAAGGGAGATTGTTAGAATGTCTTTACTGTATGCTTTGTTTTATGTGTTATTTGTTGATTCATTTTTGTAAAATTGAAATTGGGATTTTTGTACAACAGGGATTGTAAGTATGTCATGTCTATTTTCCAGGAAACATTGCAGCGGCCAAGTGTGCCTACATGTTTGCTCCCTTCCATCTGCTGTCAGAGGTATGTTTTCTGTTCCTGTTTGTTTCATAAAGAGTGAAAAATAGAAGGTTATGAAAAAGTATTTTGTTTCATGGAATTAGAATCAGATTTATTGAAAAATAATTCTTTACACTGATTTCTCTCTTTGCTTCACCCAGATGAGCAAGCAGTTATGCGTCAATACAAGCTTCTGCAAAACCCTGCATGTGGATTGATTGATTTGGTTCAGTTTTTGCATCGGCACCCACCTTAGATGATATGGCTGATGGGGATGACCATTCCAGGGAAGTGGGGGAAGGGGGACTTGTCTAATCCTATACTGACACCACCAGAACAACAATGATGTTAAGATGAGGCAGTGAGAAGGCCAGTTTTAATGTAGCACACCCCGGGATTTGCACTCACAACCATTTCCTTGTGAATCTGATGCTCAAACCAACTGAGTTGTTGAGGCCTGCATTGTGTGTTATTTCTTTTATACTGCTGTTGAAGCCGCAAGGAGAAGAAGGAGCTGCTGGTTTGCTGCATTTGGAAGGCCTGTACAGGTGGGATACCATGCGAGGTCAGTCTCTTTGACACCATCAGTGCAAATCTTCCTTGGTTGGCCTCTGGCCTTGAAGCCAGGCATCCGTGTATTGTATGCGTGGTGGTCTGGTAATTGTATCAAGTGTCCAAACCAGCTGACTGTCTGTTGTTGAATGTAATGATGATGATCGTCACCATGTGCCCTGCCACATGGCGTTGGCAATCATGGCCCTCCATATGAATCTATCCCTTGTCGCTGCAAGTACATCTTCCACTCTCTCTGTCCTCAGCCACTCTGCAAGTCCGTCCGCTATTTTCTCCCTGGGTCTACCTGGTGTTCTTTTTCCCTCCAGCTTTCCTGTTGTGCAGGAAGCTGGTGGACTGGGTGAAGGAGTGAAAGGGTTAAGTTTTTGCTTTACTGTCATGGCTGACAATGCGGACGCTGGAGGATAAGGTGAGGGAGTCAAAGGGTTAAGACGGTCAGTGAACAGGCAGTGTTTAGTTGTGGGCTGGGAATGAGCTATACGTGTACATATCGTGGCTTATTAGCTCAGTTGTTTAAACCTTTGACTCCCACACCCTGTCTACCAACTGCAAAAACGTAACCCTTTGATTCCCTCACCCTTTCCACCAACTTCCTGCAGGAAATGGTGAGGGAATCAAAGGGTTAAGATTTTGCATTGCTAGCATGGTTGGCAATGCAGGGTGCTTGTGGACAGGGTAGCGGGAGTCAAAGGGTTAAAGTGCATGCTCAAAGCACAGGCGTCTTGGGTTTGACCCACTTGTAGGCTGCACATTCTTTCAAGTGTAAGCTGTAAGGTAGGTCCATTGGGACTTAGTGCTACTATCTCTAGGCAATACAGTGCTTAGATCCATTGGGACTTAGTGCTACTATCTTTAGGCAATACAGTGCTTAGATCCATTGGGACTTAGTGCTACTATCTTTAGGCAATACAGTGCTTAGATCCAGTGGGACTTAGTGCTACTATCTCTAGGCAATACAGTGCTTAGATCCAGTGGGACTTAGTGCTACTATCTAGGCAATACAGTGCTTAGATCCAGTGAGACTTAGTGCTACTATCTCTAGGCAATACAGTGCTTAGATCCAGTGGGACTTAGTGCTACTATCTCTAGGCAATACAGTGCTTAGATCCATTGAGACTTAGTGCTACTATCTTTAGGCAATACAGTGCTTAGATCCAGTGGGACTTAGTGCTACTATCTTTAGGAAATACAGTGCTTAGATCCAGTGGGACTTAGTGCTACTATCTTTAGGCAATACAGTGCTTAGATCCAGTGGGATTAGTGCTACTATCTTTAGGCAATACAGTGCTTAGATCCATTGGGACTTAGTGCTACTATCTTTAGGCAATACAGTGCTCTGAAGTCTGAAAAATAAACCGTGTTCTGAAAATCTGTTGACTGTACAGCCTTATAAACTAGGTCTGTTTCATGGTCCTTTGACATGTATTTGAGAGTGTGTCTGTATGTGAGTGTCTTTGTATTTGGTAGTGTATATATGAATATCTTTGTATGATTGAGTGTGTGTGTGTATGTGTGTGTGTGTGTGTGTGTGTGTGTGTGTGTGTGTGTGTGTGTATGTGTAATATGGATTTGAGAGTGTGTATCACTGTATGTGAATGTCTTTGCATGATTGAAAGAGAGAGAGGGAGAGAGTGTGTGTGTGTATGTGTGTGTGAGACTGAGAGAGAGAGATATGTATTTGAGAGTGTGTGTGTGAATGTCTTTGTATGATTGAGTGTGAGTGTGTGTGTGTGTGTGTGTGTGTGTGTGTGTGTGTGTGTGTGTGTGTGTGTGTGTGTGTGTGTGTGTGTGTTTGAGAATATGTTTGTGAGTGTTGTATGAGTGAGTGTGTATGTGTGTGTGTGTGTGTG
This sequence comes from Monoplex corrugatus, assembly GCA_030674185.1. Lineage (NCBI taxonomy): Eukaryota > Metazoa > Mollusca > Gastropoda > Littorinimorpha > Ranellidae > Monoplex > Monoplex corrugatus. Next base: position 87,429,737 of record CM060310.1, on the reverse strand, counting down.
TGTGTGTGTGTGTGTGTGATATGTATTTGAGAGTGTGTATGTATCTGTGTGTGAGTGAGTGTGTCTATGTGTGTGAATGAGTGCATCTGTGTGTGAGACAGTGTATCTGTGTGTAAGTGTGTGTATGTGTGTGAGTAAATGTGTATTAGTGAGTATGTATATGTGTTGAATGAAAGGGGGCAGTCCTTACAGTGTGTAACTATCCTGGTCTGAATGAGAAGTGTTGAAAATACTAAACTAAAATTTTGTGTGTGTGTTTGTGTGTATGTGTGTGTGTGTGTGTGTGTGTGAGTGAGTGTGTGCATGTGTGTGTGTCTGTGTGTGTGTGTGCGTGTGTGTGTGTGTGTGTGTGTGTATGTGTGTGTGTGTGTGTGTGGTGTGTGTTGTCTGTGTGTGTGTATGTATGTATGTGTGTGTGTGTGTGAGTGTATATATGTGTATGTGTGTGTGTGTGTGTGTGTGTGTGTATGTGTGTGTGTGTGTGTGTGTGTGTGTGTGTGTGTGTGTGTGTGTGTGTGTGTGTGTGTGAAACAGGCAAGTCAGCAGGCTATCAAGGCGCTGGATCCAAACTGGTGCAGGAATTCCCTGCAGTCTGTGGCTGCTTGTAGCAAGATACCCACCCGACTTACAGGTATGACATTCAACGTTTTTATAGTAATGGTAATAATGATAATAATGAGAATGATAACTATAGTGTTGATATAAAATGTGATGATGATGATGTTAATGATGATTCTGACGGTGATGATAATACTAATACTAATACTTAAACTAATACTACTAATGATGATGATAACGATCATGATGATGATGATAATAGTAACAACAACAAAAAGTAGTTATAATGATAATGATCATGGTGACGATGATATAGTAATAACAACGATGACAGCCACAAAAATAGTACTAATAGTAATAATGATAATGATGATGATGATATCAATAATGATAATGATAATAATAGCAACATTGAAGATAACAAAAACAACAATGATGATGATGATAATTATATTAATATTAATGAAAATAATATGAAAGACATAATGATCACCACTGCTCCCTGAAGAATGCTCACAATGCTTTACAATATGATGAAGCAGAAAACGAAAATTATCAGAGACAAAACACAACAACTATTTACAGTACATGCCTAGTGGGTTATATTTTGTGTTGTTGAAAAATAGTTGACATCTGATCTCATTATGTTTGTCTTCCTCAGTCTTCACAAGAACTGTAAATTATTGTTTACTCTTTGTGTGTAAAAGGCTTATGTAGTAGAGTATGTTTGGGTTTGTGTATTTAAAAAAAAATTGGGGGAATGGGGTGGGGTGGGGGGATGATGGATAGGTATGTGGGCACTGGTAAATATTTTTCCAGGCAGGAATTACAATATTATTATAAAATAATGCTTAATTTTTGTAAGCAATGCACATTATTTTGAAATGTGCTATGTCATCAAACATTACTTTGAAATGTGTAAGGTCATTAAACATATTTAGATATTTCAAAATAACATTCCTTTACCCCCACCGCTGCATAGCCTCTTACTGAATTTGAAACATCTTTCATCACATTGTTCTGAAATGTTGTTTCTGAAATACAAGAATTGTTGATAAATTGAAGTGAAGTGAAAATTGTAAATTAGGAAAAGGTTTTGCACAATGATATGAAATGCCTTGCAGTCTGTGCAAGAAACAAGAACTACACATCACATAGTATTGCTTTTACAGTACAGGAACTGTAAATTGTTTTGAAATATCCTTTAGCTGATAATAATTAGAAAACTGGTCTTCCCACTTGGAAGGTCTCATACTGACTGGTGGGTAAAGTGTGGAGAGATTTTTGATTGATTGATTTATTTGGTTCAGTTTCTATGTTGGCACCCACCACAGCTGATATGGCTGACAGGGATAACCATCCTATACTGACACCACCAGTGATGTTGTGATGGGACAATGAGAAAGCCAGTTTTAATGTAGCACTCCCCGGGATTCGAACCCACAACCAGTAGCATGGGAATCAGACATTCGGCCAACTGAGCTATTGAGGCCTGCGAGATTTTTGATCTTGCTGGTCAGCTTATATATGCAGACCTGTTAGTGCCTCCTTCATGTCTATATGCATGCATAATATCAAATATGTGCATTAACCACTTCCCTGTTTATGCCATGTCTACTACGAGGCCATTTTGACATGCCTGTATGCCCATAACCGTGTCTGCCATAGCGGATTTTCGTCACCGAAATTTTGAGGGGGGGGGGGGGGGGGGGGGGAGGGAGAATGGGATATAACACTAGAAACTTGGCCAACTAGAAACTCTTGTGGATATGTCAGAGTGCAGTGTTTCCCCTTGGACCATTCAGAGAATTGAATATTAATTAGCCTAATTAGCATCAGAAAGTAACAAACCGGATCATGCAATTCAGGATGGTAGAACAACTACCTATTATGTCTCTTCCTCCACTGTGCTACACTAAAAGAATTATTGACTGTTGCATAGAAATACATTCACAGAGAGTATGAATAAGAAGAAAACTTTTTCACTTGATTTTACTATGTACAAAAAAAAAATTTTGCTGTTTTGTGTGGTTTTATGTGCTACTGTGTGAAAAATGTTATTTCCAGTGCAAGAGCTACAGATCACACAGATGGCACGCAAACCCAGCACGTGGATACACGGCAACAATTCTTTCAAGGGTCGTATTGGGGAAACCTTTGCCTACCTCCCCTCTTCCCTTGACTGGAACAAAATGTGCTATCCCAACATTCCTGCCATGTTCACTGACATTGATGTGCACAGACTGTGCATGCTGGTTGGTGAGTATATTCTTACTCAAAAATCTTTCTTTTCCTAATCCATCATCATTTTCCCCTGATTGTCCACACCAACATCATCATCACATGTATTGCGCCCATTCTGTGTTCATTATGTTCAGACCACAAGCAGGTAACAGGGTGGCAGGAATGCAACATTGATCAGCAAAGGCATTTGATGAATCTGTCCTTATCATCACCATCACCATCATCATCGGCAGTAGCGGCAGCAGCAACATCAACTGTATTATTTTCATTACTTATACCCAGTCTGTTGACCTTTTACTCAGACCAGAACCAGGTAATAGGTTGGCAGGAATACAATATTCATCAGCTGATGAATGATTTATGTGCATCCATCATCATCGTCATTGTTGTTGTTTCTGAGGTTTTTAAAAAAAAAATTTTTTAAATTTATTTTGTTATGAGCGGTGTTTGTTTTTTCTGATATGTATGTGCGCATTGTTTGGTTATTGGGCCCATAGTGTACAGGAAATATTTTGCTACACAATCTGCAAACTTTTGTCCACAGTGGGCTACCTGGCCGCGTATGAAATTACGCTCCTTTTTTGAGGGTGTTGGATGCTGGGTATTTTCCTGTTTCTATAAGGCATGTGACACTTACTCGGCTTACAGGATCTGACATGCTTAATTGATGTTTTGTGTGAGTGTACACATGATGGAGATTCAGCCATTTTAGCAGTTCTGCATGTATGCTAATTGGGAGAATCAGAAAATAATCCCTGTTTTATCTGTCAGACGCTATATGTGTTTGTTTCATCAATTTGTTTACATGCCTGTGTAAATGTATGTACGTTCGTGGCGTGAGTCCCTATGTAGGTGTTTGTTTTTCGTGTGCGTGTAAGTGCCAGCTTACCTGTCTGTCCATCTGTGTGCTGGTGTATGCATATATATTCATTTAAAAAGAATAGTTTTCTTGTATCATATGTATATGATATTGTTTTTCTTTTCTTGTTCCATGTTGTACCATGTTATGTGATTGATTCATTGTTGATTTACATCTTTACTGTACTTTTTCTGTAAAGTGCTGGTGTAGAAGTTTGCTTACCAGGATGTAGCGCTATATATTTTCTTATCATTATTATTACCGAGGCAGCGTAAAACTCAGACCTTCCCATCAGAAGTACGAGCTCTTAACCAAGCTGGCTTAACCAAGTTGGTTATCACACCTGTAATACATGTTCTATACCTATGGTGTTTCAGACCAGAAGCAGATAACAGGATGGCAAGAGAAAAACATTAACGAGCCGATCCACTTTGTGGACATCCCCCCCATCAAACCGGCCAACCCTCTGCCTGAGAACTTGATGTATGGCACTATGCTGAGTGGCTGGACCTACACAGCTCTTGTGGCAAAGAAGGTATGAAAAAACAATTAACAAGACATGAAGAAACAAGAATGTAAAGCCATATTAATCATCTACCATTTGCTGGACCTATACTGCTCTTGTGGCAAAGAAGGTTTGGAAAAACAACTAACAAGACATGAATAAACAAGAATGTAAAGCCATATTAATCATCTACCATTTGCTGGACCTACACAGCTCTTGTGGCAAAGAAGGTATGGAAAAACAACTAACAAGACATGAATAAACAAGAATGTAAAACCATATTAATCATCTACCATTTGCTGGACCTACACTGCTCTTGTGGCAAAGAAGGTATGGAAAAACAACAGTAACAAGACAAGAAGAAACACGAATGTAAAACCATACCAGTTATCTACCATTTCCTGGACTTATACTGCTCTTGTGGCAAAAATGGTATGGAAAAACAACTGTAACAAGACAAGAAGAAACAAGAATGCAAAACCATATTAACCATCTACTATTTGCTGGATCTGTACTGCTCTTGTGGCAAAGAAGGTATGAAAAAACAACTAACAAGACATGAAGAAACAAGGATGTAAAGCTATATTAATCATCTATCATTTGCTGGACCTATACTGCTCTTGTGGCAAAGAGGGTATGGAAAAACAACAGTAACAAGACAAGAAGAAACAAGAACGTAAAGCCATGTAATTATCTACCATTTGCTGGTCCTATACCCCTCTTGTAGCAAAGAAGGTATGGAGAAACAATAGTAACAAGACAAGAAGAAACAAGAAAGTAAAGACATATTAATTATCTACCATTTGCTGGAGCCATACTGCTCTTGTGGCAAAGAAGGTATGGAGAAACAATAGTAACAAGACAAGAAGAAACAATAAAGTAAAGACATATTAATTATCTACCATTTGCTGGAGCCATACTGCTCTTGTAGCAAAGAAGGTATGGAGAAACAATAGTAACAAGACAAGAAGAAACAATAAAGTAAAGACATATTAATTATCTACCATTTGCTGGAGCCATACTGCTCTTGTGGCAAAGAAGGTATGGAGAAACAACAGTAAGAAGACAAGAAGAAACAAGAACGTAAAGCCATATAATTATCTACCATTTGCTGGAGCTATACTGCTCTTGTGGCAAAAAAGGTGTGGAGAAACAACAGTAACAAGACAACAAGAAGAAACAAAAATGTAAAACCATACCAGTTATCTACCATTTGCTGGAGCTATACTGCTCTTGTGGCAAAAAAGGTGTGGAGAAACAATAGTAACAAGACAAGAAGAAGTAAAAATGTAAAACCATACCAGTTATCTACCATTTGCTGGACCTATACTGCTGGCATGGCCAAGAAGATACAGAACAAAAAGAAAACAAGAATGTTGAGCCAGCATGACGGTTGTTGAGCCAGCATGGCAGTTTTGATTTAACATTGTTGCTTGGTACTTTATTGATATATGTTATATTAATTTTATGAATTTATTTCCTGTTTTTTTGTTTGTTTGTATAATATGAAAAGAAAACTTTCACATGCCTTTGGAATAGCACAATTATACAGCAGAGATGTGCTCACATACACACACATACATACATGCACACACATACACATACAGACATGCATGTACACACACACACACACACACAACACACACATACTCATCCCCCCCACCACACACATATACACACATACGCACGCGCACACACACTAACTTGTACACACACACCATAAGTGACTGATATGAATCTTTTTACAGCTGCTCTTACCGCAATATGACAAGATCTTCGCAGGAGGAAAACCAAAAGTACCACGAATGCAGGTGAGTCAGTTTACATTGGGTTGAGTCTTATAGGGTGAGGGATTCAAATGTTTAAGTTTCTGCAGTTGGTGGATAGAGTGTGGGAGTCAAAGGGTTACTGTGTGTTTGTCACATATTTTTACGTCAGTGTATAGGAATGTTATTTTCAGTTTCATGATGATTCTGTTGTAAGTGCATGACGTGAGATTGATGAAGTGGTATTTGTATTTCAGTTTAGATCACTGTGATGTTGTTGCTCACTGTATTTATGTCTCCTGTAAGAAATTATATGAATATTTCTGGTTTCACATGGAGTGATATATATATGTAATATATATATATATCTGGTTTCACATGGAGTGATATATATATAATATATATATTATATATATATATATATATATATATATATATACATTACATATATATATCACTCCGGGAGTGATATATATATATGTATATATATATATATATATATATATATATGTGTGTATATATATATATATATATGTAGCCATGCACACCCAACGGCGTGTAGCAGACGTCTTTTCTTCTCAAACGATTTTGAGTACAGTTAACTCCCCTGGTTCAGCGATTCTCAAAAATATTAGGAAATTCTATTATTTAAACCCTTAAAAGTTAAGAAATGAATAACTTGTGCACACTAATTCAGCAGAAAAGTATGTATTTCTTGTAGGAAATGTCCTCGAGGCGAAATTTCCCCTCGTTTGCCTGAAATCAATAATTTTGTTGTCCGATCATTCGGTACTATTCAAATTTCCGACCAGTGAGCCGTGATGATGATCGGAAATTTGTATAATAATGAAATAAATTGTGAAAATTTTAAGATCGCGATTAGAATGTTGGTATTCTAATCTTTCATTTGGACCACATCACACCTTTAATCATTAGATATTAAGCTTGCATTAAAGAAAGTTCAGGCCAAGTCAAAGTGCGACAAACCGCCAAAATGACTGCCATCTTGCCGGGATGTAGAATCGAATTCTTAATATTTAAAATCTGACTTAGAATACATAATTACATTTACCTTTTTGCTCCTTTTATAAACAGAAATGATATTGCAATGAAATATTGCTAAGCAGTAAAGTATTAGAAGAGATCTTGGCATTCCGTATTGTGGTCGAACTATGCGTGTCCAAATTAGGATCATTTGTGTTTTCTGTTGCCTGTTCACCGATCTATTTCTGCACTGAGAGATTGAGTTACCTATTCAAAGTATGTCCACATAAACTTGTTGATCATCGTGTATTCACTCATTTGTTTGATATTTTTCATGGACTAATATTGATTGATTAAATACGTAAAAATACGGCTAAAATCCCTTTCAGCAGAGTGTAAACATTGACTTAAATCACTTATAGTTTCGATCTGTGTGAATGTTGTGCAAAATGATGTAGAATACAACAATCTGTATGCTGTGTAGAATTTTCTGATATATGATATGTTGGTATTTGTAAACTGCATGCAGATGTGCACTGGTCTCATTAGTTTCAGCTCTGTCTTTAGTTTAATGCATGTATGGATGGATGTATGTGTGTATATGTGTGTGTTTGTATGTATGTATGTATGTGTGTGTACATATGTATGTATGTATGTATGTATGTTTACATATCAGTATCACTTCATTCAGCTATGTCTTTAATGCATATATGTAAATATTAAAATCATTCATGTTTGTTTTCAGTTTGATGCATGTCTTCCTGTATCAGATTAGATGATGTTCTAGGTTTAGTTTTGACTGAAGGTACTTTGATATGGTAGAGTGTTGGAGATGCAAACTGAGTGATGTGAGAAGAATGCCACTTGAGGAGAATGGAACTTGGTCTGAAAACAAGATGGAGGTCTTAACTTTTAACATACATGTGCCTCCTTAAACAATTAAAGCATCATTCATGATTGTTTCAGCTGGAGTCAGCTTAATGACGACAAGACAGAAGCTATCCTCATTGGCACCCGTCAGAAACTTTCCCAGCTGCCTCCTCTTTCTCTCCCATTATGTAACACATCAGGCCCAATTTCTGATTCAGCTAAAAACCTTGGGGTCTGCATTGACTCTACCCTGTCCATGAACAACTTTGTTTCTCAAACTGCCAGATCTTGCTACTATCATCTCCATCGTATAAGCCTGATCAGGAAGTATCTCTCTGTCGAAACAACTGCAAAACTCGTTCTCTCCTTCATAATGTCTCGCATTGACTATTGCAATTCACTCCTGTCTGGTCTTCCTGCCTCCACCATTCACATCCTACAGCGCATTCAAAACAATGCTGAACACCTTGTACTCAAAAAGAAAAAAGCTGACCACATATCTCCTCTCCTGGCACAACTTCACTGGCTCCCTGTATCAAAGCACATACAGTACAAACTAGACACCATGTGCTACAAAAGCCTCAATAACGCAGTCCCCGATTACCTGTCAAGCCTACTTGAGATCTATGTTCCCTCACGTACCCTCCGCTCTGCCTCCGATCCTCTGACTTTTCGCTTGCCATGCACTAAGCTCAATACCTATGGTCCACGAGCCTTCTCTGTTTCTGGTCCACTCTCCTGGAACAAACTTCCTCTCTCAGTCCGTCAGCAACCTACTTTTGCCTCCTTCAAGTCCGCTCTCAAAACTCACCTTTTCTCCTCTGCATAAAATCCTAACCTCACTCAACCCCCCTCTGCAGCCTGTCTCCGCTCGGAGGGGAATCACTTTGTTTTAATATATAATTGTATATGATGTGCTCTCTGTGGTTTTCCATTGGTTTTATTCTTGCTTTTATTGCTTTTATTCTTTCTCCCCATTTGTGGCCATGCATGTGTGTGTGTGTGTGTGTGTGTGTGTGTGTGTGTGCGTGCGTGCGTGCGTGCATGCGTGCGTGCGTGCGTGCGCGCGTGCGTGTGTGCATGTGTCTTTTTGGCGCTTGGATTTGATTTTGTCGAGATTTTGCGCTATATAAATATTGTAATTATTATGTATGCATGTGCGTACGTATGTATGTATGTATGTATATATGTATGTATGTATGTATGTATACGCTTAGATTTATGTATGTATGTATGCATGTATACGCTCAGCTTAGATTTATGTATGTAAGTATGTATGCATGTATGTATGCATGTATACGCTCATATGTATGTAGGTATGTATGCATGTATACGCTCAGCGCTTAGATTTGATTTTATCAAGATTTTGCGCTATATAAATAAAATATATTATGATATCTGTTTTGTCAGTGTACACTTCACAAAACAATTAAAGCATCATTCATGATTATTTCAATTGGAGTCAGCCATGATGTCCATGCTGTCAATGTACGCTTCACAAAACAATTAAAACATCATTCATGATTGTTTCAGTTGGAGTCAGCCATGACATCCCTGTTGTCAGTGTACACTTCACAAAACAATTAAAGCATCATTCATTATTGTTTCAGTTGGAATCGGCCATGATGTTTGTGCTTTCAGTGTATGCTTCTCAAAACATTTAAAACATCATTCATGATTGTTTCAGCTGGAGTCAGCCATGACGTCCCTGTTGTCAGTGTACACTTCACAAAACAGTTAAAGCATCATTCATGATTGTTTCAATTGGCGTCGGCCATGATGTTTGTGCTTTCAGTGTATGCTTCTCAAAACATTTAAAGCATCATTCATGATTGTTTCAGTTGGAGTCAGTTATGACATCCATGCTGTCGATGTATGCTTGACAAAACAATTAAAGCATCATTCATGATTGTTTCAGTTGGAGTCAGCCATGACGTCCATGCTGTCAATGTATGCTTGACAAAACATTTAAAGCATCATTCATGATTGTTTCAGTTGGAGTCAGTTATGACGTCATGCTGTCGATGTATGCTTGACAAAACAATTAAAGCATCATTCATGGTGGTTTCAGTTGGAGTCAGCCATGACGTCCATGCTGTCGATGTATGCTTGACAAAACATTTAAAGCATCATTCATGATTGTTTCAGTTGGAGTCAGTTATGACATCCATGCTGTCAATGTTCGCTTGACAAAACAATTAAAGCATCATTCATGGTTGTTTCAGTTGGAGTCAGCCATGACGTCCATGCTGTCAGTGTATGCTTCGTTGTGTCACATCTATGCGGAACAGCTAGGGGGTTTGGAGTACCAGCTAGCCATGGATGACGGCACCACAATCGTGGACAAGGCCATCTCCCATGATGACGGCTACACCACATCCACCATCAGCACCACCCCTGACTCAAACCCACACTCCCTCTTCAAGCGACGTTTCTATTTGAGGAGCAAAGTGTGTTACTCCACTGTATGCAAAGCTCACCTCTTCTCCATTGAGTCTGTCATGATGCACGAGATTGGGGAGAATTTTAGCCTCGACCGTTACGAACCATACGTGGAAACTATCAACTCCTTTGAACGTGCCTTGCATGAACTGAAAGCCCTACCTGACAACTTCTTCACAAAGTTTCAGAATCTTCAGGTTCTAGAACTGACTGAATGTGACAAGTTGACAAAGATCCCACCCAACATCTCTGTATGTCGGCAGCTGGAGAAGGTGGTACTGAGGGATAGTGCGGTCACCTCTCTTCCTGCTGATCTGTTTGAGGTTCGAATCCTTTCTGGTTATATAACCTGTTTCTTCTGATATAATTTAATGTGTGTGTTTTCTTTTTCTTTTTGTTTGATGTTTGTTGATAAGCACACATGTAATATAAACAAACACTGTCTCAAACACATAAAATACAACCAATGCAGTATTTTTCTCTAATACATAAAATACAACCAGATGTGCATTTTTCTCAAACACATATACAAACAAATACAGCATTATTTAAACACACAAACACATATACAACCAATGCAGCAGTTTTTAAACACACATATAATACAACCAGTGCAACATTTTGTCTCAAATATATACAATGCAACCAGTGCAGCATTTTTCTCAAACATGCATCAAATACAACTAATGTAACATTTTGTCCCATATACGTATAAAATACAACCAACGTAACATTTTGTCTCAAACATATAAAATACAACAAATGTAACATTTTGTCTCAAACACGTAAAATACAACCAATGCAACATTACATGTCAAATACACATAAAATACGACCAATGCAGCATTTTTTCTCAAATACACATAATGCAACCATTGCAAATTTTATTTTCTCAAATGCAAATACAACCAATGCAACATTTTTTTTCTCAAATACGAATACAACCAGTGCAACATTTTGTGTCAAACAAATAAAATACAACCATTGTAATATTTTGTCTCAAACACACAGATAATACAACCATTGCGACATTTGTTTGAAAATACAAATACAACCAGTGCAACATTTTTTGTCAGACGCACATAGAATACAACCAATGCAAGAATTTGTCTCTAATGCACAGATAATACAATCAGTGCAACATTTTGTCTCTAATGCACAGATAATACAACAATTGCAACATTTTGTCTCTAATGCACAGATAATACAACCATTGCAACATTTTGTCTCTAATGCACAGATAATACAACCAATGCAACATTTTGTCTCCAATGCACAGATAATACAACCAATGCAACATTTTGTCTCTAATGCACAGATAATACAGCCAGTGCAACATTTTGTCTCTAATGCACAGATAATACAACCAAAGCAACATTTTGTCTCTAATGCACAGATAATACAACCAATGCAACATTTTGTCTCTAATGCACAGATAATACAACCATTGCAACATTTTGTCTCTAATGCACAGATAATACAACCAGTGCAACATTTTGTCTCTAATGCACAGATAATACAACCAATGCAACATTTTGTCTAATGCACAGATAATACAACCAGTGCAACATTTTGTCTCTAATGCACAGATAATACAACCAGTGCAACATTTTGTCTCTAATGCACAGATAATACAACCAATGCAACATTTTGTCTCTAATGCGCAGATAATACAACCAGTGCAACATTTTTTCTGTAATGCACAGATAATACAAGCAGTGCAACATTTTGTCTCTAATGCACAGATAATACAACCAATGCAACATTTTGTCTCTAATGCACAGATAATACAACCAATGCAACATTTTGTCTTCAATGCACAGATAATACAACCAATGCAACATTTTGTCTTTAATGCACAGATAATACAACCAATGCAACATTTTGTCTCTAATGCACAGATAATACAACCAATGCAACATTTTGTCTCTAATGCACAGATAATACAACCAATGCAACATTTTGTCTCTAATGCACAGATAATACAACCAATGCAACATTTTGTCTCTAATGCACATATAATACAACCAATGCAACATTTTGTCTCTAATGCACAGATAATACAACCAGTGCCACATTTTGTCTCTAATGCACAGATAATACAACCAGTGCAACATTTTGTCTCTAATGCACATATAATACAACCAGTGCCACATTTGGTCTCTAATGCACAGATAATACAACCAATGCAACATTTTGTCTCTAATGCACAGATAATACAACCAGTGCAACATTTTGTCTCTAATGCACAGATAATACAACCAGTGCAACATTTTGTTCTCAAATACAAATACAACCAGGACAACATTTTGTGTCAAGCACACATGAAATACAACAAGTGCAACAGTTTGTATCAAGCACACATAAAAACAACCAGTGAAATATTTTGTTTCAAACTCACAGATAATACAACCAATCCAACATTTATCTCAGACACACAGTGGCAGTTACAAGAAACTCTGGGGAGGACTGGACAGCAAAATGTCTTGAGAGGAGAAACCCCTGCCAAGCAAATGTTTTAACCCTTGTTGGTAAATACACATGTAATATAAACAAGGAATTGCTTTGTCTTGAAGTGCAACATTTTGTTTCAAACACACCATAAAATACAGCCAGTGTAACATTTTGACTCAAACACACCATAAAATACAACCAATGTAATATTTTATTCAAATACACCAAAAAATATAACCAGTGCAACATTTTATCTCAAACACACCATAAATAGTAACCAATACAACAACATTTTGTCTCAAACACACCATAAATAGTAACCAATACAACAACATTTTGTCTCAAACACACCATAAACAACAACCAATACAACAACATTTTGTCTCAAACACAATGTAAAATACAATCAGAATGTACTGCGCAGTCTGCATATTCTGATTTCAGTGGGTAGGAAAGAGGGAGAGAAAAATGTGCAAGAATTTCTTGAAAAAATACCATACAGGTGAATGGATCTGTAAGGCAGACAACATGAAAGGAAAAAGTGATAAAAAGAAGAAAAAGACAGAAACAAAGAGAATAATAGAAAAAGGCAATTTTTAGCACAGAATTTCAAGAAAGTAGGGATAATTTTATTGAAAGAGCCTCTGGCATGGTAATGTAATGCAGTTCAGGTCTACTGTCTTTGTTTTATTTCTTTCTTAGTTTATTATTTGTTTCTTATTTGATCATGAGAGATCAATAGATTTAACCAGATATGATTTGACGTCCAAGTATGTTTTTCTTTAATTGCATTTTAGACTTGCAAGATTAACAGTGAGCATGGTTTTTAACTGTTGTCTTTTATCTTAACTGGATGTTGTTTTTGACATGGTGTTAGCCCTGATATGGCTCTAGTAGTCGGCTAGGCTGTAAGCAATATGACCTTGAACTTGAATTTGATCTATTCATCTATGTGTAAAATTCATTTTGGTTTAGGTTCCAGACTTGATGGTGATGGAGGTGAGTAATCTGCCCTGAAGACTCTCCCAGACAGTGTACCCAAGACTAGCTGGCTGACAAAACTGACTCTCAGTGGTCTTCAGTTGCGTGAGATCCCACCATCGCTAGGCAACCTGACAGAGCTTGTGGAGTTGAATCTGAACTACAACGCCCTGACCAACCTCCCCATGGCACTGCAGAAGCTGCAGCGTCTCAAAGTGCTCCACTTGAGTGGTGAGTGTGTGTTCTCTGTACATGGTAAGGGTAAATGGTGTCCCTAACCCTGGGGCCTTTATGCTATGAGGTGGCAGGGACTTAAGTGTTTTCAGGCTGGCATGATCTCATCTTACCCACCCCTGGACAAGCGTAGGTACACTTTCACAGCTGGGTGGACTGGAGTTTTTATCAGATGAGGTTGGCACCTGTGCAGTGTGATTAGAAGGTGAAAGCTGTAACTCAGTTTCAGTTTTAGTTTCTTGAGATGAGGTCTCCGCACTCGGAATGAATTCCTTATGTACTAACATCACAGGTGCCATGTGTGTGGTGATCATGGCACAAGCCTAAAGCCTGCACATAAACTCCTGAGCTGGCCAGGTCCTGAGGCCCGAGGCCTTACCGAGCCTATGTTTTACATAGTCTATATTCTATACTAGTATTGAGCTGCTCCTCAGCGCCTACCAGTTCATGTGTTAACCCTCGTGTATTTGCATTCTAGAGAGCTGAACTGCCCCTAGATTTCGAATTTTCTCAAGCTTTTTCCCCCAAAATAGGGTTACTCTGTTTATGAGTACACTGTGAGCATGTCTGATCTGATATAAAGCCAGAAATTTGTCAGGTGTCGGTAAACATGCTTTACTTCCATATCCAAGTGAGTATGTCTTTCTAACCACTGCTTGTCGTGTCATTGTCACCAAAGATGTCACCAAACATGAATAAATAAGTGACACATATATATGAAAACATGAGAAGCACACCTATACGTGACCACAACACATACAGATTAGTAATGAATTAGAGTATGGCTTAGCTAAAGTGTCTAACAGCATTTCCATGTGATAGTACTCACAGTGATCACCAAATGTCACCAAGTGCTCCTCACGTATTTACACAGTTTGTTCAGGTAGTTTTTATCATTATTTTCTTTCCACTACAAAACTACATTCAATGTTCATAATACAGTTTACTAATTGTCTGTACAAAAACAAAAAGAAATAATCTAAAGGTTTGGCATCAACTGGCAGTATACAAGTTGGTCTGACCCAGAGATCAAATTTCTTTACTGTCAGCAAAACCAGTGCTGGGTGCCATGATCACTGGAATGCGGCCAGTGGCATGTTATCTTCTGTGTCGGTCTGCTCTCCTAAATCACAGGTTTCATCATCTTCCCCCTCACAAACCTCAATATCTGACTCAGCTACATCTTCTTCGTGTTTTCCTAATTTATGAACAGTAGTATTTAATTCCTCCTCTGAATAATCTGAAGAATCATCTGTATCCTGAAAACCGTCTGCTACAAAGGGCATAGCCATTTTTTTCACACGCTACGAGGCATGAATAAAAATACCCCAACCACATTTCACGCCCAAACATAAGTGAATCGATGTGTGTGTAGTGCTAATTTTCCCAAGATCATCTCATTGGATGATACCAAGAATGTTTGACCAATTGTCAAAATAGCCCATGCTCGTGGCTGACTTTTACGGTCGGGTACGGCCGTAACGAAGCGCTAGGCAGTGCGGGTGGAACTGTCGGCTGCGGGCGTAATGAAGCAAAGAGGGTTAAAGTATTGCATTTGTATACTGAATGTGTTTGTTCTTTCTGAAAACAAACTCTAGCTCCCAGACTCTGTATTTTAAAATACTACATTTGTGTAAGGAATGTGTTTGTTCTTTCTGAAAACACACTATGGCTCCCAGAAGTGTTAAATTTGTGTAAGGAATGAATTCTTACTGAAAATGCACTGTAGCTCCCAGACTGTGTTTTAAAGTATTACATTTGTATATGGAATGTGTTTGTTCTTACTGAAAACACACTCTGGCTCCCAGAAGTATTACATTTGTACATGCGTAAGGAATGTGTTTGTTTTTACTGAAAACATACTGTAGCTCTCTGACTGTGTTTTAAAGTGTTATACATGTATTTGTAAAAGATATGTGTTTGTTCTTACTGAAAACAAATATAGCTCCCAGAAGTATTACATTTGTATAAGGACTGTGCTTGTTCTTTACTGAAAACACACTGTAGCTCCCAGAAGTATTACATTTATATAAGGACTGTGCTTGTTCTTACTGAAAACACACTGTAGCTCCCAGAAGTATTACATTTATATAAGGACTGTGCTTGTTCTTTACTGAAAACACACTGTAGCTCCCAGAAGTATTACATTTATATAAGGACTGTGCTTGTTCTTTACTGAAAACACACTGTAGCTCCCAGAAGTATTACATTTATATAAGGACTGTGCTTGTTCTTTACTGAAAACACACTGTAGCTCCCAGAAGTATTACATTTATATAAGGACTGTGCTTGTTCTTACTGAAAACACACTGTAGCTCCCAGAAGTATTACATTTATATAAGGACTGTGTTTGTTCTTACTGAAAACAAACTATAGCTCCCAGAAATATTACATTTGTATAAGAAATATGTTTGTGAATAAGGAATGTGTTTGTTCTTATTGAAAACACACTGTAGCTCCCAGAAGTATTACATTTACATAAGGAATATGTTTGTGAATAAAGAATGTGTTTGTTTTCACTGAAAACACACTGAAGCTCCCAGACTCTCTTCACTTCTGTGGATTGCCATGCTCAGTTGATAGAACCATGGACTCAAGATCTGAAGTCTATCAGATGTCCTCAGTTTGTTCTCGGCCTGGGGTATAGTAAAGTTGGCCCACATGCTGCCCATCTTGGGGCTCTAATCATTCAGGTGGTGTTGGCTGAATGGTTAGTTGGTCATGTCTCTCTGTGTCAAGATTTAGCCAGCATGTTGTAGCAGACTCAAAGAGCCTGTCAGATAATTGCTGTCAGGTTTAGGTGGCGCAATTGCTGGACTGTTCAAGTCTGATGAATCTGTAGTGAACTGATTGTATTTCCAACCCCCATTATGACGTATTATCATAACAGTCTAAAAAAATTTGTCCCAGATCCTGTGGTTGTTTATCATGCCCGGCCCCCATGTTGACTTCAGTTTCTGTAGGTTTATAGGTGTGTTGAAAACTTAACCCTTTGACTCCTGCATCCCTGTTGTTTTTGACGTGGTGTTAGCCCTGATGTTGCTTCTGAAGTTGGCTGGGCTATAAGCAATATGAACTCAGAACCCAGCATCCTGTCCACCAGCATCCTGCATTACCATGCTAGCAAAGCAAAAACTTAATGCTCTGACTCCTTCATCCTGTCAACCAGCTTCCTGCAGGAAGCTGATGGATAAGGTTAGAGAGTCAAAAGGTTCAGTTCCTGCAGTTGATGGATATGATGCCAGAGTCAAAGGGTTAAGTGAACAGTGTAGGGGTTGTCAGACAGACATAAAACAAAACACACAAACAATCTTGTTTCTACTGTGACAGTATTTCTGTTGCAGGCATGCCATGGCTGACCATGGAAGGCAACAGGAGTAGCCTGCCCTTGGACAAATACTCCTCCTGGTTTGATGAAAATCCGTGTGTGCGCACATACCTCGGTCAAGAAGTGAGTTCAAACCTTGTATTTATTTATATTGTGGCTGGATGTTTTTGTGCCATTTATGCATTGTCGATGTTGCTAAACACTTGAGTACTTGTGTATCTGTTATCTTTAAAGTGTTTACCGTTTATTTGCAAATACAGCACGGGTGTGTTTTGGCGTTTGGAAGTAATGAATTTTTGTTGCTGCAGAGTGTAAATACATACTGTTTTAAATCAGAACAAGACAAACAACTTCAGTCTGGCATTTTACAAAGATAATGTAACAATCCCTGTTGGATCTTAGTGTGTTTAACACAGGTAAATCAACAATCCCTGTTGCATTTAACACAGATAAATCGACGATCCCTGTTGTATCTTAATGCGTTTAACACAGATAAGTCGACAATCCTGTTGTATCTTGGTGCGTTTAACACAGATAAGTCGACAATCCCTGTTGTATCTTAGTGTGTTTAACACAGATAAGTCGACAATCCCTGTTGTATCTTGGTGCGTTTAACACAGATAAGTCGACAATCCCTGTTGTATCGTAGTGTGTTTAACACAGATAAGTCGACAATCCCTGTTGTATCTTGGTGCGTTTAACACAGATAAGTCGACAATCCCTGTTGTATCTTGGTGCGTTTAACACAGATAAGTCGACAATCCCTGTTGTATCTTAGTGTGTTTAACACAGATAAGTCGACAATCCCTGTTGTATTTTGGTGCGTTTAACACAGATAAGTCGACAATCCCTGTTGTATCTTTGTGTGTTTAACACAGATAAGTCGACAATCCCTGTTGTATCTTAATGCGTTTAACACAGATAAGTCGACGATCCCTGTTGTATCTTGGTGTGTTTAACACAGATAAATTGACAATCTCTGTTGTATCTGAGTGTGTTTAACACAGATAAATTGGCAATCTCTGTTGTATCTTAGTGCGTTTAACACAGATAAGTCAACAATCCCTCTTGTATCTTAATGCGTTTAACACAGATAAGTCGACAATCCCTGTTGTATCTTAGTGTGTTTAACACAGATAAATTGGCAATCTCTGTTGTATCTTAGTGCGTTTAACACAGATAAAATGACGATCACTGTTGTATTTTAGTGCGTTTAATACAGATAAATTGACAATCCCTGTTGTATCTTAGTGTGTTTAACACAGATAGATTGACAATCCCTGTTGTATCTTAGTGTGTTTAACACAGATAAATTGACGATCCCTGTTGTATCTTAGTGTGTTTAACACAGATAGATTGACAATCCCTGTTGCATCTTAGTGCGTTTAACACAGATAAATTGACGATCCCTGTTGTATCTTAGTGTGTTTAACACAGATAGATTGACGATCCCTGTTGTATCTTAGTGTGTTTAACACATATAAATTGACAATCCCTGTTGTATCTTAGTGTGTTTAACACAGATAAATTGACGATCCCTGTTGTATCTTAGTGCATTTAACACAGATAAATTGACAATCCCTGTTGTATCTTAGTGTGTTTAACACAGATAGATTGACGATCCCTGTTGTATCTTAGTGTGTTTAACACATATAAATTGACAATCCCTGTTGTATCTTAGTGTGTTTAACACATATAAATTGACGATCCCTGTTGTATCTTAATGCATTTAACACAGATAAATTGGCAATCTCTGTTGTATCTGAGTGTGTTTAACACAGATACATTGACAATCTTTGTTGTATCTTAGTGTGTTTAACACAGATAAATTGACAATCCCTGTTGTATCTTAATGCATTTAACACAGATAAATTGACAATCCCTGTTGTATCTTAATGCATTTAACACAGATAAGTCGACAATCTCTGTTGTATCTGAGTGTGTTTAACACAGATAAATTGACAATCCCTGTTGTATCTTAGTGTGTTTAACACAGATAAATTGACAATCCCTGTTGTATCTTAATGCGTTTAACACAGATAAATTGACAATCCCTGTTGTATCTTAATGCATTTAACACAGATAAATTGACCATCCCTGTTGTATCTTAATGAATTTAACACAGATAAGTCGACAATCCCTGTTGTATCTTAGTGTGTTTAACACAGATAAATTGACGATCCCTGTTGTATCTTAATGCGTTTAACACAGATAAATTGACCATCCCTGTTGTATCTTAATGCATTTAACACAGATAAGTCGACAATCTCTGTTGTATCTTAATGCATTTAACACAGATAAGTCGACAATCTCTGTTGTATCTTAGTGCGTTTAACACAGATAAGTCGACAATCCCTGTTGTATCTTTGTGTGTTTAACACAGATAAATTGAACTTCCCTGTTGTATCTTAATGCATTTAACACAGATAAGTCGACAATCTCTGTTGTATCTTAATGCATTTAACACAGATAAGTCGACAATCTCTGTTGTATCTTAGTGCGTTTAACACAGATAAGTCGACAATCCCTGTTGTATCTTTGTGTGTTTAACACAGATAAATTGAACTTCCCTGTTGTATCTTAATGCATTTAACACAGATAAGTCGACAATCCCCGTTGTAACTTAGTGCGTTTAACACAGATAAGTCGACAATCCCTGTTGTATCTTAGTGCGTGTAACACAGATAAATTGACAATCCCTGTTGTATCTTAGTACGTGTAACACAGATACATGTAAATCGACAATCCCTGTTGTATCTTAGTGCGTGTAACATATAAGTTGACAATCCCTGTTTTAACTTAGTGCGTTTAACACAGATGAATTGACGATCCCTGTTGTATCTTAGTGCGTGTAACACAGATACATGTAAGTCGACAATTCCAGTTGTATCTTAGTGTGTTTAACACAGATAAAACGACAATCCCTGTTGTATCTTAGTGCGTGTAACAGAGATAAGTCGACAGTCCCTGTTGTATCTTAGTGTGTTTTACACAGATAAGTCGACAATCTCTGTTGTATCTTGGTGCGTTTAACACAGACACATGTAAGTCAACAATCTCTGTTGTATCTTAGTGTGTTTAACACAGATAAGTCAACGATCCCTATTGTATCTTAGTGTGTTTAACACAGATAAAACGACAATCCCTGTTGTATCTTAGTGTGTTTAACACAGATAAAACGACAGTCCCTGTTGTATCTTAGTGTGTTTAACACATATAAATCGACAATCCTTGTTGTATCTTAGTGTGTTTAACACAGATAAAACGACAATCCCTGTTGTATCTTAGTGTGTTTAACACAGATAAAACGACAATCCCTGTTGTATCTTAGTGTGTTTAACACAGATAAAACGACAATCCCTGTTGTATCTTAGTGTGTTTAACACAGATAAAACGACTATCCCTGTTGTATCTTAGTGCGTGTAACACAGATAAGTTGACAATCCCTGTTGTATCTTTGTGTGTTTAGCACAGATAAATTAACAATCCCTGTTGTGTCTTTGTGTGTTTAACACAGGTAACTCGACAATCCCTGTTGTGTCTTAGTGCAAGGCAATCACAAAAACATAAAATCTCTCCTTGATAACAAACGACATGTCATAGCATGAAAAAAAAGTGACTGCAGGTCTGATTAAAAACAGATATGAAAAGGAATGCACTATTCTCACCTCAGGTCTTGATGTAACGATCATCACAGACTAGACACCTGCCAGCGCATTGTAACACGTAGGGCTGAAGTCAGAGGCACCAGTGCCACATGTGTCTTGTAAGGAACCATGGTGCCATGCAGTAAAATGGAAATGTACATCATGCGAGAATAGTGACCGCCTCATGTTACTGTAACTGTTACTTTTGTTTAAAACCCAGCCGACTGCATAGAGCCGTATCAGGGCTATAACGGTTTCAAAACATGCACAATACTCAACAAGAAAAAAAAGATAAAAGAAAATTAGTACACATATCAATGCATTCACGCACATAATCTAAGGAGATGCCACTGGTGTTGACCACTCTGTCCAGTTTATCACACAAGGGATTTAAAAAACAAACCTGGATACAAATTTAAACATAACTAAGCACACTAAAACATACATGAAAATGGGCCTAAATTACCTAGAGTTGTTTCCGCATATCTCATTTCCCAAGAACTAAAACTGCACTTGATACATATACCCAATTATCAATCCTCAGAGAAAGTGTGTAAGACTTTATCGAACACATACAGGTGAGTGGTTCAGCAAGGCAGAAAATGAAACGAAGAGGTGACAGAAAGCAAAGGAACAAGGCAGAAACGAAGAGAGTGAGAGAAAAGAGGAAATTTCTAGCACAGACTTTCCAGAAGGTGGGGATACTATTTATACTGAAAGTGCCCCCGCCATCCCCAGGGGGAGGACCACCTCTTAAGATTCCCTTAGGCTGTAGCAATGCCGAGTCCTACACTATAACAGGATCCACCTTCAGGTGTTGGAGATCCCTCCTGTCAGTCTTGTCATGTCAGGAGATGCAGGAGACAAGGTACTGGCTGATACAATTCCTCTGACCACCAAAGTCCATAGTACTTTTAGTAGTCATCAGGAACTTTAAAAAAAAGGGCCACATTCATCACCAGATGTGACCTGACCATGCAGACCTTCAACAAAAGAAGAAAAATATTATAGCAAGTCCTAGAGCTTGTCGGATTATAGCCATCTACATCCGTCTGCCTGTGGAAGTTAATCTGCATTAGAAGAAAACATTGCAGAAAGTGCAAGACTTGTCAGATTATAGCCATCTACATCCCTCATTTCCTGTCTGTGGGAGTTAATCTGTATGCTGTTGCTGACTTGTACAGTGTCTGTATGTATTAACAGACCCATAGGTGAAAAAGGCTGGTCAGTGTCATGTTTGTGTTGATTGTTATGTCATACCTTATGGTGAGTGCAACACATTTCTTTTACATGTACAGAATAACTCTTTCGATATATTGCATTGTGAAGATAAATGTGTATATTTGAGAGTACTTTTTCTTTCAACGTGAAATGGCAATAAATGTGACTATATAAAACAGCTAACCCATTGACTTCCACACTTTATCCACCAGCATCCTGTATTGTCAACCATGCGAACAAAGCAAAATCCTAACCCTTTGACTTCCTCACTTTATCCTACAGGAAGCTGGTGGATAGGGTGAGGGAGTCAAAGGATTAAGTTTTTGCAGTTGGTAATAGGGTGTGGGAGTCAAAGGGTTAATGTATGTGATTACCTGTATATTTGTACATGTTACCTGCCTGTCCATTACCTGCTTGGTCTTCCCACCCACCTGTCTGCTAACCTACCTGTGTACCTGTCTTTCCTCCAAACTTACCATCCAAGCTACCAGCCATTACTTACACCTTCCTGCCTACCAGCTCAATGCCCACCTTTCCAGCTATACATTACATCATAATAGTGATGATGATAATGATAATAGTAATGTACATTTATGGGGGCCTAACAGTGCTGTAGGTGCTTAAATTCTGAATACAAAAATAAATGAATACACATATTTACTAATTTTACCCATTAACACCATGAATACACACTTGGTAACATCCATATACAAGACATTACAAGGACATACTAAAACAGGATGGGAAAAGGTCAGTATAACACAGTTAATTTAAACAGAAGAATTCATGAAAAAGATGGGATTTAAATTGGCGTTAAAATTAAAAGAAGAAAGATTAAGCAAATTTCCCAGATCAAAGGCAGATTACTCCACAGAAAAAGATCCAAAATTGGTGAAAGATCGGAAAACGTAAGTGTTGTGTTTGTTGAGGGATTTTGAATAGCCGGTATCAGAAGAAGGGTGAAGAGTATGAGGAGAGCAGAATAGGCATGGAGCAATTCAGAGATATAAGCAGTTGCAGTACCAGAGACAACACTGTAACTCACAGTCAATCTTGTATCTAATACGCTGTTGAATAGGAAGCCAGTGGAGTGTACAAAGCAGGGATGCTGAACCCTCATAGCAAGAAGCTTTAGGGACGAGTCCTGTAGCAAAATTTTGAACTGTCTGTAGAGGTTGAATAATAGGCAAGGGAGTATCAATCAGAAACTGTTACAATAGATGAGAAAGTACGCATGAGGTTACAAGAGATTTGGCTGCAGAATCAGTAAGAAGATGCAAATAGAGCTGATGCGTTTGAGAAGAAGATGGTGAATAGAGCTCATGCATTTGAGTTCCAAATAAGCCACATGATATACTTCGAGAATATGCTATCACATGGAAGAGTTGGAGTCAAAGATGAATCCTACATTTTTGTGTAGAATCAG